>JAUIMM010000025.1:39162500-40362500 GCA_031769625.1 Taudactylus pleione | reverse complement strand
GTTTTTTTGTGTTTTTTTATATTATTTTAATTAGGGGTGAGCGTGTTCGGATTTCTGAAATCCGAACCCCCCCGAGCCCCCCCGATCCGAGGCCGATCCGAGTCAGGCTCGACTTTTCCCGCCTGACTCGGATCTGAAATCGAGGCAAAACGTCATCATCCCGCCTTCCGGGTCTCGCGGGTTTTGGATCCTATATAAGGTACCCGCGTCGGTGCCATTTTCTCACTCGGCTGTGGACAGTGAAGAGGGAGGGTTGGAGTTAGGGCTGGCTGGGCTGTGTAGTGTAGTGTAGTGTAGTGCAGTGTAGTGTTGTGCTGTGCTGTGCTGCTGTTGTCCATAGGGGCTGTGTCCACTACTTCAAAGTCCATAGGGGCTGGCTGGACTGTGTTGTGCAGTCAGTTGTCCATAGGGGCTGTGTCCACTCCAAAGTCCTGTGCAGTGTCCCAGTCCTAAAGGGGTGCTGTAGTGTTGTCCAGGGGGTGCTCTGTCCATCAGGGGTGCTCCCCCCAAGTGCAAAAAAAATTTATATTTTTTCTGTGTTAGTGAATTGTGTGCACTGTGGCTGCACGTGCATCAACAAAGGAGCAGCGCCAAGCGTGCGCCTGTGTCCCATAAGTAAAAGGCCAGCTGGCTTGTCCGTTAAAGGGTGCTGTAACCCCCAAAGGGCACTCCAAACAAAATAAAAAAATATATTTTTTTGTGTTTGTGAATTGTGTGCGCAGTAGCCGCACTTGCATCAACAAAGTAGTGGCAAGCGTGCGCCTGTGTCCCATAAATAAAGGGCCGGCTGGGTTGACCGCTAAAGGGTGCTGTAACCCCCAAAGGGCACTCCAAACAAAATAAAAAAAAATATTTTTTTGTGTTTGTGAATTGTGTGCGCAGTAGCCGCACGTGCATCAACAAAGTAGTGCCAAGCGTGCGCCTGTGTCCCATAAATAAAGGACCGGCTGGATTGACCGCTAAAGGGTGCTGTAACCCCCAAGGGGCACTCCAAACAAAATAAAAAAAATTTTTTTTTTGTGTTTGTGAATTGTGTGCGCAGTAGCCGCACGTGCATAAACAAAGTAGTGGCAAGCGTGCGCCTGTGTCCCATAAATAAAGGGCCGGCTGGTTTGACCGCTAAAGGGTGATGTAACCCCCAAAGGGCACTCCAAACAAAATAAAAAAAAATATTTTTTTGTGTTTGTGAATTGTGTGCGCAGTAGCCGCACGTGCATCAACAAAGTAGTGGCAAGCGTGCGCCTGTGTCCCATAAATAAAGGGCCGGCTGGATTGACAGCTAAAGGGTGCTGTAACCCCCAAAGGGTACTCCAAACAAAATAAAAAAATATATTTTTTGTGTTTGTGAATTGTGTGCGCAGTAGCCGCACGTGTATCAACAAAGTAGTGCCAAGCGTGCGCCTGTGTCCCATAAATAAAGGGCCAGCTGGATTGACCGCTAAAGGATGCTATAACCCCCAAAGGGCACTCCAAACAAAATAAAAATATATATTTTTTTGTGTTTGTGAATTGTGTGCGCAGTAGCCGCACGTGCATCAACAAAGTAGCGGCAAGCGTGCACCTGTGTCCCATAAATAGAGGGCCGGCTGGATTGACCGCTAAAGGGTGCTGTAACCCCCAAAGGGCACTCCAAACAAAATACATTTTTTTTTTCTGTGTTTGTGAATTGTGTGCACTGTGGCTGCACGTGCATCAACAAAGGAGCAGCGCCAAGCGTGCGCCTGTGTCCCATTAGTAAAGGGCCAGATGGCTTGTCCATTAAAGGGTGATGTAACCCCCAAAGTACACTCCAAACAAAAAAAATATATATTTTCTGTGTTTGTGAATTGTGTGCACTGTAGCCGCACGTGCATCAACAAAGGAGCAGCGCAAAGCGTGCGCCTGTGTCCCATAAGTAAAGGGCCGGCTGGCTTGTCCATTAAAGGGTGCTGTAACCCTCAAAGTACACTCCAAACAAAATATAAAAATATTTTCTGTGTTTGTGAATTGTGTGCACTGTGGCTGCACGTGCATCAACAAAGGAGCAGCGCCAAGCGTGCGCCTGTGTCCTATAAGTAAAGAGCTGGCTGGCTCATTTCTTAAAGGGTGGTGTAACCCACAAAGTGCACTACTCTCCAGCAAAAATAAAAAAATATTTTCTGTGTTTGTGTGCGCCTTAGCCACACGTATATATCAAATCAATATAACATAAATGGAGGACCAAACTTTCTCCGATAAAAATAAAATAGGGAAAGATCAAGAACCACATCCTCCTAGTGCTGAAGCTGCTGCCACTAGTTATGATATAGACGATAACATGCCATCAACGTCGTCTGCCAAGGCCGATGCCCAATGTCATAGTAGAGGGCACATACAATCCCAAATGACAAGGTTCAGGAAAATGACCTTAAAAAAAACATTTAAATCATCTGAAGAGAAACGTAAACTTGCCAATATGCCATTTATGACACGGAGTGGCAAGGAACGGCTAAGGTCTTTCCCTATGTTCATGACTAGTGGTTCAGCTTCACATGACGATGGAAGCCCTCCTCCCGCTAAAAAAATCAAACAAGTTAAGCTGGCAAAAGCACAGCGAAGAACTGTGCGTTCTAAGAAGATATCACAAATCCCCAAGGAGAGTCCAAGTGTGGTGGTGGTTGCGATGCCTGACCTTCCCAGCACTGGACGGGAAGAGGTGGCTCTTTCCACCATTTGCACGCCCCCTGCAAGTGCTGAAAGGAGCACACACAGTCCACTTGCTGATATGCAAATTGAAGATGTCACTGTTGAAGTACAACAGGATGAGGATACTGGTGTACCTGGCGCTGAGGAGGAAGTTGGCGAGGAGGATTCTGATGGTGATGTGGTTTGTTTAAATCAGGCTCCGGGAGAGACAGTTGTTGTCCGTGGGATGAAAAAGCCCATCACGGTCATGCCTGGGCAGAAGACCAAACATTCCACCTCTTTGGTCTGGCAATATTTCTATCCAAATCCGGACAACAACTGTCTTGCCATATGTACCATATGTAAAGGTGAAATAAGTAGGGGTAGGGACGTTAACCACCTAGGAACATCCTCCCTTATACGGCACCTGCAGCGCGTTCATAAAAAGTTACTGTCAAGTTCAGAAACTTTGGCTAAGACCCTAAGCAGTCCAGGGACACCTAAATCCCTTTTTCCTGTTTTATCCAAGGAATCGGTGGATGAGGAGGATGAGGACGACATCTTGCCTCCGTAGAGCCAGTTTGTGCAGGGACACATTAATTGCCAGCTTGTTTTGTGGGGGCCCAAACGAACCAATCATTTCAGCCACAGTCATGTGGCAGACCCTGGCGCTGAAATGATTGGTTTGTTAAAGTGTGCATGTCCTATTTATACAACCATAAGGGTGGGTGGGAGGTGTGCATGTCCTATTTATACAACCATAAGGGTGGGTGGGAGGGCCCAAGGACAATTCCATCTTGCACCTCTTTTTTTTCTTTGCAGTATGTACTGTTTGGGGCCTAGTTTTTCAAACTGCCATCTTGTCTGCCACTGCAGTGTCACTCCTAGATGGGCCACGTGTTTGTGCCGCCCACTTGTGTCGCTTAGCATAGTCATCCAGCTACCTCGGTGCAACCTTTTGGCCATAAAAACAAAATTGTGAGGTGTTAGGTGTTCAGAATAGACTGGAAATGAGTGGAAATTATTGTTGTTGAGGTTAATAATTGAATAGGAGCATAAAAACCCACAAATTCTGTGATTTTTGCTGTTTTTATGCTTTTTTAAAAAAAAATACAGATCCAAAACACAAAACCCAGAACCCAAAACACGGAAGGGTGGTTTTGGCAAAACCAATCCAGATCCAAAACACGAAGAAAGATCCAGATCCAAAACCAAAACACAAAACACGAAAAGTGGCCGGTGCACACCCCTAATTTTAATGCACATGTTTTACATTATTATGCAATAAAGGTACTGTTGTACCTTTCTCTCCTCCTTACCTGTCACGCTTAGTGGACTACAGTTCCAATACTCAGGATCCTCACACATGTAATGTGATACAAAATTGTATTCAAATGAACCATTCCAAAGAGAATAACATTGTAAATATGATATGACAAGGCAATGGCATCTTGCTAGTGACACTGTAAATGTTAAGGAAAAAGCAACAAGAAACCCATCACCAAGTATATTCTCCTCCCAAACAGGATCCTTCAACTTTTATCAGACAGTAAGTCCATTTAGACTATCTACTAAGTAGTACAATGGCAAAAACTACATGAAACTAGTTGTAAGAGCCCTGAGTGGACATAATCACATGGTATCAATAATAGATGCTGGAAGCAGCGTCTAACTAGCAGAAGGAAACAGGAATCAATCTTCTGTTGCAATGATAGAGTAGGATTAAAACCATCAAGTACAGAGCCAATGTGTCCTCCAGAGTATTGAACCTTAAAGTGCAAGAAACATTATGTTGTACTGAATACCCTCATATCATGGACATATTGAGGCCATTAATGGACCAGAACAAAATGTGCCTGTGCAGCATTACTTCATGATATTTTTGTACTGTTCAGCTTGTTTTTACTGACATGTACATAAATCAGTGCAACAAGATGTGATGTGATGCATAATACTGTGTACAATATTGTGTGTTGCGTATATTATATAGTAATTGTGTAAGGCAATGCAGTGTAATGTTTGTCATGATTAATCACTTATCTGTCATTTATTTACTTACATGCTAGTTATGGCCAGGGGCATAACTACACTTCTTTTTTAGGGATTGGAGCACTGAAGAATTAAACCTGACTCCTCCTCTCTCTACTCATTACTCCACCCACTTCCAGTCCTGCCCTTCCCAT
Organism: Taudactylus pleione; assembly: GCA_031769625.1. Taxonomy (NCBI): domain Eukaryota; kingdom Metazoa; phylum Chordata; class Amphibia; order Anura; family Myobatrachidae; genus Taudactylus; species Taudactylus pleione. Next base: position 40,357,674 of record JAUIMM010000025.1, on the reverse strand, counting down.
TTTCAGTCCCAACTATTTTGGGCCCCTCCAAGTGCATGATTAGTCATTGGGAGGGGTGAGCAGAGATTACGCACTGTGGGCCTGATTCAGGGCAGCATTTTTTGTCTTTGAGAGCCAGCCTCGTGGCCGCTCGCTAAGCTGTGGGTGACCACCCACAGCTTTTGCGAGCGGCCAGGTGATGGTCGCGACCATCGGGCTTGTGATGAGACCCTTGTGGTAGGGTCTCGTCCATCGGAAGCCCCAGTGAGTTTCCGGCTCTAATAGAGCCGGAAGCTCACTACTGAGGCCGCCCCCAAACGGCAGGCGTTCCTTCGGGAACGCCTCTGTTTGGCCAGCCATCCCCCCTGCCCGCCTCCAAAACGGGCCGAGCTGTCAATCACAATCGACAGCTGCCCTGTTTTGGCGCGAGACCCGTAGCGACGGAGCGCCCGTCGCTGGCCGGGTCTCGCGCATGCGCACGCCAAAGCCGGCTCCGGCGTGCGCATGAGCAGGGGGGGACCATCGACCCGCTTGCGAGTGCTATGCACACGCGAGTGGGTCTGAATCAGGCCCTGTGTCCTAACATTTGTACCTTAAAATAAAGATTTTCCCTACCTTTTCACTTGCTCAGGGGTGTGCGCAAAAAAAAAATGCAAATTTCCTCTGAAAAAGAAATGCGAGTTTGGAATTGAGTCTAAAATTAAATTTGCAGTATGAGTTTGCCGTGAGAATGGATTGCAGCAACCAACTCGTATCTAATTGGAGGGGCGGGGGTGATGTAAAAAGAGAAAGTTGGAGATGTATATTGTTAGGACATGCTTGATACAGATGCTTACCTTTTACTGTCTCCGGCTGTTGATTGTTGCTGAACCCTTTCTCAATGCTCCTTCCCTTCACTACTGGATGCTGGTCTGGTGTATGCATTGCACGGTCTACTGACTGGTTATAACTTGCAGAAATTGCCCACCCCTGGCTAATCCTAACTGGAGGCGGGGGCGGATCTAGAGTCTTGCTTTAGGGGGGCGATGTATGTGCAGTGGTGCCACGGATGCGTCTGCAATCCGTCTAACATCATGGATCCCAATAGGAGTGAGGTACTTGTTGCCTGTGTCCTCAGGCTCCTCATTAATACAGTTTTAATCACCGGTAGGAGGGGCACCTTGTGAGTCATATCAGGGCCGGTTCTAGACCAAGTAGAGCCCAGGGTAAAAATGCCTTTGGAGCCCCACTTAAAAGGACAAAAAAATCAATACTGTTTTTGTGTGTACTAAATAAAAACTCACCTTACCTATATGGAGGTTTCTTGGCAATGGGGAACATCTGAAGAAATTGATCCTCCGTGGGCAGGCAGTGTCCTCAATCACTAGTCACTATTCACGGTGAAGCTCACATGGTCCAGAAGATTCCTGCTTGTGTAGGAATATAATCAATGTCACCATCATACAACAGAAGTTCAACCAGAAATGTGCCCCCTGTGTCCCCTCCAGCCTAATGCCCCCTGTGTTCCATCCAACCCCGTCATTCCAGCATCCAGCCTTCTGTATACCCTCCAGCCCCACATAATTCCAGCCTCCAGACCCCTGTCATTCCAGTCTTCAGCCCAGTGTCCCCTCCAGCCCCTACTCTTTTCAGCTGTTAGCCCCGTGTCCCCTCCCGCCCCCTGTTATTCCAGCATCCACCTTTCTGTGTCCCCTCCTGTTCCCTGTCATTCCAATCTCCAGTCCTCTGGGTCCCCTCCAACCACCAGTCATTCCAGGCTCCTGTCCCCTCCAGTCCCTCATCATTCCAGCTTTCAGCCCTCTGTGTCCCCTCCAGCCACCTGTCATTCCAGCCTCCTGTCCCCTCCAGCCCCTCATCTTTCCAGCCTTCAGCCCTCTGTGTCCTCTCCAGCCACCTGTCATTCCAGCCTCCTGTCCCCTCCAGTCCCTTATCATTCCAGCCCTCTGTGTCCCCTCCAGCCTCCTGTCCTCTCCAGTCCATCATCATTCCAGCCCTCTGTGTCCCCTCCAGTCATCTGTCATTCCAGCCTCCTGTCCACTCCAGTCTCTCATCATTCCAGCCTTCAGTTCCCCAGCCACTTGTCATTCCAGACTCCTGTCCCCTCATTCAGCCTTCAGCTTCCTGTGTCCCCTCCAGCCACCTGTCATGCCAGCCTCCAGCCCCCCAACATTTCAGCCTCCTGTCTCCCCTCCAGGCCCTTGTCATCCTGTCTCCTCTCCAGGCCCCTGTCATTTTAGCCTCCAGCCCCAAGTAACCTCAACATCAACTCGCTCCCCGGCCCCCTCCAATGTACCTTAATTTCTGCAGCCGGACTGCTCCTTTTCCTTCCAGTTCGGTGTCCTACTGCTCCTGCTCCTCAGTCTCTTCGGCTCTTCCTCAGCACTTGACACTTGTTACACACTTGCAACACATGTCCCTGTAGAGAGCCCGCTGGGTCAAGGGTGGTGTGGCCTAATCGCGGGTCCGTGGCCATGCCCCCTTATGGAGGAGATTTTTTTTTTTTGCAGTTGTGTTAAAGGGGGATAATTGTTCTGATCGCCCCCCCCCCCCCTGGATCCGCCCCTGACTGGAGATGGAGGCTCTTCCTCTCTTCATGAGCTAAACAATCTGCAGTCTCTGCAATGCATACCAATCTGGTTCAGGATGTCCCAGTAGCAGCCATCTCTGTAAGGGGCACTATGTCTTCTAAGTAGCAATATGCTGTGAAACAAACTACAAATCCCATATCCGACCAGCGACCACCAGGTCAGCAAATCCAGCTGCCACTCATCGGATGTCGGCAGCCCCTGCTTTGACCGTCCGGCCAGGTGCCTCGGGCTGACAGCCCTGACTGCATGTGCTGCAGTACCAGTAAGTGGGCATGGCTGTGTCTTTATGTGATGCCGGGTGCACACTGGAGCGATCTCTGCACGATATATGTAGTTTCCGGCCGAATTGGAACAACATATCGGCCACATTGCTCAGTGTGTACGGCCAATATGCGCTCTCCTGCGGATGCTTGCGACGTTGTCTGGTGGCCATGCTGCACAATCAACTAGACGATATCGCAAGTGGCCCCGTTGCAGGTAATGATGGACAGAACGAGATATCGCTCCGTCCTTCATTACCTCGTTCTGATGTGTACCCATGATCTTATATGTAGGCCTGACATATCAGCTGGATACACATCGCTCAGTGTGTACCCAGCTTTATGAGGGCGATCGCCCTGTTTGCCACCTGGATCGACCTGGTTCACCACTGGTCCTGGCTGGGTGCAGTTCAAGATCAGTGGTCATTGATGAATTGTGAAATTAGTCTAATATGGCAGCAGGAACACCAAATAGGAAGCAGGTTATTCCATGGGAACGCCTCCGTCTGGGCAGCCACGCCTCCGGCACGCCCACCAAAGGGGGCGTGCTGTCACCCACCATCGACAGCACGCCCCCTTTGGTGCGAGACCCATAGCGAAGGCTTGGCTGTCGCTCTTTGGGTCTCGCGCATGCGCACGGCGGAGCTCCCTCCGTCGTGCACATGCGCACTAGGGCACCATCGACCCGCTTGCGAGCGCTCAGCGGGTCTGAATCAGGCCCAGATGCCATAGGGACATCTCCGCTCACTACATCATGTGCCATGTGACTGTGGTTATGAAATAAATTAAATGGACTAGGTGCGCAATGATATTAGAGTGCTGCTATTATGATGTAAAAGGAGAGTACAACCAGTACTCAGAGATATAACAAAGCAGAAAAAGATAATTACACCAATGTATAGCGCTCCCTAATAGACACATTCACATATAAGTCAGTGATGCATACTTCACCCGTGCAGAAGCACTCAAATAAACAGAAAAAGGATAATCACCAACATCTGAAATGTCTGTGTTTCTACAGACCCTGAAGTAGTTGGGGACTTAGTTGAAATTCTTTATACAGCCCTCTTGGATCTGAAAAGGTATCTTCCCCTTCGGATGTGCTTGTGGCAACATTCGTTAGGGAGATATACAAGCAGAAGAAAATATAGTGCAGAAATCCTTTTGAAATGCACTTTTTAATATAAGATTGCATTTACAAACAGAGAGGATTTAAAACATATTGTATAATCCATCAAAGGCACACAGCAACGGTAAGTGATTCTCACCTCAATACGAGCCACAGCTTAACGCGTTTCTGACCTGTTGGTCCTTCATCAGAAGCATGCTTCCAGCACGTCCCATGTTTTGCTCACACAATTAATTTGGTGGTGCAACAGTTTAAAAATAATAGTGACACACAGGATATGCTCTTGGTGGCCCGTAAATTTTAGGGACATTTCTGACATTCAGCGACTGCATATTGAAGATTGCAGCACCGGCAAGTACTGTTGAATTTGCCCTACCATCAGCTGAAGCAAGAGGTAGTAACTAGGTTTAATTCTACCCTCTATTTGCTTCAACAGATGGAGGAGCAGCAAAAGGTCATCCAGGGCTACACAACGGCCTATGACATAAGCTTGGAGCGGGAAGGCACCTTACTCCAGCGCAGTGGAGAATAATTTCCGTGTTGTGCAATGTTCTCAAACCCTTTGAACTTGCCACTTGTGAAGTTAGTTCAGACACTGCCGGCTTGAGTCAGGTCATTCCCCTAATCAGACTTTTGCAAAAGCAGCTGGGGAAACTGAAGGAGAATCTGAAATGGAGTGATTCCGCTAAGTATGTCGGACTTGTGTATCAAGCCGTTGATTCACTTCACCAGGATCCAAGGGTCGTCAAATTCTTCAGATCAGATTACTATATTTTGGCGACCATACTTGATCCTAGGTTTAAGTCATACACTGTGTCTTTTTTTCCGATGGACATAAATTTGAAAAGATGCAAAGAGCTGTTGGTGAAAAAATTGGCAGCTCAAGCGACATGTGACATGGCATAATCTCCTCCTTCAGTTTCTGAGGCTGCCAGGAAAAAACTACATTTTAGTAAGAGACCCACTTCTGGTGGTGATGGAGATCATTCAGCAAAACCTGATGATGACATCTGGTCAGGTCTGAAAGAACTGACTACAATTACTGACATATCTACCGTGACTTTCTCTTATATGGTCACCATTCAGAGGATGGTTGATGACTATTTTAGGGATAACATCCAAATAGGCATGTCAGAATGTCCAATTCACTACTGGCAGGAAAAAGAGGCAATTTGGAGGCCCTTACACAAACTGGCTTTGCTTTATTTAAGTTGCCCACCCTCCAGTGTTTACTCCTAAAGAGTTTTCAGTGCAGCCGGGAATCTTGTCAGCGATCGGCGTAGGAGGTTACTTCCCCAAAATGTGGAAAAGTTGATGTTCATTAAAATTAATTACAAGTTCCACGAGGAAGACCTTTACCAGAAATTCACTCAACAAAATACAGAGGCGCCTGTAATGGTGGATTACAGCGGGGACGAATTAATATTGTGTGAAGAAGAGGATGTGTACACACTGATGGGGATGATGATGACGACATCTAATCCATTTTAGCTATATTGTAAAGCCAGTTTGTGTATGGAGATCATTGCCACCAATGCCCACTGTGCATTGGCAGCTTGGATAATTCCACCAATGTCCACTGTGCATTGGCAGCTTGTTTTGCGGGGGCCCAAACAAACCAATAATTTCAGCCACAAGTGGCAGTACCTGTCGCTGAACTGATTGGTTTGTTAAATTGTGCATGTCCTTTACACTTAAGGGTGGGTGGGAGGGCCCAAGTACAATTTCCATCTTGCACCTCTTTTCTTTGCATTATGTGCTGTTTAAGGCATTGCTGCCTGATATTTAAAATTTTATAGTTTCTGAAACTGCCATCCTGTCGACCACTGCAGTGCTACTCTGTAACATGTTGATCGCTGAACTGCCATCCACTGCTGTCACTTAGCTTAGTCAGCCAGCTAGTTGGATGCAACCTTTTGGCCTACACTGGATGAAATCAATATTGTGAGCTGTGAGGTGGTCAAAATTGACTAGAAATGACTGGAAATATATGTTATTGAGATTAATATTACTGTAAGAACAAAAAGAGGCCCAAATTATGTGATTTTAGCTGTTTTTATGACTTTCCTCCAGATCCAAAACCAAAACACGCAAGGGTGGTTTTGCCAAAACCAAAACCAGATTCAAAACACAAGGTAGTTACAGGTCCAAAGCCAAAATCAAAACACAGGGCACTGCGCACATCTCTAATATACTGTATATGTGGTGAAGGGGTGAGGGAAGGACACAATCTTAAAATATATATAAGACAGGCTCGAATTATTACCATCCTCAAACCAGGCCAGGACCCCACACATGCCCAAAATTATAGACCTATAGCCCAACTGAACACTGATATTAAATTATATGCAGCCAATACATTGAATCCATTGCTCCCTGATTTAATCAACCCAAACCAGGTGGGCTTCGTGTTGGGCCGACAAGCTCCAGACAACACACAAAGAGCCTTGAATATTATTGAGCATTTTACACAGGCAAGGGGCCCGCTTCTGGCGCTTTCATTAAACGCCGAGAAAGCCTTCGATAGGTTACACTGGGGATACATGAAGGCTGTACTTTCCAAATTTGTTTTTTCAGGTTGGATCTTAGATGCCATTCTTGCACTTTATAGTTTACCTGGAGCACGTGTTTGTTGCAATTGTTTCCTGTCTTCTTTATTCCCTATAAGCAATGGCACCAGACAGGGTTGCCCCTTATCTCCCTTAATTTTAGTTTTAGCAATAGAACCTTTAGCAGAACATATCCGCACCACCCCCCTCCTTCATGGTCCTCTCATAAATGGGTCGCAACATATAATTTGCTTTTTTGCGGATGACATCCTTCTGTTTGTAACACATCCAGAAACCTCTCTCCCAAATATACAACAGTTGCTTCATGATTATTCTGTGGCCTCATATTATAAATTAAACACATCTAAAACGGAAGTATTAGCAATAAATGTTCCACCCCAGTTCCTGTATTCCCTTAAATCTCGTTATAGTTACAACTGGCAATCACTGTCTCTCCGTTATCTGGGTATCTCTTTGTCAGCTAAAGAAGACACTCTTCTTGAATATAATTATGGCCCACTGTTGAACCAATTTAGTGCCTTCACAAAAGATTGAATGAATCACGAGGTCTCCTGGATGGGCAGAATGGTGGCCGTCAAGATGACTCTTCTTCCTAAACTCATGTACTTATTTAGGTAAATTCCCAGGACCCTCCCTCCCTCATGGTTAAATAGATTCTATGCAGTGCTGAATAAATATATTTTGAATAATAAGAGAGCCAGGATTGCTAAGAAGTATCTAATGATGTCTAGATTGTCAGGGTGCTTGGCTTACCCCAATCTAGCACTCTATCAAGCTGTGTGCTTGGTCGATCAGCTTAGTGACTGGTCAAATGTTCTTAAACCAAAACCTTGGGTTAGGCTGGAAAGCGATATGCTAGGCAAATTCCTCCTCTGTGACTTACTCTGGATTGCATCCAGCTCTAGAATCTCTTTAAAATCTATGTCCAGGACGACACTAGCTTCTCTCAAAGCGTGGGATGGCCTATCTACGCTTCTACAATTTAACCTGCCATCTCTCCACCTTTCTATTCAGGGCTTATCATATTTAATCCCAAATCTAAATTTATCCTCCTGGCACCTCAATGGTATCCGTACCCTCTTCATAAATAATACCCTCCTTTCCTTCACCCAATTACAAGCTAGCTTTTCCATCCCCTTAAGAGATTTCTATAAATTCCTTCAAGTCAGGCACTGGATTCAATCCTTTTCACACTTGGTAGGCTCGACTGGTCTGATTCCTCCTCATGTTTTTTCACATATATCTTCAATCTCCCGCAAAAGAGGTATATCTTTTTGGTACTCTCTAATACTTACAGCGAAATAACCAGATAAGTTACCAGCTATCATTAAATGGGAACACCACCTAAATATATGTCTAGATCTGCATGTATGGTCCCAACTATTCTTTTCTATATTTAAAATGTCTAGATGTATTTCACATATTGAAATGTATATGAAATTACTCTATCACATCTATTTGACCCCAGATAGATTGCACAAAATTTGGCCTTCCCAATCTAGTTTATGTTGGCGTGCATGTGGTCAAATTGGTGAGATCTTCCATATTTTCTTGAAATTCCCTGATATGCACCCCCTTTGGCTGGAAGTAGAGGATTTGATCCTGAAGGTTACCGGACTGCGGCTGTCTTTGTCCTCCTCCACTGCTCTTTTACATATATTCCAGGATGATATCCCAGTTAACCACAGGTATTTTATAGGTCAAGTATTTATTACTACCAGGGCAGCCATTTCTCAGTTCTGGAAGCAGGATAAACCTCCCCCCCTTTCTTTGATAAAGTCCAAAATAAATTATAGTTTCCTGATGGAAACTTTGAACTGCCCATATTATTCTTCTGCTAACTTACCAATGATAAAGTGGTTCAGCTGGCATGAATTCATCACGGTGGGTTCATCACTTCCAATAAATACAAAATGATATTTCAAGGTTTTGATGTGTTCTGTATTTTGGTTTGTCTATTGCAGTTGTGGAGTGTCCTCTACTATTTGTGTATGCCATACACTGATTTTGATTAGTTTGTTGGTATAATGCAATGTTTTATTTTTCTTGAATGATATTTTCCTGTACCCCCCCATGTTTTTTTTCCCATTCTTTTTTTTTTCTATACCCCTTTCTTTTTATTTGCAAAAAAAAAAAATTCAACAAAAATTATTGTTCAAAAATATATATAGACAGTAAGACAAGTGAAGAGGGGTCAACAAATCTTTATACAGATGTAAATATGAAAGGGAGTAGGGGGACAAAACAGTATTGCACAAAACACACACACAAGTGAAGGGTGATGGGGGATCATTAAATATAAATAAATGAAGGGGTGAGGGGAATGACAAAAACTAATTAAATATACATGTAAGTGAAGAGTTGGGGGGACAAAAAAAAAATCATTAAATATAAACCATACAAATAACAATTCAATGGGAGGGTCCAGGTTTGGAAGTAGGAGGAGTGTTAAGTAGAGATGAGAATACAGGAAGGGGGGAGGCGCAGTCCCTTACCTTGCCAGGGGTGCTCAGACCCCTAGATACACCCCTGAGAAGAAGGGCTCATTATCATGTCTACCAAATACATGAAAGGGCCCAGTGGCGTAAGTTCAGCCCAAACGCCCGGAGGCAAGTTATAATTTGGTGCCCCCCCCTCCCATCACAGCCGCTGGCACTGTAATGTAGCAATTTGCATGCACACAGGCTATAGATAGACTAAGGCAGCAGCTGATGGTCTAACATGGAGCTCTCCACTATTGTATGGTGGCTTCTCAGGTGCTCAGAAGGGGTGCCATGTATTGGGCAGCCGTGATGGTACACTCTGGGTAAATAGTTACAGCCCTAAGTGGGGTGAATATGTTGTGGACAAAGGAGGAGATCCCACTTCAGAGCTGGAGCTTGGCGGCAGGCGCCTCCATTGTCTCCCATAGTTCTGCCCCTGAAAGGGCCAGGGATTACCACAATACCATTTTCTGTCAACGCCAGTTCAATATTGTGTCAAAAGAAAAAAACACATTCAAATTATTTCTTTTCATTTTAATACAGTACTTTAATATTTCACTATAAAAATAAATAAAATAACTTAGTAATATATGTAAAAATATACCTAACGGTCCTCTATTATAGGTGGACGTATGTGCTTTCAGAACATATGTAGGGAAGAGATGTATCTAAAAAAAAATTTTGTTTGTGGAGCAGGGGCTTTGTTAATAAATGGAACTGAAAGTCACAATCTGTGCATAGTTGCAAGCTGGCTCACACATTCACATAACTAAAGAGCTCAGCAGCCTGGGCCAGTATTCCCAGGACAGATGTTAAATGTAGAAGTTTGTGTCACTGCTATTAGTGGCAACAGAGCATCATACTTATCGATGACCCCATAGTAAACAGGTTAATATTATTGAAAATGGAGTGCGCTACTGCGCAGACTCCATGCTAGTTCCTATAGGGAGACTTCATTCACTAACTAAGGTGGCCGTCGAACCTAGTACTGCGCAAGCGCGGCACCATCTTGTCACTGTGTATGAGTAATAAAGTGGTACACGGCTGTGTACCACTTAGCTCCAGTGATACCTGTGATTTATCTGCTGCAAAAGCATTTGCAGAGTGTATGCAGGTTGCTACCTGCAACCTGCATACACTCACCAACTGGTGAGCTGTATGACACCCTGCTCCATTCTAACAGTGTAAATCTGAGTGAGTACTACTGTATCCATCACTTTTTCAACAAACCACTCCACTGGTTAAGTAGCTGGGCTGTTCGTAGTTGTAAGGTGTCCGCTGGTGGGTACAGTTACTCTGCTCTGTCCTTAAATCTATACACACACCATTTTCCAACAGGTTATGGGCCTAGACACGCAAAGTTTAAAATCACAACCCTAAGCTACTAGGACATGCAGAGCAACACACAGATGCCATCTTAAGCACATGTACTGTGTAGACTGCCATAGAACACAGAGTTAAGACAGCACAGAGTGTTTCCAGCACAGGGTAGCAGTCCACAACCTTTAAAGCCCAGGAGCAGATCCAAGCCCTGACGATATAGAGAGAGCCATGAATACCATAGGATTAAGTGTAGACAAAATGTGTACTCTATTATACATGGGAAAATGTCAGTAAATGACATGTGGACAACATTACAAGCAGCATATTAAGATGGAGGTCTCATGAGAAGAATACATTTAATATGTGTATTGTACAACACCAAATTGAGTGAAGGTAGCAGTATAAGAGACTATATAGGTAGGATTATGTCAATTTTTCAGCAATTAATGACTGTTGGAGTGCAAGTGGATGATGATCTATCACTCAGGTAGTTTAAATATCTCCACAGTTTGATTTATCCCCCTGGAATGTCTGAACCATTTTATATTATAGTGTATGTATGCTTCATTGTAATTTTCCCTGTATGAAACTACAGAGTAAAAAAGTGTGTTTGAATCTAGAGTGGTGACTTTACCCATTGTCTTTTCTGTGGTATTACAGCGCACCATAAATTGTAATATTGCATAATACAATAATGCCTTACCAGGGCAGTAAAGAAGCTAAAGGGTGGAGATGTTTGCTGATCCCTGGCAAGTTTATCCAGGCCAGAGGGTGAAGTGGATTTGAAAGTCTTCAACAGTTTAGTATACTATTTAGTAATATGCTATCTGTATATATTAATCTCTATTGTTTTTCTACTATAATACTTTCTGTATTGCATTTTGGTTACTAGGATGCTCTTTGTATTGTATGGTAGTTACTAGGATGCTCTCTATTGTACTGTGGTTACTAGGATGCTCTCTGTATTGTATATCGGTCACTAAGGTTCTGTCTGTAATGTATATTGGTCATTAGGATGTTTTCTATTGTATATCTATCACCAGTACTTGGAAAATTATTAAACAGTGAAATGTCTGCTTTGTCTTACTTGCAGTACATTTAGCAAGGCAAATACTTTGATGTGTTTTTGTTTAATTTGATTTAAAAAAATAATCACGTAGTGAATTGTTGATGAGGGTGCGTACAATAATCATGGCTCTATTTACAGTATGTATATGTGTTTTTTTATGTGTGAAAAACACTCCTGCTCTCAGGAAATGGTACAGAAGGCATTGGTAGGGTGGAACTGACAGCTGAAATAAGGGAATTTCCCAGCAAAAAGACAACCTCATTCAATTTTGTATTCAAGTTGAAAAATGTATTGAATGTGTGTGGCCAGCAACCATCAGTAGGCTACATAGAGTTAATGGTAATTTTACAGGGATTATGTACACTTGTGCTCATCTTTCAAATTGTTAATCTAATGGTTTGCTGCTGGTATAATTCTGCACTAGCAAATAACTTAATGGAAACTATTTAACATGTTTGTAGCATTGCTGGCCTCTCTGTCAGCAGAGTGCCTAATATCTTGTATTACAATTGGATGCATGATTTTTATCTGTGCGGCAATGTCACTGATGACATCTGTGTTTAACATCTTTCATTGACTTATAAACGTGCTGACATCCTCTACAAGAATATTTCAGCTGTCAGTTGGAACTATCAACACATGGGTCGTGCTTAGTGTACTGTGAAACTAATATTCGGTGACATTTTTCCTGTAATCATTTAAATGTGCAGTACTACAATATGTTGTGTGAATTGTTGAGATGTTCATATTGAGATGTTCATATTTTTAAATGTTCTAGTTTTAGCATAACAAATTTACTAATTGTTAAAAATAATTATGGCTTTTCCTGTTGTTATTTTGAATCCCTTAGGAGTACTTCTGGTAAAAACAAAAAGAAAATCTGCTTTTGATTTAGGGTTGAAAAATAGTAACTGAGGGCTGTAGGTGAGGGTGAGTTCTCTTTAACTAAATATGTTGAAGATATGTCAGCAATCATACTGGATGACATACTGAATGCCCCCACCCCGCCAGAAAGCCAGGTCGGCTTTGCGCGAGGACATGGTGCTGCAAACTGGGCGGCACCAGTGAGCTTTAGTCCTAGCATTGTAATGCGAAACCATGATGGCACGATTCAGCGCAAATCACATCACTGGCACCCCAGACTGTCAACTTCACTTGGCTCTGGGAGACTTGCCCACCCATCCGGGTGACCAGGAGCACCAGCCGAGATTTGATAGCCTCCCAGACGTTCTGGGAGAGTAGGCAAGTACTGTATGTGTGAAACTACATGTACCAGAGGGCTGTGGCTGCCAGACTATGCTAAAACTTCTAGTTAACTTATATCCAAGTAGTCAGTGGCTGCCAGAGCTTGCTGAGATATACAGTTTCACAATCGCATTTCAACTCTTTATTCTATCACCTAGTATCCACCATTCCAGAGATGCAGGGAAGACCTAAAGTGCTATTCTGCTGCTTGTCACCGGAGAGAGGCATGTTTCTTGTGTGTCTGATCTCTCTAGGGATTTCAGCTAAAGCTGTCTGGTTTCACAAAGCAGAAGATCCCTTGATGCAATTATCCCTGTTAGTGTGTGACCAGCCAAGCAAATTTAGTGAGACCACCACGATTTATCAGCTAGATAAGGGGTGGACTTTCATCCAAAAGTAGGCCTCTTCAGGTGGACGGGGACGAGGTTTAGGTAGATTGGTGTGGAGCTTGAGTGTACTGGGGGCAGGACATATTTATCCTAATTTGGCATGTGTAAATGTTGGGATGTAATTCCATGCTCATGTTAATTTGCTCAGATCCCCCTGCTTTATATATATATATATATATATATATATATATATATATATATATCTATCATTTTTTTTTGGGGGGGGGGGTGGTTTCTTTTTTAAAATATTTATTGTTTTATTTATTTAAAGTAATTATCATCAACACATGCCTTTAAACGTTCGGGAGCCCAATACTGATACACTTCCTAGGGGCATATCTGGAGATGTTGCCCAGTCCTAGCTATGTTCCATCTCCAGGCTGCATGATTGTTTGTGGATGCCTCTGCTGTTCTGAAGTTGTCTGCCCCAATCTACAGGTGTAAGGGGCTAGAAGTGCAAGTTACTCAAAATCCAGCCGCATTTAACTATGTATGTGTTCTACAGATAAGTGGATTTTTGTGGCCAGTTGACTTACAGTGTACGTTCCTCTCTGATAGACCTATTTATTTCTCTGGTGATAAGGAAGGATTGTGAAAACCAGCAACACTTTCTGGCAGCAGCAAAGCTTAACTTGCTGCTTCACTGGTCAGTATGGCTTTGTCAGTTCTCACATGCACAGTCAACTTGAAGCCTAGACTTAAGCTTCCTGTTCCACTTTTGTTTAAAAAAAAAAAAAAAAAGGTTAAAAAAGTAAAAGAAAAAGAAAGAAAATAAAGATAAGAGGATTGTGGCATTACATGTAAAGTTGTGATCATACTGTCAGCTGTCATCGACATGTAACAGAGTAATCCTGGTGCACTGATTTGTTAAATGTCAGCATGAAAATGTCTGTACAGTAGACTCCAAAATCAAATCCATTGACTAAGCAGCTTTTGACAGTATGATAATCAGAGGGGTATATGCAGGGGGTTGGGTATACAGGCTGTCAAAAGACCGACAGCGGCATCTCGATGCTGAGGATCCCGACAGGGGATAAGTAAGTATGCTATCCCTCCCCCCCTTCACCCCCTAACCCTCCTTTTCGCTACCCTAACCCTCCCGGTTAGTGCCTAAACCTAACACTCCCCCTTAGTGCCTAACCCTAACCCCCCTCCGGTGGTGCCTAACCCTAAACTCCCCCCTCCCGCAGTCTAACCCACACGGAGTGCCTAAACCTAGCCCCCCCCCTTCACTGCGGCTAACAGCTACAGGCGCCCACTGTACTAACAATCGGCATGCCAGCTGTCGGGATCCCGGCGTCGGCATCTCCATTCGTGTCAGGATTCCGGCGCCGGTCTTCAATCCATACTTCAGGATTCCAGTGCCGGGATTTCATCAGCCAGCATCCCGATCATATGTTTTTTAACTACATCCCCTTGCAGGAACTGTATAAAATGCCTAGTAGGTTGGCAGTTGATGTAGGGTACCACTCTAATGGTTGCTCATTGTTAGGGAGAAGAACTGTCAATAGCTGTTTTTGGTATCTAACCAACAGCTTCTAGTGTTAGAAATGAATATAACAATAGGGATGAGTATTGTTTGACAGGATGTGCTGGACAGTAGATTGTGTACCTTAAGCAATCACTATGTAGACTTTCTGTATTGTGAAAATATACTCCCTTATATGTTTTTTATGTTTTACATGTACTGATCAAAGTAATATTTATCCCACAATCATGCCTGCATACTACATGCTTGAACAAATAAGCATTTTCTATAACATATTATTGGCCCAGACACAGCACTACAGAAGAATACAAGCAATCTACCAGTGCGATATTTAGGGCTCTATTTACTACAATCCACATTTGTAATGAAGATTGTAGTGTGATATTATCGACTGAATTCGCATTGCGAATTCAGTCAATATCACAGGGATTTACTACAAATCCCTTGCAGGGACAGAGCTTGCGATAATGCTCTGTCCCTGCGAATCCCCTCCGCACACTAGTCACGGTATTTACGCAAAAAATACAGTGACAAAGTGCCCGCGCATGCGCCAACCAGCCGCCGCTGCTACCCCCGATGCTAAGCCCCGCCCCCATGATTGCGGACCCCCCGCGACATTGTCTAATGTAAAAAAAAGGGAAAACAAAATGTTTAAAATAATGCGTGGGGATCCCCAGTAATTTCAGAACCAGCCTGGGTTATTTAACCTAGGCTGGTAGTGTAAAGTTGAGGGAGGGGGGCTCTTGCCATAATGTTAACCAGCCCTAGACTGCTTAGCCCAGGCCTGGAATCTCTAAGAAAGTGCACCCGCCCCCCCAGTAGGGTTCCCCAACTAATCCGTGGGCTAAAAGCCTAAGGCTCTTCTCCACACACCTAGTGGAAGTGGGTACGGAGGTAATAGAATAATAATATTAGGTGTTGAAATAGGTGTTTTATTTTTGACTGCCACTGCAGGTGCTCGATTCTTGAGGCAAACATTAGGACTGCCTCTGCCCAGAATCTTTAATTCAGACCCGCATAACATAACATAACTCATGCTTTCACAATGACTATTCTGTTAGCCCTATCACTCACACCATTTTGTTCTGGTGTGTAGGTAATCGTCAGATTGTGTCGTATGTTATTCCTCTTTAGAAAGATAGCGAGATCTCTGTTCTTGTATTTTCCACTGCTGTCACACTTCAGCACTTTTATATTTAGACCTTCTTGAGTTTCCACTAAACTCTTCTATTCTGCAATTTTACTGGTTACTTCACTTCTTCTTCATGAGATGTCTGCAATGCTACCCACATTTTATGTGCTTTCACCTTCCCATGAATGATGGAATAAGCATGCTGCTCTACAGCTAAGCCCATGGTCCCCATGGCTCTATCCAGGATGGGGTTATCCCCGAGATCGCTAGTGACCATCCATCATTTCTTACACTTTAGCTGCATCTGCATGGCAAATTTCCATGAAGTGTAATGTCGTTTTTTAGCCCGCTAACTTGGCAAAATTCACACTGGCTCTTGCACTGTACATTTTCATCTTTAGTATGAATAAAGGACTTTTCTGTACTCAATTAGATCCTTTTATTCTGTGTTACTGCAGCTGCTTTCTTGGTATCATTGTTCTTTTTCACATGCTGGTGGCCAGGGCCATAGCCTATTGGCAGAACCTACAGTAGAGGTGTTGATATAGGTGCCAGCGGTATATAAAGGAGATCAGTCCACACGATGAACAACTTAACCAGAATTGGTTTATTAACCAGGTTGGATAAGTAACAGAGGGTTAATGCAGTAGATACACAATACAGAAAGTTGTACAGATCCATCCAGGAACATGTGAGGTTTAAAGTAGGTAGTGTGTTGTATGAAGAGACACACACCTGCACACATATATATGGTACTGTATTTAGCAG
The DNA here is from genome assembly GCA_031769625.1 of Taudactylus pleione. NCBI lineage: Eukaryota > Metazoa > Chordata > Amphibia > Anura > Myobatrachidae > Taudactylus > Taudactylus pleione. Next base: position 40,341,250 of record JAUIMM010000025.1, on the reverse strand, counting down.
GGTCATACAGCGTCTCTGTCCTAAGACACTCAGAGGCACATCATTCCTCTATGGAGGATGGTGCTGGAAGATGTGTGGGCATGAAACACATGTGCAGTAGAGCATTGAGGGTCTCATTCAGACCCGCTCGCAAGCGGGTCGATGTTGAGGCCCTGTGCATGTGCAGCGGTCGCTCTGCACGTGTGCAAACCCTGGAGCGAGAGAGAAATTCTCTCATTCCGGGGCTCACTATAAAAGGGGCGGCTGTCGATGGTGATCTACAGCTCGCACCATTTTGTAGGCAGGGTGGCTTGCCAAACGGAGGCATTCCCGAAGGAACGCCTGCCGTTTGGGGGCGGCCCCAATGACATCAATCGTGATGTCAGTGGTGAGCTACCGGCTCTATTAGAATATTGTGACACTGTAAGTGGAAATGCAGTGTAATATTCAACACATATTGTGACACTGTAAGTGATAGCGCAGTATATTCATAAAAAATATTGTGACACTGTAAGTGAAAACGCAGTGTAATATTCAACATGTATTGTGACACTAAGTAATAGTACAGTGTATTCATAAAAATGTTTGTGACATTGTAAGTGGTACCGCAGTATATTCATAAAAAATATTGTGATGCAGTAGGTCAGGCCTAGCCAACCTGTGGCTCTCCAGCTGTTGTGCAACTACAAGTCCCAGCATGCCCTGCTACAGTTTTGCTATTAGAGAATGCTAAAACTGTTGCAGGGCATGCTGGGACTTGTAGTTTTACAACAGCTGGAGAGCCACAGGTTGGCCAGGCCTCCTGTAGGTCATTGAAACCGCAGTGTAATATTTAAATTGGTACAAATTGACGTGTGTGTCGTACCCCACTTTGTCCATGTTTGTTGCTATGGAGAATGAACAGTTGAGAGGAGAGCAGGAACCACATACTAGTGCTGGAGCTGCTCCCAGTGCCACCAGTCATGACGATACTAGTACGTCTACGTCATCTACTAAAGCCGATGCCCAAAGCATACAGGGCTTAAGTCAGGGCATCTAAAATCAAAAAGCAATCTTTTACAGAGGTAAAGAACAAAACATCAAAGGGGAAGTAAGCCCTTCTCCCACTAGTAATTTAAAAAAAATGTTAATTGTTAAGGCAGGAACCAACTGTGCGCTCAAAAATGTCACAAATCCCTGAGGTGAAGTGTGTCCTCGGGTGCCATATGTGAGCCTGACCTTTCCAAAACTGTACTCAAAGAGGAGCCTCCTGCCACCACTTGTGTGTCCTCTGCAAATGTGGGGATGAGCAGCACAAGTCAAAATGCTGACATAGAAATCGAGGATGCTTCTGTGGAAGTGCAGCAGGATGAGGAGGATATTTGTGTAGCTGACACTAATAAGGATTGTGATGATGAGGATGCTGATGATGAGGATGTTGTTGATGAAGATGTTGTTTGTGTAAATCAGGCCCCAGTGGAAACAGTTGTTGCCCATGATAAGGAAAAGCTCATTGTCATGCCCGGGCATAAAACCAAAAAATCGACATCTTATGTTTGAAATCATTTCTACCCAAATCCGGACAACAATTGTCAAGCCATCTGTACACATTCTCATTCCAGAATAAGTAGAGGTAGGAATCTTAACCATATAGGAACCTCCTCCCTGTTACACCATCTACAATGCATACATCCAAAGTGTTTGCAAAATTTAGAAACTTTGGCTAAAAGAGTACCAACAAGCAGCACAGCATCAGCTAGCTCTCTCCCTCTGATAGATCCAAGCACCTGGCATCTTCACCACCAACACCTTCATCAACAATAGCCTCAATCATGATCAGAACTAGTCCTGCATCCAATTTTATAAGGCTAACTCAGTCCTCCGCTATCCTGGATTTCTTAGAAGAATCCTTGAGTGCTACACCAGCTGCTGCTGCTGGTGGGAGTGGATCTTTATCCCAGAAGGGGACCAGGAAGACTACTAGTAGTAGTTCTAAAAAACAATTGACTGTTAAACAATCCTTTGCAAGGGGGAGCAAGTATGACAGCAGTCACCCAGTTTCACAGCGGATCACTGATGCCATAATATCTATGCTGGTATTAGATGTGCGTCCGATATCCCCCATTAGTGCAGTGGGTTTTAGACAGTTAATTGAGGTCCTGTGTCCCCGCTACCAAATCCCATCTAGGTTTCACTTCATTAGAAAAGAAATTCCCAGCCTGTGCAGGGACGTTAAAAAAACCTAGTGTCCTCCAAAATGCCGTTGTACCCACTGTCCACTTAACCATATGTGTGGACAAGTGGAACAAGGCAAACGCAAGATTACATGACTGTAACAGCCCAATAGGTGGATGTATTGCCTTCAGTGGCACCAACAGCAGCATCTAAGAAACAGCAGCTTATTCAAAGGCAGGCTACTCTGTGTATCACCGGTTTCAAAAAGAGGCATATCACTGACCTCTTAGAAAAACTCAGGGATGTCATTGCAAAATGGCTTACCCTGCTTGAACTCTACTCAGGATTTGTGGTATCTGACAATGCCACCAATATTGTGAGAGCAGGGTGAATTCCAACACGTCCCATATTTTGCTCACACAATCATCTTGGTGGTGCAAAATTTTAAGAAAATGACAGGGCCATGCAGGAGATGCTCTCTGTGGCCTGGAAAATTTCTGGACATTTTCGCCATTCAGTAGGTGCATGTGAAAGATTGCAGCACCTGCAAGAAATGTTGAATTAGCCCTGTCACCAGCTGAAGCAAGAGGAACTCCACCCTTCATATGCTTCAGTGGATGGAGGAACAGCAAAAAGCCATCCAAAGCTACACAATGAATTATGACATAGCAAGAGGAGGGGGAATGTACCTTACTCAAGCTCAGTGGAAAATACTTTCCATGTTGTGCAAAGTGCTGAAACCCTTTTGAAGTAGTCACCTGTGAAGTGAGTTCATATACTGCCAGCTTGAGTCAGGTAATTCCCCTAATTAGACTGTTGGAAAAGCAGTTTGAGAAACTGAAGGAGGAGCTGAAATGAAGTAATTCCGCTAAGTATGTTGGACTTGTAGATCAAGTCCTTTATTCGCTTCGCCAGGATCCAAGGGTCATGACCTTACAATCTGATCAATACATTTTGGCAACCATGCTGGATCCTAGGTTTAGATCATATGTCTTGTCTTTCTTCTCAGCAGACACAGATCTGAAGCGATGCAAATAGCTGTTGGTAAGGAAATTGTCAGCTCAAGTGGCACGTGATGCAGCAATGGCTCCTCCTTCAGTTTCTCCAGCAAGTGTGGCTGCCAGGAAAAAATAAACTTTCACAAAAAAAGACCCACTGGTGATGCAAATGAGTTAACACAATCATGTTTTGACATCTGATCGAGTCTAAAAGAATTGCCTACAATTAATGAGACCTCTACCGTGACTCCATCTGATATGGACACCATTCAAGAATTGGATAGCATCCAAATAGGCATGTCAGACAGTCCATTTCACCTCTGGCAGGAAAAAAAGGCAATTTGGAGGCCCTTGCACAAACTGGCTTTGCTTTACTTGAGCTACCCACCCTCCAGTGTGTACTCCGAAAGAGTTTACAGCACAGCTGGGAACCTTGTCAAAATTGGGTTGGAGGCTACTTCCTCAAAATGTGGAAAATATGATGTTCATCAAAATGAACTACAAATTTCACGAGGAAGACCTTTACCGCCAAATACATCCAAAAATTACTGAGACACCTGAGGCTGTAATGGTGGATTCCAGCGGGGACAAATTAATATTGTGTAAGGATGATGTACACACTGTTGAGGGTGAGGAATCGGATGATGATGACGACAACATCTTTGCCTCTGTAAAGCCAGTTTGTGCAAGGAGAGATCATTGCCAGCAATGTCAGCTGCCCGTTGGTAGCTTTTATTGTGGGGGCCCAAACAAACCAATCACTTCAGCCACAATTGGCAGTCCCTGTCGCTGAAGTGATTGGTTTGTTAAACTGTGCATGTCCTGTTTACTATATACAACATAAGGGTCAGTAGAAGGGCCCAAGGACAGTTCCATCTTGCACCTCTTTTCCTTGCATTATGTGCTGTTTGGGGCATTGCTGCCTGACATTTTAAATTTTATAGTTTATTAAAATGCCATCCTGTCTGCCACTGCAGTGCCATGTTGGAAGCTGAACTGCCACATGTTAGTGCCACTCACTACTGTCGCTTATCTTATTTAGCCAGCTAACTCGGTGCAACCTTTTAGTTTAAACTGGATGAAATCAATATTGTGAGGTGGTCAAAATTGACTGGAAATGACTGGAAATAAATGTTATTGAGGTTATTAATACTTTAGGAACAAAAACAGGCCCAAATTATGTGATTTCAGCTGTTTTTATGATTTTTTTTAGAAAAAATACAGATCCAAAACCAAATCCAAAACACGCAAGGGTGGTTTTGTAAAACCAAATCCAGATCCAAAACCTTGAAGGAGATACAGATCCAAAACCAAAACACGGGGGTCGGTGCACATCCCTACTACATATAAGCACTCTGGGTCTCATTCAGACCCAGTCGCAAGCGCTGAGTGCTCGCAACCGGGTCGATGTTAAGGCCCTGTGCATGCGCAGCGGCTGCACTGCACGTGCGCAAGCCCCGGAGCGAGAGAGAAACTCTCTCGCTCCGGAGGTCACTACAAAAGGGTCGGCCGTCGATGTTGATCGACAGCTCGGCCCGTTTTGTAGGCGGGGCGGGTGGGTGGCTATACAAACTGAGGCATTCCTGACGGAACGCCTGCCGTTTTGTGGGCGGCCACACTGACATCAGCAGTGATGTCAGTGGGGAGCTTCCTGCTCAATCAGAGCAGGAAGCTCCCCGGAGGCTTGCGGTTGCCGAGACCCAACCTTAGGGTCTTGTCGCAAGCCCCGATGGTCGCGATGGTCTTGACCATCACGACCATCACCATGGTTGGTCGCTAAGCTGTGGGTGGTAACCCACAGCTTAGTTAGCGACCAGGAGGCCGCACTAAAAAAAAGAAGCGGCCGCCCTCATTCAGAGAGAGCACTCGCTTCTAGCGACCGCCTCTGAATGAGGGCATCTGTCTCCATGCAGAGTGTGTTGCAGTTGGTAGCCATTTTTATTTATTTGTCTTTTAGAAAAATCAAAATGTTTTTGTGTGTTTTATCCTTAATATTCAGACTCCTTGGTGCTAATAAATGTACTACAGGGGTTCATTACCCAATTGGGGGGGGGGGGGTAGCATGGCCAGCAGGTCAGCCTCCTCATGTTTGTTAGTATACGATAGGTGCAACTATGAAGTTTCTTGGCTTCTCTTTCAACCCTTGTGAGGAATCCTTGGCTACTGACAATGTAATCTTTTATGGCTTTAAATTAAAAAGAGTACTACAGTGTGTGTTACCCAATTGGGGGGGAGGATAGCATGGCCAGCTGGTCAGCCTCCTCATATTTGGAGTTAGCTACTGTAGAATTGGCAAAAAATTTCCTTGTAAATTTATTTTTAAATAATTTTTATTGAGAATTTATGCCATATAAACAGTGTCATATTGAAAATGAAATCAACATAGAATAATGACAATAAAAAAACAATATGGCAAGCTAGAAAGTCTTAGCGAATTATAGGAGAGCAGAGAGAGGAAGGGGAAGGTGGAGGAGAGGGTAAAGAGTGTAAGGGGAGGCAGGAAAGTTGGGTAGTGTTAGTAAGGTAAAAGGAGGTAAGGAGGAGGGGGGACTGTTGGTGAATACGGCTCTCTAACGAAAAGCTACAGAATATCAAATGCTTGTAAATTTTACAAGTGTGCCGTTGAGAACATGTTAACAAATTGTATCATGGAAATTACACACTGTCAGATCGCAAGGTAATCCAAAGGGTGGTCAAAATGGCTGAATTTGTAATTGGTCAAGATTGAGGACATTTACGTTAAAAGGAGCTTTGGGGTTGGTTAAACAAATTATGAGGATAATAGTCACTTGAGTCTTGATTTATTTAAACTACTGCCATCAAAAAGGCGCTTTAGGGACATTAGATCATGTACTAATTAGGGGTGAGCGGGTTCGGATTTCTGAAATCCGAACCCCCCCGAGCCCCCCCTATCCGAGTCCGATCCGAGTCAGGCTCGACTTTTCCCGCCTGACTCGGATCTGAAATCGAGGCAAAACGTCATCATCCCGCCTTCCGAGTCTCGCGGGTTTTGGATCCTATATAAGGTACCCGCGTCGGCGCCATTTTCTCACTCGGCTGTGGACAGTGAAGAGGGAGGGTGGGAGTTAGGGCTGTGTAGTGTAGTGTAGTGTAGTGCTGCTGTTGTCCACTACTTCAAAGTCCATAGGGGCTGGCTGTGTTGTGCTGTGCTGCTGTTGTTAATAGGGGCTGTGTCCACTACTTCAAAGTCCATAGGGGCTGGCTGGACTGTGTTGTGCAGTCAGTTCTCCATAGGGGCTGTGTCCACTCCAAAGTCCTGTGCAGTGTCCCAGTCCTAAAGGAGTGCTGTAGTGTTGTCCAGGGGGTGCTCTGTCCATCAGGGGTGCTCCCCCCAAGTGCTAAAAAAATAATATATTTTCTGTGTTTGTGAATTGTGTGCGCAGTAGCCGCACGTGCATCAACAAAGTAGTGCCAAGCGTGCGCCTGTGTCATAAGTAAAGGGCCGGCTGGCTTGACCGTTAAAGGGTGCTGTAACCCCCGAAAGTACACTCCAGTCCAAACCAAAAAAAAATTATTTTCTGTGTTTGTGAATTGTGTGCGCAGTAGCCGCACGTGCATCAACAAAGTAGTGCCAAGCGTGCGCCTGTGTCATAAGTAAAGGGCCAGCTGGCTTGACCGTTAAGGGTGCTGTAACCCCCGAAAGTACACTCCAGTCCAAACCAAAAAAAAAATTATTTTCTGTGTTTGTGAATTGTGTGCGCAGTAGCCGCACGTGCATCAACAAAGTAGTGCCAAGCGTGCGCCTGTGTCATAAGTAAAGGGCCGGCTGGCTTGACCGTTAAGGGTGCTGTAACCCCCGAAAGTACACTCCAGTCCAAACCAAAAAAAAAATTATTTTCTGTGTTTGTGAATTGTGTGCGCAGTAGCCGCACGTGCATCAACAAAGTAGTGCCAAGCGTGCGCCTGTGTCATAAGTAAAGAGCCGGCTGGCTTGACCGTTAAAGGGTGGTGTAACCCACAAAGTACACTCCAGTCCAAACCAAAAAAAAAATTATTTTCTGTGTTTGTGAATTGTGTGCGCAGTAGCCGCACGTGCATCAACAAAGTAGTGCCAAACGTGCGCCTGTGTCATAAGTAAAGGGCCGGCTGGCTTGACCGTTAAGGGTGCTGTAACCCCCGAAAGTACACTCCAGTCCAAACCAAAAAAAAAATTATTTTCTGTGTTTGTGAATTGTGTGCGCAGTAGCCGCACGTGCATCAACAAAGTAGTGCCAAGCGTGCGCCTGTGTCATAAGTAAAGGGCCGGCTGGCTTGACCGTTAAGGGTGCTGTAACCCCCGAAAGTACACTCCAGTCCAAACCAAAAAAAAAATTATTTTCTGTGTTTGTGAATTGTGTGCGCAGTAGCCGCATGTGCATCAACAAAGTAGTGCCAAGCGTGCGCCTGTGTCATAAGTAAAGGGCCGGCTGGCTTGACCGTTAAGGGTGCTGTAACCCCCGAGAGTACACTCCAGTCCAAACCAAAAAAAAAATTATTTTCTGTGTTTGTGAATTGTGTGCGCAGTAGCCGCACGTGCATCAACAAAGTAGTGCCAAGCGTGCGCCTGTGTCATAAGTAAAGGGCCGGCTGGCTTGACCGTTAAAGGGTGCTGTAACCCCCAAAGTACACTCCAGTCCAAACCAAAAAAAAAATTATTTTCTGTGTTTGTGAATTGTGTGCGCAGTAGCCGCACGTGCATCAACAAAGTAGTGCCAAGCGTGCGCCTGTGTCATAAGTAAAGGGCCGGCTGGCTTGACCGTTAAAGGGTGCTGTAACCCCCGAAAGTACACTCCAGTCCAAACCCAAAAAATTTTATTTTCTGTGTTTGTGAATTGTGTGCGCAGTAGCCGCACGTGCATCAACAAAGTAGTGCCAAGCGTGCGCCTGTGTCATAAGTAAAGGGCCGGCTGGCTTGACCGTTAAAGGGTGCTGTAACCCCCAAAGTACACTCCAGTCCAAACCAAAAAAAAAATTATTTTCTGTGTTTGAGAATTGTGTGCGCAGTAGCCGCACGTGCATCAACAAAGTAGTGCCAAGCGTGCGCCTGTGTCATAAGTAAAGGGCCGGCTGGCTTGACCGTTAAGGGTGCTGTAACCCCCGAAAGTACACTCCAGTCCAAACCAAAAAAAAAATTATTTTCTGTGTTTGTGAATTGTGTGCGCAGTAGCCGCACGTGCATCAACAAAGTAGTGCCAAGCGTGCGCCTGTGTCATAAGTAAAGGGCCGGCTGGCTTGACCGTTAAGGGTGCTGTAACCCCCGAAAGTACACTCCAGTCCAAACCAAAAAAAAAATTATTTTCTGTGTTTGTGAATTGTGTGCGCAGTAGCCGCACGTGCATCAACAAAGTAGTGCCAAGCGTGCGCCTGTGTCATAAGTAAAGGGCCGGCTGGCTTGACCGTTAAAGGGTGCTGTAACGCCCAAAGTACACTCCAGTCCAAACCAAAAAAAAAATTATTTTCTGTGTTTGTGAATTGTGTGCGCAGTAGCCGCACGTGCATCAACAAAGTAGTGCCAAACGTGCGCCTGTGTCATAAGTAAAGGGCCGGCTGGCTTGACCGTTAAGGGTGCTGTAACCCCCGAAAGTACACTCCAGTCCAAACCAAAAAAAAAATTATTTTCTGTGTTTGTGAATTGTGTGCGCAGTAGCCGCACGTGCATCAACAAAGTAGTGCCAAGCGTGCGTCTGTGTCATAAGTAAAGGGCCGGCTGGCTTGACCGTTAAGGGTGCTGTAACCCCCGAAAGTACACTCCAGTCCAAACCAAAAAAAAATTATTTTCTGTGTTTGTGAATTGTGTGCGCAGTAGCCGCACGTGCATCAACAAAGTAGTGCCAAGCGTGCACCTGTGTCATAAGTAAAGGGCCGGCTGGCTTGACCGTTAAGGGTGCTGTAACCCCCGAAAGTACACTCCAGTCCAAACCAAAAAAAAAATTATTTTCTGTGTTTGTGAATTGTGTGCGCAGTAGCCGCACGTGCATCAACAAAGTAGTGCCAAGCGTGCGCCTGTGTCATAAGTAAAGGGCCGGCTGGCTTGACCGTTAAAGGGTGCTGTAACCCCCAAAGTACACTCCAGTCCAAACCAAAAAAAAATTTATTTTCTGTGTTTGTGAATTGTGTGCGCAGTAGCCGCACGTGCATCAACAAAGTAGTGCCAAGCGTGCGCCTGTGTCATAAGTAAAGGGCCGGCTGGCTTGACTGTTAAAGGGTGCTGTAACCCCCGAAAGTACACTCCAGTCCAAACCAAAAAAAAAAATATTTTCTGTGTTTGTGAATTGTGTGCGCAGTAGCCGCACGTGCATCAACAAAGTAGTGCCAAGCGTGCGCCTGTGTCATAAGTAAAGGGCCGGCTGGCTTGACCGTTAAAGGGTGCTGTAACCCCCAAAGTACACTCCAGTCCAAACCAAAAAAAAAATTATTTTCTGTGTTTGTGAATTGTGTGCGCAGTAGCCGCACGTGCATCAACAAAGTAGTGCCAAGCGTGCGCCTGTGTCATAAGTAAAGGGCCGGCTGGCTTGACCGTTAAAGGGTGCTGTAACCCCCGAAAGTACACTCCAGTCCAAACCAAAAAAAAATTATTTTCTGTGTTTGTGAATTGTGTGCGCAGTAGCCGCACGTGCATCAACAAAGTAGTGCCAAGCGTGCGCCTGTGTCATAAGTAAAGGGCCGGCTGGCTTGACCGTTAAAGGGTGCTGTAACCCCCAAAGTACACTCCAGTCCAAACCAAAAAAAATTATTTTCTGTGTTTGTGAATTGTGTGCGCAGTAGCCGCACGTGCATCAACAAAGTAGTGCCAAGCGTGCGCCTGTGTCATAAGTAAAGGGCCGGCTGGCTTGACCGTTAAAGGGTGCTGTAACCCCCGAAAGTACACTCCAGTCCAAACCAAAAAAAAATTATTTTCTGTGTTTGTGAATTGTGTGCGCAGTAGCCGCACGTGCATCAACAAAGTAGTGCCAAGCGTGCGCCTGTGTCATAAGTAAAGGGCCGGCTGGCTTGACCGTTAAAGGGTGCTGTAACCCCCAAAGTACACTCCAGTCCAAACCAAAAAAAAAATTATTTTCTGTGTTTAGCCGCACGTATATATCAAATCGATATAACATAAATGGAGGACCAAACTTTCTCTGATAAAAATAAAATAGAGAAAGATCAAGAACCACTTCCTCCTAGTGCTGAAGCTGCTGCCACTAGTCATGACATAGACGATAACATGCCATCAACGTCGTCTGCCAAGGCCGATGCCCAATGTCATAGTAGAGGGCACATACAATCCCAAATGGCAAAGTTCAGGAAAATGACCTTGAAAAAGACATTTAAATCAGCTGAAGAGAAACGTAAACTTGCCAATATGCCATTTACGACACGGAGTGGCAAGGAACGGCTAAGGTCGATCCCTAGTATGTTCATGACTAGTGGTTCAGCTTCACATGACGATGGAAGCCCTCCTCCCACTAAAAAAATCAAAAGAGTTAAGCTGGCAAAAGCACAGCGAAGAACTGTGCTTTCTAAGAAGATATCACAAATCCCCAAGGAGAGTCCAAGTGTAGTGGTGGTTGCGATGCCTGACCTTCCCAGCACTGGACGGGAAGAGGTGGCTCTTTCCACCATTTGCACGCCCCCTGCAAGTGCTGAAAGGAGCACCCACAGTCCACTTGCTGATATGCAAATTGAAGATGTCACTGTTGAAGTACAACAGGATGAGGATACTGGTGTAGCTGGCGCTGAGGAGGAAGTTGGCGAGGAGGATTCTGATGGTGATGTGGTTTGTTTAAATCAGGCTCCGGGGGAGACAGTTGTTGTCCGTGGGATGAAAAAGCCCATCACGGTCATGCCTGGGCAGAAGACCAAACATTCCACCTCTTTGGTCTGGCAATATTTCTATCCAAATCCGGACAACAACTGTCTTGCCATATGTACCATATGTAAAGGTGAAATAAGTAGGGGTAGGGACGTCAACCACCTAGGAACATCCTCCCTTATACGGCACCTGCAGCGCGTTCATAAAAAGTTACTGTCAAGTTCAGAAACTTTGGCTAAGACCGTAAGCAGTCCAGGGACACCTAAATCCCGTTGTCCTGTTGTATCCAAGCGCCTGCAAACCACACCGTCAACTCCCTCCTCGTCAATTTCCTCCTTAGTCAGGATCGGAAGTAGTCCTGCAGGCCATGTCACTGGCATGACTGACTCTCCTATCCGGGATTCCTCTGGAGGATCCTGCATTGCTACGCCTACTGCTGCCGCTGCTGCTGTTGCTGCTGCTGGGAGTCGTTCATCATCCCAGAGAGGAAGTAGGAACACCACTACTTTTACTAAACAATTGACCCTCCAACAGTCCTTAGCGAGGAGGATGAAGTACGACAGCAGTCATCCTGAAGCAAAACGTATAACTGAGGCCTTGACTGCTATGTTGGTGTTAGACGTGCGTCCGGTATCCGCCATTAGTGCAGTGGGATTTAGACAATTGATGGAGGTAGTGTGTCCCCGGTTCCAAATCCCGTCTAGATTCCACTTCACTAGGCAGGCGATACTGAGACTGTACAGAAACATCAGAAAAAGTGTCCTCAGTGTCCTGAAAAATGCCGTTGTACACAATGTCCACTTAACCACGGACATGTGGACAAGTGGAACAGGGCAGACTAAGGACTATATGACTGTGACAGCCCACTGGGTAGATGTATCACCTTACGCAGCAACAGCAGCAGCGTCACCAGTAGCAGCATCTCAGAAACGCCAGCTCGTTACAAGGCAGGCTACGCTGTGTATCACCGGTTTCAGTAAGAGGCACACCGCCGACAACCTCTTAGAGAAACTGAGGGAAATCATCGCCCAGTGGCTTACCCCACTTAGACTCTCCTGGGGATTTGTGATATCTGACAACGCCACCAATATTGTGCGGGCATTACATCTGGGCAAATTCCAGCACGTCCCATGTTTTGCTCACACAATAAACTTGGTGGTGCAGAATTTTCTGAAAAGCGACGGGCGTGCAGGAGACGCTTTGGGTGGCCCGAAAAATTTCTGGCCACTTTCGCCATTCAGCGACTGCGTGCCGAAGACTGGAGCGCCAGCAAACACTCTTGAACCTGCCCCGCCATCACCTGAAGCAAGAGGTTGTGACGCGGTGGAACTCAACCCTCTATATGCTTCAGAGGATGGAGGAGCAGCAAAAGGCCATACAAGCCTATACATCCACCTATGACATAGGCAAAGGAGGGGGTATGCACCTGACTCAAGCGCAGTGGAGAATGATTTCCGTGTTGTGCAAGGTTCTCCAGCCCTTCGAACTTGCCACACGTGAAGTCAGTTCAGACACAGCCAGCTTGAGTCAGGTCATTCCCCTCATCAGGCTTTTGCAGAAGCAGCTGGAGAAAGTGAAGGAGGAGCTAAGACGGAGCGATTCCGCTCGGCATGTGGGACTTGTGGATGAAGCCCTTCATTCGCTTTGCCAGGATTCCAGGGTGGTCAATCTGTTGAAATCAGACCACTACATCTTGGCCACCGTGCTTGATCCTAGGTTTAAAGCCTATGTGGTGTCTCTCTTTCCGGCCGACACAAGCCTGCAGAGGTGCAAAGACCTGCTGGTGAACACACTGTCAGCTGAAGCGAAACGTGACACGTCAATGGCTCCTTCTTCATTTTCTCCCGCAACTGGGGCTGCCAGGAAAAAACTTAGGTATCCTAAGCAACCCGCTGGCGGTGATGCAGGGCAGGCAGGACCAAGTTTGGACATCTGGTCCGGACTGAAGGACCTGGCAACAATTTCTGACATGTCTACTGTCACTGCATATGATACTGTCACCATTGACAGAATGGTGGAGGATTACATCGGTGACAGCATCCAAGTAGGCATGTCAGACAGTCCATACCTGTACTGGCAGGAAAAAGAGGCAATTTGGAGGCCCCTGTACAAGCTGGCTCTATTTTACCTGAGTTGCCCCCCCTCCAGTGTGTACTCCGAAAGAGTGTTTAGTGCAGCCGGGAACCTTGTCAGCGAAAGGCGTAGGAGGTTGCTTCCACAGAATGTGGAGAAGATGATGTTCATCAAAATTAATTATCAGCTCTTCCAGGGAGACCAGCCTCCAGAAGGTACAGAGGGACCTGTGGTGGTGGATTCAAGTGGGGACGAGTTAATACTTTGTGAGGATGAGGATGTACACACTGAAGAGGGTGAGGAATCGGTGGATGAGGAGGATGAGGATGACATCTTGCCTCCGTAGAGCCAGTTTGTGCAGGGACACATTAATTGCCAGCTTGTTTTGTGGGGGCCCAAACGAACCAATCATTTCAGCCACAGTTGTGTGGCAGACCCTGGCGCTGAAATGATTGATTTGTTAAAGTGTGCATGTCCTGTTTATACAACATAAGGGTGGGTGGGAGGGCCCAAGGACAATTCCATCTTGCACTTCTTTTTTTTCTTTGCATTATGTACAGTTTGGGGCCTAGTTTTTCTAACTGCCATCCTGTCTGCCACTGCAGTGTCACTCCTAGATGGGTCACGTGTTTGTGCCGCCCACTCGTGTCGCTTAGCATAGTCATCCAGCTACCTCGGTGCAACCTTTTGGACATGAAAACACTATTGTGAGGTGTGAGGTGTTCAGAATAGACTGGAAATGAGTGGAAATTAAGGTTATTGAGGTTAATAATAGCATAGGAGCAGAGAAACCAACAAATTCTGTGATTTTAGCTGTTTTTATGCTTTTTAAAAAAAAAACACAGATCCAAAACACAAAACCCAGAACCCAAAACACGGAAGGGTGGTTTTGGCAAAACCAATCCAGATCCAAAACACGAAGAAAGATCCAGATCCAAAACCAAAACACAAAACACGAAAAGTGGCCGGTGCACACCCCTAGTACTAATATATTAAAAAATCTTTATTACCCATCTGCTATAGCTAGTTTAAACTCATGATCGGTGCATTTGTTTGTATTTCCTGTCTGGAACTTGGTGAGGTCTCCTGGAACACTGAGGAGGAAAGATGCACCAACAGGGTGCATATGCGCAGTAGCACGTCAGAGGTCAGGCCCTGCTGAGCCATGGTGGGTCCTAAAAACTGCCAGTTCTGCTGCTATATGGATCTAAGGCAGCATAGAGCGCTCCTTAACCAAACCCCCTTGCAAAAAGCAAATCATTGAGCATCACACAATATTAGTCATCCCACCTGCAATGACAAGCAACATGACTCACGGAGAAAACATTAGCACTTCACATATGTTCTAGTCCACATTCCTGCAAGAAAACACTTAGGAGGGAGTTCACTTAGCAGTGGGATATGCCCTGCAGCTAATTAATCGCACCACACAGGGAATAGCTATTCATTTAATTAGCCTTTTCCCCACGCGGTAAACACTGGATTAATGTGCGCTAACTCATTGATTCCATGTAAAATGCATAATTAACAGGTTTCCCCATGCATTATACTCAATCAGGGTGCCTTTTATAGCGGACTTTTCCTTGTAGCTCCTTAAGTTGCAAGGAAAAATGCACCTCTGGGTGTTAATTCATGGGATAAACTCGCCAATTGATTCGGCAGGTAATTAGTTGAATCTTACCCTCAGGATATGAGAAATCAAAGTTTTCATCAACATGTCGGTAACACTGTTTTCACTGGACAAATACATCACACTAGCTGAAGCATTGTTTGCCAGCTATCTGATAAAGTAATGTTTGGTAGCAATATTAACGGTTTACTCAAAATTAGAAAAGTGTAAGGGCCATATTCAATTGCCGGTGAAAAGCTGTTATCAGCGATACTTTTTCGCAGATGACGTCATTTTCGCCAATCTGGACTTATCCCCGTATTCAATTCTTCCGACTTTTCGCCGGTGCGGAAAGTCAATGGTTCGAACCCTGGAAAAAGTATCACCTATGAATAGGTGTCGGAAAAAAGTGCAGAATTGGGGTTTTGGGGTACATACTTCCAGAAACCTCTCAGCACTCCTTGGACTGTCCCCCAAAGGTAAACAGTGTCAAAAATTTTTTTTTAAGTAACCCAGGACACCCCAAAAGAGTACTTTACTTTTCGGGGGCGAAAAAAAAACAAAATTGGGGGACAAACTTCTAAACTAGTGAAATAGACTCGGGGGGGGGGGTTCCCCAAGTATGCCCCAAAGGTTTTTTTTATTGCAGGTAGTTGCGGCAGGTGGATTTTTCATGATTTTTAAAAGTTTACACTTTCAAATATGCTTGCATCCATTTTCATGTACCCCAAATTTGATGGGACTATTTATTTTGCCTGAAAAAACTTGCTAAATGCTATTCTTCAACACTATTCCAAAGACGCTAAACTGCACCTATGGAGACGATTTAAAAACCCAAAATACCTTCAGCAGGGCTAGTCAGGGGTACCCATAGTGAACCCCCATGTCACAGCATCTTTAGGGGGGTGTCAGACTGATTTCCCCAAAAATTACAGTAGTTTTTGCTTATTTAGTTTTCACTGGGTCCCATTTTCGCCGACTTGGAATTGAATACGGGGATACGCGGGGACGAGCGCGATACTTTTTCGCACCCAAAACCTCCGATGTCGGCGAAAAGTACGGCAACGTAGTTTTCGCTGCTAATTGAATATTGCCCTAAGGCACACTTAGGAGTGTATTTACTAAAGTGCGGGTTTTTAGAAGTGGAGATGTTTCCCATAGCAACCAATCAGATTCTAGCTATTATCTTCTAGAAGGTGCTAGTTGAATGTTAAGTAGAATCTATTTGGTTGCTATGGGCAACATCTCCACTTTTAAAAACCCGCACTTTAGTAAATATACCGAAAGTCCCAACAGTCGGTAAGGCAACTGCAAGTTTTTCTTGTTCTGCTTCTCCAATTGCAGTTGGACACTCAACTTTTGATGTTTTTATGTTGCTTGGACACAATACTATATTTAGGACTTATAGCAGATTTCCACTCTTGCCATAACTTGGCTTTGGATCATGAAGATACTAAGGGCTCTATTTACTACAATCCGCATATTGAATCTAGATTGTAGTGTGATATTATCGACTGAATTCGCATTGCGAAATCAGGCAATATCACAGGGATTTACTACAAATCCCTTGCAGGGATAGAGCTTGCGAGAAAGCTCTGTCCCTGCGAATCCCCTCCGCACACCTGATAACTAGCACCACTGATACCGGTCCAAAACCTGATCCCACTGGTTTCAGTCCAATACCTGACTTTGGGCCTTATTCAGCAAGCAACACACAGGAAAGAACGCACGCACTTGGCTGATAGTTTTGTACTGCGCATGCGTATGCATCGCATAGTGCATGCTCAAACTAGCCAGTATGGTCAGGTAAGCGTACGCAGAGACCTTCCGATATTGAATGACAGGAAGTGCCGTTTGTGGGTGGTGATGGGAGGGGAGGTGGTCGGGCGAACGCAGGCATGCCTGTGCATTTGAACGTCGTTTTAGGGGCATGCATAAATTAGCCACTGCACACAGGAAGTTGCAAAGATCCTGCGCGAGGTCTGGTCAACCACTATTATGCAAATATGGTCGATGGTTCTCTATGTTAGCGATGTTTACACTTTCTTGCATACTCATCAGGTTTTGAATAAAGGTAGATGGGCGGATAATAATAGGGCTGGGCGCAGTGGCGTAACTTCATCCCAGTTGCCCGGAGGCAAGATAAATGTTGGTGCCCCCCCCACACACACAAATTAAAATTTACCACCCCCCAGCACCCAGCCGCCTCCCCCCTAATCAGTTCCTCTTATACAGTGCCTCCAGTAGTGCCCCATATACAGTGCCCCCAGTAGTGGTCCCCCTATGCAGTGCCCCCAGTAGTGCCTCTTATACAGTGGCCCCATTTACAGTGCCCCTAGTAATGGTCCCCTATGCAGTGCCTCCAGTAGTGCCCCTTATACAGGGCCCCCAGTAGTGGTCCCCCTATGCAGTGCCCCCAGTAGTGCCTCTTATACAGTGGCCCCATTTACAGTGCCCCACTATGTAGTGCCCCCTGTAATGGTCCCCCTATGCAGTGCCTCCAATAGTGCCCCTTATACAGTATCACTAGTAGTGGTCCCCTATGCAGTGCCCCCAGTAGTGCCCTTTATACAGTGCCCTCAGTAGTGGCCCTTCCTATGCAGTGCCCCCTTATGTAGTGCCCCCAGTAGTGGGTCCCAGGGGCAAATGACTCTATTGTCTCCGGGAGTTCCACCACTTGCTGGGCATCTGCATCTTATGCTGCTGTCTCCGTGCGTATGCATTGATTAGCATATCCTCACAGCAGCCGGGTGTGTGCATCTGCTAGCGTGCGTTCTTTCCTTCCTTTGTCAGTTCCAATCTGGTCCCATTCTGGCTCCATTCTGGTGATCCAGCAATCCAGTCCCAATCCGGTGTTCCAGTAATCCGGTTCCATTCCAGCTAGCCAGTATCGGTCCCATTCTGGTGATCCAGCAATCCGGTTCATTTCCAGCTATCCAGCATCCGTTCCCATTGCAGTGATCCAATATTCCGGTCCAGAGATATTCCAAGTTCCACATGATCCAGTGACCTACTGGCTCCGGTCTTTTTGCACCTGTGTGCCTCAAGCACCTATTAACTGTTTCTGTCAAAACTGCGGCTGTTCCACCAGTGCTTTCAGCAGCCACATCTTGCTTTTTAATACACACAAGTACATCTCATACACAAACTATTTAAGGCCAACAGCTTACGTTAATAGCCTCATACTACATTCCAGCCCGAGACTAAAATCCGGTTCCACAAAAAAATTCAAGCACAAGCATGACATAAAGGTGATAATATCAGGTTTGGATTATTTTTTGAACCGGGGTGGATGCAGGAGAAGAAACTGGAACGGGTTTGCAGTATTGAAATGCAGCAGGTTTATTAGGAGTATTATAATTCATGAAATGGTGATAGATATATAAACTGGCAGAAATAAACAAGTCCAAGTGATGTGTGGCTGAAAACAAATGTCTGGCAGGAAAACAAAGTCCAATGAATGAGGCTGGGAACAAGTGTCAGGCAGAAAAAACAAAGGGCCTGATTCAGAGCCGGACGCTATTTGCGCTCGCTCGTTCAGAAAAAGGGGCCGGCTATTTAAATTGAGCACTCACTCTTTGCGGTCTGTTGACGCCTCTATGTCTGAGCGAGCGAAAAAAACATGCGCTCGCTATTTTGTAAAGACGCCCCCTGGCCGCTCGCATCATACGTCATCTCCGCTATTTATTAGATTAATCGAGTACATCGAAAGGCGTCTGAACTGCTCGCAGTGCTTGTGGTTGGATTATCCTACCGCAATCATGCGAACAGTTCAGGCTAAGAAACAACCAAGTGACGTGGTCGATGACGCTGCTTTGTTAATTATGCACACCCGCCTGCGTTCGGATCTCCACTCCCCGTTTTCAAGCACCTTCCCCTGTTACCGCCCACAAACGCCTCATCCTGTCACTCAAATTAGCAGGCACTCGCTATTTTGCGAACACACGTTTTCCGACCGCACTGACTGTTTGGCGCATGCGTATTACGACCCATACGCATGCGCAGATGTGCGAACATCACTCGGAGCGAACGAGCGGCCACTTACGAGCGACTCTGAATCAGGCCCAAAGTCCAATTAGTGAGGCTGGGAACAGGTGTCAGACAGAGAAAACAAAGTCCAATGGAGCTGTGACTGAGGAACAGAGGTCTGAAGTACTGGAGTGGGTTCTGAGCCCGGAGAGCTGGAGGGTTCACAAACCGTGGGGTGAGTAACGTGGTATAGCAGGGTAGATGCGGGTATCCGGGAACGGCCTGTGATGGAGACAGAGCAGGAAACGGAGCACTGCTGGGACTGCAAATATCACACCAAGCTAAGAAGCACAGAGAACTCTCACAGAGCTTGCGCTGTGTATATGTTGCACTGGCAACTAGAGGGCGTGCAGAACACCCTTAAGTACCACGGGAAAGTGCATGATAGGTTGCTGAGAGCAAACACAAGATGCTCCAACCTGATTGGCCCATTCAGGTCACATGCACAAAACCAAGATGGCGGCACCCAGCAATCCCCAGCGTGGCAGCACTGCCAGTCTTACCTGTCATCACATGGCTGGTATCCCTCAGACATCCACGCACACCTCGCACCAACCTCCAGGCCTCAGCACCCCCACCGGTAGGACCACACCAAAGCACCTGCACAGGCAGAGACCGTGACTCACCAGGTACAACAACTCTGGTCGTGACAGTTAGCTGATGCTGGATGCCATTTTCTTTCAGATAGTTGACTAATTTTTTGTTTTCATATTCTCCGCTATTATAAGATCTTAGTGTCTTTAGTTTTAGACCTGTTTGGTCTTCTACAGGGCTCTTGTACTCTTTGAACTTATCTGTTACTTCACTTTTGCTTCTTGGAAAATCAATGTGTCATCTTTGTAGCATCATCAATGAGTGTCATCAGGTAACATTTCTTACGCATGAATTCTATCTCCATTTGCACACATCTGTATGCATTAATTCCAATGGCAATGGATATTATCCTTCGAAAGGTTCAACATGTTTGCTTGCCATTCACAGAGCTTTTGCATGCTGGTCTTAAAGGACTGGCCACTGACATCCCATTCACCATGCCATTTTGAAACTTTTATATATTGTCCTAACCTAGGTATCCTAGTCTGTTGTCCCACAGCTCCATTGATTGGTTGGATTCAGCAGCTACCATTGCACAACATTTCACTATGTCTAGGGTATAGAGTTGTTGGTACCGGGTTGCTGCAGCGATTATAGTACCTCTTTGGTTGTACACAAAGCACCAACCCTTTAGAAATTGGACTATGTATCCTTTCCTCTCAAGTACATTAATGACAATTAGATTAGTTCCTAAGTCCAGCACAAATAGTACATCATCAACGTCTGTGACAACTGCTTTGCCGTTAATGTTCAAAGTCAAATATATACTAGGGGGTAAATTTACTAAAAAGTGAGAGTTTTTAGAAGTGGATATGTTGCCCATTCAGATTCTATGTAACATTTAACTAGCACCTTCTAGAAGATAATAGCTAGAATCTGATTGGTTGCTATGGGCAACATCTCCACCTCTAGAAACTCTTACTTTAGTAAATGTAGCCCTATTTGTCCTGACTTTTGTGCATTTTTGGAACTTGTCTCCTATTTCTCTGACATTTACTGACTCACACAGCTATAATGATTTGAACCAACTTTCATTTAGCTAAAATGCTTTGTGGCTTCTAAGTCCATGCAGGCCTAATGGTGGTTATCTGCTACATTTAATGCTGACTCAGGTGATGAGGCGCCACTTGATCTGCAATCTAAAGCCTTATGTACCAACTTTTGACATATTAAACATCTATACTTAGGCTTTCTGTGCTTTGAACTTTTAGTCAGTAGAACAGAATTTTTATCATTTGTTTCTATAGGTATGCACTCAATAATTTAACATGTACAGTCTCTGTGGTTAGTTTAGTAGTACTAGACTCTAATGATACTAACGGGAAGTTGGAATCTTACGTAAGGATTTGCTGCATCGCCATTGCATCCTCATCATCAACTATGACACCCACTGAAGTCAATTGCTGAGAGATGGATAACATTCTGTCAATATACTCATTCATGTTCTTGCATGCACTAAGCTTTGTTGCATATAATGTGTGCCTCATGTTAATACTTCTTATTAACTCTTTATCTTCATAAGCCACCTACAGAGCCACCGACATATCATGTGCGGTCGATTTACTGTGGATGATGGAACACTTTATATGTGTGATTCCACAGATAGATCTATTATCCCCATAGCTCCATCTACTTCTTCTGAGCTTGGATTATCACCAGGATTGCTAGAAACCTTCCATAGTTTTTCCCATTTTAACTGCATCTCATGGCAAGTTTTCATGTAGCATAATTTCCTGCACCTGTCAAAACTCATGTTGATCTCTGCACTTATGTGTCATTGCAGCTTGTTGATCTTGGTATCGGCTTGTTCCATACCAAGGTATCTGGACTTATGGCAGCCAGAATAGTACACGGTGAAGGCCATGGTTCAGATCCCACTTGCGCTAGGCTGAGCCTATGGCTGGGCCCATAACCTATTAACCTATAGGCAGAGTACAATACTGGGAACATAAACTATTAGTAGAGTATATAGCATGTGACCTATTAACAGTGTGACAAAAGAAGGACATTGGAGTACATAACTTGATGTAAATCTATATATATATATATTTATTAAATCAATTATCCTGACTGACTGACTCATCAACGCCCAGCCCAAAACCATGACGTAGGTGCACACTTTTTTGAAATTTGACTCCTAAGGGGATGAGAAGGTATTGGGGTTAGATTTAGGGTTAGGCACTAGGGGTAAGGTAAGGTTAGACGATGGGACAGTTAGGGTTAGGCTGCGGGAGGGGCGAGATTAGGCTGCAGTAGGGGTGATTTAGGAATAGAGGGAGGGTTAGGATAAGGATTAAAATACCAAAATCAGTTGGGATTTTGACCATTGGGATGCTGCTGTCGGGATGCTGACCATCGGGATCCTGTACCCAACCCATCTTCAGTGCTGCAGAAATAGACTCTGATTGATTTTACGGAGGCAGTTTCTAAAACTGGAATTTGGGCATTTATCTTTATATGTTCGCGCATGTGAAGTTTACGACTGGGACTGGTAAGTACCCTAACCCTCCCCTGTCCCCCTCCTAACCCTAACCCTCCCTTAGTGGTGCCTAACCCTAACCTCCCTCCATAGGTGCCTAACCCTGACCCCCTCTTATCGCTGCCTAAACCTAACCCTCCCGGGGGGTGCCTAACCCAAATCTCTCCCCTCCCAAACCTAACCCTAAACTCGCTAGACTCCCTAATCCTAACCCTCCCCCCACGGCTAACACTAAGGGTGCCCCAGACTTACCTTAGTTCTGGCTGGGGTCCTCTCCATTACGGCATCGGGATTAAGATAGGCGTTTGTATTTCAAAGCCTATCTTGAATCCCTTGCCAGGATTCTGATGTCAGGATTGAGACCGGCGGCCACAAAACTACATCCCGTGTAGTGCTCTGTAGGGCTCTTATGGCTGGGAGTCTCAGAGGGCACGTTCAGTCTCTTGAAACACTGGGGATGAAACACGCACCAAGAGGGCATGCATTTGCAGTAGCATATGTCGGGGGTCAGGCATCCTGCTGAGCCACGGCGGGTTCTAGAGACCACTGGCTCTGCTGCTATATGGATATGAGGCAGCACAGAGAACTCCTCATCCAACACACTTAACTTCCATACTGTCTGCTCTGAGATGGGACTTTTAAACTCTATAAACCAGTGGTTCTGAAACTTGGTCCTCAAGGCACCCTAACAGTACAGGTCTTCAGGATATCCATACTAAAGCTCAAGTGACTTAATTAGTACCTCAGTCACTTTGATTGTACCATCTTTGCACAAGCATGGATATCCTTAACACCTGGACTGTTAGGGTGCCTTGAGGACCAAGTGGTCGATTCGGACCCAGATGCTAAGGGTCTCTCGCTGCCAAAAGTGTCTGGGTATGCAAATTCTGTGATCGTACTGTCAGGTGGAAGGACGCCCTCTATGTCTTAGAGAGCGAAGGTAAAGCGAACGCACGCCAGTATAAAGACGCCCACCTTTCTTTCTTAGCATATGTCATATCCAGGAAGTGTGTGATTAATCGATCACATCGGTAGCCATCGGAGCTGCACGCATCGCTTGAGGTAGACTCTACCCCACCATAAACACTGTGATCAGTGCTGTCTAAGAGACGTGTACAATGATGCATCTTTGCTAATAATGCACAGTCATAAAACTCAGTTTGGACGGCCAGACATGCCTGCATTTGCAACACCACTCCCCCGTTCACAAGCACCTTCCCCTGTTACCACCCACAAATGGCGCTATCTGTCACTCAAAGTAGCGTCCAGTCTGTATACTACGAGCGCACGATTCCAGACCGCAGTGACTGGTTCGCGCATGTGTATTTTGACGCATGCGCATGCGCAGATGGGCGACAATCGCCCATAGTGTGCATCCGCTGCTTAGCGCCCGGGTCTGAATCAGACCCCAAGTTTGAGAACCCTTGCTCTTAACATTTCCCACACTGTGGCCCCCCTTAGAGAGTGTGAGAGTCTGTCCAGGTTCTCAGTCCCATTGCATGATATAATCTCTGGGAAGATAGCCAGGTCAGTTAATTTTGATCACTACCCTACTTTCTGCCCATTATTACACTATGAAGTCACTTCCGATTAACTCCTTGCAAATTGACTCATCCAGATGGTTACACAGTACTTCATTCAAAAACCTTGCTGCTATATTATGTAAACTTACAGCCATCTATATGGATTTTTTATTTGTCATTCCAAATGGACTTCTGCAGAAAAAAAATTCCATTGGATCTCTAAAACGATAAACGATGTATGTGGAGGTGTTTGTATTTAATTACATCTAATGGAAAATACTAAGTTTTTACTTTATTAAGCCTTTATTATTAATACTGTCAAGACTATTCTCTCTTGTATATATTGCAGTTTATTACATCATCCTAAGTGTAGCTTCTGATATACATAAACATGACAGGGTTGATATGTGCCTTGTAGTTCTAATGGGGGCTGAAGTACAAAGTATACAGTAATTGGATGGAGTTCTCTTTTAGATACTGCATCAGTTGCTGGCAGCAAATAATCCTGGTGTTCGCATTTCCCAGGGATTCAGTAACGCTGCATCCTGTACCAGCAGAGCTGCAGTTTCTCTGTTTAGCTCACAACGTGGTTTTTTCCTGAGCAGCTGCCCAGAGATTCCTGGTACATGAACAGGTCACAGCTGTTGGCTTCTATACAAATTGTAGACTGAAAGAATTGCCTCTGTGATCAGTTCAAAGACTCCTTTGCATTCCATTAATACATATTAAGTTACCAATTTATTTATTGCCGGTTATTTATATAGCGTAGACATATTCTGTAGCTCTTTAAAGAGAATATTTGGCCAACATCAGTCCCTGCCCCAGTGGAGCTTACAATCTATGTTCCCTGCCACATGCTCACACACATACACACTAGGGTTAATTTTTTGTTGGGAGACAATTAACTTACCAGCATATTTTCGGAATGTGGGAGGAAACTGGAACACCAAGAGGAAACCCACGCGAGCACCAAAGGTACGGATTAGTGCAATATTGAATAACTTTTTTAATTTCAGCTATGATCCCATGCAGTCTCCACAGAAGATGAGATAAACTTTGTGATGTTTCATTGATGGTTCAAATTAATTTACCTAACAAAATAGAGTTTAACTTTGTCCATAGACTAGAGATCACGATTTGTGAACCTGATAATTACTCAAATAGCAGATTGGGGCCCCCATTTATTAACGAGTTTTATCACCAAAATGAGTGATAAATGTCACTGTGTATTATAAATGGTGCTCTAGCCAATCAGCTCCCAGCTGTCATTTTTCTAACAGTTGACAGTTGGGAGCTGATTGGCTCGAGCACCATTTATAATACACAGTGAAATTTATCACTCGTTAGGTGATAAAACTTGTTAATAAATGAGGCCCTGAGAGTGTGATTCTTAGTCGGGCGCAAGTCCAAGGGTGGATGCATCCCGCGATTATCAGCAATAGTAGACTACGCCTCCACCACAATGTATATGTATGTGATGGATAATGAAAGAGCAGACTGTTTGCGTGTTGTGTTTCTGCTTCTCTCTGGGCCTTTCTGTGCGGAAACTTGAGATCTGACGCATGGAACAGATCCATCTCATGGGAATGTCATGGGAGCATCTTGGGTATATACAGGGCTGGTGCTAGACTTCTAGGAACCCTAGGTAAAACTTCTGCATGCCCCCCCCCTCTGTACTCATTTAGCCCCTAAGGTGAAAATTACTTTGCACAGGTGGAGTGGCGGATAAGTTTTGTGTTTATATATATATATATATATATATTAGGGGTGAGCGGGTTCGGATTTCTGAAATCCGAACCCCCCCGAGCCCCCCCGATCCGAGGCCGATCCGAGTCAGGCTCGACTTTTCCCGCCTGACTCGGATCTGAAATCGAGGCAAAACGTCATCATCCCGCCGTCCGGGTCTCGCGGGTTTTGGATCCTATATAAGGCACCCACGTCGGCGCCATTTTCTCACTCGGCTGTGGACAGAGGGAGGGTGGGAGTTAGGGCTGGCTGGGCTGTGCAGTGTAGTGTAGTGTTGTAGTGTAGTGTAGTGTAGTGTAGTGTAGTGCAGTGTAGTGTTGTGCTGTGCTGTGCTGCGCTGTGCTGCGCTGTGCTGCTGTTGTCCATAGGGGCTGTGTCCACTACTTCAAAGTCCGTAGGGGCTGGCTGGACTGTGTTGTGCAGTCAGTTGTCCATAGGGGCTGTGTACACTCCAAAGTCCTGTGCAGTGTCCCAGTCCTAAAGGGGTGCTGTAGTGTAGTCCAGGGGGTGCTCTGTCCATCAGGGGTGCTCCCCCCAAGTGGTAAAAAAAATTATATTTTTTCTGTGTTTGTGAATTGTGTGCACTGTGGCTGCACGTGAATCAACAGAGGAGCAGCGGCAAGCGTGCGCCTGTGTCCCATAAGTAAAAGGCCGGCTGGCTTGTCCGTTAAAGGGTGCTGTAACCGCCAAAGGGCACTCCAAACAAAATAAAAAAATATATTTTTTTGTGTTTGTGAATTGTGTGCGCAGTAGCCACACGTGCATCAACAAAGTAGTGCCAAGCGTGCGCCTGTGTCCCATAAATAAAGGGCCAGCTGGATTGACCGCTAAAGGGTGCTGTAACCCCCAAAGGGCACTCCAAACAAAATAAAAAAATATATTTTTTTGTGTTTGTGAATTGTGTGCGCAGTAGCCACACATGCATCAACAAAGTAGTACAAAGCGTGCGCCTGTGTCCCATAAGTAAAAGGCCGGCTGGCTAGTCCGTTAAAGGGTGCTGTAACCCCCAAAGGGCACTCCAAACAAAATAAAAAAATATATTTTTTTGTGTTTGTGAATTGTGTGCGCAGTAGCCGCACGTGCATCAACAAAGTAGTGCCAAGTGTGCGCCTGTGTCACATAAATAAAGGGCTGGCTGGATTGACCGCTAAAGGGTGCTGTAACCCCCAAAGGGCACTCCAAACAAAATAAACATTTTTTTTCTGTGTTTGTGAATTGTGTGCACTGTGGCTGCATGTGCATCAACGAAGGAGCAGCGCCAAGCGTGCGCCTGTGTCCCATAAGTAAAAGGCCAGCTGGCTTGTCCATTAAAGGGTGCTGTAACCCCCAAAGGGCACTCCAAACAAAATAAAAAAATATTTTCTGTGTTTGTGAATTGTGTGCACAGTAGCCGCACGTGCATCAACAAAGTAGTGCCAAGCGTGCGCCTGTGTCATAAGTAAAGGGCCGGCTGGCTTATCCATTAAAGGGTGCTGTAACCCCCAAAGTACACTCCAAACAAAATAAAAAAATATTTTCTGTGTTTGTGAATTGTGTGCGCAGTAGCCGCACGTGCATCAACAAAGTAGTGCCAAGCGTGCGCCTGTGTCCCATAAATAAAGGGCCGGCTGGATTGACTGCTAAAGGGTGCTGTAACCCCCAAAGGGCACTCCAAACAAAATAAAAAATATTTTCTGTATTTGTGAATTGTGTGCACTGTAGCCGCACGTGCATCAACAAAGGAGCAGTGCCAAGCGTGCGCCTGTGTCCCATAAGTAAAGAGCTGGCTGGCTCATTTCTTAAAGGGTGGTGTAACCCACAAAGTGCACTACTCTCCAGCAAAAATAAAATATTTTTTTCTGTGTTTGTGTGCGCCTTAGCCGCACGTATATATCAATATAACATAAATGGAGGACCAAACTTTCTCCGATAAAAATAAAATAGGGAAAGATCAAGAACCACTTCCTCCTAGTGCTGTTGCTGCTGCTGGGAGTTGTTCATCATCCCAGAGAGGAAGTAGGAACACCACTACTTTTACTAAACAATTGACCCTCCAACAGTCCTTAGCGAGGAGGGTGAAGTACGACAGCAGTCATCCTGAAGCAAAACGTATAACTGAGGCCTTGACTGCTATGTTGGTGTTTGAAGTGCGTCCGGTATCCGCCATTAGTGCAGTGGGATTTAGACAATTGATGGAGGTAGTGTGTCCCCGGTTCCAAATCCCGTCTAGATTCCACCTGCATCCTCAAAGCAGCAGCGACAAGCGTGCGTCTGTCTGTTAAAGGGTGGTGTAACCCTCAAAGTGCGCTCCACAAACAATAAAAAAATTCTTTTTTTTTCTGTCTTTGTGAAATGTGTGGGCTGTAGCCGCACCTGCATCCTTAAAGCAGCAGCAACAAGCGTTCGTCTGTCTGTTAAAGGGTGGTGTAAACCTCAAAGTGCGCTCCACAAACAATAAACAAATTCTTCTATTTTTTCCTGTCTTTGTGAAATGTGTGGGCTGTAGCCGCACCTGCATCCTTAAAGCAGCAGCGACAAGCGTGTGTCTGTCTGTTAAAGGGTGGTGTAACCCTCAAAGTGCGCTCCACAAACAATAAAAAAATTCTTCTTTTTTTTCCTGTCTTTGTGAATTGTGTGGGCTGTAGCCGCACCTGCATCCTTAAAGCAGCAGCGACAAGCGTGCGTCTGTCTGTTAAAGGGTGGTGTAACCCTCAAAGTGCGCTCCACAAACAATAAAAAAATTCTTCTTTTTTTTCCTGTCTTTGTGAATTGTGTGGGCTGTAGCCGCACCTGCATCCTTAAAGCAGCAGCGACAAGCGTGCGTCTGTCTGTTAAAGGGTGGTGTAACCCTCAAAGTGCGCTCCACAAACAATGAAAAAATTCTTCTTTTTTTCCCTGTCTTTGTGAATTGTGTGGGCTGTAGCCGCACCTGCATCCTCAAAGCAGCAGCGACAAGCGTGCGTCTGTCTGTTAAAGG
This sequence comes from Taudactylus pleione, assembly GCA_031769625.1. NCBI lineage: Eukaryota > Metazoa > Chordata > Amphibia > Anura > Myobatrachidae > Taudactylus > Taudactylus pleione. The sequence continues at coordinate 40,313,318 of JAUIMM010000025.1, read as the reverse complement.
ATTACATCGGTGACAGCATCCAAGTAGGCATGTCAGACAGTCCGTACATGTACTGGCAGGAAAAAAAGGCAATTTGGAGGCCCCTGTACAAACTGGCTCTATTTTACCTGAGTTGCCCCCCCTCCAGTGTGCACTCCGAAAGAGTGTTTAGTGCAGCCGGGAACCTTGTCAGCAAAAGGCGTAGGAGGTTGCTTCCACAAAATGTGGAGAAGATGATGTTCATAAAAATGAATTATCAACTTTTCCAGGGAGACCAGCCTCCAGAACGTACAGAGGGACCTGTGGTGGTGGATTCCAGCGGGGACGAATTAATACTCTGTGAGGATGAGGATGTACACAACACTGAAGAGGGTGAGGAATCGGTGAATGAGGAGGATGAGGATGACATCTTGCCTTCGTAGAGCCAGTTTGTGCAGGGCCAGATTAATTGCCAGCTTGTTTTGTGGGGGCCCAAACGAACCAATCATTTCAGCCACAGTCGTGTGGCAGACCCTGGCGCTGAAATGATTGGTTTGTTAAAGTGTGCATGTCCTGTTTATACAACATAAGGGTGGGTGGGAGGGCCCAAGGACAATTCCATCTTGCACCTCTTTTTTTTCTTTGCATTATGTACTGTTTGGGGCCTAGTTTTTCAAACTGCCATCCTCTCTGCCACTGCAGTGTCACTCCTAGATGGGCCACGTGTTTGTGCCGCCCACTCATGTCGCTTAGCATAGTCATCCATCTACCTCGGTGCAACCTTTTGGACATAAAAACACTATTGTGAGGTGTTCAGAATAAACTGGAAATGAGTGGAAATTAAGGTTTCTGAGGTTAATAATAGCATAGGAGCAGAAAAATCAACACATTCTGTGATTTTAGCTGTTTTTATGCTTTTTAAAAAAAAAATACAGATCCAAAACACAAAACCCAGAACCCAAAACACCGAAGGGTGGTTTTGGCAAAACCAATCCAGATCCAAAACACGAAGAAAGATCCAGATCCAAAACCAAAACACAAAACACGAAAAGTGGCCGGTGCACACCCCTAATATATATATATATATATATATATATATATGTATATATATATATATATATGTATATATATATATATATATATATATATATATATATATATAAAACACAAAACTTATCCATCACTCCACCAGTGCAAAGTCATTTTCACCTGAGGGGCTAAATGAGTACGAAGACTCGGGGGGTGCAGGTAGATGTATGTATATATACACATATATATATATATATATATATATATATATACACACACAGTATACAGTATACAGTGTATATATATATATATATATATATATATAACACACACACACTATATATATATATATATACTGTGAAAATAAACTGCTGCACTCCAAGAAGTAAAGTTTAGAATTATCTGTATTTGGCAATCAACTGCCGACGTTTCAGGGCATAGCTGTTTTATCAAGGCAGCCAAAATACATTAAATAAATTGTAAGGTCACAAACAAGTGGTACAAAAATTCTTACCTTAAATAGGTACAAGTGGTCCCTGGTCTGCTGCAGATCAGGCAGCGCGTGTCCACGCCGAGGCCGGGGTCCCGTCATGATGACGTCAGCCAGCCGCGACCTGGTTGCCAGGTAACCTGGCAGCGTCTCACCGGTCTGCTAAACAGACCACAGCGCTGTGAAAACACAGAGGGCATAATGTACAGTATTAAAGGCATGCAATCCAAAGCCCTCAACTAGAACCTGTTAATTATATGCAATATGGTGTATTAAATAAAAGCGCATATCACACTTAGCTGTCAGCAATGGACGAATGAAAAATATAACGGCAAAACATCTGCCTAAAGGACAATAAACACAGGAAATCTGAGAATATACCAGTATAACGCCCTGTGACATATCTATAGAAAAGGAATGCCATTGTATCGACATCACTAAGAAATTATAGGCAACAGTTATTGTAAAGTTTACCGATACAAACATTAACCATATGCTAGCATAGCACCAACTCTAAAAAAGTGTCATATACAGTCTCACCAAACGTATCAACACTGAAGCATGTATATATAAGCCCTACACTATGCGCTAAATGTACGTGACTGAATGTTATCTAAATGGTATTCCAATTAATTTTTTCATTAAGTCCACGTGGTGCAATAGTGTCAAGTTGATAAAACCAACGAGCCTCCAGTTGTAATAAGTTATTTTCACGGTCACCTCCCCTGATGGAGATCGGTACCTGATATATAACCATATGTTTCTAGGAAGACGGCAAATGTCCCACTTCTAAGAAATGTCGGAACTGCTCCTGTTCAAGGCCATATATATATATATATATATATATATATATACACACAGTATCAGGGGCGTAACTAGAACTTTTTGGACCCCATAGCAAAATTTTTAAGGGGCCCCCCTAATTTAGGTCTTACACAATGCCCACAGTAGTAGTTCCCCTAAAACACTAAATGCCCACTGTAATGGTACCCCTTATGCAATGCCCACTGCAGTAATAATGCCCCCTGTAGTAATGCGCCTGGTAACAATGTCCCCTGGTAATAATGCCCCTAAAAGCAATGCCCCATGTAGTATTGCCCCCAGTAGTAATGCTCCCTGCAGTGCCCCAGTAGTAATGCCCCTTGAAGTGCCCCCAGTAGTAAGGTCCCCTGTAGTGCCCTCAGTTGTAGTGCTCCCAATAGTGCCCCCAGTAGTAAGGCCCCTGTAGTGCCCCCAGTAGTAAGGCCCCTGTAGTGCCCCCAATAGTAAGGCCCCTGTAGTGCCCCCATATGATACCCCCAACAGTAAGGCCACTGTAGTGTCCCCATATGATACCCCCAGTAGTAAGGCCACTGTAGTGCCCCCATATGATACCCCAGTATTAAGGCCGCTGTAGTGCCCCCATATGATTCCCCTAGTAGTAATGCCCCCTGAAGTGCCCCCAGTAGTAAGCCCCCCCACGCACACACACATACACACAAAAAAAACTATACTTACCTTAAACCCTGCTTCAGTGCCTGCTGCCGTCCCTGGCGCCCGCTCCTCGGAACTATGGGTGTGATGTCATGACGTCACTCCCATAGTGCACTGCTGGATCCAGAAGCCGGAGCTCAGGAGTGAGCTCCGTCCACCGACTGCCGCCGGGGGGGGGGGGAGCGGAGAGAAGGAGCTGGGCGCCCGCTGGTTACACATTCTCAGTGGGCAGCCGGCAAATAGGGGGTGCGATCACTGGGCTGGTGGGCCCCCGGACTCAGAAGCGCATTCTAGTGGTTGGCGCCCCTAGGTAGCTGCCTAAGCTTGCCTAGTGGAAGCACCGGCACTGGGTATATAGCCCCACTTCAGTGCTTGTTAGGCCATGTGGACGAAAACAGGATGCTTGTTGCAGATGCCTGGCGATACTAATGATGCTGAAAAAACAGTGAGTGGAGCGAAAGAAAACACACAAAACCATGAGGATACTCGCATAGACAGATGGATACTTGCAATAGGATAATGTGGTAATTCTTCTAGCCAATGACATTATGTCTGCACCGATCAGAACATTTTGGTCAGTTAATAAAATTTACTTTCAAATCTAAATGTGAGATATTTGTCATCTATGCCTTCCTATGGTCAAGACCATAATTCAAAGTATATTTTCCTAAAATAAATTTTAAAAGCAGCATTGTGATCTATAAGATGGTGACATTGCCATGGCATTGAAGCTCATGCTACACAATTGGTAGTAATAGATTATACCAGTGATTTTCAACCTTTTTCAACTCGAGGCACACTAGGCAAGATTTTAAAATTGCCAAGGCACACCATCCGGCGATGCGTCGTGCGCGACCTATGCAAAAACATACACATTGGCTCTCACATAAAAAAACACGCATTGGCCTTCACAGGAATAAAACAAACATACAATGGCCCCAAAGATATAACACACACATACATTGGCCCCCACATAAAAAAATATAACAGGCCCCCACAGAAAAAAAAAACATAGGCACCCACAGAAAAAAATTAACATAGACCCCCACAAAAAAAAAACATAGGCCCCCACAGAAAAAAATAACATGGGCCCCCACAGAAAAAAAAATAATAGACCCCCCACAGAAAAAAAATAACATAGGCAACCACAGAAAAAAAAAATAACAAGGACCCCCACAGAAACAAACAAAAAAACCACAACACATTGCTCTCCACAAAATCAAATCATACTGGCTACCACATCAAAAATAAATGTAAATTTTTTTAGACTTACCTGTCTGTCATCGGCTGCAGGTTCCCACGGTGCAGAGCTGTCAGCAGTGGTTGGCTGGTCGCGGGCGGCTAGGAGGAAAGGGCTTCCTGGCCGCTGGAGGGAGAGATGTACTGGCTGGCCACGGGTGGGTGGGAGAGAAGGGGGGCTGGTCGCGGGCGGGTAGTACTGGTTGTCCGCAGGCAGGAGTTAGTGAAGGGGTGGCTAACCGCTGGCGAAGGTGGGAATACTGCCTGGTCGCAGGCGGGAAGGAGAGAAGGACTGGCTGGCCGCGAGCGGGAGGAAAGGACTGGCTGAGACTCTGTTGGGGCGAGCAGGCAGGACAGGCAGGCAACGCGGCATGCGTGACCTGTGATGTCACGCTGCCGCGTTCAGGCAGGTCACGGCCCGGGCGTGCCCCTGAGTCTCCCAGAGGAGCTCAGTGGCAGCGCTGCCTGGGCCGCAGCTCTTTAATGTGACCGGTGGCTCTAGCGCTGCGGCACACCTCACAACCGCCCGCGGCACACTACTGTGCCGCGGCACAGCGGTTGAAAACCTCTGGATTATACTGTAGATATCATGAAATCATGAGGGTCACATGGGGCGCTCAATGAGACAGGATGCTAGAACTCTTCATTTACTGTGTGTCATTTACTCTTCAGTTACTGTGTGTCAATAGCCATATACTGTAAATAGTACTGTAGTGAGCTCGGGCACCAGAGGTGACACAGATTCTTCTACAAAAGCATACATTATATCCCTGCACTGCCTCATCATAGAACCAGCATTTGTAGGGTGTGGTATATTAAATCGACATTCAGAATGTCAATACCAGAATGTTGACATGTTCTGAATGTTGACATTCAAATGTCAACATGGAGAGAATATCGAAATTGTCTGTTGAATTCACAATGTCAGTAGTATGAGTGTCGACAGTGTGAAAGCTGACACTTTGCCCTTGATGATATACTGAATGTCAACATTCAAACCATGTTGATGTTCTGAATGTCAAGTTTATGATTATATACCATTTGCAGGTAATTACACAAAGCAATAGTTAATGTAAAAATGTAACATGCAGCCATAAGTGCAAGTCTCTCAATGCTGGAAGCTATAAACTCTCAAAATGCCAAACTGCCATGGATCACAAACTGAACTACCTACACAGAGAGATGGAAACTATTACAGGCAGTGCTTGAAGCAGGCTGGTAAGCAATGGTATACTGGCACTTCTAAATTTGTATTATCCTGAAGTTTCTTCCAGGGATGGATATAGGACCTCATTCAGAGCCGCTCGTAAGCGGCAGTACGCTCGTTCCGAGCGATGTTCGTCCATCTGCGCATGCGTACGGTTTTTAATACGCAAGCGCGAACCAGTCAGTGCGGCCGAAAATCGTTTGTTCGCTATATAGCGAATGCCTGCTATTTTGAGTGACAGGAGGAGGCGTATGTGGGTGGTAACAGGGGAAGGTGCTTGTAAACGGGGAGTGGAATTCAGAACGCAGGCATGCTTAAAGGTCAAAACGGGCGTTTTATGGGTGTGCATAATTAAAACAGCAGCGTTATTGACCAAATCACCTGGTTGTTTTATAGTCAGAACTGCTCGCAATATAGTGGTAGGAAAAACCAACCACAAGAATAGCGAGCAGTTCATACGCTGTTCGATGTACTCGATTAATCAAATAAATAGCGGACATGACGTATGGTGCGAGCGGCCAGTTTTGCTCGCTCGTTCAGACTTAGAGGCGTGAACAGACCGCAAAGAGCGAACGGTTCATTTGAATAGCCACCCCTTTTTTTGGAACGAACGACCGCAAATAGCGAGCGGCTCTGAATCAGGCCCATAGCTCCTACTAGGGGGGTGGTGAGCTGTAGCCAGCCACTTACATAATAGTGCCTTGTAAATGCTACATTATATCATACACAATTAGGATAAGAGAGACTATACAATTTTATAACTATATGTTTTTGTTTATAATACTTACTATTAGCTAATTACCATTCATGTAATCCTATATGTCAACTAAGCAGGCAGACAGTGCAAAAAATAGATCATTAACAATCATAATGTATAAGCAGCAAAATAATTTGCACACTACACAGAGTTTGGACTGAAAATGGGAGGTGGGCAGGACTGGAAGCAGTGGCGGTTCTAGGTGCGGGCTAACAAGGCCATCGCCCGGAGCGCCGACACCTAGAGGGCGCCACTGAGTCCCCCCCCCCACCGAAAAAAAAACCAAGAAGGGGAAAAAAAAAAAATGTGCCGGTCCAATCCCCCCCCAGCCGCCGTCGCCGCTGCCGCTGCCGTGAGGCTACATTTGCCGGGCACCTGCTGATATTTGTTATCAGCAGGCACCCAGCTCCCTCCCTGCAGCGGCAGCCGAAAGCCGGAGCTCACTCCTGAGCTCCGGTTTCTGGCAGAGAGAGAGTACTATGGGAGGAACGTCATGATGTCATGACGTCTCCCCATAGATCCGAGGAGCCGCCGTCGGACCAGAAGGCAGCGGCAGCAGAAGCAGGAGCGCAGGTAAGTATTGCGTTTTTTTTTTTTTTCTTACAGTCAGAAGCACCAGCACTGGGGGGGCATTACTACTGGGGGACGACTATAGGGGGCATTACTACTAGTGGGCACAACTACAGGGGGCATTATTTCTGGGGATGTTACTACAGTGGGCACTTCTATAGGGGGCATTACTAATGGGGGCAGTACTACTGGGGAGCATTACTAATGGGGGCATAACTAATGGGGGGCATTACTACTGGGGAGCATTACTACTGGGGGCAGTACTACTGGAGGGATTACTAATGGGGGCATTACTACTGGGGAGCATTACTAATGGGGGCAGTACTACTGGGGAGCATTACTAATGGGGGCATTACTAATGGGGGGATTACTAATGGGGGGCATTACTACTGGGGAGCATTACTAAAGGGGAAGTACTACTGGAGGGATTACTAATGGGGGCTGTACTAATGGGGGCATTACTACTGGGGAGCATTACTAATGGGGGCAGTACTACTGGGGAGCATTACTAATGGGGGGATTACTAATGGGGGGCATTACTACTGGGGGGCATTACTACTGGGGAGCATTACTAATGGGGGCAGTATTACTGGAGGGATTACTAATGGGGGCATTACTACTGGGGAGCATTACTAATGGGGGCATTACAAATGGGGGGATTACTAATGGGGGGCATTACTAATGGGGGCAGTACTACTGGAGGGATTACTAATGCGGGCATTACTAATGGGGGCATTACTACTGGGGAGCATTACTAATGGGGGAAGTACTACTGGAGGGATTACTAATGGGGGCATTACTAATGGGGGGATTACAAATGTGGGCATTACTACTGGGGAGCATTACTAATGGGGGCAGTACTACTGGAGGGATTACTAATGGGGGGATTGCTAATGGGGGGCATTACTACTGGGGGGCTTTACTACTGGGGAGCATTACTAATGGGGGCAGTACTAGTGGATGGATTACTAATGAGGGCATTACTACTGGGGAGCATTACTAATGGGGCAGTACTACTGGGGAGCATTACTAATGGGGGCATTACTAATGGGGGGATTACTAATGGGGGGCATTACTACTGGGGAGCATTACTAATGGGGGCAGTACTACTGGAGGGATTACTAATGGGGGCACTACTAATGGGGGCATTACTACTGGGGAGCATTACTAATGGGGGCAGTACTACTGGGGAGCATTACTAATGGGGGCATTACTAATGGGGGGATTACAAATGTGGGCATTACTACTGGGGAGCATTACTAATGGGGGCAGTACTACTGGAGGGATTACTAATGGGGGGATTACTAATGGGGGGCATTACTACTGGGGGGCATTACTACTGGGGAGCATTACTAATGGGGGCAGTACTACTGGATGGATTACTAATGAGGGCATTACTACTGGGGAGCATTACTAATGGGGGCAGTACTACTGGGGAGCATTACTAATGGGGCATTACTAATGAGGGGATTACTAATGGGGGGCATTACTACTGGGGAGCATTACTAATGGGGGCAGTACTACTGGAGGGATTACTAATGGGGGCATTACTACTGGGGAGCATTACTAATGGGGGCAGTACTACTGGGGAGCATTACTAATGAGGGCATTACTAATGGGGGGATTACTAATTGGGGGCATTACTACTGGGGAGCATTACTAATGGGGGCAGTACTACTGGAGAGATTACTAATGGAGGCATTACTAATGGGGGTATTACTACTGGGGAGCATTACTAATGGGGGCAGTACTACTGGAGGGATTACTAATGGGGGCATTACTACTTCGGAGCATTACTAATGGGGCCAGTACTACTGGGGAGCATTACTAATGGAGGCATTACTAAAGGGGGGATTACTAATGGGGGCATTACTACTGGGGAGCATTACTAATGGGGGCAGTACTACTGGGGAGTAATACGAATGGGGGGATTACTAATGGGGGGCATTACTACTGGGGAGCATTACAAATGGGGGCAATACTACTGGAGGGATTACTAATAGGGGGCATTACTACTGGGGAGCATTACTAATGGGGGCAGTACTACTGGAGGGATTACTAATGGGGGCATTACTACTTGGGAGCATTACTAATGGGGCAGTTTTACTAGGGAGCATTACTAATGGGGGCATTACTAATTGGGGGATTACTAATGGGGGGCATTACTACTGGGGAGCATTACTAATGGGGGCAGTACTACTGGAGGGATTACTAATGGGGGGATTACTAATGGGGTGATTACTACTTGGGTGCATTACTAATGGGGGCAGTACTACTGGGGAGCATTACTAATTGGGGGATTGCTAATGGGGGCATTACTACTGGAGGGATTACTAATGGGGGAAATACTAATGGGGGCATTACTACTGGGGAGCATTACTAAAGGGGGCAGTACTACTGGGGAGCATTACTAATGGGGGGATTACTAATGGGCATTACTACTGGGGAGCATTACTAATGGGGGCAGTACTACTGGAGGGATTACTAATGGGGGCATTACTACTGGGGAGCATTACTAATGGGGGCAGTACTACTGGGGGCATTACTACTGGGGAGCATTACTAATGGGGGCCGTACTACTGGGGAGCATTACTAATGGGGGGATTACTAATAGGGGGCATTAGTACTGGGGAGCATTACTAATGGGGGCAGTACTACTGGAGGGACTACTAATGGGGGCATTACTACTGGGGAGCATTACTAATGGAGACAGTATTACTGGGGAGCATTACTAATGGGGGCATTACTAATGGGGGGATTACTAATGGGGGGCATTACTACTGGGGAGCATTACTAATGGGGGCAGTACTACTGGAGACTGGAGGGATTACTAATGGGGGGATTACTACTTGGGTGCATTACTAATGGGGGCAGTACTAATGGGGGGATTACTAATGGGGGGGCATTACTACTGGGGAGCATTACTAATGGGGGCAGTACTACTGGAGGGATTACTAATGGGGGCATTACTACTGGGGAGCATTACTAATGGGGGCAGTATTACTGGGGAGCATTACTAATGGGGGCATTACTAATGGGGGGATTACTAATGGGGGGCATTACTACTGGGGAGCATTACTAATGGGGGCAGTACTACTGGAGACTGGAGGGATTACTAATGGGGGGATTACTACTTGGGTGAATTACTAATGGGGGCAGAACTAATGGGGGCATTACTAATGGGGGGACTACTAATGGGGGGCATTACTAATGGGGAGCATTACTAATGGGGGCAGTACTACTGGAGGGATTACTAATGGGGGCATTTACTAATGGGGGCATTACTACTGGGGAGCATTACTAATGGGGGCAGTACTACTGGGGAGCATTACTAATGGGGGCATTACTAATGGGGGGATTACTAATGGGGGGCATTACTACTGGGGAGCATTACTAATGGGGGCAGTACTACTGGAGGGATTACTAATGGGGGCATTACTAATGAGGGCATTACTACTGGGGAGCATTACTAATGGGGGCAGTACTACTGGGGAGCATTACTAATGGGGGGATTAGTAATGGGGGGCATTACTACTGGGGAGCATTACTACTGGGGGATGACTATAGGGGGCATTACTACTAGTGGGCTCAACTACAGGGGGCATTATTTCTGGGGACGTTACTACAGTTGGTACTTCTATAGGGGGCATTACTAATGGGGGCAGTACTACTGGGGAGCATTACTAATGGGGGCATTACTAATGGGGGCATTACTACTGGGGAGCATTACTAATGGGGGAAGTACTACTGGAGGGATTACTAATGGGGGCATTACTAATGGGGGCATTACTACTGGGGAGCATTACTAATGGGGGCATTACTACTGGGGAGCATTACTAATGGGGGGATTACTAATGGGGGCATTACTACTAGGGAGCATTACTAATGGGGGCAATACTACTGGGGACCATTACTAATGGGGGGCATTACTACTGAGGGAAATACAATAAGGGACATTACTACTGGCATTACTACTGTGGGCACTTCTAATGGGGGCATTTCTACTGTGGGCACTACTATAGGGGGCATTACTACTGTGGGCACTACTATAGGGGGCATTACTAATTGGGGAATTACTACTGTGGAGCTTTACTACTGGGGGAACTACTATAGGTGGCAATACCACTGGGGGTACTACTAATGGGGGCACTGCATGGGGGGCACCACTACTGGGGCCATTGTGTAAGGGGCACCACTGCTGTGGGCATTGTATAAGGGGCACTACTATTGTGGGCATTGTATTAGGGGCACTACTACTGTGGGCCTTGTGTATAAGATACACAAATTTTGGCATTATGTAAAAGGGGCACCACTTTGTGTCATAACATAAGGGACTACTGTGTGGTGTCATTTGAATTGGGGATAATGTATTATAAAGGTAATTACTGTGTGTGGCACAATGTATTATACAGGTTTTTACTGCATATAGCATAATGTGTTATACAGGGCATTACTGTGTGTCGCATAATGTGTTATAAAGGGCATTTCTGCGTGTGGCATAATATGTTATAAAGGGCATTACTGCATGTGGTAGAATGTGTTATAAAGGGCATTACTGCGTGTGGTATAATGTGTTATAAAGGGCATTACTGCGTGTGGCATAATGTGTTATAAAGGGCATTACTGCGTGTGGCATAGTGTGTTATTACTGCATGTGGTATAATGTGCTATAAAGGGCATTACTGCGTGTGGCATCGTGTGTTATAAAGGGCATTACTGCATGTGGCATAATGTTTTATAAAGGCCATTACTGCATGTGGCATAATGTGTTATTACTGCGTGTGGTATAATGTGTTATAAAGGGCATTACTGTGCGTGGCATCGTTTGTTATAAAGGGCATTACTGCATGTGGCATAATGTTTTATAAAGGCCATTACTGTGTGTGGCATAATGTTATATTATCTAAAAAAAAGTTATTTTTGTGTTTTTTTTGGGGGGGGGGCGCAACTGGGAACTTTCACCCTGAGCTCCACAATGTCTAGAACCGGCCCTGACTGGAAGTAATGAGTATACAGGGGAGCAGTTAATTTTTGGTATGTATGATACATGCATTTGTTAATAAATTGTCTTTTTAAAAGCCTTGAGACATTTCTTAGTCTGTGTGAGTGCATGCAACTCTCTGGAGCTCATTCAGACCCACTCGCTAGATGCGTTCGCTTGCACCCTGTGTTTGCAAATCCAGTGCAAGGCAGGCGATCGCAGGGCAAGGCATTAGCATGCCCACTATGTCTTGGCGTGCTATAACTTAGTGTATGCAGATGACCAAAAGCCATTCATAAGACGCCCACTTGCGCATGATATCTCCTGGAAGTGCATGAAATCATTGGTACATCCAGCACCATCGGATGCGATCGCAGCGGCTGAGGTTGACTATACCCTGCTGCAAGCACTGCGATCACTTCAGTGTGAAATTCCACCAAGTGACGTGTACTATGATGCTGCCTTTTAATTATGCACGCCTCTGAAATAGCGTTGAAACACTCAGGCACACCTGCGTTCGCACCTCCACACCACCGTTTCTAGTGGACTGCCCCTGTCACAACCCACAAACGACTTCTCCTGTCACTTACTCTGCTGGGCTATCTATTATCGATTCCTTTTTATCGATTCCTACCTACCTATACACTCTAAAATAATTGTCGCTGTTTAGCGTTATGAGTCGCACAAGAAATAATTGCTTTCAGATTTTGATTGTGGTTCCAAAGCACAAAAAGTTATTATTCAACATAAAAACAGATAGTTACACGCTGTGATCTAAATACAATTAGCGCAAATAAATTATACAGCCCAAGGTACAGTCGTTACATACGCATGTGCTCTGGATCCAGATCCCGGCATCAAAGAAGAAACCTCCGTCAACAGCAAAGTAAGAAGACTGAGATCCAGTTTCAGAGAGCTCACATATATACCCTTACAGAGATAGGCAATACAATAGAACAGGTTGGCATGATTCCATTGGTTCTTCTTCCTGGTTACAGTATAGTTCATAGGTCAGTTCGTATGGACACAATCCAGCCTCCAACACTCTTTGTGTCCTTTTCCCACTGCATAATAAATCTAAGCTGGCTACATTACAGAGTACATTTTAATGTTTAACTCTCTATGGTCCATAGTTTGCAGACACATGTTGCGATCTCCTCACCGATGATACCGGAAATCTGCAAAGACACAGTGGATCAGAACAACACCAAACATGGTCTGCTTACCATGTACTAAACCTTAGATATAAACCTTAGATATCAAATAACATTTATTTCACAACATTACTAATACTGAATAAACCTTGAATATTACACTGTAATGCTAGGGAACCTTTTTATGTAAGTGTGCAGTGTGTAAGTATTGGGGTAGTGAGAAAAGACGCTAGTTAGCGTTGTGCGACTACGTGTTTGTGGATTACCACATGGTACGTGCTTTGCAGGATTGATCATTTTATGTTTTAGTGATGGTCTGTATTTGTTTAATGAGGACTTTTAAAATCTTTCTATTGTGTGGGAATCGCACGACACTAAATAATAGCATCGCCGTATGTACTTATAATGGCCAAGATTCGCTAAAATGGCGCTGGGCGGCCAGTCGCAAAATGGCGTCTCATTGCCATTCGCAAAATGGCGTCATGCAGATTTAATTTTAAACCGATTCTGTCTGAGCCAATTATCTGGCTTCGACACTATGCGCAGCGAGCGAATGCTTCCCGATCGTTCGCACTGGTTCGCGCATGCGCATTGCGATGCATACGCATGCACAGATTGCAACTATCGGCCAGCTACGAGCGATCGCATCCTAGGGAGCAGGTCTGAATCGGCTACTCGGTTTCAAGCAAAATACATGCTTGCAGACCATGGAAAAACTTCAGGGACAGTGCAAATTTAGAAGTACCGGTATGTCATACCATCTGATACTGGCACACTTTGAGCACTGCCACCACTTCTAAATTTTCACTTCAACCACTAATTGCAGGAAGATGCTATAGGAAGATCTGGTAAATTGCACACATAAGAATAACATCAGTCTGCATATTAGACCAGGCTGGAAACAAGTTTTCTATATATAAAATGTTATATATTTATATTTTCAAAGGGATGGGATTTTGCAGCTTCCAACTATGCTTTATGAAAAAAAAAATATATAAAGTTAGAAATACAATTTAAAAAAGGTCATGATTACATTGAGACATACTGTAAATTAGACTAAACTGAGCAAAATTTTAGGAGAAAAGAAGGAAACTTTAAATTAATACAGGGGGTCCTATGGTAGTAATAGACAGGATTTTGAAGTAAAGTTTTCGCTATGTGTCTTCAGGAGATACAGTAAAAATCATGACTGTCAGAATGCAGACGGTCACAATACAGATAGTATGGTAAGTATTGAGGTTAGAGTTAGGGCTGGCACTAAGGGTAGGGTTAATGTTAGGCAATGGGACGGCTAGGTGTAGGCTGCGGGATGGGTGGGTTAGGCTGCCGAACCAAGGACTCGGGAGACAGAGCGTCAGCCGCTTGCACCCGGAACAACAGCACAGCAGCACTATCCCTGCAGCGGGAGACCTGCGGAAGTGGCTGAAGTAGCCATGAGACCCGCTGGTTAGCAGTGATCCAGGCAACTGCTGGGAAGACCGGCATCCGTCCGTCCCGTGAAGCTGCAAACAGGAGCCATACAGCGACCGTCTGTGGACTCTGGTAGGACACCTTGTGATCACCCCTGTTGCCAAGGGACATCCCCCCATAGTTGTAAAACACTGGGCTGTGAGAAGCAGCAGTGACCTTACATTACAGCCTGATAATTACCAAGCAACCTTACACAGGATTAAAGGATAGTATTCCATTACTGCAGTAGTGACTCTAAATACTGCAGCAAGGTATCTAGTTCTATTTGTAATACTACTGTATTGACTGATCAAATACAAGAATAATCAATATATATATATATATATATATATATATATATATTGGCGGAGTATGCATCTTCCGGTGGAATATTACAGCCCTAATACCTGCATCGGCCACTAAATGTTGCCAAGGACTGTGGAAAAATCATTCATCCAATACCGGTAAATCTTCTCGCCTTTGGGACGCTATATCCATATAAAATAATATTTTATTTCATCAGCATGACTGTGTTATAATTGGAAGGAGATCCATTTAAGCATCATCAGATATGGTACACCTATATGTGGATTTTTTATAATAGTAAATTTTTTATTTCATATTAATTTTTATTTTCATATTCCTTTGTGTATATATTTCTTCACATGGTTTTTTAGTGTAACATTGTATTAAATTTTGTATTAGAATTATCATTCCAACTGTCCATTGTCCATCGTTTTTTTATATATTGGTAGCGCTGGAATCCTTTGGCTTCTTGTTTATGTGTTTTTTAGGGGCTGACATCCCCTTATTTCCAGCAGCTCTCTGACAGCGGTTGGGTTTTATTCTCTTTGTGCAAGTGCAAGCTCATCTGAGCTGTTCTAAAGCAAAATGGGCTCCAGGCTGTCAGCTACACAGACTGGGGCTTTGTAATCTACCGCAGCCTGCACCGTCAGAGTCATTCATGCAGAGGCTGTCCATACATCTTCACTGAGAAAATACACTTCACAGGATCCAGGGTGGATTGTGATATACAGATCCTAGCACACAAGAGGACTTCTGCCCCCAATCTATGATGAGCCAGTTTCATTGCCCCTATTACCCATTTATTGAAGCAATTTTAGAAATGTTAAATTATGAAAATGGAACACAGATATTGAAGGCCATATGAACAATGTATTGCAGAATAATATTTTATAGACCTTTTCTTGCAGCAAATGGGTTAATGAAGTGAGGCCACTGCAATAACTCTGGATTCCCATATGAATTGTGTGCTCAGTTTGCAATGGAAAGCAATACATTCAAACTATTATACTTACAGGCCACAGTCTTCCAGGCACTTGTCTAACCCCTGCTGCTCCCTCAGCTGGCTTTATTGCCAGAAACACATTCGCTTAAGAGTACTTGTTCTGTTTGTGGCCAATTTCATTGCATTACTTGTACAAACCACTTGGGCCTATGTCAACAGAGTCCAAACCCACCCTGTACAATTTCCATGGACTGATGATTGTACCAAAATATTATGCATGTATAGTTCATACATTATTTTTGTCCCTGGGTATTATGCAAGTTATTTATATTATAATCTCACTACAATAAAAAAACATTTTCTATCCCAAGGGACTAATTAATTGTTGTCTATAAAACAAACATAAAATCAATTAGAGATGGTTCTGAAAAGTTCCTTCAGAAAAGACAGATAAATCTTGAAACATAGCCTTTACACTACACACTGTACTTTGATGAGTGTTTAATAATGCTAAGGTTTAGCTTCATTCATTACATGTGCAAATAAATAAGGTCATAAACCTGTTAATGTTGCTTTTTTCCGCATGCACTCAGAATGTATTCACAACTCTGCCTCGATCCTTCATCTCTATTTCTTATGTTCTGAAAGTCAGTGCCAGTAAAAGTCAGTTTCTTTAGACTACAGTGTATTGGGGAAGAGAAATTCCCCCTTAGATCATTTAGGATCCTTAGGGAGATGACAAGAAGAAATTGCTCATCTGCTGTTAATTCTTTTTCTACTGCTGGAACAAAACAGGCATTGAGGAGGCTTCCCTTAGCTTGGAGCCAAAAGTGGCACAGCTAACCTGTGCTGTAAGAAAAAATTAAAAAGATAAAAAATATATAAATTCACAATTTTTCATGAATTGTGTTCTGAGAGAAGAAGCTTCAAGACATTTGAGACCTCCCCCATGCTCCTGTATACAGTACTGTGCAAATGTTTTAGGAAGGTGTGGAAAAAATGCTGCAAAGTAAGAATGCTTTCAAAAAATAGAAGTGTTATTAGTTTATTTGTATCAATTAACAAAATGCAAAGTGAATGGACAGAAGAGAAATCTAAATAAAAACAATATTTGGTGTGACCATCTTTTGCCCTCAAAACAACATCAATTGTTCAATTCTTCTAGGTACATTTGCACACAGTTTTTGAAGGAACTCGGCAGGGAGGTTGTTCCAAACATCTTGGAGAACTAACCACAGATCTTCTGTGGATGTAGGCTTGCTCAAATCCTTCTGCCTCTTCATGTAATCCCAGACAGACTCGATTATGTTGAGATCAGGGCTCTGTTGGGGCCATATCATCACTTCCAGGACTCCTTATTATTCTTTATGCTGATGATAGTTCTTAATGACATTGGCTGTTGTTTGGGATCGTTGTCCTGCTGCAGAATAAATTTGGAGCCAATCAGATGCCTCTCTGATGGTATTGCATTATTGATAAGTACCTGCCTGTATTTCTCAGCATTGAGGACACCATTAATCCTGACCAAATCCCAACTCCATTTGCTGAATGCAGCCCCAAACTTGCAGGGAACCTCCACCATGCTTCACTATACCGCTTTCCAGCCCTTCAGCGAACAAACTCCCTTCTGTTACAACCAAATATTTAAAATTTTGACTTATCAGTCCAGAGCACCTGCTGCCATTTTGGTATGGCTTTTGGCAGCAATTCTTCCATGAAGACCACATCTGGCCAGACTTCACCGAACAGTGGATGGGTATACCTACTGTAGGTCCCTTTGGTTTCTACCAGTTCTGAGCCGAAGAGCTGGAGAGCGGTACAATAATGAGTGTCTGCAGGCAACACTGAAGCATGCTGAAGAAATGCAAAGGGTGGTCACACCAAATATTGATTTCATCTAGATTTCTCTTCTGTTAATTTACTTAGCATTTTGGAGCTCATTCAGACCCTCTCGCTAGGATGCGTTCGCTCGTAGCTACCAATGGTTCACATTGTGCACATGCATATGCATCGTAATGCGTGTGTGCAAACCACTGCAAAAGTTCGTGAAGCGTTCGCTTGAGAATGAGTGACAGGAGAGGCCGTTTGTGGGTAATGACAGGGTCAGACCACTAGTAATGGGAGAGTGGAGGTGCAAACGCAGGCGTGCCTGAGTGTTGCAACACCTTTTTCAGAGGCGTGCATAATTAAAAGGCATCATCATAGAACACGTCACTTGGTGGGATTTCACACTGAAGTGATCACAGTGCTTGCGGCAGGGTATAGTCAACCTCAAGCGCTGCGAACGCATCCGATGGTGCTCGATGTACCAATGTTTTCATACACTTCCAGGAGATGACGTGCGAAAGTGGGTGTCTTGTGAATGGCTGGTGGGCATCTGCATACACATAGTGATCGCACGCCAAGACATAGTGTGCATTCTAATGCCTTGCCGTGCGATTGCCTGCCTTGCTGGGCGTGCACTGGATTTGCATACGCATTGCGCAAATGTACGCATCTAGCGAGAGGGTCTGAATGAGCTCCTTTGTTCATTGATAAAGATAAACTACTTTTTAAAGCATTCTTACTGTTCCTTGCAGCATTTTTCCACACCTGCCTAAAACTTTTGCACAGTATTGTACATATACAGAGATGGACTGGGCCTTTAAGTAGGCCCAAAAAATCCCATTGCGCACACACAGAAAATGAGAGTGGCTGTGCCCATTCGGGGCGTGGCCAAGCCACACAGGGGCGGGCCGTGAATCTCTGGATCGTGGTCTCGCCGCATACCCTTCTGGCATTTTTCAATGTTCACGTTGCGTGATGCAAGATCCATACGTAAGTAACAGTCTTAACATTTTGTACATGGCCTCACAAATAAAATCTTTAATAAATTAACCGTCTGGACAGTGACATGACTACAGGTGGTGCCCTTGCTAAATGGCCCAAAACACCTACGGGACCCATCTCCCTTCTGTAAGCAGCTCACTTCACATCATCGAAAAATAATTTAGACAGGAGTTTACCCTAGATAAATACCTAGGAGCCCATTTATCAATGTATATTTGCGGTATAATCCCCAAAAACACCCGTTTTCAGAGGTTAACCACAAATATTTAGTATCCCCCAGATGTATGAAGGAGGGACCGCACCAGGTATCTCCAATACTGCATCCACGATAGGTTTCTATGGGGGATGCAATGCTGATAAATTTACCAACATCCGGAATGCAACGCATTCCAGATATTGGCCCCTGCAGCTAACGCCACCTGAAGATGACGTAAGTCATTGTAGCTTATGGGCTACACTGTGCATAATTAGCCGGCGGAGGGTTCCTCCTGAACCCTCCCCGACAATGGCGGCCATGCATGTGCAGTCAGCTGCCAGGGCATCGCAGGAATGGGCTCCTTTTCAAGCCCATGTCTCCGATGTCCCAGATGATGCAAACAGGCGCTATGAACGCATATTGCAATGCGATCATGGGCGGTAATATTATGTCCAGATCGCATTCCAATAATGATAATTTATAAATGGGGGCCCTAGTGTCAGATAATAGTTTAGGCTCTCATGATTCCACTTTTCCTTCACTTACTCTTCAAGTAGGTGTCCCCCAAGGTTTTGTTCTTGGACCTGTCCTATTCTCCCTTTATACATCATCTTTAGGTGAGCTCATTAGCTCTTTTGGCCTCCAATATGATCTCTAAGCTAATGACACTTAGATCTACCTCTCCTTCCCTGATCTTTCCACCTCTCTCCTCGCTCATATCTTTAGCAGTCTCTCTGCTATTTTCTCCTGGATGTTCCAGCACTTTCTTAAACTTAACATGTATAAAACTGAGCTACACATCTTCTCACCCTCCTGAATAACCTGACCACCCACAATTTCATTATCGTTTTACAGTACCACCATCTCCTCTAGCCCGCAAGTGTGCAAAATATCTCCAGGATCAGACCCTTTCTAACCCTGGAGGCAACTAAAACACTCGTCCACTCACTGATCATCTCCTGATTGGACTACTGTAACATCCTCTTGTTTGGCCACCCTGTCTCCCACCTCTCTCCACTCCAATCTGTCCTTAATGCTGCTGTTCGACTAATCTTCCTCTCCAAACTTACTATGCCTTCCTCCCCTTCCCTATAAGTCCTACACTTAGGGGCATATTCAATTGGGCGTGAGGTTTAGCGAGGTAAAAAACATGCAGCCCTCGTGCCCAATTTTGGAATACCGTGGGTATACCCGCTCCCCATATTTTTAAAAAAGTGGTCATAAAAATCCCCAAAAAAAGAATTTGGCACTTACCTGCCCGGGAGTCTCCAGTGGTTTCCGTGGCTCCCGGCGGCCTCCCCTCTGTCTTCTCATTGGAGAGGGGGTTGCTGGGAGTCCTGGGGGCTGCTGGGCAGCTGCAGGGGCTGGTGGGAGGGGCAAGGGCTGCTGGGAGATGTAGTTTACCCAGCGCCCATGCCGTGGGGGCCACTCAGACACTGGGGGGCCACACAAGCCGGGGGTCACACACACACTCACACACACTCATACACACTTACTACCAGTAATAAACACTCACACACACTGACATACTCACCCTGCTGCAGAAGACCCGGCTTCCGACGCTTGATGAAGAAGACAGCGCTTTGGAAGGTAAGTAATTAAGGACTAATTAAGCTAATTGGTAACTTTCAATTGCTTAATTAGTCCTCAGGGGGGGTACCATTGGGGCGCCAGAGCAAGTCCTGGTGATTTTTCCTAAAAGTACAGATTTTAGGAAAAATCACACTTGCTCTGGAGGTGCATGAAAAAAAAACTACCGTCGTGTAAAAAAAGAAGGAATACGTATCTATTTGAATAGCAAAAAATCCGCAACTGCTGTAAAACACTTGCAGCTGCGGGTTTTTTGCTATTCTCGCACCCAATTAAATATGCCCCTTAGTACAATATATATATATCAAGAGCACTGTGAAAACATCTGAATTGATATCTGCAATAATAATTAATACTCAATAGTTATTATAGATGAACTATGCCAGATGTGTAGATAAAAAATTGTTTAATATGCAAAAACTAAATTATTAAATAATTAAAAACAGATAAATAACGAATAAATCAATCATTGGCCAGTGAACATGCAGTACATAAGTGTATCATGTAACAATAATTTGCATCAAATACTTATTCTAAAAGTAGCCAATATAACAGTGTAATTAATCCTATAATAAAAATACACAGCAAAAAGAATTTTCACTTTTAACAGCTTGGACTTTTGTTGAAAATAGGATAATATAAATGCTTGTATTTTTGAATAATTAGTCCCCTATTTAGACGAACATGGAACCTGCTTTAAATGATATTCACACATGAAAAATCTATTCATAGAAATGTTGCAGTTCTTATATCCGAATGTGCTGTGTGTCCTTCAATATTCCTCACATCAAATATTATCCCTGTGCAATGCAGGTAATAAAAAATGAAAAAAATCTGTTGGTGATAACAATGTCCCACAGTGCCCACTCACTACTGAATATTTCCACTGTCGGGGAAAGGCAATCTCTAGCCCCAATGTAAGATTACTTACTCCGCTGTCGGAGAAGGGGCTAGCTCTGGCTTGTTGCTCCGGCCTCATGGTGAGCGGCACTGGGATGATGACCTCCAGGCTCCGTCCGTCTTGTAATCGCTACCACCTCCAGGAGCAGTTTAGCTGAGGATCAGCTGCCTGGTGACCTCTGTTTGTCCGGCCGTATGTGTGGGTGGTACCTCCCCATGGCGTGCTAACAGGGAAATCTTGTTTCAAGAGCCCCACTCAGGCTTTCTTTGTGTAGTGAATCACTCATTGATTAGGTGATACATGTCATCTAGAATCCATCAGCTGTGTGTCTAATGAAGATGTCACTGCATGCTTCGGATGATATGCAGTGTTGAAAGCAAGAGATAATGTCTATAACCCGACGCGTTTCTTCCCAACAGGGATTTCCTCAGAGGGGATGCCCCTTAGACTGTAAAGGCTCACAAGAAGGGCCCTCTTCCCTCATGTGCTTTTTCTTCCCTAACTTATACTATCATCTCCACTCCACAGCCTACAACGGCACCAAACCCTTGGGTTCTGCCACCCTGCTGCTTATTTGGGGATTAGACATGACATGATGCACTGTTCAACTGCCTCAGGAAGCGACTGGATGCTGAGAAACGCGTCGTAACTTAAGTGAGATTTTTTTATATTTTTTTTGCTTCTTTTTAGGTATATCAATCAGCAGTGATTGGCAGTAGCCAGCCACTGTGCGTTTCTTACTGGTCGCATTGTTTGTGACCATATCAGGTAATGCACAGGCTGGCATGATTGCAAACAATGTGACCACATCAGGCAAGTGGTTAAAAGCTCCCATAGAAGCCTATGGGGTCTGCTTTTCTGATTGTCAATTGAGGGACTGCAGAAGATTCCATATCTCCCATATCTGCTGCAGTCCCCTGTACATACATCCAGAGGATGCCTTCATTTTCTGTATATGTTTTCAGGGGATTTCCAGCAAAATTACTTGGATTTCCAGCAAAAATTATTTTCATAAATATGCCCGATAGTGATTTATAAAATAATACTTTTCTAATAATGGTAGTAGTGAAGGTGTCATCACAGCATATCACCTGGGGCTCAGACATACAGTAGTTGCAAGTATGATGAGATAATGAGGAGCCCTTTACCTTTTCAGCACTTTGATAAGGACTAAAGAGTATTGGGGATCAGCTCTCCAGTCTCCCTCTCCAGTTTCATCCACTGACACTCATCGCATGCCCAGGAAATAGTTTGATGTAGGCTAGTAAGCTTCATGTCTAGTCATTCTGATTGTACTCTATACATATTGTTATTCAAAGTGGAAACACAATTCTATTTCATGTTGATTCATAAAAGCCTGAAAGCTTAGTCAATAGGTCTTTCAAATATTTCTACTTATTGCTGTGTCTAATCCAAGCATTTTCTGTTTCACAATCACCTATGTCAGGCATTGGCTTGGAGAAAAAGGTATCAATTCCATGGCGGGACCTTCCTCTGGGATACATTCTCGGGTGTGGATTGAAAGATAGACAATCAATAGGTAGACAGGGATAAAAGGTCAACAGGGACAAAAGGTAGACACATTAAGGGTCGACATGTAAGAAGGTCTACGGGTATAAATGGTCGAAAATGTCAATCTGTAGACCGTTGCCAACATTATCTACCAGAGGAAGGCTCCACCAGGGCTGAAACGTGTTGAAGCACTTACAAGAACTATCTACATTAAGCATTAACATTGAGCAGACCCTCTAATACTGACGGTGCTGGCGGATCAATCCCCAAAGATATGCCGTGGTCACGTGACATGCGTAACCACTCACCAGAAAGTCCAGCAAGCAGCTGCACACAGAAGCCAGCCACCACAGTGCGAGAGATGAGAAGGGTGATCGGGAAGGGTAGGGAAGAAACCAGTGAGTCACTTACAGTGGAGGGGGTACCCAGTGGGAGGTTGTTTCAGCCCTAACCGAATCATCCTCTCCCCAGGCAGAGGCTGAATTATCCATGTATAGTGCGAGTCCGGGGGGTGTCTGCACCTAGGCACACCTCTTACTTGCCAGTCACAGGATAAGGACGCCTGGTCCGGAGTCCCTGTGCCTGTCCCAGCCTGATCGGCCCCTATCCTAGATCTCAAGAAATCACCCCAGGTGACTAAGGTGAACCTTCACCGGTCCCCAAGTTACTAAGCCAGGTCCACACTAGGCGATATGTCACCGGATCCTGCTAGATCAGAAGACATATTGGGCACATGGTCTAGTGTGGACGCTCAATGTCACTGACAATGAGCGCTCCCTCGCATCAACAGCGACATTGTCCAGCTGTCAGAGTTCAGCCGGGGATCGGCCGTCCCTTACCGTCCCGCCGGCTTCCTCTGACTTCCCGGGCAGTCGGGTGGCTCATGCGGCGACGTGGAAGGTGCTGAGCATTCTCCCTGATGCTGTGTCCCGGGCAGCCTGGTGCGCGGGGATCGGAGTCCCTGTCATGGGCGCCGCCATGACACTTCCCTCTCTGACTGTCCTTCTTCCCCTGACAGTCTGGCCAGTCAGCTGACGCTGTGGACCAATCAGTGGGCTTCCAGGGGTATATTTCCGGCTCCTGTGTATCAGGTAGTTGCTTGAACAACCATTGTCGCTGCTAGTGTTACTAGTGGTCTCTTGTTCCAGGTTCCCTTGCTTCCAGTGATCTATTCCTGTGTACAGCTATATCGTTTATCTCACCAGTGCTTTACCACCTCAGCCTGTGTGCAGCTATATCATTCATCTCACCAGTGCTTTACCACCTCAGCCTGTGTGCAGCTATATCATTCATCTCACCAGTGCTTTACCACCTCAGCCTGTGTGCAGCTATATCATCAGTGCGTTACCACCTCGCCTGTGTGCAGTATACCTCCATTCCACCAGTGCGTTACCACCGCCACCTGTGTGCAGTATACTATCCATTCCACCAGTGCTTTACCATCACAGCCTGAGTGTAGTTATATGTACCCACCTCTCCAGCGTTGTAATCTCTGGCTGGCTCCAGTGCCACTACCCACCTCGTTACTGGACTCTGAGGTCCCTACCTACGTGTTACAGTATTGCATCGTGGTGCACTCTTTCTGACTGGCAACCCGGTAGAGTGTGTCCGCAGTGCACACTTCCTTGTACCTCAAGTACAGTGTCCCTACGTGCCCCTTACTGGCACCGACCCTTTGGGCCACGAGTGTTTGTCCCTCCTTTTTCCCGGGGGCTTTGGTCACCTAGTCAAAGGACCGCGACCTGCTTACGACGTGCAGCTCAAGCCCATATCCCGATTGGTGGGGTCACTGGTGAACACCATCTCGTGGGTTAGATTCTGCACCTTTGACTAGGTCTTGCCAACAACCAAGACCCGTGGATGCGGAGGTCATACATTCAGGCCCCTCGCCTCCATTTCCTCCCGCAGCCTCAGCTTCCAGAAAACCGCCTCCCAGCGTTACACCACCGGACCTGCATGCAGGTCCGACGGGCAACATCGTCAGTGAGGGCCATGCTGCCGAATGCAGCATGGTAGTCGCTGTTGCTCCCAACATCGCTAAGTGTGTATGTACTTGCCAATGCCGGGACCACCGCCGGGTCACTTCGCACAATAGGTCAGCTGGATACACAACCTTAAATGCTTAAGTCATTTCCTACTCCGAACTGGTCTGATCTGCGGGACGACGCATCCCTCTGGGACAGACGACGCACAGGATTATCTTAATACTTTATCAGGACTGTAATACCTTAGAACAGAGGTTCCCAATCACAGTCCTCAAGGCTCCCCAACAGTTCAGATTTTAGAGATATCCATGGTTGAGCACAGGTGATTTAATTAGTACCTCAGTCAATTTGATTTAACCACCTGTGCTCAACCATGGATATCTCTAAAACCTGCACTGTTGGGGAGCCTTGAGGACCGCGTTTGGGAACCTCTGCCTTAGAAGAATTTTTGCTTATCTATCTATGGACATATCTTTTAAAGCCAAGCCATCACTGCAAGGACATTGATTGTGACCGCATTAGCATTTCCAGTTGATTCCCAACTGCATGTGTATTGCCAGCTTGATCAAGCAATTATCCTGACAAATACAGTCAGTACTGCTACAATATTGTTTTATAGGGTATTCTGTTACTGCCAAACTTGTTAAATAATTATCCTTACTCAGTCAGTCATTATTACATATGCATGCTTATTTTTGTTACATTGTTACACCCTGCTATTGGGTGAATATATGTTTTAATACATTAAGAGCCTCAGTACTAAACGTCACAAAATTTTATTTTTGATTAAAACACATGGAGTATACCACATTTTGTTTTCAGTTAACATTATTCATCCACAATTACATCAGGTACATTATAGGGGTCGAGTGCAGTAACTTACCAATTGTATTATTAATTACTGTACTGTATATGTACTGTATGTAATGTATATCTATATAACCACAGACAGTGCACTAAGTACATGTTAAAGCTGGGGAGCACTACTGTGCATGCTCCATATTAGCTCCTTTGGGAAGGCTTCATTCCCTTTAACGAGTTGACTACCGTCTGTAGTTCTGTGCATGCGCTGTGCCATGCGCTGTGCCATTTTGTCACTCTGTTAGATGGATGGCTTTCACTTAGCTCCAGAGAGACCCAGAGATTGAAGCTGATCCATTCCTACCAGAGCTGCTATTGGCGCTAGTATAATGCTCCGCTATCACATACAGTCACCAACTGATGACCTCTATGCTCTACTCCACTTCATGCATAAGTACTTGTATAACTGTAAGGCTGTTCATTCACATTGCCACTAAATAAACCACCCCACTGGTTAAGTGCTGGACTGTTCATTGACTCAGGGTATATACTGATGTGTACATACACTCTGCCATACCACCACCTATACACACATATTGGAGGGTGTACTGGATGTTAAATGAGTTGTGCAGTAAAGGAGCTGGTGGCAGTTAGTGGTACAGTTTAACCAGGTTTCAGGTACATTTACCCAAGTAGAACAACAAGGTGGCATAGAGACACATGGATGTACAGGTCCAATAACAATGCTGGGGCAGCCTGGAGCATAAGGGTATTGCTGGGCGTTGTAGTGTGCCAGATGGCAGGATGGTGTATGCCTGATGGGCAGTATGCCCATTTGTAATAGCGGTGGTGGTATAGGATACTTTTGGTACTCTGTATGGCTTTGTATAGCTCTTATGGCTTGGGGCATTTCCAATTACCTGGGATGCTAAGGAGGAAAGACAGGCCAACAGAGAGTACATGCACAGCATCACATGTCCGATGTCAAGTCTTCAGCGGGTTGTAGAGACCACCAGCTCTGCTCCTCTATGGGTATGAGGCAGCACAGAGAGCTCCTCATCCAACAAGGCATACTTCAACCAGCATAATAGAAAGCTTCAAACACAAGTTAAGCAGTTGAATTAAGCAGTTGTATTGCTCAGACTAACAAAAGTGACATTCAATTAGTCGCGATAACTCATTAACAGGTGTAAATGTGACTTTTTACGGGAGACTCAAATTTAAAACTATTCAATTATAAGGGTTGGATATGAGATCCCGGTGGTCGAGATGCTGGCGGCCAGAATACCGACAGCAGCATCCCAACCTAATTAGAAGTGTCCTAACTCTCTCCCTAACCCACCTTTCCTGCAGCCTAACCCGACCCCCCACAACCTAACCCTCCCCCTAACCCACCTTTCCTGCAGCCTAGCCCTCCCCACCTGCAGCCTAACCCTAACCCCCTGTGACCAGACGGCCTCAGTCTCCACTCCCAAGCACAGATTGGGTTTGATCCCCACTTGGGGTATCAGGGATTCCCTCTCACCATCAGTGATCACTGTCACTGACTCTGCCCACTGCACCGTGGGCGTGTATCGATGCTGCCACCACCAAACTCTATTATCATCGTTTGGAACTGCTTCTTACATACACACAGGCTTCTACCTTTGGCACCTGGAACTTCTGTTGCGCATGCATTGACTGGCTACGGCCACACCCCCTGATTGGTGTCGGCTGATTCCTCCTTATCCCTCGCAATGGACCAGAGCTTTGAGCTTTGGAGATGCTTGGCTCAATCCAGAACAGCCAGAGAATGGAATAGCGTTTTGTGCAATTCTGTTGGTCGCAGGATTGAGATGAAGTTGTAGTCAGTCAAAGATGTTTATTGCTCACAGTCTTGAAAAAGACCCTTCCCCTTAGCTTTAAGGGGGTACAGCATACAGATGATACAGCAGTCTTGATTCCACAAAGATTTATAAAGATGTAGATTTTTACCAGGCACACAGCCTTCTTTTATGCCACTCAAATACACATTACCACAGGAGTCCGCTCTGTGGTTTCCAACCAATCACCTTAAGTGCATGTGCTGGCCACATGCACGTTTAACATTGTCCCCTATGGACAGTGGAGAGTGATCACTCCTCTGTGTCCGCAGAGCTCAGCACACCCTCAGCACACCCTGGGACTATTAGATTTGCTAAAGCTCTGCTAGCATTGCCACAGGAATACCACTTCTTGGATACTGGATCTGGTAAATATTATTCTGTGTTGGTTTTAGTTCTACACAGCACCAAGAGACTGCTTCTTGCATGGACTCATACATAAACTAAGGCCCCAACTAATTACAACATCTGAGACTGAGTATATATATATATATCATGTGGATTGAGTGAATCTTTTACTCTCACTAGCATTGTGTTATTTAATTTTTGACTCTCTTTTAATATGGATTTTAGTATTGTGATCTTATGCACATGAATTTATAAGATTAAAATTTGCATTTATATATGTGATTTATGCCTATTACTATCACTATAGAGCGCTGTTTCTTTTCCTACCTTTTTGTACTAGATTTGTGTGAGGACTGACTATTCTCTTCTATACACAGCTGCTCACTACAAGGTTGGATTCTACATCCAGTGGTAGCGCCACATTGGTAATTTCTATTACCCCCGTTCTCCATTAGTATTTTATTTAATCTTGGTTTATTAAAGCTATCTTTATTGACCCTCACCCGGAGAGCTGTAGCCTGGAAGGGCACAGACGCAGTCAGCACAGCCCCTCAGTCTCCACATCGTTCTGTCTCTGCTTCTGATCCATGTAGCTACTGCCTCTCCTCAGCTCCATCCCACCCCCTGGTCTGTTCTGCCTTCCCCCACTACATACTGCCCTCCCTGCTCTGTGTAACTGCTGCCTTCCCCCTGCAAGATATTGCCTCCTCATGCTCCATACTGCCTCTCCGAAAAGAGCAGTGAAAAGATTAGGGGAGACAGCCAGGGGCGGATTGGGTCTGAAAACCAGCCGAGGAAATTAAAGGAAGCAGCCCTGATGGGGGTGGAGTCTGTTGAGGGCGGGTCGTAGTAAAAGGACAGG
Organism: Taudactylus pleione; assembly: GCA_031769625.1. Classification (NCBI taxonomy): domain Eukaryota; kingdom Metazoa; phylum Chordata; class Amphibia; order Anura; family Myobatrachidae; genus Taudactylus; species Taudactylus pleione. The sequence continues at coordinate 40,284,876 of JAUIMM010000025.1, read as the reverse complement.
ATACTCTCTTCACAAAAGATGTTTTATATATATATATATATATATAATATATATTTGCGTGTGTGTGTGTGTAAAACACTGCAATACAGTACTGTATATATTAATATGTATATTATAATATATATGATATATGCATATACAGTATACATATATATATATATATATACATATATAAAGATCATGTAATATATACACAATACATCTAGAAGTATATATGAATAGTTTATATATATATATATATACAGTATATATATATATATATATATAGATCATATGTACAGTATATCTCATATATATATAATATATATGTATATTAATCATTACCTTTAGTATTTTGAAGATATCTGGCAGGCCGCCTCCCTCCTGTGTTCAGGTTGGTCACTGCTAGGCTGGCTGGCAGGCACTGTGCTGCAGTCAGTGCCTGTAACTGTCTGGTCACTGTGGCCAAGCTGGAGGCGGGCCGCGGAGGGACTGATGGCCCCGGGCTCTGAAAAGGCTTATGGGAGGAGCTGCTGCTGCTGGGCATGCGCAGCAGCTCCCCCGGCGGCCATTTTTTTTACTTTCACTATGTTTCTGCACATACACAGGAGCTCTACATCTGCCCGATCGGAGCTAAGCTCCGATCGCGGCAGCGGGACGGGGGAGCGGAGGACCGGGGAGGGGTGATCCATTGAAGGGCAGGCTGGGCAGACGCTGTCCACCAAAGGGACCGGCCCAGCGGGAACCGGCCCGGTGTCCCGGCGGCCCAATCCGCCCCTGGAGACAGCTGATTTTCAGATCAGCTGTCTTGGCGCCGGAGCAATAATGAATTGCTCTGGCGCTCGCCGCGAGTTGAAATGTTAATTATCTGGGGTCCCCAATAATTAACATAATGAATAAAGCCCTATATGGTGTGTCTGTTGCCCACTTTCTCCTGTGTTTTACTTTTGTCACACTTCCTCCTCTGTCTAGTGCGTCAGTGTCTGTTGCCCACTTTATCCTTTGTCTTATTTTCTCCAGTGTTTCTCTCTCTCCCTGATGTAATGCGGATGTGGATGTTTTCCAGTGTAGTGCACCTTATAGAGGGGTTAGTAATGTAGTTTAGGGTAGAAGTTATCAGGTACTTGGCAAGCTGAGTAGCCACAAGTATTACCCCTCTGGGACAACACTTCCCATTGTCTTGGCTGCACAGTGTTAAACGGGCAATTTTTATTCACTTCCACAAAAAAACATTACAGACATCTTTGTGTTCTCATCTTAGAGCAAAAGTGGGAGGTAGGATCAAATTGTGTTGTAAAATATCAAAGTGAGCTTAGGAAACCATGGGACAATATTAGAATGTTCTACAGCTTACATCGATATAGAGTATCTTGTTTGAGACAAATTCCAAGACTACTCTTTGTAAGTCTGCAGAGAAATTAAAGGACATTTTATCAATAGCTTTTGTAGGAAATATTAATTATTTCATCAGTGGCAGGCCCAGGTACAAAAATATGCTTTGGGCCTCCTCCTTTCTAGGCCACATGATGAGTTGTCAGTGTCAATAATCTGTGCCCCCATTAAAGTCACCAGTGCCTGTTGTCAGCAGCAATATAATGGGCACACACTGCACCCATATTTTTTTAAACTTACCTGTCCATGGTCCTGCATTGGATGTCAGCGCTGCTGAAAACACCGGAAACATGGCCACCGCGCCCATTTTTCCGGTGTTTTCAGCAGCACTGACACCCAATGCAGGACCATGGACAGGTAAGTTTAAAAAAATATGGGTGCAGTGTGTGCAGTGCAGTGCAAGGCAGACAAACTAGGAGCATCAAAACAAAAACAAAACAATTTGTGCTTTATATGGAGTGTATGTCATCAATGTCCTGTTTCTTTTCTCTGCAGAAAGCATTAAGAGCCAATGAAACCTTATACATTTAATATATGTAAATATATATTTATGGGAATTAATAATAATTAGATGTCACTATGGGCTCTATTTACTACAATCCGCATTTGAAATGCAGATTGTAGTGTCATATTTTCACCTAAATTCGCATTGCAATATCACAGGGATTTATCAAAAATCCCCTGCAGGGACAGAGCTTGCGATAAAGCTCTGTCCCTACAAATCCCATCCGCAGGGGCCTGGCTCTGCACTGCCTGTTAGAGCAGAGCAGGAGTCGGGGAACAGCGGAAAACCCTGGATAACGCCAAACCCCAAGTGGCGTTATTATCACAGGCAGTGACGGTTCTAGGTGTGGGCTAACAGGGCCGTCGCCCGAAGCGTCGATACCTAGAGGGCGCCACTGAGTCGCCCCCCCGAAAAAAAACCCTAGAAGGAAAAAAAAAAAATACGCCGGTCCCAAACTCAACCCCCACCCCTAGCCGCTGCCGCTGTTGGTAGGCTGCATTTGCCGGGCGCCCGCTGATATTTGTTATCAGCAGGCACCCGGCTCCCTCCCTGCAGCGGCAGCCGAAAGCCGGAGTTCAGTGAGCTCCGGCTTCCGGCAGAGAGAGTACTATGGGAGGGACGTCATGATGTCATGACGTATCTCTCATAGATCCGAGGAGCCACGGTCGGATCGGACGGCAGCGGCAGCAGGAGCGGGGCTAAAGGTAAGTATTGTGGGGTTTTTTTCAGTCAGAAGCACTGGGGGCACGATTATAGGGGCTTTACTACTGGGGGACGACTATTGGGGGCATTACTACTAGTGGGCACTACCATAGGGGGCATTACTAATGGGGGCAGTACTACTGGGGAGCAGTACTAATGGGGGCACTACAATAGGGGGCATTGCTTAATGGGGGATTACTACTGGGGAGCATTACTAATGGGGGCTCTACTAATGGGGGCACTACTATAGGGGGCATTACTAATGGGGGGGATTACTACTGGGGAGCATTACTAATGAGGGGTATTACTACTGGGGGAACTACTATAAGGGACATTACTACTGGAGGCATTACTACTGTGGGCACTACTAATGGGGGCATTACTACTGGGGGAGATTTACTAATTGGGGGCTCTATATATGGGGGCACTACTAGAGGGGACATTACTAATGGGGGATTACTACTGGGGAGCATTACTAATGGGGGCTCTACTAATGGGGGCACTACTATAGGGGGCATTACTAATGGGGGGATTACTACTGGGGAGCATTACTAATGGGGGCATTACTACTGGGGGAACTACTATAGGGGGCATTACTAATGGGGGGATTACTACTGGGGAGCATTACTAATGGGGGGCATTACTACTGGGGGAACTACTATAAGGGACATTACTACTGGGGGCATTACTACTGTGGGCACTACTAATGGGGGCATTACTACTGGGGGAACGTTACTAATGGGGGCTCTATATATGGGGGCACTACTAGAGGGGGCATTACTAATGGAGGGATTACTACTGGGGAGCATTACTAATGGGGGGCATTACTAATGGGAGCATTACTACTGTGGGCACTACTATAGGGGGCATTACTAATTGGGGCATTACTACTGTGGAGCTTTACTACTGGGGGAACTATTATAGGGGGCATTACTACTAGGGGCATTACCACTGGGGGTACTACTAATGGGGGCACTGCATGGGGGGCATCACTACTGGGGCCATTGTGTAAGGGGCACCACTGCTGTGGGCATTGTATAAGGGGCACTACTACTGTAGGCATTGTATTAGGGGCACTACTGTTATAAAGGGCATTACTGCGTGTGGTATAATGTGTTATAAAGGGCATTACTGCGTGTGGCATAATGTGTTATACAGGGCATTACTGCATGTGGCATAATGTGTTATACAGGGCATTACTGCGTGTAGCATAGTGTGTTATAGGGCATTACTGCGTGTGGCATAATGTGTTATAAAGGGCATTACTGCATGTGGTATAATGTGTTATAAAGGGCATTACTGCATGTGGCATAGTGTGTTTATAAAGGGCATTACTGCGTGTGGCATAGTGTGTTCATAAAGGGCATTACTGTGTGTGGCATAGTGTGTTATAAAGTGCATTACTGCATGTGGCATAATGTGTTATAAAGGCCATTACTGCGTGTGGCATAATGTGTTATAAAGGCCATTACTGCATGTGGCATAATGTGTTATAAAGGCCATTACTGCGTGTGGCATAATGTGTTATAAAGGCCATTACTGCATGTGGCATAATGTGTTATAAAGGCCATTACTGCGTGTGGCATAATGTTATGTTATCTAAAAAAAGTTATTTTTTTTTTTTTTGGGAGGGGGGGGGCGCAACTGGGAACTTTCGCCCTGAGCTCCACAATGTCTTCCCCCCGGTATTATTTGACAATATATTTTTAGTAACTGTGGCCAGATCACATTTCCCATTAAAATTATGGGAAATGTAATCTGCTTACTAAAAATATGAAGATGTAGGGGACCCATGTGTGCAGGATGGTCCTTAAACCGCTAGGCTATAGGACAGTGGTACATCATAGCTGCATAGATAGTAGAGGGTTAATCTGTTTCAATGTGTAGCCAATGGTAGAGTTATAATGTGTGGTGTGGGAGAAGCTACAGTTTACTTAGGGCAGTTGCAGATAGGAGTCTGGGAACACTAATAGACAACCTGCCTGCAGCAGTAACAGTTCTCCTCACAGAAGGAAAAAGCTGAAAAGAGTCTTCTCAGCTTTTTCCTCCTGTGAAAAGAGCTACTGCTACAGGCAGGTTATGTATTAGTGTTACTCATACATGCCGACCCTCCCGCATCTCGTGGGATGTTCCCGTTTTTTTAACAAACCTCCCGCTCCCCTGCTAAACGAATGAAATCTGCCGCATCCCTCACAGCCCTGTCTGAAATCCGGACTACGCATGCACGAGTCTGGATGTGACAGGAGCAGGACCTGACAGAAGCATGTACTATAGGCTGGCCATGCACCGTAGGGTTGTGCGTCGGCTGCCTCGCCCAGCAAGCATCAGTGCAGAGCCTTCTGTGTCACTGACACTGTGCAGGCAGATTCGAGAGTTCTCTCCTGCTTCAGTGGGGAAAGCAGCGGCTACAGCAGTGGAGTTTTCTCCTTCTCCCCCCTGCCTGAGCAAAGTAAGGAATTAATAGTAAGTAGTAGTGCTCAGGGGGTGCGTGTGTTCCCTGTAATGGGAGCTGCGCTGCGGGCAGAGGGATAACCAGGCAGGAGAGGGATGGGCAGGAGAGCAGGATATTACAGCAATAGCAGCTGGATTAAGGAGGGGGTAGAGGGGTAACTGCCCCAGGCCACCCGCTATCGGGCTCCCCAGTAGAGATGGCTAGTGAGTGAGCGTCTCAACACACTGACTCGAATCATTCAGATGAGCGAATGATTCGAGTCACTCAGTGTTTGGTGAGTTGCGACACCCACCTCCCCTAGCCTCTCTGTCAGTGGCAGCTAGTGAATGGCAGCTCCGCCCCTACACTGCTGATCCGACCTGATAAATACTTCTGTGCTCAGATCAGCAGTGTAGGGGGTGGAGCTGTCAGCGACTCACTGAGTTGCGCAGCTACAGCCAGGGCTAGAGGAGTTCACTGAATCAGGAGAGTCAGTGAGAACCCTGAGCTGTAGTGCTGGGATGCGGGGGGGGGGGTCGCTGGCTCCCCTGCTGACTCCAGCGCTGCTCTATCTAAAGAGCCGTGTCTCGAGATTTTACAGCTAAAGGTGCCCACACACATAGTGACATTTTACACGATTTGGCCGATTTCGACGAATCGTGACGACGAATCAGGTAAAAAAAGTACAAATCGTGAGTTTATACTCACGAGCACAATGCCGATGCGCATCCCCGATCATCGTACCAGGCATCTTCTGATCTGCCGTGCTGTAGGGCAGATTAGCCAATCTGGGATACAATGCATTGGCTGCAAGATAGATCTTTAGTCAGATTGGACATTTTTAACTCCAAATCGTGATCACGACGGCAAGGGAGCTCCCGTGAAAGTTCATGAGGAAATTGGCCATAAAATCGTATCGTGAGGACATTGGTATGTGTGTGGGCACCTTTAGAAGCTAAACAGTGAAGAGAGGGAGAACTCCAAGCAGGAGGTGGGGCTACACGGCAGGGGGCGGAGCTACATGGCACCATACATATAAGCAGCATGAGGGACTGAGGAGAGGATCTCTGCAGACAGTGTACACACTACACGGTGTAAGGTAGTAACAGGGAGGGGGGACACTGTGTATAAGAGTGTGATTATATGTAAATATGGGTGACAGTATGTATATACATGTGTGTGACTGTGCAGTACATATGTATGTATATTTGTGTGTAACAGTATGTATGTGTGTGACTGTATAGTACATATGTATGTATATTTGTGTGTAACAGTATGTATGTGTGTGACTGTACAGTACATATGTATGTATCTTTGTGTGTAACAGTATGTATGTGTGTGACTGTGTATATGTGTGTGACTACCTCTCCTCCCCCCCTATGCCAGGGGTCACCTCACCTTGCAGGAGTCCTTGCTGTCAGCTGTAATAATTAGCCTGCTATGCCCATGTCACACTGCTACACCCAGATGCCACTGACAGCCGGCACCTCTTCCCCCACATACCAGGGGTCACCTCACCCAGCAGGAGGCAGTGGTGGCAGCTGTGACTATTATCCTGCTTGTGCCCATGTTACACTTTTACAGCAAAATATACTGGGGACAGCTGCCAGCTCTCTCCTGCAACCCCTATGCCCCCCTCACCACCAATGCTAGGGGTCACCTTACCTTGCAGAAGGCATTGCTGGTACTGTAATCACCTTGCTGGTGCCCCCTTTACACTGTTACACCAAAATACTACTAAGATCAGCTACCAGTATTCTACTGCCCCTCTCTGTACCTTCTCCATGCTGCTCTTAGTATTACTCATACTTGCCAACTCTGATTGTCATGGAGACTGAAATAGTAGCAATCTCCCTGTCTCACATGGGGCGAGATGCACTAACATCTCGGCATACTTACCGCCAGTCACCGCCTCCTTGCTGATCGCATATGCACTAACATATGCGATCAGCAGCACAAAGGACAGCTCTTCCGATAAGAGCTGTCCTTTGCAATCTGCCATGCGCCGTGGACTTCCGGGCTTATGACCCGGGAGTCCATCTGCGCATGCGCAGAGTGACGCGATGGCTGCGGGGCATGCTGGGAAGGATCTGATCGGATCCCTCCTTGCAGCGCGATGCGGTAGAAGCCCACAGGCTTCTATAGGGTAACGCCAACAAAAGCTGGCGTTACCCTCCGCATCAGAGCTCGGCGGCCAGCTGATTGATGCATACGGAAAATGTGGTAAACAGGGGTTTTACCGCATTTTCCGTTTAGTGCATCCCTCCCATGAAGAGGCTAGTAATCTCCCTGATTGCACCTTACCCCCATTATTTGGGGCCGTTTACATTTCGATGTAAACCAATTTTTATGACACGCCTCTCAGATGTAGCAGTACACGTCCACTTTCCCGCCGTGCTTATGGGTGTTGTTTTCACAATCTCCCTGAAATACTTTTTCAAAAGTAGGCAAGTATGGTGTTACTTTCTCTTTCCTTTCTGTCCTCATTCTCTCTTAGCTCTCTATTTACTGATTGCTCTCCTTTCTCCTCTTCTTTCCCTATGTCTCATGTATTGCCCAGTACACCAGGTCCCTGCTCATGTTAGGGAGTCTCCTGACTCCCAGCAAGATGGCTTCTTCATAATCCAGCAGGGGGAAAGGATTCCCCTGTTGTGTGGCTAAATGTACTGCTACTATATGCAGGCTGCTGGGTCAGTGGGCTATAGTCTAATATACAGTAGGCTGTGGTATTCACACCCCATACATACCAAGTATCATTATAACACTCACATGGCTTTGTGTGTTTACATAGTACATATATAGGTACTGTATACATGTGTATGTCTACATGTGTTTCTATGTCTAGGGGTTTATATTGGGTATATGTGTATATTAACCCATATGTGTACATATGGGTTAATATATGTGGTGGGGACACAGGTCTTTGTCATGTGCTCCACACCTGCCTTTTACTCTTTACTTTATCCCGGTACATAGCTCTCTGTACAGCCAGGGGTGGGAGGCCCCTTCCTAGACCCCTCCCTAGACCCCTCCCTAGATCTAACATGCAGTACCTATAGTCAGCCATCCTTGGCTTGGGAACTTTGCTGCCTGGCCTCGCCCATTATAATTATTATTTATTGCCCTGGTAGTATGTTTTAATCAGGCATTTGCACAGTTTGCTGTATATGAGTTTGTGTATTATTCTTAGGTGGTTTGTTGATTTGTGCAGGGGTCTGTGTATTGGTGTGTGTATAATTGTGCTGTTTCATATGTCTGTACAGTGTGTAGCTTTTATTTTCATGCTTTAGTGCAGGGTTTTAGTCTGTAGCTGCAGTAGGATTATCACATGGCTATGGCGCTGTTGGTCACTGGTTGTCATGTTTTTTACGCTTTACATATATGCGTCATGGATTCGTGTTATGGCTTGATCTGTAATTTACTAGCTTAGTCGTGGTTTAATATGCGTTGATGTTCACATTGTATTCTGTGTTTGTCATCGGTGCAGTGTTTTTTGTCTGTATGCTCTTTGGCTTGTGGTCTCACAATGGGTGTGTGTATACGGTGGATGTACAGGGCTTCATTGGTGCATGTTATTTTGCTTATACAGGTTTTTTGCCTACTCGGGAAGGTTATTTAAATTCCTAAGCACATTGCTCAGCATTTCTTTCTGCAGCATATAATGGTTAGCTTTACCATACCTCCCAACATTTGTCCAAAAGCAGTCGGGACATCTGTGCGCTGGAGGCGCACTCCTGAAAAGGGGGCATGGCCTACACATAAAGGGGCATGGCCTATCAGCACTCCCCATTTACATCACTAAGGGGCGTGCCCAGCATCTCCGCGATGCAGGGCTGCCCCCGGGCTTCCTCCCCGTACTGTGAATAGATGCTGTGCGCATAGCATCTATTCTCGCTCTGCATACACGCTGCTCTATGCAGAGCAGCGGTGTATGCTTTCCCCAACTGCTCCCCCACAGCGGGACACTGCGGCCCGCGGGTGGGACAGTCCCAGAAAAACGTGACTGTCCCGCTAAATTCGGGACAGTTGGGAGGTATGGCTTTACTGCCTAGCACCGCATTGGTCTGGCTAGCTCTATGGCTCATGCCATGGTGGTCATTGTCTTTATCCCCATCCTGTACCTACCAGTATGTAGTCTGTATTTGTGATGCCATCTGTGTACCTTGTTATCTGTTTCCAAATGGCTGTTTTGTGATTTGTTAATTTCCTTCCTGGGCTAGCTTTTATTTACTGAAATATTAGCTTAGAGCTTCTGCCGCCAGTTTCCCATTCCTTTAATTTATGGCTGTCCTATTATATTGTCTTATCGTACGCCCTTTGTCATTTATTGTTCTGAGATGTGATTAGGTGGGATAGATTAAATCTTTTGCATTGCGGTGTTATAATCTATGGTCAGGTCGATCTGGAATTTTTACTGACTCTGAATTTGTCATTTTGTACTGTCACCTTCCGCTGGTCACATTGCTGGCACATCTGCCCTGGGGCCCATAGTCATATGAGTGTCACCTGTCTGTGTGCAGGGGCTGGCAATCTAACCGGAATTATGTCATTGTTTCCCTGTAATCTGTCTAGCGATACGTGTGCGCTATTTAAATAACTGTTAGTAAATAAATAAATAATTGGCCATCTGCATTAGCCAGCTATATGCATCTATGCCTGTCTTCTATACTCCTTTCCTCCATTCATTGCCACTCTCTGGTTTTCTATGTATAATGCTACCGTTTCTGGTTGCTTGCGCCTTTTCCCTATGCCTCATGGTGTCTAAATCTGTTGTCTGTGTGTATGTCCACTATCATTGTCTACGGGTGTTATTCTACGACATGGGTGTTAGGTATCATTGGGAGAATTGTGTTACCTGGGATGGGTCCCTGTTTATCCAGTTCTTGCAAGGGCACTTTCCTCACTTTGGAGCTTGTGTGTATTCCCTCCAGTTGGCCTTGCGGCCTTTAATGCGGTCGGGAACTCCATTACGCACAGGCCCCCTAGGAGGCACTGCTATCCCCAATGCCCTCTGGAGTCTCTGCGCCGGCAGCATTGGTGGTGCTCTGGGGGGGTGAGGGGCGGTGCATGACAGGTGTCCTTGTTTTTGTTAGATAGCGGTTCAGGTGCAGTTGTTGCTGTATGCAGTGGCTGCAGTGTTGACCATGGTTCCACACGGCTATAGTATTTGGGCTCCGTTGCCAGCCTGCTTTCTTCCATTGTGGGTGCCCTGTCTCCATTTATGTGGACAGTAGTAGGTTGGCGGTTGGTCTGCGCATGTGTTAGCAGTGTTTTAGGTATATTGTGTTGTTTCCCTCTACTGCTTTTACTCCTCCTGTCGCTACTCCCTCTCCTGGGGGTCTCTTTTCTGTTCCTCTTTTTCAGATGTGTTTGGTGTTATGGCTATCGAATTGTCTTTTCTGCCTCCATTGGGACTCATGTCATAGGTCCTCAGGTAATTGCTTTGCATATTGGCTGGACGGGGTGTTAGCTCTTGCGTTACAGTTGGCGTGCAGTGGTGCCCTGCATTAGTCACTATGTATAGCGCTTAAAAAGTCAGTTGCGCTGACATGGACACACTTCTAGGGGGGATGCTACGTTTCACTCGGGTCATGTAGTATGCGACTGTTAAATTCCTGTTTAACGGCAGACACTTACTATTTGCCATATGCCTTTATATTTGGTGTTCTGCCATGCGTGGAGTTCAGCTATTGTTGCCAGCTGCAGTGAGGGCCACCGGAGTGACGTTATATGCTGTTAGACTGCGATCCATCACTTCCTGGTGATGGGGTGCAGGCAGCGGGAGTGTGTTGTTTACCATGGCAGCCACTTCTCTCTCAGTTTCGCTTTGTGGTGTAGTCTGCTAGTGTATATTACTTTCATCCATTTTCTCTTTCACTGCTGTGTTTGTGCTTGCTGTTGCCGTGGGAGCAGTTTGCGCAGCTTCAGCTTGCTCTTGTCTTTAACTGGCGGGTGGCTGGATCACATTTTACCAGGGGCTTTAGTCACTGAGATTGAAAACACACTCATCTTCGGTCATGTTCCGGGCTGGGTTTTGCTGCCGGCGTGGTGAGGGCCTATATCGATTTAGTAGTATTGTACTATATCCCACCTACTCTGAGGCCCCGTGCCACGATTTCCGATTCGGTTTGTGTTGGTTGCGCTGCTTGAGGACTGGGTTGTGGTTGTTGGGTTTCCCTTCATCGCTGTGGTAACTCCGGGATGGCCGTGTGACGCTGTCTCAGGCCTCTTGGTGGGCTGATATCCTATTGAGGGCGTATGGTTGATGCATTGAGGGATCCTTGGTCATGATCTTGCAGTTTCAAGGGGTCCTTCAGTGTCGCGTTGGCGGGTTTTGTTACGGGTTTCGAGAATATCTTCACACCTTTGCTAGGGTCTGAGGGCCTGATGATGTTGCAAAGGGTAGGGACTTTTGTTTCCCTTAGTTAGATGGAATGTTGCAGGAGGATTTTGGGATGTATGCCATTTTGGGTTCAGGGGGACAGTAGCGTCCATCCCTGTGGTGTGACCCGGTGTGGGGAGGGACGCTATGCGCGCGGCACCACTGAAAAGGATTGTGACTTTGTAGACGGGGTGTGGCCACGTGGGAAGGGGCGTGGCCTTGCGACCAAACCCACATGGTCCCGTTATTTCTGGGGGGCAGGGGGGATTCCGGAGGTGCGAGCTGCCCTGTGTGCAGTGCCGGCCGGCTCCCTCACAGTTGTCAGGAGCCAAGTGCTGCACTTATTATACAGTGCAGCACCCGGCTCCTGTCACTAAGGGGGAGTCTGAACCTTGGTGTCACCCCTCGGCGGGTGACACCCTGGTGCGGCCCGCAACCCCCTTGTGACGCCACTGCAGGGGGGTACACCGAGTAGGCTGATTTCACCCTCTTGGGGTCAGCTGCACCAGCTGTCTGGTTGGTGTTAGATGGTGTATTGGGGGGCTTAGAACCTGCTATTTGCTGTTGTGAAGGACAATTGGCCTTACCAGTGCGTTTGTGGGACCCTAGTTACTTAATGTGGAAAAGGGTAATTGGCCCTGCTAGTTTGGGATCTCACTTTACTTGGTTACTGTTCAGATGGCTCAGTAGGTTGGTGTGAGTTTGCACTCCCTTTATAAATGGGGAAGGCGTTGGCCCTGCTGGTGCGGTGGTAGTGTTCCTATTTACATGTTGCCGATTGGTGTCGATCTTATGGAAATTGGGGTTTGTCCATTTTTGGAGCATGTTTTTTAGGGTTATAGGTTGTTTAGTTTGAGTTTATGGTGGCGGGCTAGGCTCCTGGTCGGTGCCTCACGTGGCAGGAAAGAGCTGCAGCCGGGAGGTCAGTGAGATTAATAGGTCACTCCCCATTGATATACCTTTTGGCTGATTGTCCCTGCTGGGGTCAGCAGCCTTGGTTGGCTAACCATATGTTGGAAGGTGAAAGTCTCATGTGACCTATGGACTTGCTGAGTGGGCAATTGTCCCTGCAAGTTTTTCTAGTCATCTGATTTGGTAGTCACTGACCTCTGATGGCAGCTGTTTCTTTCGGTCGCCACCATAGTTTAAATTATTAATTGATTGATAATCAATAAAAATGCTGACCAGTTTAAACGCCACATCTGTCTCTGTGTTATTATTATTATTATAAATTCATGTTTGGAAGTGTTTATATATGCATATGTGAATGTACTAGTGTCAATTGCCGATAGGGCGTTTATGTGATAATTAGGGCTTGGAATAGAATTTTACGAATTCTACTCCAATTGCCCTTTAGTAACTTTAGTGAAACTAAAATAATGTGAAAAGGGTGTGAAAACACAGTTTTTCACCTTATTTTAATAAAAATAATGTACTTAATTGAGCCCTATATGTTGTACTTGCTCAGGGTCCAATTAAATGTAAGCCAGCCTTTCTATCTCATATTGTTTAGATGAATGTAGGCCACTGTTCCAGCAGTTATATAAAGTGGGCACAATTTTACTGCTCCTTTAAGGACTGTAGTGCTGTGGGGAGATTACAGGCATGGCAGCATGAAGACATCAGCTTTGCTAGTGTGAATCCTCTTTACGGGTGCCTCCATCCTCTTGAATCCTCTTTAACGTGTTTTCTCCACCCCCTCCTGCTGTATAGAAGAGTCTGTCACATGTACCACTGCAGGAGCTCTGCTTAAAAACAGTAATTTGCATAGACACAAGAACCCCGAGCAGCCGACGTCATGTGTGAGCTTTGAATATAAGTAGTGCATGAATGCATAGAAACATTACACATCAGTACTAGAGGGGGCAGAATTACATCGTGTTCACTATTAAAATCAGCAAGAGACGTGTCTGCTAGGACGTGCTGCTCTGAAAATCACATCCTATGCTCCAAGCCACTTTATAAACAAATCAAGTGAATTAGGTACAAAAATAGCTTTCTAGCAAAGCAGTGTAGTCAGCAGTAAGCATTGCATGCCGAGTGACACATTCTGACGTAAAGCAGAAAAACAACTGCTACAGTACATCGGAATGACCAATAATAAAACTTCCACGAGGTGATTAGAGTCTCACGTATGGATTATCATCATCTCACTGTATATCACTCTATAGAAACAGAGTGATATACAGTGAGAGAATTAGATATATCAGAATAACTGTATACAAAAGTCCGCTTCTGTACAAAGATCTGTTAGTTTACCTGATCCCCCTTCTTATACTTTTTTCTGAATTTGTTTACACTGCGGAGTTATTGTGCTTCTTCTGAAATTCCCTGGCAGCGACAAGCAGGCGGCTATGTGCCGACATAATGACTGTAGGATATGGGAGTGATGCCATCAACCAATGAGAGGCAGCATCAGTAGTTCCGTCATTTACAGTGTGACACTTCTGCCACCATCAGCCAAGAGCAGCCACAGACTAAAAATAGTGGCACCTCTATAGTCATGAATATCTTGTTGGGGCACTGAGATTCTGCCAAGGAGTCTCAGCTAGACTCCAAAGATTACATGACCATGTCCCCTTCAACAGCTCTATTCACAACTAGGCACAGCCATACCCATGCAAACCCTAGTACTGGGGCCTGATAGATCTCCTGACAACCCTACCAATAGTGATGCATTGTTCATAGGGGTAGATTCAGCTAAATGTAATTGCCTTGCACATTGTTTTCCCACAGGTAAAGTGCCAACTCCAATTCACAATGCAAGCAAAACTAGAGGAAATTAAGCTGTTTTCCAGACACAGTGCTTATCACTGGACTAGTGCTGGTACTTTAGTAGTGGCAATATGACAACATAGAGAACTTGTATTTACTTATTTATGAATTTATGTATTTATATATTTATTTAAAGTTTCAGGTTTAGTATAGGTGGTCAGTATGGAAAATCATCAACTGTTCCCCATGGCCCTGCACTGTGCCCAATATGCTAAATATGGCAGTTCTTTCTCCATTTTTGTTGTGATTCTTTCCATTGGCAAGTAGTGCAGGTGAGGTAGAGGAGGAGGGTGATGGCTGGTGGTGTGGATACCCTATCATAGGTCCTCCACAACAACACACATCTCCGGCAATAAATTAAAGGAACTACATTAGTTTGAATACATTTATGTGATGAGAACATTCCTCCCAATTCAATAATTATTGCCTCTCAAATCCTCCCAAATTAAGAATGCCTGCCCGCCTCAATGGCATCCCAATAGGCTTTAACTATAACTGCACTGAGCTCTGATAACACTCAGCTCCCTACTCCATACCACCAGGTCTCCTGCTACATCAGTCAGTGTCCCCAATCCACAGCAAAGCTGATTCAAGTTATACAATAGGTATCTCTCTCTTGAGAGCCATCTATGGGCTTGAGCTTATCCATCCATCCCACACATAAAATCATTCACTCCTCAATTTGACTTTCTGCAAAATACATATATATTACACAGATATTTAACTAACAAACAAACAAACAAAAGGGGTGAGTGGATGGGGGCATTTGAATGGAGAACCGTGCGATGCCAGTAACAGATTACAGGTGTCAGTGCACAGTTAACCTTGGCGACTGCTCATACTTTTTCACTTACAGTACTACAATAAGCACTTTGCTAAAGGTCAAATTAATTAGTATTCAATTATTTAATATAGTTTTTTGTTTATCCCTGTGTGCTGGTCTGGGCATCCAGGGCTGATTGGGTCCAGTTCTGAGTCTGATCTGGCATGCTTCCTGGTTGCTGTCCCCACCCCACTTCTCAGGGACCAGCCATCTTACTGTATGAGTACTGCAGATCAGCCCAGGGATTATCTGTCAGTGAGACTCCTCTTCCTCCTATCTTCCTTCTCCCTTCACCTCCACACACTGTTCTCAATATATTTCACTTGCAATGATTACTGGGATGCTCAGTTTATTTTATAGCAGCCCCTGGGATGCTCAATGTACAATATGGCAGCCCTTAGGATGCTCAATATACAGTAATATAGTCACTGAGATGCTCGACATACGAGGGGGTATCATAAAGTTTTAATTATCACCATGAAGTTATTGAGATATCTGGGTGTAATTTGATCAACATAATCATTGATCCTTTTGTGCATGATGTTGTAAATTACAGCTACTTATGTCAACTTGTTTCCTTTCTGGAGCTGGTAGATGTTAGTAACCTGCATGACGGACAAAATTAATGGTGATGGTTTATGGTGATGAAAGTCCATCATATGACACTGTTGTGAGGTGGAAAAGGAACTTTCAAACTGTACACTTGCCCCTCTTAGATGAGCCTTTATCTGGGAGACCCTCAATCATGGATGATCTTGACATGGGGAAGAAGGTGCAGGCTCTTGCCCTTGAAGACAGATGACTAACCATTGAAGTGATTATGAAAGAAGTTGGTCTTAGTTATGGAAGTGTCTGGAAGATTATGCATGAGCAACTGAACTTGTCTACAGTGTCATCACGATGGGTTCCCTGCTTGCTGACCCCATTAAACAATCAAACTCGAAGTAAACTTTTGCAGCATATGTTCACTCTGTTGGAGTAGGATGAAGAGAATGTCTTTGCAACTCTCATAACTATGGATGAATGCTGGGACTAACTGTACAATCCAGAGATGATCAAAATGAGAAAAAAGTGGAAACACTCCTCACCTTCCCAAAAAGAGCTAAGGTGCAGAAATCTGCAGGGAAGGTCAAGCTGTCCATTTTTTGGGACTGTCATGGCATGATCCTAACCAATTACCTACTGAAGGGTCAGAACATCACCAGCGCTTGCTACTTCAGCCTACTGCAGAAATTATGAGATGCCATGAAAGAAAAATGCAGTGGTATGATCAGCAGAGGCATTAGTCTCCTAGCTGACAATGCACACGCACATTATACCCAAGCATCCACTGTGGAAGCCGATAGGTGTGGCTATGAAATTTTGCCCCACCCCCCTATTCACCTAATCTTGTACGCAGCAACTTCTTTCTCTTCTCTGAGATGAAGGAGCCACTTTGGGGTAGGCGACTTGACAGCACAAATGAAGTTTTTCTGGAAGTGGAACAGTGGTTTTTGAGGCAATCGCAGAACTTCTATAATGGTGGGTTGCGGAAGGTCAAGAAATGCTGGCTGTGCATGGTGACTATGTGGAGAAGACTTAAGTTCAATATACCACATTTAACATTTGATGTTATGATACCCTCTCATTTGTTACAGTGGTCACTGGTATAGTATGCTCAATTTACAATATGGCGGTCATTAGACGCTCAATGTATTGTGGTCACTAAGATGCTTATTATACTATATGGCAGCTCAGTGTAAAGTATCGTGTTCACTGGAATGCCTAATTTGTTGTATGGCGGTCACTGGAATGCCCAATGTATGTGTGATGGTCACTAGGATGCTCAATGCACTATATGGCAGTCACAGGAATACTCAGTGTATTGTCTGGCGGTCACTGTGATGCTCAAAGCACTGCATGGTAGTTACTGAGATGCTCAATGCACTGTATGGTGATCAAAGGAAAGCTTAGTATACTGTATGATGATCACTGAGATGCTTAATGTACTGTATGGTGGTCACTAGGATGCTCCTTTTACTATATGGTGGCTCAACGTACTGTATGGCAGTCGACTGGCCATGGTAATGTTCTCTGCATTGTATATCTATCACAGGGATGATCTCTGTATTGTACAGCGGTCACTAGGATGCTCCCTATACTGTATGTAGTGGTCACAGGGATCCTGTTGGTACTGTATAACAGTCACTGGGATGCTCTGTGCACTGTAGGGTAGTTCTGTGGATGATAGTTGTATTTCATGTCAGTCACTCTCTCTGTTCTGCTGTTTTCTGGCAGTATGTTTCCCTTCCACCAGGAATCCTGTTATGAAAGCTGCAGTACTGGTCCTTACCGGTTGTGCTGCCCTTTGGACTCTATTCATCGCCCAGGTATCAGTTGATTGATGACAAGTAGTAGCATCGGCTACACCTGTCAGCTGCCTTTTTAGTCTGTCTGTTCCCAGCACTCATTGTTGGGTCATTAATGTTCTACCATAGCTCTGGATTGATGTTTACTGTCTGTTCTGATCTGCCATGCCTGGAACCTATCGCTGACGTGATGCAAGGGCATGTGAGTTAAACTGCTGGTGAACTCGCATCTTGTAATGTGACTTTCATTACAAGATGCGAGTTGCACAGAAGCATGCACTGATTAGTGTGAGCCGAGCATGCTTCTGTGTGAAAATAGGCTCTATAAATGTAAAAATAAAAAAAATGACTTTGGGTCCCCCCTAAAAGCACAACCAGCACCGGGCTTTTATGAGTCAGTCCTCGTTGTGAAAATACGTGGGAAAAAGATGTAGGGATCCCCTGTATTTTCATCAACCAGGATCAGGCTCAATGAGGCAGTCCTGGTTGTGGAAACAAAATGAGTAGGGGTCCCCCGTGTTAGCCACAACCAGCACCAGGCTCTTTCTAGTGGGGGTGTAATACCACAGCCTTGGGACCAACTTCATGGGGTCCCCTGGCCAAAGCACTTTAGCTACCTAGCAGTTCCCACAATCAAAGTTAATGGTGGGAACCGCTCATTGGCTGGGAGATGCGGAGACTCACCTCTCTCAGCGAATGAATGTTCAGTCAATGCATTTCTATGGGAAATGCAGTGGCTGAGTCGTCATTCACTACATACCGTACTTAGAGGACAGAACTGTCCGTGGGGTACGCATTTTTTTATGTTTTTATTTTAAGAAGACCAAGGATGCCTACATGGAATGAAGAGGACCAAAACCAATGGGTAGGTGAGAGTGGATTTTTTTTTACAGATTTAGATCACAGGATTCTACTGGAGAAGGAGACAGACCTGCGCTAGGGACATGTATGTAAGTAAGTAGTGCGAGTGCAGGTGAGTGTAAGTGAATGAGTGAGTGCATGTGTATTCAAATATTAAAACCTTCAGTGTCTGTGTCCTATGGTTTTTAATATTTATTTTGCAGGTGAACTAGAGATAACAGGCCCTTAATGTCTCACACGCTGGTTCTCCAAGTACCAACATGCTGGGGAGGCTTACTGGGACCTCTAGTACTCCTGTAAAGGACAATATTGTTTATTCTATTTTTGACATAATCAACCTGGCACCCACTACCTAGGGGTGTGGGGGATATCCCCAGGCTATCAACCCAGGCCTGGGGATTTGTGGATAATACCCCTACTCATTTTGTCCCCCGTATTTCCACAACAAGGATTGGCTCACTGAGGACCTCATTCAGAGTCGGTCGTAGCGGCCGCAAGGTCGTATGGGCTACGACCGCAAAATCCGATCGTACAGCAGGTCGATCGTAAACAAAGTGACGCCCATTCATTAGCACTGCACCTCCTCTAGCTACCGACTGATCTGATCGAATGACCGAGACAATCGTAGTCAGGCACTGTCAGTCGCTGTATGCTAATTATGTTCTGATGTTTGCGGCCGTATGTGTTGTATTGATGGTCACATGTCATGTTTACCTGGATTATCGATCAGCTTGTTATTAGCTTGTTGTCAATTATCTAATTAAGATTGTTTAACTCTTGCTGTTCTTTTTAACCATTTTTTTTTCATGTGTCAATAAACTTTATTGTTTTTTTGTGGGTGTTTTCTCCGTTCTCTTTTTTTCTAAATTTCCAAAACAAAGTAATGTTTATTATCTGTGAATGTACTGTTGCTAATTGTGCTAACTTTAAAAATGCATGTGCATTTTGAGTTAGGATCATTTGCACTCTTATGTTTGCAATTGCACACTGCGTGTTTTATCCAATCAAATCTGACCTTATTTTTCGGGTCACATGATTAAAGGATTGGCCAATAGTGTTTTTTTTTAGGAAACTGAGTAAATATTTTAGCCAATCATCTTTATCTTACCCCATGTATATTTCATGTTTTCTGTAAAATCGGCCATTGCGATCATGAGAGCCTTGGCCTTTACCCGTCGGGAATTGATGATCCTTGTTCAGATCATGGACATGCGGATTACGACCGCCCAGCCTCCAATTTCAAACCGCATAAAGCGGGCAGCCTATGTGGAGGTGAGGTGAGCCCTTCGCAGTGCGGGATACAGGCGCAATATAGCGCAACTAGAGAGGCGGTGGTCGAATCTGTGCCGCTGTGTACTTGTATTGTGTAGCCAAAAGTGAAAACTAAACTTATTTTTTTTAATATCTTTAAATTTTAGAAACACAGCGGAGACAGTGAAGGGCCCACAGATTTGGAGGCAATGCAGGTCCCAACCTGCAGCCCTACCACTCAGCTTCCCCATCCGCTCAACCCAGCCCTCCCTCCCCACCACCATACTCCCCCAGTAACTCTCCCTCCCTCTTCCAAACCTCCCCTAGTATTCCTCCCTCCCCTGCCCACTCATCCCAAATC
Source organism: Taudactylus pleione (assembly GCA_031769625.1). NCBI lineage: Eukaryota > Metazoa > Chordata > Amphibia > Anura > Myobatrachidae > Taudactylus > Taudactylus pleione. Next base: position 40,265,066 of record JAUIMM010000025.1, on the reverse strand, counting down.
TCCACTCCCGTGCCCGAGTCCTCATCCCAAATATCCCCTCCCTTTGATGTTTTCCACTCCATTCCCCCTCCCACCATTCCCCCAATTCCAACTTACTCCCCATCTCCTGCACCATCTCCTGCACCATCTCCATCGGGTGCTTTGTTAGAACGCTCTGATGGTATGTGTTTTGTAATTTATTTTTTTTTGGAGTGTTGTTGTTATCCTTGTTTTTCTAAACATTTTTGGGCGGTGTGTTTGTTTTCTTTTTTTCAGTATGGGTGTCAAAATCATTGCACAGTAATGCTGTTATTCAATATTTTGTGCTTATGTTTTGTGCCTGGGCCATTTTTTTGGGGGGAGCCCAAAAATTTATGCCTTTTGGGTTTTCCAAAATGCTTTTGATTTGGTGTAAAAAATGATTACATTTGGATTACTATTTTAGATTTAAATAACACATGTCACAGAACTTGGGAAGGTGATAGGAACCAGACTAACCTTGTTAATGTTGTGTACACTGTGTTTAAAATGTACTAAGATGTAACTTCATTAGGAAAAGTGATGTTTGCCATAGCTAACAAACACATTTTAGTTTTGGATTATCAAGAACATTCTAGAAGTGAATACGTGCAGTGTGTTTTAAGGATATGGCCATCATGACTTAAGAATACACCTCCCAGTCTTTTTTTAACATCCTTGGGTTTTTTTGCTTATGCCACATAGTTAGGGTTTCCAATTGTTTTTACACCATAAAAGTTTCAACATATTAATAATGTTGTGTGGATGAAACTTTCTAACACACCCTAACATCATTGTGTTTTCACACTTTTTGGGACATTAACTAATGTTTAATGTTCAAATGTTGGACATTTTTTAGATGTTTTTAACCTACAAATACATTTTTCTGTCCACAGATCTAACCAACATCATGGTGGACATTTGGGAGGAGCTGAGATGAACAAGTGGCCATTTGCTGCAGGCCTACTGCTGCCTACAGCGTATTGTGGGGAGTCTGTAGAGATTTTAATTTTTTTTTGTCGTCTTTGTCCATTTAAAAATTGTCTTTATTACAGTAATTTTTTTTTTGGAAAAACATTTGTCCTCTTTTATTTTAAAAATTAAATGGTGTAATTCAGCATTTCAAATACTTTGTGAACAAAGCTGGGTGCCTTTTCATAGTGTAAACATTTTAAAATTGTTTTTGTAAACCTTAAGAACATTTGCAGTAATGTTTTTTAATAGTTTTGTTTGGGGTTGCCCTACATTATCCACCTCAAAATGGCTTTCCCAAAAAATTTACAACAAACATTTTTATTTAGTAAAATCATTTATTAACTAACAAACATGTTGCCAACATGCTTTTAATCGTAAAAAGCATTTCATCACAGAATCACACATAAAAAATGTCCTCAGGGTTTTTCAAAATCAAATATGTGGCTTAGTCAGACATAAAAAAACAATATTATAAAACAAACATAAAATTTTTTTGGAAACAGACAAATTAATAAAACTAAAGGCAAATGAACTAAACATGTTGTGGTATATCCATGCAAAATTTGTTAGTTGTCCAAATACAGTACAGGGTATTGCCAATGGGTTCCATTAGTTTTGCAGTTTTGGAAAGTGTTGTGATTTTTGTGGAAGAAAAAACAAAACAAAAATTAGGTACACCTTAGAATACATATGCTCTAAGTGTAAAAAACTAAATAAATATAAAAATTATTACCTAAAAAATCAAGAAACAACAGATTTGCATCTGCCCCGACAGCATCACAACACCTTCCTCCGGGGAGCCATCCTCTGGCAAGGCATCCTCTGGCTGCATGGGTACTCAACTCCTTATTGCAATGTTGTGTAAAATCCCACACAGGACCACAATGCGAGAAACCATATCCGGCGAGCACATGAGTGCACCATCCAGAGTGATGGAGACACCGGAACCGGCCCTTTAAAAGGCCGATACAGCACTCCATCAAATGCCTGGTGGCAGTAAACGCGTCATTATATTGAGTTTGTGGCCCTGGTGTGGGAGTCAAATAAGGAGTCAGCAGCCAGGGCATGCAAGGATATCCACTGTCACCTGTTGGAAATGGGACACCAAAAGATACATAAATTGACCATGAAAACATGTTTACACTATTACTATAGCTACATACTGGATTTATACTTACCAAGAAGCCACGCATCACCAGCTTGCAGTGTGCTTAATTTTGGCCAAATCCCTGAATGCTGGATCACGTACGCATCATGGTTGCAGCCTGGAAATTTGGCATTCAGGGAGAGGATCTGGAGGGAGGCATCACATAGCACCATTACATTTAGCGAATGGAAATGTTTACGGTTCCTATATATTTGTTCCCTGCATGCAGGGGGCTGAAGTGCTATGTGAGGGCCATCCACTACCCCTATGACATGTGGAAAGCCGGCAATCTCAAAAAACTTCTGCTTTACCACATCAAGGGCTTCCGTATCCAAAGGCATACTAATAAAATGTGCTATATGATTGAAGAATGCATCTAGCACATGCCTCAGGATCCGTGAAAATGAGGGCTGGGAGAGTCCACCCACCAGCCCCACAGTGGTTTGGAAGGACCCTGAGGCGCAGAAATGTAACACCGCCAACAACTGTGTAAGTGGTGAGATTGCTGTTGGAATGTGAATCTGACTTTCTAGATCATTCTTTATTGTTGAAAGAGTGTCTAGGATAATATTTGGAGGCAGGCAATAAGTGGTTACAACCACATCATCAGGCACTCCAAAAAGGGTGACACGTGTTCTATATATATCTTGGCCCTTGCACACCTCCTATGCCTATGCCCAGGAGGAGGCTGTGGGGGGCAACATGGCCACTATTAGCTGGCCCACATCGCTCTGTAAATTTTAAAAAACAAAAAAGTGTTTTTGAGAATGATTTTTGAATATTTGGCCCAAAATACTTAGCTTAGTTATAATGGTGCATATTCTTTTAGGGTCAGGCAGTGCCATCTTCGGGAACCCCTACAGGTGTATTTGGTGTACGGTTTTTTGGGGGGGGGAAGAAAAAGAAAATAATATTATATTTTTAAAAAACCACTATTACTACTATTATTGTTAAAACCAACCTTAACTTTTAAATTGGCCAATATTAAATTTTGTAAAGTTTATTATTGTTTTTTCCAAAAAATTAAAAACTGCATTATTAAATGTTAAAAAAACAGCAAAAAACACTTCATAATTAAAATAAACAAACTTTTAGGTTTGTAAAAATAGACACTTACCTGATTCAAGTACAAACTGACTGTTAAACACCTTAAAAAATAAAAAAAACATGATAACATTTTTCGAATAATGTAATTTTTCTGGGTTTATATAACAAAAAAAAAAAAAAATCTGGCTGTAGGCTGGCACACTTACTGGAGTCTTCAAATAACATTGGATTTTTGATCCTCCAAAAGCACGGCCACCCAAACACACCAAGTAACCGGGTTTGGGAAATGTATGCACCAAACAAAGTTAGAAATAAAAAACAACCACCCCAAAAAATTAAAAACAAAAACCACCACCCAAAATAAAATTAAAAAAACCACCCAAACAAAAAAAAACACCCAAAAAATAATAATAAAAAAAACAACACTCAAACAACACACACAAGCACCACTCAAACAACACACAAAAGCACCACTCAAACAACACACACAAGCACCACTCAAACAACACACAAAAGCACCACTCAAAGAACACACACAAGCAACACTCAAACAACACACAAAAGCACCACTCAAACAACACACACAAGCAACACTCAAACAACACACAAAAGCACCACTCAAACAACACACACAAGCAACACTCAAACAACACACAAAATCACCACTCAAACAACACACACAAGCAACACTCAAACAACACACAAAAGCACTACTAAAACAACACACACAAGCAATACTCAAACAACACACAAAAGCACCACTCAAACAACACACACAAGCAACACTCAAACAACACACACAAGCACCACTCAAACAACACACAAAAGCACCACTCAAACAACACACAAAAGCAACACTCAAAAAACACACACAAGCACCACTCAAACAACACACACAAGCACCACTCAAACAACTCCAAATAATGTAACCACTAGCAATCCCTTCCTGCACCACAAATCACTCCAACTACAACCCACAAGGGAACATTTGGCTTTGCCTTAAATAATGAAAAAAAAACACAATTATTGAATCATGCAGGCAAGGTGTGCATTGTACTTAGGCAAATAGGGATGCATGGGTAACCAATCCAGGGATGCGCTCACATCTATAAAAAAGTCTGCACAAGCAGTATTCTTCATGCTCTCTCACATGTTTGTAAAATGTCAAGCTAGGAGCATGGTGAGCAGAGGCCAACTGAGGCAGGTAAGTGCGAATCACATTTTGAAAAAAACACAAGAACAGTTCATATTTCCAAAGTTATACTTTTTTTATTTTATCTAATTTTAAAAATGTTGTAGGTGCTGGGAATCCAATTCCACCACTAGAGGAGGAGGAGGCGGGCCCAAGCAGGCCAAGAAACCCTCTGTTTTCACGGATCGAGCTTGAGACATTGGTGACCATGACAATGGATAACCTTGTCCATGCCCCAAGAAATATGGGGGCTGGAGCCAAAGACAGGATTTGGGAGGAGATTTCCAGGGCTGTTAATGCTGTAGCGACAACCTACAGAACCATGAAAGTCATTAAAAAACGGTAAGAAAATGATATTGTGAGTGTACTGAAGTCAAAAGCGAGATCTTATTTTAAAAAACTAACCCTTAAAAAAGCCAAATCACATTGACAGCTGGACCGATTTCAAATACCAGTTGAAGAGGAAACTACAGAGTAGGGTGGACCATGCTGCGGGGACAGGTGGTGGTCCCATCCCTGAGGAGCTGGCCTTGACGAGGTTGGAGACGTTGGCTCAGGGATGTGTGACGGAAGAGGAGATAGTCGGCGTGCCCACTATGGACACTGACATGGCCTACTTCAAAGCTCCACATGTGCAAGAATGTAAATATTTTTAAGACTCAAAAAAGCATAAAGCTAAAACGTGTATGCGTTTTTAAAAAAGATAAAAATACAAATGTTTTTTTTTTCTTTTTTTTCCAGACTCAGAGGAGGTAGTGCCTGCTCCTGAGGTCAGGTCTGGGTCCAGCACAGATGGAGACTCTGCAGGGGAGGATCCAAGTACTCCATCTGGGGACCCTGTGGAGTCTACTCCAGGGCAACCATCAGACCGAGCAGTGCCTCTCCTCACCAGGTTGGTCTCCCAAACTCAGGAGAACAGATGTGTTCTCCTGAGGATGGAGACCACTCTGGTGAGGGTGGCGGTGGCCCTGGAGACCATTGCTGGGGCCTTTGATCGTTGGGCCAATACCCAGGAGCAGGCAAACCCACCTGCCATGATGGAGCGAGACTCCCTTCCTCCCAGGACCACCACCTCTGGCAGCCCAACAGCCACCCCCACAAGTATGGAGAGCCCTATGCCTAGGCCTGAGAAAATCCCATCTACCTCTGGCCAGGCCAGCCGGCGTGTTACACGCCAGTCGGCTGTCCATAGCTTACCTCTTCCTCCAAGCCGGCCCAAATGACGAAAGTAGCCCTGGATATCTCCTCCCTCACCTGTTGTCCAGTCCCCATATTTCTTGTCACCAATGTCTCAAGCTTTTTTTTTTTTTTTTTTAATTGTTTTTTTTTTTTTTAAATTATATGCAAATGTTGCCCTAACAATTGTTAGTTAAATTGTGCTGAAAGGCGAATTTCAAAAAAATAAAAAAAAGTTATTTCAAAATGTCTATATTTAACTATATCAATGTATACAAGGTTTAAAAAGTATGGTATCTGAAAAGGCTGCTACGCAAAACACAATGCTAGATGTTTAAAAAACTTTAAAAAAAATAAGTTTAAAAAGCACAAATAAACATTTGTATTACGAATTCCCTAATGCACACGCAAGTGAAATCAGTTACAAGGTAATTAGCAGTGTTAATAGTTACAATGCACCAATCTTAGCTGCTTGGTTTGTGTGGTTCCAATTAGAAACATCGCAAGTAACATCGGATTTACGATTGTACTGTTGTGGCTTACGCTTCTTGCTTACCTTAGCCTGGACGATCATCCTGTTCGTAGAGTGACGTTGTCATGCATCCGCAATTCTTGGTCGTACGAAGCAGATAATTTATGCACTCCCCTAAAACGCCTGGAAACGCTGAAGAACGCCTCCGTTTGCAGACCACCACCCCCGTATACTCCCACAAACAGACTTTCCTGTCAATCAACTTTAGCAATCCACTTCCGTGTCGGAAGCCCTACGACCGACAGTATTTTTCATCGGTAGAGCTCATACGCACATGCGCACAGCTAGCCGTGCACAGGCGCAGAAAGAAAAACATCGGATGCATACGACCGTGCGGCCGCTACGACCGACTCTGAATGAGGTCCTGAGTCTGGTGCTGGTTGATGCAAATATGGGGGACCCCTATGTCTTTTTCTCCCCATATTTTCACAACCAGGACTGGCTCAGAAAAGCCCGGTGCTGGCTGTGCTTTTAGAGGGGACCCCATGCCATTATTTTTTCTATTTTTGCACCTTTATAGCTTTTTTTCATACAAAAGCATGCACGAATCTCACGGATCTGTGCATGCCTCAGTGTAACTCACACCTACTCAGGCTATACTTGCTAGTCTGAAGCAGGTCTATTTTTTGTGAGTTTAAAGTAATATTATGAGTTAAACACTCGCACTCTATTACATTGGCCGAGTTGTATGATTTCCATGGCAAAACATCTGTATGCGAGTTTTGGCAGTGTGAGTTGTGCGAGTGTGAGAAACATGCGAATTTGCATGTTCTCGCACCCTATTACATAGGGTGGGTTTTAAAAATGTGCTAGCATAGCCCTATACTCGCACTTTTTCAAAACTCGGACCCTATTACATTTTGCACCTAGTGTTTTCAGCATACAAGTATATATTCTGGAATCACAGTATTTATCTTATGTATGCATGTTATTATTATTATATTTTATTTATAAGGTGCCACAAGTTGTCCGCAGTGCCATACATACATACTGTATGTTCAAATGTATCATCGTTGATAAGTGCATCAGTTCAATCTGTATACTTTCTCCCAGAATAAATAATCAATTGAATATCACTATTTTGTGAGCTATTGTGCAACTGCACTTCAGGGGGTTCATAACACACGCAAATGCTCATTGTTCTATATGTAGGTCACATGGATAATCTCTGTATTGTTTGATGACCTATAGAGTGCTTACTGTTTTTTTATGGTGGTTACTAGATATGTGCACTGACCCCCGTGTTTTGGTTTTGGATCTGGATCGTTTTGGATCTGGATTGGTTTTGCCAAAACTTCACCTCCGAGTTTTTGTTTTCGTGTTTTGGATCTGGATTTTTTCTTAAAAAAATCAAAAAGACAGCTAAAATCACATAAAATGGGCCTTTTTTGTTCCTAAAGTATTAATAACCTCAATAACATTTATTTCCACTCGTTTCCAGTCAATTTTGACCACCTCACAGCTCACAATATTGATTTTTTTTCTTCTAGTTAAAAGGCCAAAAGGTTGCATCCAGCTTGCTGGCTCAAAACTGATTGATACAATTATTAATAGAGTTGAGGACTGTGCAAAGATGATGGTTGGGATACCCTTGATGATTGAAGAATTTATAGTTCATAGTTGGTGCAGCCCCTGGCTGTAAAATTGATAATACATGAATTAAAAAACAATTCATTGGTGCAGCCCATGGCTGTAAAATTGATAATAAATAAATTATAAAACAATTCATTGGTGCGGCCCCGGGCTGAATGATTAATAATAAAAAGAAATTCATTGGTGCAGCCCCTGGCTGTAAAATTGATAATAAATTAATTAAAAAACAATTCATTGGTGCAGCCCTGGCCTGAATAATTAATAATAATTTAATTAAAAAAGTAAAAAACAATTCATTGGGTGCAGCCCCTGGCTGAATAATAAAAAGAAATTCATTGGTGCAGCCCCTGGCTGTAAAATTGATAATAAATTAATTTATTAATTAATTTATTGGTTCCTAAACCAAACATAACATTAATTTAAAATGTCAGGCAGCAATGCCCCAACCAGCACATAATGGAAAGGAAAAAGGTGCAAGATGGAATAGTCCTTGGGCCCTCCCACCCACCCTTACGAAACAGGACATTCACAGTTTAACAAACCAATCATTTCAGCGACAAGGACTGCCAATTGTGGCTGAAATGATTGATTGGTTTGGACCCCCATAAAACAAGCTGCCAATGTGCATTGGACATGGAAATGATGATGAAATGATCCCATACACAAACTGGCTTTACATTACAAGTTGTCATCTTCCTCATCCTTGTCATCCCCATCAGTGTGTACATCCTCTTCTTCACACAATATTATTTGTCCCCGCTGAAATCCACCATAGGCACCTCTGTAATTTTTTGATGTAATAGTTGGTAGAGGTCTTCCTCATGGAATTTGTAATCCATTTTAATGAACATCTTTTCCACATTTTGAGGAAGTAACCTCCTACGCCTATCACTTACTAGGTTGCCAGCTGCACTGAAAACTCTTTCGGAGTACACACTGGAGGGTGGGCAACTTAAGTAATGCAAAGTCACTTTGTGTATGGAACTCCAAATTGCCTCTTTTTCCTGCCAGTACTGAAAGGGACTGTCTGACATGCCTATTAGGATGTTATCTCTGAAAATATTCCTCCACCATTCTGTGAATGGAGACCGTATCACACAGAGGGCTCTATTTATTAACATTTATTTTTACTAAAATAAAGTGAAAAAGGGTATTTTTACACCCTTTTCACATTATTTTAGTATCACCTATAGTTAGTACAGGGCAATTGGAGTAGAATTCGTAAAATTTTACTCCAACCCCTAAGTATCACTTATTTTTAGTAATCAGATCGCATTTCCCATAATTGTAATGGAAAGATGTGATCTGGCCAAAGTTACTAAAAATAAATTGTGAAAAAAATACCTAGGGAGGCCCTGTGATAATAACACCACCTGGAAGTGGCGTTATCCAGGCTCTCCTCCGGTTACCGGACTCCTACTCTGCTCTAATGGGGAGAGCAGAGCTGGGAGTCGGCCCCAGTAATCAGCTGTGTGGTCTCTACAGACCACATGCTGATACTCTGCAAAAAAAAAAATTGTAAAAAAAAAATTAACTTACCTGACTCCATGGACCGGTGATCGGGGCTCTGGGTGATGTCCTCCCTCCGGTCAGCTGATCTCCCATACTTCACTGCGGCCCGGTCATCAGGTGATCGGGTCCCAGTGTAGTATGGGATATCAGCTGACCGGAGGCATGGAGGACATCACCGGAGGCCTGGATCATGCATGTAAGTGTAATTAAGGAAAGGGGGTTCGCGGTGGGTCCGCAATCACGGGGGGCAGGGCTTAGCGCCGGGGGCCAGGCTTAGCGCCGGAGGGGAGTAGCAGCGGCGGCCGGTCGGCGTATGTGCGGGCACTGTGTCACAATATTTTTTCGCAAAAATACTGTGACTAGTGTGCGGAGGGGATTCGCAGGGAAGAGCTTTCTCGCAAGCTCTGTCCCTGCAAGGGATTTGGAGTAAATCCCTGTGATATTGCCTGAATTCGCAATGCGAACTCAGTCGGTAATATCACACTACAATCTGCATTCAATATGCGGATTGTAGTAAATAGAGCCCATGGTCACAGTAGAAGCATACTTGCCTACCCTCCCGATTTGGTCGGGAGCCTCCCGAAAATCGGGTGCCGCTTCCGACCTCCCGGGATGGCAGGCAAGTCTCCCGGCTGCCGCTGACCCTCCTGTCCCACCGCAAGTCTCCCGGCAGTGAAGGGGGGCGGTGACGCGATTCGCGTCATTTTGGCACCGCCCCCCTCTTCACACTGCCTGTAATATCGGCAGTGTGTAGCGGGGGCGGGGCCAAAATGACGTGCTCGCGTGGCTCCGCCCCGCCTGCAAAAACTTCTCATCTTGCCGGCCCCGCCCCCGTCTGCTGGCCACGCCCCCCCAGTAATGCCGATCAGGCTGCTCCCTCCCGGAAGGGGCAGCCAGATAGTCGGCATGTATGAGTAGAAGACATGTCACTAGTAGGAAGTTCTCTCAGTCCCGACTAGATGTAATTTTTTGGTAAACGATCTGCATGACCAGCAGGCATTCTGTAAGGAAAATGTAGTTTTTTCCTGGCGCTGCAGAAACTGAAGAAGGAGATGATGGTGTTTCACGTGCAGCTGCAGCTGACAATTTTTTTACCAACAGCTCTTTGCACAGTTTTAGATTTCGGTCTGTTGGAAAAAAAATCACAAGGTAGGACTTAAATCTAGGATCCAGAATGATCGCCAAAATATATTTTTCAGATTTCAATAGATTGACGACTCTTGGATCCTGGTGAAGTGAATCAAGGGCTTGATCCACCAGTCCGACATACTTTGCGCAATCGCTCCGTTTCACCTCCTCCTTCAATTTCTCCAGCTGTTTTTGCAAAAGTCTGATGAGGGGAATGACCTGACTGAAGCTGGCAGTGTCTGAACTAATTTCACGTATGGCAAGTTCAAAGGGTTTGAGAACCTTGCACAACATGGAAATTATTCTTCACTGCACTTGAGTAAGGTGCATTCCCCCTCCATGGCCTATGTCATAGGCCATTGTATAACCCTTGATGGCCTTTTGCTGTTCCTCCATCCGCTGAAGCATATAGAGGGTAGAATTCCATCGAGTTACTACTTCTTGCTTCAGCTGATGACAGGGCAAATTTAACAGTACCTGCTGGTCATGCAATCTTCGACAAGTGGTCGCCGAATGTCTAAAATGTCCGAATATTTTGCGGGCCACCAAAAGTATCTCCTGCACAACCCTGTCATTTTTTAAAAAAATGTTGCACCACCAAATTAATTGTGTGAGCAAAACATGGGACGTGTTGGAATTCGCCCACATGTAATGCTCTCACAATATTGGTGGCATTGTCCGAAATCACAAATCCCGAGGAGAGTCCAAGTGGCGTAAGCCATTTAGCAATGATTTCCTTGAGTTTTTCTAAGAGGTTCTCAGTGGTATGCCTCTTAGTGAAACCAGTTAAACAAAAAGTAGCTTGCCTCTGTATCAACTATCTTTTGGTAGATGTTGCTGCTGTTGTTGCTGTTGTAGGCAATACACCTACCCAGTGGGCTGTTACAGTCATGTAATCCTTAATTTGCCCTGTCCCACTTGTCCACATATCAGTGGTCAAGTGGACAGTGTGTACAACGGCATTTCTGAGGACATTAATAAGGTTTTTTTAATGTCCTTGTATAGACTTGGAATTGCTGTTCTAGCAAAGTGGAATCTAGAAGGGATCTGGTAGCGAGGACACAGGACCTCAATTAACTGTTGAAAACCCACTGCAGTAATGGCGGCTACTGGACACACATCTAATCCAAGCATAGCTGTTATGGCATCAGTAATCCACTGTGCAACTGGGTGATTGCTGTCATACTTGTTTGCCCTTGCAAACAATTTTTTAACAGTTAATTGTTTTTTGGAGGATACGCTACAAGTAGTCTTCCACCTGGTCCCCTTCTGGGATGAAGGTCCACTCACAGCAACAGCAGCAGCAACAGGCATAGTCATCAAGGATCCTTCTGAGGAATCACGGATAGGGGAGGAGTCGATCATGCTTCGAATAACAACATTGGATGCAGCAGGACTACTCCCGATGACGAATGAGGAAGTTGATGATGCAGGTGTTGGTGTTGGAGATCGAAGGCACTTGGTAGGTGACACTGGACTTGTTACGTTTTGAGTTTTGGAACTTGGCGACATACACTTTGATATTTGATGAATGCGCTCCAAGTGATGTAACACTACTCACTCTTGCTTTGCAACGGTTACATATGGCTTGACAACTGTTGTCCGGATTGGGGTGGAAATAATTCCACATGTGAGAAGTGGATTTTTTTGTCTTTTGCCCCAGCATGACAACAATGGGCTTTGGCTTTTTCAATCCATGGGCAACAGCTGTTGCCTTACTTACACAAAGGACATCCTCGGCATCAACATCCTCATCACCAACATATTCATCATCAACATCCTCATCACCAACATCTTCATAATCAACATCCTCATCATCCTTAGCACCTTCAACTACCAGAATATCCTAATCCTCCATGTGCATTTCCACAGAAGCATCCTCACTGACTATGTCTGCAAGATGTTGACTGCCCTTCCGCACATTTACAGATGGAACACAAATGATGGAACTTGGAGGATCCTCCAGTACACTAATATTTAGGTCTGGCTCACACATGGCATCTGCGGACACACTTGCACTCTCCTCGGGGATTTGTGATTTTGATTTCTCAGGGCACACAGTTGGCTTTGCCGGAGCTGTCTTACTCATCTTAACAACTTTCAATTATTTAATGGTACCACCACCACTACTACTACAAGCAAAAAAGATATCAGAATCAGAACCAGCAGTCATCATAAATAAAGGCCAAGGCATTATCCTTTCCTTGCCACTTTGTGTAGTGAATGGCATATTGCCAATTTCTTGTTTATCTAAAGGCAAATTTCCTTTCAATTTTTTTGCTTAACTTCAGTAAAAGTAGCTTTACCATATCGATGGCATGACTTAAGCCCTGGGGCATGGGCCTTCATAGAGGACGAGGAAGTTGACGGCCTTGCACTGCTGGTGGCAGCTACAACATGTGGTTCTTGGCCTTGCTCTCCTGTCATGTGACAGCCCTCCATATTTTCTGTGGTCTTGAAGCAGTGTCACAAGCACCAATAGTTTAGCCAAGGTGCGCTTATAAAATTCACACACTTGCAGTCGTGCGCACACACAAAAATATTAGACAAAAAAAGACAATTGATTTTCATTTTTTTTCAGCTCCAGAACTTGGGCCCAGAGGACTGATTGATCACGACTGGAGTCTGGCAGCACTAGGTTACAACTTGGGTTGCTGGCTGGATCTTGTGCAGTTAAGCCTAACACGCACGCACACACACAGAAAATAAGTTGACAAAAGACACTATTTTTTTGTTATTTTTTCGGGTCCAGAACTTAGGCCCAGAGCACCGATTGATAACGACTGGAGTTGGGCAGCACTAGGTTGCAACTTGCTGTATCTTGTGTGGCTAAGCCTAACACACACACACAGAAAATAAATTGACAAAAGACACTATTTATTATTTTTTCGGGTCCAGAACTTGGGCCCAGAGCACCGATTGATGACGACTGGAGTTGGGCAGCACTAGGTTGTAACTTGCTGTATCTTGTGCAGCTAAGCCTAACACACACACACACACACAGAAAATAAATTGACAAAAGACACTATTTTTTTGTTGGTTTTTTTTCGGGTCCAGAACTTGGGCCCATAGCGCCGATTGATGACGACTGGAGTCGGGCAGCACTAGGTTGCAACTAGGTGTATCTTGTGAGGCTAAGCCTAACACGCACACACACACACACACACACAGAAAATAAATTGACAAAAGACACTATTTTTTTGTTGTTTTTTTTTCGGGTCCAGAACTTGGGCCCATAGCGCCGATTGATGACGACTGGAGTCGGGCAGCACTAGGTTGCAACTTGCTGTATCTTGTGTGGCTAAGCCTAACACGCACACACAGAAAATAAATTGACAATATATATATATTTTTTTGGGGGGGGGGTCCGGAACTTGCGCCCAGATGGACGAAGCAGACAACACAGCACCAGCCCAGATGGATCAGCACCAGCCCAGATGGATGCAGCAGACAGCACAGCACCAGCCCAGAATAGATCAGCACCAGCTCAGGACACAGCAGACAGCACAGCACCAGCATAGCTGCAGACAGCACAGCACCAGCCTAGATGGATCAGCACCAGCCCAGATGGATGCAGCGGACAGCACAGCACCAGCCCAGAATGGATCAGCACCAGCCCAGGACACAGCAGACAGCACAGCACCAGCATAGCACCAGACAGCACAGCACCAGCCCAGATGGATCAGCACCAGCCCAGATGGATGCAGCAGACAGCACAGCACCAGCCCAGAATGGATCAGCACTAGCCCAGGACACAGCAGACAGCATAGCACCAGACAGCACAGCACCAGCCCAGATGGATCAGCACCAGCCCAGATGGACACAGCAAACAGCACAACACCAGCCTAGAATGGATCAGCACCAGCCCAGGACACAGCAGACAGCACAGCACCAGCATAGCACCAGACAGCACAGCACCAGCCCAGATGGATCAGCACCAGCCCAGATGGACGCAGCAGACAGCACAGCACCAGCCCAGATGGATCAACAACAGCCCAGATGGACACAGCAGACAGCACAGTCTCAACAGCCAGAGTGAAATGGCGTCCGCCGCATGGTCCCTTATATACTACATAGATCATAGAGACGAAAGCTCATGAGCCACGAGATTTCGTCTCTATGGTTTTGCCTCGATGGAGATCCGGGACCGGTGGGGGAACCGAACGCATGTTCGGTTCTCGCCCCAGATCTCAAAATTCGGGTGGGTTCGGATCTCTTGTATATTATTTATGTCATTTTTTCCACTTCTCTGATTGTTTGTATATTATTTATGTCATTTTAATTCTTTCTCATTTCATTAACACTTATTGATTTATTCTTACACATCTATCCTTTACACTTCACTATCACCTTTTTTCCTCTTTTCGTGTGATGCCCAGAGGATGGTCCTTGGCTGGAATTTTTTGGGGTGCCTTGCTTCTCGGACGTGAACCCCTTAATGTTAGGGACGCCAGTATAGAGGAGCCTCGACGAGGCCTGGCGCTTATTCATATGTTTGCAAATGTATGTAACTTATACCTCTGAATCTCTATTATCAAGTAGGATTTAAGTATTGTTTTGGCTACAGTGTGCTGGAGGGCAAATCCCCTTTTTTCTGTGTTCAGTATAAACCCCGCCCTTTACAAGCACCTGTGGTATGCCAATTAGCTGATTGAGCAACTATCACATTTTTGGTTTGCAGTTTGGAGAGGCATGAAGGGAGTCAGCATTAGGAGGAGGTGCTGATCCTTATAGTGCCATGTGGAGGTCTTTTGGGTACCTCCTAGATAAGTTAGCTCTCAGCTCATACATGTACTGTTATCATGCAGTACACCAATTTGTAATTATATGACCCAGAGCGGATGCTACTATTATGTAGCAATAATTATTTTGGGCTGAGCGTTTGGGAGTGGGGCCCCCGGGGTTGTTCTGGCTGGACCTTTCTCATGGCATCACCACTTAATTCACATAGAATATTTTTTCACTTCTCTGATTGTTTGTATATTATTTATGTCATTTTAATTCTTTCTCATTTCATTAACACTCATTGATTTATTCTTACACATCTATCCTTTACACTTCACTATCACCTTTTTTCCTCTTTTCGTGTGATGCCCTGGGGATGGTCCTTGGCTGGAATTTTTTGGGGTGCCTTGCTTCTCGGACGTGAACCCCTTAATGTTAGGGACGCCAGTATAGAGGAGCCTTGACGAGGCCTGGCGCTTATTCATATGTTTGCAAATGTATGTAACTAATACCTCTGAATCTCTATTATCAAGAAGGATTTAAGTATTGTTTTGGCTACAGTGTGCTGGAGGGCAAATCCCCTTTTTTCTGTGTTCAGTATAAACCCTGCCCTTTACAAGCACCTGTGGTATGCCAATTAGCTGATTGAGCAACTACCACATTTTTGGTTTGCGTTTTTGATGTCCACATTTCACCTGGTGAAATTTTATGTGTCGACATTGTGAACTTGTCAACATTCTGAGGATGTTGAAATGGTGCCGGTCGACATTTTGAACCTCCTCAACAGTCTAGTGTTGATATATGAATTTTGATGTGGTAACTGTCAACAATGTGACTGGATTCCATGTGATTTCACAAAATACATTCATACTTCTTCATTTGTAAGTGACCCTCAGTCAGAAACATTTGCTAAGATATATGACATTTGCTTTCTTTCCTTAGACAGATAAAAGCCTAATGGAGACTGGCTGCTGTGGTTCAATGCCATTTTTGCAACTAAATGCTATGTTCGTTAATGACCCTTACTATTATTGTCATGCTCCAGCCCTTAAAACCAATTTCTTGCCTCTCCGGTGCCTGCCCAGGATAGCACAGAGGTCCACTCAGAGCGCTGCCCTCAGTCCATTAGTCCCATCCGATACCTCCAATCATCAGACTCATATCAATTAAGTTCTTTAATTCTTCAACATCGGTCCTAACCAATCAAGTTCATCAATTCATCAACACTGAGCTCATAACATCAAGTTCTTTAATTCTTCAAAATCGGTCCCAACCTAATCAATTTATCACCATTGGATTCAAATCCATCAAATTCTTTAATTCATCAACATCGGTCTCAAACTGATCCAGCTCTCAAACCAGCATCATCGGTCCCAGTCCGATTCTGCCAATTCCTTCAGTATTATATATCCAGTCCCATTCCAACCTGTTGTTCAATAAAGACATTCTGTTCCTGTCCTTGCCTTCGGGCCCATCATCCACTACCGTATCTCTACCTCCTTACAGCAATACATGAGGAAGTCCTGGCTCAAGCCACCTACTGTAAGTTCCTTTACGTCTCTCAAATCTGTTCTTCAGCCTTCCACGCCTGTTCCAACCCAAACCAACCCTCAGGTGTGACAATTATGAAGGAACGCATGCCATGTTATGCCCTACTATGCAGACATTTAATTCTTATGGTAACAGGTAAATAGGACAACACTGAAAAAACTTTGTTTGAAAGGGAAGTAATAAGCAGTAATAGAAGGTTCGGCATATCTATTAGCAAAAATATTGTGTGTGTTTTTTTTCCCCGCAAAGAATGTTGTTTTTTAAACCTGAACTGCTAATAGTTCATGTCTCTAAAATCAGTATACATGGACACTGAGTGAAGCTTTCCCAGGATATTTTGGAAGCTTTTGATAAAGTCAAAATAGTCCTGACATCTCCCCAATAGCCGAGCGTTAGTAATTTATTCTTGATTTTTGACAGGCTTCAGAAAAGCTGACAGGTTACTATGAGATTTACATCAGGCAGTGGATAAAGATTACGATGTGAACGTGATTACTTTTATTGTCACCGCATGATTGTTCGGATGGAGAGCTGGGAGGTGTGTGAAATGATTTCCTTGTCACAGCTGAATGTGAAGTCATTTTAATAAAAAATATTAATAACTGAACAAAATTTAACTCCTTTATTATATGCTGCTCTCTCCAGGAAAGCACATGGCTACTACATTATCTGCTACATGAGGGTTAAGTGTGCACCTTTAATTTAGTGCTCGCTTATATCTTTTTGTGACTCTGGATTAAAATGTATATTTTTGCAGGGTCTCGATCTCTGATAGCCATCACTTTAGAGGGTTAGTGAAATCAGATTAAGAGTTACACATTTAGGAACTCTGAGTAACACACTGTGTCCAGCATGATCTTATTATTGCCATCTGTTTCAAATAGCTGATGTGATTTTTACACCCAGAGGGGTTTCTCCATTCTATACCACACACCAACTGAAATGGAATGGTGCTCAGACGGTCCAGATGATTGGCTTGCGGTCTCCAAGGTAATAGAAATGTTTTGCTCCACTTTAGCTCCATGCAAAAGTGTAAACATCATTTACTACATTCCACGTCTTACCACTTTGCCAATAAAATAAACTTTTTCACTATTCTCCAAAAATGCTGCTTTTGTTTGTATCATTAATGGGCTATTTGTTCTGTCTCTTATGGGTGTTGATTGTGCATGTTAAACTGTTTATCACCCTTTATTTATTTCCAGTTCTCTTGCTCTGCACTAGGAAATTGCATTTCTCCAATGTACTGCAAAATTATCCATTCTTCACTATAAATGCATTGACTCTGCCCAACTCAAACAAATTGCTGCTCTTCCCCTAACATCACCAACTCACTCCATAGACCCATGCATCTCAAAAAATACCTGTTTTCTTTTCTCTTACTTTAAATGAAAACCAATGAATTTTTAGCGCTGCTTATGGGGTTGTTTAGAACCAGCCTGAGGTCGTGTCTAGCACTATTTTAATAATTTTACATAGGGCTCCTGTTTATTATCACACAAAATGCCACATACAGTAGTACTCCCATTTATTGCTGAATAATGCCACATAGTGCCCACGTATATATCACTGAATAATGCCTTAGAGTGCCCCCATTTATCACAGTGCCCCATATATAACAGTGCCCTCATATACTGTAGAGGAAGGAGAGCGCTACTGTGTATACTCCATATTGGAACCTCCAGGGATGCTTCAATCCCTAACCAAGATGGGTACTGTCTGTAGTTCTGCGCATGCACAGCACCATCTTCTCACTGAGTACCACAGTGGATGAGGGACATCTTCCATTTAGCTCTTCATTCCACAAACACTGCTACATTTACAGAGACGATGGTTCCGCTACAGCACAGCACCACTACAGTCATCAGTTGGTGAGCTGTATGCCTCCATTGTGCTCCATGAAGTGTGTGTCTATATTAACTGTGATTACAGCTGTACTACCACATTGCTATCAAATAAACCATCCCACTGGTTAAGTACTGGCTGTTCATTGTCACTGGTGTGTACATACCACCGTTACCTGTACATACATATTCCAACATATATTAAAATGCCCCCATTTAGTGCCTAGAATGTGTTTGGCACCCTGAGTAATGCATACTGTGGTGGCTTGCTTGCTGGCTCTGCATTAGGTATGACCATTGGCCATGGTTGGTTTTGCCACCTCAAAGTTTTTCTTTTCCCCTGGTGTTGGGACATAGACATTAGCTCCATCCCCAGAGTGACATGTGAAGCCCAGCACCCACCTCTAATTGGCTCACTGCCTGGTGAGTAATAGAACAGGGATTGCCATCGGTGGTTGAAATTATCGATGGTTCCCTGTTGATGATTTCATACCATCGATGCCAACCACTGATGACTCCATCGATGGTTAAACCATTGATGGATATCCCTAAGCTTCATTCTCTCATTGTCTGCAAGGTGGCATGCTGGGACCAAGGAACAGTATGTAAGCTACTTGCCACTATACAAGAGTATTCAAACCCATTGTATTGTAGTGAGTGACTGCACAAAGGGACAGTCTACAAACTACTTGCTACAATATAAGTGTATTCAATTTTAATATAGTGCTGAATACACTTGTGTAGTGGCAAGTAGTTTGCAGAATGTCTCTTGACAGACAAAGAGCTCTATTAATGCAATGTAAATAACTTGTAGCACTGGGTTCCTTTCCTTCTTTGTCTCCCTCCCCATCCCTCTCTGTCTCCCTACCTCCCCCTCTCTCTCTACCTTTCTCTTTCCCTCCCTTTCTCTTTCCCCTAATTCTCTCTATCCCCTTACTATCTCTCTGCCCTTACCCTCTCTGTCTCTCGCCCAGTGGCGGTTCTACGGGCGGGCAAGCAGGGCTATTGCCCGGGGCACTGCGGGTGCCGCCACAGTAACCCCGCCGGCGCCATCTAATCTGATGGTGTCTGCCCGCTCTTGCCCGCAGCACCACCGCCATTAAAGACAGTAATGCGGTGACTCCGCCATCGGAGGACCTGGTCTTCCCACTTTTAGCGCTGAGCTCCGCCTCCCCTGCCTTCGGCCTCGGTCGGAACAATGAGAAATGTCACCTGGTATGTGCGGGACATGATGTCATGATGTCACGCCGCACGCGCCCTCCCTTTCTGTGCCGCTGCCTGAGATGAGTGATGGTGGAGCTGTTCCCTAATGTCCGGCGGAGGAAGGCAGACAGCTGCCTGATGAAGAGGAGGGGGGCTGTTAGCCAGGTTAAAGATCCGAACATTGTTGTTAGTAAGTACAGTTTTGATGCTTCCGCCAGCAGGGGAGGGGGAGGGGGAGATGGATGCATTGTTTTTAATTTGCAAATAGCAGAAATGTTTATATTTCATCATTGGTTTGTGAAAAAAACATAGTTGTTAAGAGGCATGTAGGTGTAAAAGACTGCCTCTAACATTACCATACTAGTATATTTAAATAAGTTTTACATTTTGTTTTAGCTCCCTAACCTTTTTTTTGTGATAAATATGTTAATGTATGATCTTGAAAAAGATATATATATATATATACAGTCAGGTCCATAAATATTGGGACATTGACAGAATTTTCATATTTTGGCCTCTATTCACCACCACAATGGCTTTGAAATGAAACAAACAAGATGTGCTTTAACTGCAGACTTTCAGATTTAATTTGAGGGTAAATACATCCAAATCAGGTGAACGGTGTAGGAATTACAACGGTTTCTATATGTGCCTCCCACTTTTTAAGGGGCCAAAAGTAATGGGACAAACTAAACAATCCTAAATCTAACTTTCACTTTTTAATACTTTGTTGCAAATCCTTTGCAGGCAATTACAGACTGAAGTCTGGAACGCATAGACATCATCAGACTCAGGGTTTCATCCCTGGTGATGCTCTGCCAGGCCTCTACTGCAAATGTCTTCAGTTCCTGCTTGTTCTTGGGGCATTTTCCCTTCAGTTTTGTCTTCATCAAGTGAAATGCATGCTCAATTGGATTCAGGTCACTGAATTGACTTGGCCATTGCATAACATTCCACTTTTTAGCCTTAAAAAACTCTTTTGTTGCTTTTGCAGTATGCTTCGGGTCATTGTCCATCTGCACTGTGAAGCGCTGTCCAACGAGTTCTGAAGCATTTGACTGAATATGAGCATATAATATTGCCCGAAACACTTCAGAATTCATTCTGCTGCTTTTGTCAGCAGTCACATCATCAATAAATACAAGGGAACCAGTTCCATTGGCAGCCATACATGCCCACGCCATGACACTACCACCATGCTTCACTGATGAGGTGGTGTGTTTTGGATCATGAGCAGTTCCTTTCCTTCTCTTCTCATCACTCTGGTACAAGTTGATCTTTGGGCCTGATTCAGACCCACTCGCGAGCGGCTGTCCGCTCGCAAGCGGGTCGATGGTGTGCACTGCGCATGCGCACGATGGAGGGAGCTCCATTGTGCGCATGCGCGAGACGCGATGAGCGAAAGACTTTCCTTCGCTCGTTGTGTCTGATCAAAGGGGGCGTGCTGTCGATGTTGATTGACAGCACGCCCCCTTTGGTGGGCGTGCCGGGGGCGTGCCTCCCAGACGGGGGTGTTCCCAAGGGAACGCCTACCGTCTCAAGCCGGCCCCACTGACATCACTAGTGATGTCAGTGGGAGTGATTTTGGCTCTGCTAGAGCCAAAAGCACTCCGGGCCTTGCGGTTGAGAAACTCAACCGCAGGCTTCGGCTCGCAGTGGCGATGGTCGCTATGGTCAAGACCATCGCGACCATCAACCTGCACGCTCGTATAGGCTGTGGGTGGTGACCCACAGCTATACGAGCATCCAGGAGGACGCTCCATAATTATGGAGGTGGGCCCTGATTCAGAGCGAGCGCTCTGGTCAGAGCGTCCGGCTCTGAATCAGGGCCTTTGTCTCATCTGTCAATAGGATGTTGTTCCAGAACTGTAATGTCTTTTTTAGATGTTGTTTGGCAAACTCTAATCTGGTCTTCCTGTTTTTGTGGCTCACCAATGGTTTACATCTTGTGGTGAACCCTCTATATTCACTCTTGTGAACTCTTCTCTTGATTGTTGACTTTGACACATATACACCTACCTCCTGGAGTGTGTTCTTGATTTGGCCAACTGTTGTGAAGGGGTTTTTCTTCACCAGGGAAATAATTCTTCTGTCATCCACCACAGTTGTTTTCCGTGGTCTTCCAGGTCTTTTGGTGTTGCTGAGCTCTCTGGTGCGTTCTTTCTTTTTAAGAATGTTCCAAACAGTTGATTTGGCCACACCTAATGTTTTTACTATCTCTCTGATGGGTTTGTTTTGATTTTTCAGCCTAATGATGGCTTGCTTCACTGATAGTGACAGCTCTTTGGATCTCATATTGAGAGTTGACAGCAATTGATTCCAAATGCAAATGTCACACCTAGAAACAACTCCAGACCTTTTACCTGCTTAATTGATAATGAAATAACGAGGGAATAGCCCACACCTGTCCATGAAATAGCTTTTGAGTTGATAGTCCCATTACTTTTGGCCCCTTAAAAAGTGGGAGGCACATATTGAAACTGTTGTAATTCCTACACCGTTCACCCGATTTGGATGTAATTACCCTCAAATTAAATGTGAAAGTCTGCAGTTAAAGCACATCTTGTTTGTTTCATTTCAAAACCGTTGTGGTGGTGAATAGAGGCCAAAATCTGAAAATTCTGTCAATGTCCCAATATTTATGGACCTGACTGTACATATATATATATATATATATATACACACGGTAAATACTATACACTGTGTATATGTGTGCGTGTGTGTGTATATATATATATATATATATCATGCACAATGGTGAGCTGGCACTTCAGTGCTTAAAGCTTAAATATTTGCATCTGGTGCCTTCCATTTAACTTCCAGGGTAGGGGGAGGTGGCACTCAAGGCAACTGAATAAAGCACACAGACACCACTGGTATAGGAATTGACGTTTCAATGCTCACAGCACTGCCACCTGTCAGCATTTTATATATACATATATATATATATGTATATATACACATATATACACAGTATATACATATATGCACTCATAGTACGTACATATATACAGGGGCGCCGAGAGCCGGGAGGCGGGTACAAATTACCCAGGCCCGGGCTTCCTGAAGGGCCCGGCGGGGGCCCGGGTCCGACACCGCCCCCCCTCCCTCACAGCATGTCTCCTATGTCTGTGGGGGGGATCTCAGAGCACCCCCTCGCCAGCGCGCAGCGACGCTCCACAGCACTGAAATTTTTTCTTCCCGAAGGGGGCGTAGCCACGCCTCCCGTGATTAGGCCACGCCCCCTGTTACCCGGGCCCGCCGCAGCTCTTGGCAGGCCTGCATATATACACAATATATCAGTGTGTGTGTGTATATGCTAATTATGCATGCCCTTTAAACGCCATTTTGACGCTGAGACACGCCTGCGTTCGCGATTCCCGATCGCAGTAACTGGCTCGCGCACTGCAATACATATGCATGCACACAATGCGAACCATCGGCAGCTACGAGCGAACGCTTCTTAGCGTCCGGGTCTAAATCAGGCCCAGTGTGTACAGAGAAATGATTGATTGGTCACGATTCTCTGAACAGACATATCATTCGAATAACAACAATGATTTAGTGCAGTGGTTCCCAAACTGGGTGCCAAGGCACCCTGGGGTGCCTCATTATTTTTAGTCAGTGTGATAGGCAAAACCAGTGCTAATGACTGCCAATCAAAAACTACGTGAACATAAAGAAGAGCAGCCCTGTCAGCCACCACATAACTGAACCTAAGGGTGACATATAAGCACAATTTACTTCATTTAATTTTTGCTGAATGTCTCAGTAAGAAACTTTTGGTGCAGAAAAAATTCTTATACTTTAGGGCGCCGTGATTCAAAAAAGTTTGGGAACCACTGGTTTAGTGTGTATGAACGATATCGCTTGTGTGCTTGATCGTTAGGGAAATCGTCAGACCGGTTAGCAGTTAAATCATTCAAGTGTGTACCCCACATTTATTTCCTGATGCCCCTGTCCCTGCATGTGCCTATTAAAAGTGAATAAAAGCGATAAGAAATTACAATTATCGGGTCTGAAAAACAATAATTGATAAATATGCCCCCAAGTGCTATGTGAAAATTCAGGGAAAAATGATGTGATGTTCTGATCACTGTAGAGAGCTGAAGATCTCTTTGATGTGGATTTCAAAATCATGCAGTGGTTTGAAACTCCAAATGTCTTGTATGATGGAGTTCAGTATACTAGGTCAATATTTACCACATAGGGGCATATTTAATTGGGGGCGAGAATAGCAAAAATCCTGCAATTGCGAGGTTTTTCCTGCAGGTGCAGGATTTTTGCTATTCAATTAGGTGCGTTTTTTTTTTCAATTTTGAGCATCAGGAGGTTTTTTTTTGAGCACCTCCAGAGCAAGCCTGATTTTTCCTGAAATTGTTAATAACCGAGTATGTCAGTGTGTAAGCTTTTGTAAGTGTGTATGAGTGTGTGCATGAGTGTGTGTGTGTTCCCGGTTGTGTGTCCCCCCCATCCTGTGTAAGTGTATCACCCCGTATCGGGCGCTGGGTGAACTACATCTCCGAGCAGCCCTTGCTTCTCCCTGCAGCCCCTGGAACCTCCCAGTGGCCCCCCCGGAACTCCCAGCAGCCCCCTCCCCAGTGAAAAGATGGAAGGAAGGCCACAGGGAACCGCAGAAACCGATGGGCAGGTAAATGGCATTTTTCAGAGCTGAAAACTCTGCAACCACTTTTTTACATTGGACACCGCGGGTATCTGGAGCGGTAATCTAAAATTGGGCGCGAGGAGCGCAGGGTTTTTTACCTTGCTAAACCTTGCACCCAATTGAATATGCCCTTTAGAAATTGTCAACAGACTACATGTTGACATTTTCAGCATGTCAACATGTAGCATGATGACATCCAGCATGTCGACACTGATGAAATCTCAACATGGTCACATTGTTGACAAGCCATTTTTAAGGTAACAACAACCGTAACCCCCTAATGCTAATGTTATATTTGTATATGTCAATCATTGCACTTTCTTCTCCTGCTTATCAGCACTGTTTATCGATTTTTGCATCATATTAAAAGGTATATATTTACATACGACTCATGTTTTAATGTGTACTTAGCACCAAACCACCTATACCCATTGCAGCTTTCGGGTACTTTCTCTGTGCCAATTGGGAGTGGTGGCATAGGGAGGGCAGCTTCTTACATATTTGATATTAAACATCATAATTACTGATTCACACTCCTTCTTTGTGTATCTATTTATTAATGTTTTATTTTCCTGTTTTTTATGTAGGAAATATCAGTATCAAATTTGGTTAAGAAAAAATGCCTTTATGTATATTTGAATACCATAGAGGATAATTAGGTTCTCGTAAATGACATTACATATAGGTAGTCATTCGTTATCTTTTAAGATAGAGTACTGTCAAGATGCCATCTTTTTCGGTATTGGTTGTGAGCACTTCCGCTGTTGCACAGCAAGTATTTTGCACAGCTTTTTCTGAACATAGGGAACTTTTAGGTTTCTATTATTTCCGATAATCGCAAGAGAACTTCTGACTCGCAAATATCATCTCTAACAAATTTCTAAAAACATACTGTAGAATCTTCAGTATATTTGGTTGTGAAAGGGAGAGTATAGGTATACAGTATGTAAAAATTATGGTTTCTGTTGTGAGACTAGTGTTTTAAAATTACTGAATATATATTTGGCTGGGAAATTAAGAATTAGCAGTTGTAAATGATCTCTTGAGATCATAATTGCTGATGATATAAATGGTAGTCATAGTGCTCCCCTCACAATACACCCCTGATGAATTCATAGTAGGCACAGTGCCTCCAGACTAAACGCAATGTATTCAAGTGAGATATTTTGTCTTCAATAAATAGATTAGCTTATTTTATGTTTTTACATTTTTAATGCATTTTGTCAGTGGATTCAGTACATTTCTTTGTATTGTATGGCAAGCAGTGATTCTCTTTACGATTCCTTTTTACATGGTGGATTAGCACATACAGTTATGTGTTTTGGAGTTGAAAGAGATCACAGGTGGGAACTTTGACAAGATTGGCTCAGACAAGTGTTTATATATTGATTTTTGGTACAGGTTCACACTGAACACATTATATATATATATATATATATATATATTTGTGGGTGTCACCATGTCACATCTGTGATTTTTTTAAATGTAAGTATTGCACTAGGAGGTATTAGGTGTTGCTTAAATGTATGACCTTTTACTCTTAAGAGTATATACTATCTGCTAATGTTTTATCACTTTTATTTGTACTATTTGCATACTCTTATACTTATCAAGTTTTGATTGAAGCTGAAGCAGTGCATAAATAGGACTGTTGGGGCGTTACTTATCTTAGAGCATACTTTTAATGTCTAGGAAACCTTAAAATCATTGATGGCTTAGTTCAATAACTGAGTTTAGAGTATTTGGCCTCTGTGATGCTGTGAACAACATGCTAATGGATAGATTGTTCTTTCCCAGGCCATATTAATACTAGTGACCTCAGGAGGAGCAGGAGGCCCAAAATAATTATAGAAATTAATGTATTTTAAAATATTTTTTAAAACATTATTCTAAGAAATTATAAAATATAAAATCAATAAATGATAAACATATAAATAAAAAGTCCAGATAGATTTCCAAATAAACCATAATTTCATATACAAGCATTTTCTAGTAGAGTAAAAACTTCAACTTGTCTCTTCTACACTTGGCATAACCCCTTGATCCTGTCTTCTGTGTCCCATGTTTTATCCAGCTTTAAGTCTCCTCTGACTGGCATTTATAGACAGACACACATTTAACACATGACCTTCTGCTCTCTTTCTAACTGCTTCCACTGTTGATATCAAATTGCTGATTTAATAGCAGTAGCATAAGGTTTTCTACCAAAAATACTCTGGACCTCGGTTATGAAGTGTAAAATGGTTGAAGCACAGAATAAAATCCTTTTTAATGGTGTCATGTGCCTCAATTTCTGCTGATGCTTCTAGATTTTCAGTATACACCAGTCAATAGGACCAATGGCAACCTGGATATGACAAATTGGGTTTCACCTTGAGGATAGAATTATTAAAAATAGTTTGACACCTGTCATTAGATCCCTGCCGGGATTAGACAGTCGGGAAGCCGGCGGTCGTCATTTCGACCGTCGGCTTCCTGACTGCATCCTGTTCATAGGACATTGCTTGCTTTGCAGAAGGGCGCTCTGATCTGGCATGGACTGGATCTCACCTACACCCAATACTTATAAGTGGGCAAATACCTCGCCTTCAAGTAATGTAAAACAAATTCGCTCCCCTTACTCTTATAATTAAATTAGGCCATACCCATGTATCTTAAGAGAAAAAAACAGAAAAGCATTATTAATTGAAATAAAGTGATAGTGATTTGCACTTTATATGTTTACGCTTTTGCACAGTTCTTTAATTCAGGTTTTTCCATCTCGCCAAAACCTTAGCGCACTTCTAGTTTTACTGAAGCGCCTCCAAATACCAGAAACTAGGCATGCACCTTAAAATGCATTGGTTGTACCATTAAGGACATGATTGCAAAAGTAAAGCTGTTATTTTAAAGCTATCATTATTGTTATTGACTCTGCAGTGTACTGCTGATTATAAAGATCCCGTGTCTATGCTATGTTTAATTTGGAGAAAAAAAATAATGTGTAGAAGTTATTTTTCAAAGCATTTTAAAACATCTTATGGTTGTAATGTCTAAATCATTACCTGCAAACATGTCAAACTTTCTCCATTGTAGCTGGTGGCCACTTATATCATATTTACTAGTTTGTTTAGTAGTATTTATTTACTTTTAGTTTTCATTAGAATTGCAGGAACCTAATATCAAAAAGTAATTAAAAATGTAAGTTGGAGAACCACCACCCCCTCCTGAAATTCCATTTTATTTTATTTATTGGTTTCATATTTTAAAATGATTAATGTATTATGGATCCTTCCATTTTACAAAACATTTTGCAAAACATATGAGATCCCTTTTAAAATAAATACAGTGTAGCACTCAGGGGTCTATGTACTAAGCCTTGGAAAGAGATAAAGTGGATGGAAATAAAGTACCAACCAATCAGCTCCTAACAACCAATCAGGTCCTGTCATTTTTCAAACTCTGCCTGTACAGCGACAGTTAGGAGCTGATTGGTTGGTACTTTATCTCCGTTCACTTTATCTCTCTCTAAGGCTTAGTACATAGATCTCTCAGTGATCTTATTTAAATTTGACAAGCCTAGTTAATACAGGTAAGTGTCAAATGAAAAAAACTTTCTGCTTCATCAAGTATATAATACAAGTACATATATAACCAAAGAATAAAGGGTGTTGAAGTTCTTTCAAATACTAACTACATAAACACAATGAAAAACACCAAGAAATAAACAAATATTAGATTTTGCTCACTAAACAGGGGTATTTTAAGAAATGAGTTGGCATGTATTCAAGATTAGTGCTTGCCACTTCCTGCCCCATATGTATACCACCCAACATTTTTTAATTAATATTCAGAATAGAGAGTGGGGCGCATTCACGCTAAATGGAAAAATGGCCAGATCCTATTGGGATAAGGCACATCATCCATGGGTGTGCTGAATGCTTTTGAAGCCCCATCCATAAAAACACCCCTTCACTTACTGTGCCAACTGCTGCCAAATGAGGACAATAGTCATCTAAGGTAGGACACAAAAAAACAGTGGTGTTTGTTAATCTGGCACTCCTTTAGTGAGTCTTACAACATAGAAAAATACTCGTATACCATGAATGTTCCTGTTGCATCTAAAATATAGATGATATTCCACAGGATGCTATAGAATCATAATATCTCTCACCACTAAAAGTAATTACCTAAGAAGGATGTGGTATACACATGACCGTGATGCTTTCTACACTTATGTGCTTAATGTGTACCAGCTGTATACCCTCTGCACTGAGGTGTTTAATGGGCTGGTTTTTTAGACAGGGCACTAATTTTAATCCAGAACATAGTAAAACATTGGTAAAACTAAAACCAATAGTAAAAGATATCTCAAGTCAATGATGACCGTATTGGCAGCGTAATGATATTACCCTATAGTAGGCAATCGAATAGGTAGATTTAAATGAGGGGTTCCAGATTTTCCCAGCCTAGATGACTGTTGTAATGGGCTTTGAGATACAACTCCTGCTTTTCCTCCAATGTAGCCGATGTGTTTCGAGACACAGAGGGGTCTCTGCCTCAAAGCATGAGGACAGTGGCACTGTCCCCTCTCCTACCTGTTCTTGCAGCTCTCCTCCCTGTTCTTGCAGCTTTGATAACTTGTTGCTCCTGATGTTTAAGGCTGGGTACACACCTAAACGACTGGCAATCGTGCCGATGTTCAGGGCGATTTGCCTTTACCCTGGACATCGCATGATTGCCGGTACACACGTAAAATATTTAATGAACGACAGAACAATCACTGTTCTATCCTTCATTAATATGTACAGCCTCACATGCGATATCGTGTGATTGGCTGTGCTGCACAGCCAATCACACGATACCACATGCGACTGCGTGAACGCATTAATTGAACATACACACTGCACAATATGTCCAATTTGTTGTTCCAATTTGGCTAAATTGTGTCAATATCATTCAGGTGTGTACCCACCCTTAATCTCTGCTGCTTGGCCAGCTCCTGAAATGCCAGCTCTGCTTGGTAGAGGTATTATTCACCTTCTGGAAACTTTGGCCCTCATTCAGAGGCGGTCGCAAGAAGCGATCGCTCTCTCTGAATGAGGGCAGGCGCTTTTTTTTTTGTGCGGCCTCCTGGTCGCTAGCTAAGCGTGGGTTACCACCCACAGCTTAGCGACCGACCAGGTCGATGGTCAAGACCATTGCGACCATCAGGGCTTGCGACGAGACCCTAAGGTTGGGTCTCGGGAACCGCAAGCCCCAGGGAGCTTCCTGCTCTGATCGAGCAGGAAACTCCCCACTGACATCACTGCTGATGTCAGTGTGGCCGCCCACAAAACGGCGAGCGATCCGTTAGGAATGCCTCCATTTGTGTTACCACCTCCCCACCCCGCCTACAAAACGGGGCGAGCTGTCGATCATCATCGACAGCCGCCCCTTTTGTAGTGAGCTCCGGAGCGAGAGAGTTTCTGTCTCGCTCCGGGGCTTGCGCACACACCAAAACATCGAGCCGGTTGCGAGCGTTCAGCGCTTGCAACCGACTCTGAATGAGGTCCTTAGTAACTATGAAAAACTCTAGGAGCTAGATTTACTATCCATCAGTTTATCAAAGCCGCTCATGATCGACGGATTTGATCTATGTATTTGAAGCTGTATCATAAATATGCTAAAAAAGCCTGAATTAGCATTGATTCCAGTTGCCTCTTAAAAAGCATCAATCAGAGCTGCTGATCATTGGCGGTTTTGATAAAATAATGGATCGTAAATAGCGCTCCAGGTCTTCTTCCCAGCAAAAAATCAATAGCACCCATGTTTGCTAAATAATCTTTAATTCCCCAAGTAGACCCACTATTAAAATATTTCCTCCCTATTTGTTTGATTTAGAGATGTGCACCGACCCTCGTGTTTTGGTTTTGGATCTGGATCTCCCCTGGTTTTGGATCTGAATCTGGTTTTGGATTTTTTTCCTTGGTGTTTTGCTTTCGTGTTTTGGTTTAAAAAAAACATGAAAACAGCTAAAATCACATAAAATAGTCCTGTTTTTGCTCCTCCAGTATAATTAACCTCAATAACATCTATTTCCAGTAATCTATTTCCAGTAATTTCCAATCAATTTTGACCACCTCACAATATTATTTGCTTCATCTAGTTAAGACCAAAAGGTTGCATCCAGCTAGCTGGCTGACAAAGCTAAGTGACACAGTGGGCGGCACTAACATGTGGCAGTTCAGCTTCTAATTTCCAACACAGATACAGTGTCTTGTACAGTGTGGGTTGGATACACGAATAGTGCACTTACTGTGACAGCAGTGTTGGCAGAGCGGGGTTGCTGACGGTGTCCTCAGTACATGGAATGGCAGTTCTGCAGTGCTGGCAGTGTCCTCAGTGAAGGGTACCGGTGATGTCGGCAGTGCGGGGGTGCCAGTGGTGCCTTTAGTGCATGTTTGCTGGCTGTGTCGGCAGTGTGGGGGTGCCAGCGGTGTCTTTAGTGCAGGTTTACTGGCTGTGTCTTTAGTGCTGAGGTGCCAGCTGTGTCTTTAGTGTAGGTTTGCTGGCTGTGTTGGCAGTGCGGGGGTGCCAGCGGTGTCTTTAGTGCAGGTTTGCTGGCTGTGTCAGCAGTGCGGGTGTGCCAGTGGTGTCTTTAGTGCATGTTTGCTGGCTGTGTCGGCAGTGCTGAGGTGCCAGCTGTGTCTTTAGTGCAAGTTTGCTGGCTGTGTTGGCAGTGTGGGGGTGCCAGCGGTGTGTTAGTGCAGGTTTGCTGTCTGTGTCTTTAGTGCAGGTTTGCTGGCTTTGTCGACAGTGCGGGGGTGCCAGTGGTGTTCACATTGCAGGTTTGCTGACTGTGTTGGCAGTGCGGGGGTTGCTGGCGGTGTCCTCAGTACATGGAATGGCAGTGCTGCAGTGCTGGCAGTGTTCTCAGTGAAGGGTACCCAGAGCTGGCCCTAGCTAATTTGGTGCCCTAGGCAAAATTTTGGCTGGTGCCCCCTAGCAGATATCAAGCCTCCCAAGCCCCCCCCTCCGCAGTAATGATAAAAATCCTCGCAGCCGGGGGGAGAGGGCAGTGATGCGATTCGCGCTGAATCGCGTCATTGTGGCCCCGCCCCCTGCTTCACAATGCTGAAATTAACATTTAAAATGTGTGATGTCTCTATTTGTTTAATGTCACATTACATACACATGCTCCATAATACACATGCCGTGACACAGTACATACATATGTATCTTTAACTGAGAACAGGGACATTCTTGGTGCTGGAGAAGCCTCTGAGAATGGGGACCAGATCAGTCCTTGCAGCAGTCCAACAGGACCAGGAAAAGTCATATCTGCAGAACCTCATGGCTCATTGTCCTGAAGCTGGCACTAAAGGCTCTGTACCTACCATATAGCAAACAGTGCACATTATTATTATAGCACATGACAGAGAGCCCTCCTCTGCACCCTGGCATAGGACTACAGTAATGTCAGCCATAGAAGTACAACAAACTGGGAATTCAGGCAGCTTTTGGAACATTGTGCATGTGTAGGTGAGTGTCCCTTCCTTGCAGCATTCTCTTATCTCCCCCCTGCCCATATATAAAGCTGTCAAGAAGATCTGACAGCTCTGCTACAATACATTTAACCCCCTCTGCACCCCCTTAGAGTGCAGTTCTATTAACCCACCTTGCACTGTGTGGTCTTTCCAGACAGACACACATAACAGACCTTTGACATCCTGCACACAGACCCTATTCTCATACAGGACAATATAAGTTGTTGCTGGTACCTGTATAATGTAAGTTGTTGCTGGTTGCAACAGCTGGAACAATGACTGAAATGCATTCCCATTCCCCCAGGTAGTGAGGGGGTAAATGGGGGAAGTGGATATACTGCATCACAAAAGCAGAAGAATCAGCAGCAGTTTCCCCAGCAGTACTGCACTCCACTCACTGTTTAGCCGGGAAGCTGTATCCAGACACTGCTGGGGGGCCCTCAAGGGGGCTGCTGAAGAACAATGCACTTCCTTGTAAGATGCATGAATCCTAAAGAGTACAGAGAGGAGGAATTACCCTCAACACCCCCCTCCACTGGCCTGATGAGAGAGCTAAACTCCTATCAATCTCTGCAGCAGCCAGCAGAGGCGTGGAATGCCCCCAGGAATTCCAGATGCCCTAGGCATTTGCTTAGAATGCCTATGCCTAGGGCCGGCTCTGAGGGTACCGGTGATGTCGGCAGTGCGGGGGTGCCTGCGGTATCTTTAGTGCAGGTTTGCTGGCTGTGTCGGCAGTGCGGGGGTGCAACAGTGTCTTAGTGCAGGTTTGCTGGCTGTGCCGGCAGTGCAGGGGTGTTCTCAATGCAGGGTGCCAGCGGTATCGACAGAGCAGGAGTGCCGGCGGTGTCCTCAGTGTAGGTTTGCTGACTGTGTCGGCAGTGCAGGAGTGTTCTCAATGCAGGGTGCCGGCGGTGTCGGCAGAGTGGGGGTGCCAGCGGTGTTCTCAGTGCAGGTTTGCTGACTGTGTCGGCAGTGCAGGGGTGCTGGTGGTTTCCTCAGTGTGGGAGTGTCAGCAGTGTCGGCAGTGTGGTGGTCACTGACGTTGTCCTCAGTATGTTGGGCAGCAGTGCAGGAGTGTTGGCAGCAGTGGTGTCAGCAGCGGGGGATGTTGCCAGTGGGGGTGCCAGTGGTGTCGGCAGCGGGGGGTGCTGGCGGTGTCAGGCGGCGGGGGATGGCGAGCGCCATCTTCTTTTTATCCGTTGAGCTGTTTTCAATGGGCTTAACGCTGATTGGCTGAGAGCCATGACAGACGGCTCTCTCAGCCAATCAGCGTTAAGCCCGCGCAAAATAAAACCTCGTGACTCAACAGAGGGGTCACAAGGTTTTGCCTCTGGTCAGCGATCCGGGGCAGGCAGGGAGATCCGAGCTGTGCTCGGATCGCCCCCCGGATCCCCGAAATTCAGGTTGGTTCGGATCTCTGAGATCCGAACACGCTCATCTCTAGTTTGATTACACTGTCATGTATGAAAGAATATAAATAAACCATTTAAATTTTCTATATGTATATATATATATATATATATATATATATATCAGAAAAGCAGACGGCACTCAGGACGAGTTTATCAAAGATGACACGAGTCCATTATTAATATCAACATTTCAGAACCTATATTTGTTCTTTCATCAGGATTCTAATGAAAGAACAAATATAGGTTCTGAAACGTTGAAATTCACAATGGGATCGTTTCATCTTTTATAAATTTGTCTCGAGCACCGCCTGGTTCTCTGCTACATGTTTCCCGGCTGTGGTAATTAGAAGGGCACCAGGTGCCATTGTTCACATATTTTGCACAGGAATGCCGGCTCAACTACAAACTCCATCCCTCTCTCTCTATATTTACAAAGGTAAAGCCAGCGCTCCCCAATAAACTTGCCCTGGTGTCCTCCATGATGTAGTTTATAACTTAAGGAATTTTATACCAATACTAATTTAGAGACCATGTCATACCCCAAGGGCCTGTCACCAGTGGCGTATCTATAATGGGTGCAGTGTGTGCGGGGCACACGGGCCCCGCACCGCACACCTTGCACCCATATTATTTTAAACTTACCTGTCCGTGGTCCCGCGGTGAGTGTCATCGCTGCTCAGAACACCGGAAAATGGCCACCGCAGCCATTTTCCCTGTGTTCTGCGCATACGCAGTAGACTCCGGGCACACTCTAGTGAATGGAATCTACTAATGCTCTGGTGGCTGGCCAGCCGCGTCAGTCGGCTGCCGGTCACCGGGAAGAGAGGAGGGGGCCCTCCTCTCTTAAGACGCCCCTGCCCATCACACAAAAAAAAATCATCTAAATTTGAGCCCCAATTCCATAATGCTTCCATTAAAGGCTTTGCTAGGCTTCTACACCATGAAGTGATGTCTGAGTTTAAGGATAACAAACCAAAAATTATAATATTTCCAAAGATGAATACTCTATGAAAGGATAGAAACATAGTCATCCTCTCGACCGACAAAGAAGGAGCAGTGCAACTTCAAGATACTGTATCATCGCTTACAAGAATGAAATATACAGGCAACATTATATAGGCAAATATACAGACACCATTCTACATGAAGTTATATCCAAAAATTGGATGGATACAGATATATCGGCAAACAACTGATGACAGGCAAACCAATTGTTCCTTTAATATATACACTGCACAAAATTCATAAGTATCCACAGTCACCACCAGTTGTCCAATTATATCAGCAAGGGGCTCACTTTACAGTTCTGTCTCCAAGTATCTGGACCACTATATAAAACCTTAATGAGTTACAACAACTACCGTCAACATTATTGTGCCCAATTGATG
This sequence comes from Taudactylus pleione, assembly GCA_031769625.1. Lineage (NCBI taxonomy): Eukaryota > Metazoa > Chordata > Amphibia > Anura > Myobatrachidae > Taudactylus > Taudactylus pleione. The sequence goes on along the minus strand of JAUIMM010000025.1, from coordinate 40,230,470 downwards.
TTGTATCCTTATATACCACTATGCCACATGACATGGTCTGGAATACATGAAACAATTCCTTTATTCCCATGATGACTATGAAGGTCCTGACACTCAGTTTTACATTCAGCTGCTTGAGAATACTTGTCACGCTCTGGACACCTAAAACCTCTTTCCTACCTCTTCAGTGCATGTCCAGGCTAGCGCTGAGGTCCGCTCACGCTGCACATTGGTCCTGGCTGAGGGTTGTCAAGTGCATTATAACTAGAGGAGGACCTTACCTGAGGAGAAAGGAGTACGTTTGGGAAACGGGGCCCTGTTTTTTCACTTTCAATTTAACATCTTGGAATCTCCTTAAACACCTGGGTAGGTGTCCTTCTAAACATTTTAAAGTTTTCTTTTCTCCCTTGTGGGAAATTGTTCACTGCAATAAAAATTCTTTATGAATCTCTCTCTCGACTCTGACATACATTATTGGTGGGGAGACCAATAGCTGGGGATCCCACTTGAAAACAGGAGGGATAGAGACGGACTGCAACAAGAACCAACTGACGTGCCTATTATACCTTTGTTGTTTGTAAGTACACATTTAGGGGGGATACTCCCCAAAATTATTTTCATGCCTGGTGGAGGTGACATCATATTAAGGAATCTAAAGTATTCATTGATGGGCTTGTATAATTCATATAAAGTGTGCGTGCTTGGTTGAGGGGGCATCCCTGAAATTGATCTTATATATAACAGATAACTCTCCTACAAATATCTCTCAAATAATACACAAGGATCTTTTTCTGTGTTTTGTGTTTTTTTCTATATACACACCATCATTGGTATTTTGTTGATGCTCGAAGAGGCAGAAAACTATCAACTATTGAGGGAAGTAATACGTCATTATTTTATTTTATTGTTAGCGCCAGTGTACTATTTTAACCAAAATTTGTTTTGTGATTTCTGTTCATTACGTGGGATATACTTGGTGCACCATTTGTGTTACAATTCAACACAGGCAGCTTGTTGCGCACTAGTGACATACCCAATTTTTTCACATTGTTGCATTCCTGTCCTCGCCTTCGGGCCCATCATCCTCTACAGCTCTTCTAAGTCCTCACCTCATACATGAGAAAGTCTAGGCTCAAGCCTCCTAACTTCATCCATGCCTCCCAAGTCTCCAATTCATCCTCCCACACTTGTTTTGACCAACTCCAACCCTCAGGCAGGACAATACCTTAACTATGAATTATTTATTGTTTTTTTGCAGAGAAAAAGGTGTGCAATGGGTTCTCATGTAGCACATGCTTTCGCTAATACATATGTTTTCTGTGGAAAAATCACTCTTTCTAGACAATCTACAGTTCAATCAACATCTATTATTTTTTACCAGATACATAGATGACATTTTAGTTTTATGATCTGGCTCAGAACTGGATTTCGACAATTCAATGTGCAAGATTAATACATTACATGACCACATCAAATTTACATATGAATGCAGTCATGAAACGGTGCATTTTTTGGATGTGAACATTAATTGGACTGGTACTACATTTAGTGCCACTATCTACAGCAAACCTACTGATTGTATCACACTCCTTCATGCTCAGCGTCATCATCCAGTGTCTTTAAGGAAAAGCTTACCCTATTCCCAATTTCTCTGGGTCAAAAGAATCACCAGTGATGTTGCCACAGCTGAAGCAGACTTTGACAAAATTATGGTGAAATTCCACAATAGAGGTTACAACTGGAATGATCTACTAGTGGCTAAATCCAAAGCTTTATCTCAATTGCCTACAACAAACAAAAATTTTAAACATGGAGACAAGATGCAGCCGATGTTATTCATAAATCATTATAACATAGTGAGTAACTAATTAATTCTACTGCCAAAAAATTATGGCTGATAATCAACACTCCAGTCTCAAACCATTAAAAATTACCAAGATCATGATGGTCTACAAAAGGGGTAAAAACCTGAAAAATTGTCTGGTGCATAATGATGTTTCCTCCCCTATGCCCCCAACCAGGGTGCTACAAATGCACCATTTGTAGCACTTGTAGGTTCTTTGTGACTGGCCCTGATGCTGTGAATCCACACTCAGGAAAACATATTCCCATTAAACATGTCCTGAGTTGCACTACCAAATTTATTATATCATTCACTGCCCCTGTGTCCTAGTGTACATCGGTGAAAAACTCAAGCACGGTATGTGTGAGAGTGGCTCAACATCAGACAGCGATCAGACAGGCACTTGCAGGGAAAGAGAGTGATCAACTGGTCACCCAACACTTTAGAGATCAAAGACATCCACTGGCAACATTGACTTACAAAATCATAGATCATGTACCTGCTTCCAAAAGAGGGGGCGATAGAGACAAACAATTACACCAGCTTGAGGCACGTTGGATACACAGGATGAATACCGTGGATCCATTTTTCAAGAATGAGAGTCTATCATTTGCTTGCTTCCTATAGTCTTTTTCTTTATTTATACACTATTATCTGGTCTGCTTTTCTGATTTTTGCCCGTTATGCATCAGTGGTTGTCTGCAGAATGGTAGTGAGCAACTGGATTTGGCTCGATGAGTTTATGACTAAACTACTTACAATCAAATAGCACTGTATGTGCCCGATCTCGTCCGATCTTCGAAGCTATACAGTGTCTGGCCTGGTTAGTGCTAGGAAGGGAGACCACCTAAGAATACCAGGTGCTGTAAGTAAATTTTCAGTCTACCATGTTGTCAGAGCTGTTCAAACAATTTATGTAACCACAACCATTGGCAATTGTACAGTTTAAATACTAGACAAGTTAGTATTTTTCACTAGAGTTTTATATATACATTATTGTTACCTTAAATTTGGCTCACTTAGCGTGTTATACATACTCAGCAGTTCCCATGCATCACATCGGATGTTACTCTCTGATGTATTTATTGTACACACATATACTTGTTTAGTATCTTCTACACAACATCCAACAAGTGCTATGGTTGAGTGATAATTGCGAGTGTCATTATCTTTTTATCTTTTGGCACTTTAATGGCTTTGTAATAATTTTTTTTGCACAAGAAGCAAAATTATTCTTTTACATATATACCATACATCAGAGTATTTATGTATATATTTATTTTAGTTAATTTTTATTTTATGTTCACTTTATATTATTGATGTTTCATAAGGGCCCCACATATAATAAGTGTTTCTAACCTATCAGATGGCTGTTTCCTTGATTCCCAGATCGGACCAGAACCTACAATCTTTTAACTTGCCCACATGTGCAAGTTAAAAGATAAATTACCCCTTGGGTGTCGCATGTCACGGTTTCTGTAATCTTGTAGTGCTTTGATGTTGCATTTGATGTGAATTCACATATCAGCAAAGTTTGTTTAAGCTTTACCAATATGTGGCCTCCAGTATGTGGGCCTGTGACAGAGCGGGTTTCTCCCACATTCTGAGGAAAGGGTTAACCTCTCTGTAGCTAGGGAGGAACCACACCCTTACCTCAATTAAGACCAGCTAAATTGTAAAAACATGGTAAGTTTAGTTAGTCAGTGAAAATGTGAGGGAGAGATTGCACCTTTAGCAGCTCTCCCTATGCTTGACAATCTGAACCATGACTGTGCTGGGAATACTCTGCTTGTTTGAACTGCTGTTTCATGTAAGCTGTATTATTGTTCCTGAACTGCATTATGTAAGAAGTTATTACACTGGCTCTGCCTTGTCAAGCCTGGAATAAAAAGCTTACCTGTTTGCATCATCTCAGTCATCTGAACTTACCCACTACATTGTGGTGTCAAAAGTGGGATAAAGTGGGTCCTATGCCAAGGATCCTAAAGAGACCACCATAGAAGCCGTTTTGCAACAAATGTTGGACTTCTTTAAACAGCAGCAAGCAGTGGTAACTACTTCAGTACTTCCCAAAATGCAGGCCTCAGATGATGTGGAGGCCTTTCTTAAAACTTTTGAAAGGGTTGCTATCTTGCGAGCATGGCCCAAAGATTTCTGGGCCATATGGATTGACCCTCTGCTAACAGGGGAGGCCCAAGCTGCATACGCCACCCTCTCCCTGGAAGATGCAAAAATATATGACCGAGTGAAGGCTGCCATAGCGGATCGGTTTGGCCTCTATCCAGAAGCGTACCAATGGAAATTCAGGTCTGATCCTGATGGAAGGTCATGTGTCCTGGCCCAGAACCTGGCTGACCTTGAATTTAAATGGCTGCAGCCTCACCTACATAATTGCTTGCTGGGTCCAGCTGCATCGAGTTGAGAATTTGGATTCTGCTGTCCGGCTAGTGGAAAATGCCTTGCTGGCACAGGATGGTATGGAGAACCTTTGTTCTTTAATTATGCCGCAGTCTCCCTGTTTGTCTCCAGAGCGGGTGTTGTCTCAGGATAAGGTGCCCCCATGTATGTATCTGGATAGGCACCAGTACCCCTTGCAAACGATGGCTCCGAGGAAATTGAGGCCCACAGCTTCGCCCTTCTCTTCAAAGAGAGTTTTCGGCCCAGAAGTTGTTCTGTAGGGAAGGTGATGGCCGCCTGTTTTCCAGAAGATGGAGGTCCAGAGTTGAGGACTTCACCAATAACTCCAACTCAAGTGTGTTCATGTGGCCAAGGTGGGCATCAAGAATGGGCATGTCCACAGATGGATTGCTCTTTTTCCGGTGTCTTTACAGCTATAGAGACCTGCCCTCTTCCGCCTAGAATACAGGTATGTGTGCAAGTCAGCAGTAGACTGGTCAAGGGCTTGGTGGACTCTGGATCTGCTACTACCCTGATACAAAGGGATTTGTTGCCCCCCAAGTTGTTGTTGCCCCACGAACTAGTCCGCATCTGTTGTGTGCATGGAGGTGTTCAGGCCTTTCCTGTTGCCATGATCCCTTTGATAATCAAGGGAAAGACTGCCAAACTACGTGTGAGTGTGTGTCCTTTGTTACCAGCCCCTGTGCTAATAGTTCTTGACTGGCCTCACTTCCAGGCCTCACTGGCTTGCTCATGATGTTTTGTTGGGACAAAAGTTATTTTCCCATAATGCTACTGCTTGCAATGTGCCTGTAAATGCTGATGTTCCTGTTCATGTCATTGTATCTGATAATTCTGATGAACCTGTCATTACTAATGTGCCTATGCATTCTGATATCCATGGTAATGCTGAGAGGTCTAGGAACACTGATGTGTCTAGTAGCCCACCTAATCCTCATGATGCAGTGAATAATGCTGAGGTTCAATTAAGTAGTATTAATGAAGAGGTCTTAACACTTTCCCTTGCGCCTCAACCTGATTTAAGAAAGGCCCAATGGGAAGATCCTGCTTTAAAAAGGGCCTTTGAAAAGGCTCTTTCAGTGGATGGTGTCCTTGTAACAGAAGTAAAATGTAACAGAAATGAAATATCCCTATTTTTTGTTGCTTAAAGAGGTTTTATATTGACTAGGCAAGCACAAACAAACGTGGGAGGTGATACAACAGTTGGTGGTCCCGGGCCCTTTCAGAGAGCAGGTTCTGGTTTTAATCCATGCAGTTCCTTGGGGTGGTCATTTGGGACAGGATAAGATGGTGGAGAGAATAACCTCCCAGTTCTATTGGCCAGGTGTTTATGCTGAGGTCTCACGGTTCTGTTCCGCTTGTTCAGAGTGTCAAAAGACAACAGTAAACCGACTGTCTCCTGTTGGATGAGCTTCTACCCTATTTGTTATTTGCAATCAGAGAAGTGCCCGAGGCTTCTACTGGCTTTGCCCCTTTTGAGCTTCTTTATGGGAGGAAGACACGGGGTGATCTCGACCTTCTGTGGGAAGCATGGGAAGAACAACCAATAGAGGGTGAAAGCATCCTTCAATATGTGGTCCAGATGCGTAATCGCATAGACCTACTAGGTCAATTGGTAAATTTCCTAATTGTAGGGGTCCTCTTTGAAAAAATAAGGGTTGATTTAGTGGGTCCGATTGAACCACCATCTAAAGGCTATAAATTAATTTCAGTTGTGGTTGACTATGCCACCCGTTATCTGGAGGCATTTCCCTTAAGGGTCGTTACAGCCAAAGAGGTCACGACTAAGTTATTAGAGCTGTTTTCGAGCGTTGGATTGCATAAAGAAATTCTTACCAACCAAGGGACAAACTTTATGTCTAAGTTAATGCAGGGGGTGTTAAAGTTGTTAAAAATTAAATCTGTCAGAACCTCAGTATATCATCCCGAAATGGATGGCTTAATCAAAAGATTCTACCTAGACTAAAGTCTATGTTAAATAAGATTATAGAGACAGAAAAAAGGTTGGATGAGCTTCTACCCTATTTGTTATTTGCAGTCAGAGAAGTGCCCCAGGCGTCTACTGGCTTTGCCCCTTTTGAGCTTCTTTATGGGAGGAAGATATGGGGTGATCTCGACCTTCTGTGGGAAGCATGGGAAGAACAACCAATAGAGGGCGAAAGTATCCTTCAATATGTGGTCCAGATGCGTAATCGCATAGACCTACTAGGTCAATTGACCCGGGAAAATTGGGTAAATGTACAGGAGGCTCAAAAATTTCTCTATAACCATAACGCCCAAACTCACGTTTTTTTCACCTGGGTATAAAGGACCTCATTCAGAGTCGGTCGTTGCGGCTGCACTGTCGTACGCCACCGATGTTCGCTAAACTGCGCATGCGTAAAGTTTGCAATGCACGTGCACAAACTAGCTGCTATGATCAGAAATTTCTCTCTCCTTGAACACAGCCAGGTCGGTAGTTTGAGTGACAGAATGAGGCGTTTGTGGGTGGTAACAGGGGAAGGTGCTTGAAAACGGGGGAGTGGAGATCCGAACGCAGGCGTGCCTAATTATGCGAACAGCGTTTTATGGGAGTGCATAATTAACAAAGTAGTATCATGGCACACGTGACATGGGTGGTTTGTACACGGACCTGATCGTAGTGCTTAAGAGAGGGTATGGTCAACCTTAAGCTCTACGACCAGTTGCGATGGTTACCGATGGTCTCGATTAATCCTTATACGGCCGGAGATGACGTGTAATGCGTGTGAGAAGGGGGTGTATTTTTTGTCTTACGGCCGCATCCTCCCCTTGGTCGGCCAGCTAACGATCCCATCTTAAGGACGCAACTTGCGAGTGCATAATTTGCATATCCGGCCCCTTTTTCCTTACGACCGTGCCGCCACAACGACCGACTCTGAATGAGGTCCAAAGTCCTTTTGTTGTTACCTACTCATGGAAGTAAATTGCTAGCAAAGTGGCAAGGGCCATTTGAAATAATTAGAAATGTTGGCGAAGTAAATTATGAGGTCTCTCAACCTGACTCCTGTATAGACAGGCAGATTTACCATGTTAACCTGTTGAAAGCATGGAAGGATCAAGAGGTGTTTTTTGTAGACCCTGGTAATGGCCATAGTGAATTTGGTCCACAGATTCCTCAGTCCAATGGGGTCTCTCCTCCCCTCGAACCTTTGAATTCAGACAAGCTAAAGCCTCCCTTGGGGAACCATGTTAATGAATTCTCAGATGTTTGAATTCTCAGATGTTTTTTCTGATAAACCAGGGAGGACCAATTTAGTCTTAAAGGACATTGTAATCCCACCTGGAGTAGTAGTTCAACAAATACCCTATAGGCTTCCAAGGGAAAAACAAGCGCAGGTAATCAAGGAAATACAAGAAATCTTGAAGTTAGGGGTAATTAAGGAGTCGTCGAGCGACTGGTGTAGCCCCATTGTCTTGATCCCAAAACCAGATGGTACAACAAGATTCTGCATAGACTTCTGCAAAGTTAATGCAGTGTCCAAATTTGATGTCTACCCAATGCCAAGGGTCGATGACCTGCTTGATAGGTTAGGTACGGCCAGATATATTTCTACCCTTGATCTTATGAAGGGATACTGGCATTGAGCTGACAGAGGAAGCTAGGTAGAAAACTGCTCCTTTACTTCGTTGGGCCTCTTACAGTGAAAAAAAATGCCTTTTGGCTTGCATGGGGCCCCAGCCTCTTTTCAGAGGGTAATGGACTGTGTGCTTTGTCCTCATCAAAATTACGCTGCAACATACTTGAACGATATTGTCATATATAGTCAGCATTGGAATGCCCATGTTACTAGGATTAGGGCTGTTCTTCAGTCTTTGAGAGAGGCAGGTTTAACAGCTAATTTGAAGAAATGTGTTCTAGGTAAAAAAATTAAACCAGTTACTTAGGGTATGTGGTGGGCAGTGGAAGTCTGAAGCCCCTTGTGAGTAAGGTAGAGGCACTATCTGATGACCCAGTTCTGACTACCAAGAAAGAGTTAAGGTCCTTCTTGGGTTTAGCAGGCTATTACAGGAGGTTTTTGCCTCAATTTTATACCTTAGCAGCTCCCTTAACAAATCATTTGAAAAATTCTGCTCCAAATAAACTTGAGTGGTCTAGGGACTATCAGTCTGTGTTCACCAAAATTAAACATCTTGTGTATAAAGTGTACAATATTTACTCATCGACTAGCGCTGGTGTAATAGTTAATCACATAAAAAAGGTACTTCCCTTCGTAATCTGTTTTTCTAACATAGGTCTTCAATATTCACTCCAGATCTATAATCCATATAAAACATAAACATAAGAAAGAACCATAGTGTATTATTATTAACACATTTATTGATTCTCAAATATCAAAATATTAAAATAACTGCATCTACATCATGATGCAGCAATACATAAAAGACTCCAAAAAATCAGATGATGTGGTGGGGAATTACCAGATATTCCTCCTCCAAAAGGGCCTGTAGTTGGTAAAACAATTGCAGGTCTCCGGAAACCTTACAAGGTGCCCTTTAGCCGAGGAATTCTTGGATCCTTCACCTAGGTCTTCAACCTGTCACTGCCCCAACGCGTTTCGAGAGATGTGCCTCTCTTCCTCAAGTAATGTGACTGTATAGGTCACAGGGTAAAAATAAATTAAAATATAATTCATAAATACATTAAAATCAATCCAATCTATAAAAACCATTTTAATTCAAAATCAAGATTAAGGCCTCTAGGGGCTAACGTTTTTAACTTATAGATCCAGTTCATTTCTCTTTTAGCTAAACGAATTTCTGAGTCTCTATATATCCACGTGTTTCTTACATTATCTATAGCCATGAAACACAATATACCCTTGGTGGAACAATTATGCACTTCTTTGAAGTGATTAGAGAGCGAGTGTGTGGTCACTCCCTTTTTAATATTATGGACATGTTCCCCTAATCTGGTTTTTAAGGCCCGACTAGTCCTACCGATGTATATCAAATGGCAACTACACTCTATATAATAAACCACATTTGTGGTGTGACAAGTCATGAAATGTTGTAGTTTTACAAGGTGCCCTTTAGCCGAGGAATTGTTGGATCCTTCACCTAGGTCTTCAACCAGTCACTATCACCAACGTGTTTTGAGAAATGTGCCTCTCTTCCTCAAGGTAATGTGACTGTATAGCTAAAAGTGTTGATTTTTATACCCTAGCTGTGAACTCCTTCCAGGTCACAGGGTCAAACACATTCTTTTGAAAAAAGCACTTTTCTCCATCATAAAACATCTTTTCTATATAACTATAGATACTTCTGCATTCTGTTAGGTTTATACACAGTCCCACTTAAAAACAGATGACTTTCCAACCGTTTTTAGCATTTTTGCTGCACCGGAAGTGTCCTTCCGGCTACTTCCGGTCAACGTTCATCCTCACTGCTCTCCCCGGCACATTATATCCTTCACTATTAGGTCCCATCATGATCTTCATTCCTGGTGGGGCTTCTAAATGGGCTACTCCTTCTCGTTGTTGATGCGTCTCCTAGAACGCAATCAGTGTCGACTTCAGTAATCCCCGGAAGTGCGTCATTACTCCTTCCGGTCGTGTTATCGAAATGTGATCTGTCCATCTTCATTCTTTCTTAGTCTCTTCCTCTATGATTAAATAAAGGGGGAAAAAAATAAATGGGTACTCCATACCGATATGTTAAACAGGACAAACTAAAATGTATAACCTCCATTTTAAAATAAATTTGTAAACATAACTCTAAAACGTATATATGATGGAGTTATCCGATATAATACAAGTAGATGACACTAAAAAATTATAAAACTTAAGAAGTGAAAGGAAATCAAATATATACTAGATCATAAAATCTGAGACATAATACAAAGATACTAAAAATAAATTAAAATATAATTCATAAATACATTAAAATCAATCCAATCTATAAAAACCATTTTAATTCAAAATCAAGATTAAGGCCTCTAGGGGCTAACGTTTTTAACTTATAGATCCAGTTCATTTCTCTTTTAGCTAAACGAATTTCTGAGTCTCTATATTTCCACGTGTTTCTTACATTATCTATAGCCATGAAACACAATATACCCTTGGTGTAACGATTATGCACTTCTTTGAAGTGATTAGAGAGCGAGTGTGTGGTCACTCCCTTTTTAATATTATGGACATGTTCCCCTAATCTGGTTTTTAAGGCCCGACTAGTCCTGCCGATGTATATCAAATGGCAACTACACTCTATATAATAAACCACATTTATGGTGTGACAAGTCATGAAATGTTGTAGTTTTACAAGGTGCCCTTTAGCCGAGGAATTCTTGAATCCTTCACCTAGGTATTCAACCAGTCACTGTCACCAACACGTTTTGAGAGATGTGCCTCTCATCCTCAAGGTAATGTGACTGTATAGCTAAAAGTGTTGATTTTTATACCTTAGCTGTGAACTCCTTCCAGGTCACAGGATCAAACACATTCTTTTGAAAAAAGCGCTTTTCTCCATCATAAATCATCTTTTCTATATAACTATAGATACTTCTGCATTCTGTTAGGTTTATACACAGTCCCACTTAAAAACAGATGACTTTCCAACCGTTTTTAGCATTTTTGCTGCACCGGAAGTGCCCTTCCGGCTACTTCTGGTCAGCGTTCATCCTCACTGCTCTCCCCGGCACATTATATCCTTCACTATTAGGTCCCATCATGATCTTCATTCCTGGTGGGCTTCTAAATGGGCTACTCCTTCTCGTTGTTGATGCGTCTCCTAGAACGCAATCAGTGCCGACTTCAGTAATCCCCGGAAGTGCGTCATTACTCCTTCCGGTCGTGTTATCGAAATGTGATCTGTCCATCTTCGTTCTTTCTTAGTCTCTTCCTCTATGATTAAATAAAGGGGGAAAAAAATAAATGGGTACTCCATACCGATATGTTAAACAGGACAAACTAAAATGTATAACCTCCATTTTAAAATAAATTTGTAAACATAACTCTAAAACGTATATATGATGGAGTTATCCGATATAATACAAGTAGATGACACTAAAAAATTATAAAACTTAAGAAGTGAAAGGAAATCAAATATATACTAGATCATAAAATCTGAGACATAATACAAAGATACTAAAAATAAATTAAACTATAATTCATAAATACATTAAAATCAATCCAATCTATAAAAACCATTTTAATTCAAAATCAAGATTAAGGCCTCTAGGGGCTAACGTTTTTAACTGTAGTCTGTGATAAAGGCGTACTGTATTTCTTCATCCTTTTTCTCCTTTTCTTTTTCTTTTTCTTTCTTCTGAATCAATTCTTCTCTATTTTTCTTCAGAACTTCTTCTTTAAAATTATCTAAAATTTCTTTATCATAACCCTTATCCTTAAATCTTTTCTGCATAGTTGAAATTTGTTTATCACAGACATCACTTTTGCTACAATTGCAAAAAAAAAATTTGTAAACATAACTCTAAAACGTATATATGATGGAGTTATCCGATATAATACAAGTAGATGACACTAAAAAATTATAAAACTTAAGAAGTGAAAGGAAATCAAATATATACTAGATCATAAAATCTGAGACATGATACAAAGATACTAAAAATAAATTAAAATATAATTCATAAATACATTAAAATCAATCCAATCTATAAAAACCATTTTAATTCAAAATCAAGATTAAGGCCTCTAGGGGCTAACGTTTTTAACTTATAGATCCAGTTCATTTCTCTTTTAGCTAAACGAATTTCTGAGTCTCTATATTTCCACGTGTTTCTTACATTATCTATAGCCATGAAACACAATATACCCTTGGTGTAACGATTATGCACTTCTTTGAAGTGATTAGAGAGCGAGTGTGTGGTCACTCCCTTTTTAATATTATGGACATGTTCCCCTAATCTGGTTTTTAAGGCCCGACTAGTCCTGCCGATGTATATCAAATGGCAACTACACTCTATATAATAAACCACATTTATGGTGTGACAAGTCATGAAATGTTGTAGTTTTACAAGGTGCCCTTTAGCCGAGGAATTCTTGAATCCTTCACCTAGGTATTCAACCAGTCACTGTCACCAACACGTTTTGAGAGATGTGCCTCTCATCCTCAAGGTAATGTGACTGTATAGCTAAAAGTGTTGATTTTTATACCTTAGCTGTGAACTCCTTCCAGGTCACAGGATCAAACACATTCTTTTGAAAAAAGCGCTTTTCTCCATCATAAATCATCTTTTCTATATAACTATAGATACTTCTGCATTCTGTTAGGTTTATACACAGTCCCACTTAAAAACAGATGACTTTCCAACCGTTTTTAGCATTTTTGCTGCACCGGAAGTGCCCTTCCGGCTACTTCTGGTCAGCGTTCATCCTCACTGCTCTCCCCGGCACATTATATCCTTCACTATTAGGTCCCATCATGATCTTCATTCCTGGTGGGCTTCTAAATGGGCTACTCCTTCTCGTTGTTGATGCGTCTCCTAGAACGCAATCAGTGCCGACTTCAGTAATCCCCGGAAGTGCGTCATTACTCCTTCCGGTCGTGTTATCGAAATGTGATCTGTCCATCTTCGTTCTTTCTTAGTCTCTTCCTCTATGATTAAATAAAGGGGGAAAAAAATAAATGGGTACTCCATACCGATATGTTAAACAGGACAAACTAAAATGTATAACCTCCATTTTAAAATAAATTTGTAAACATAACTCTAAAACGTATATATGATGGAGTTATCCGATATAATACAAGTAGATGACACTAAAAAATTATAAAACTTAAGAAGTGAAAGGAAATCAAATATATACTAGATCATAAAATCTGAGACATAATACAAAGATACTAAAAATAAATTAAACTATAATTCATAAATACATTAAAATCAATCCAATCTATAAAAACCATTTTAATTCAAAATCAAGATTAAGGCCTCTAGGGGCTAACGTTTTTAACTGTAGTCTGTGATAAAGGCGTACTGTATTTCTTCATCCTTTTTCTCCTTTTCTTTTTCTTTTTCTTTCTTCTGAATCAATTCTTCTCTATTTTTCTTCAGAACTTCTTCTTTAAAATTATCTAAAATTTCTTTATCATAACCCTTATCCTTAAATCTTTTCTGCATAGTTGAAATTTGTTTATCACAGACATCACTTTTGCTACAATTGCAAAAAAAAAATTTGTAAACATAACTCTAAAACGTATATATGATGGAGTTATCCGATATAATACAAGTAGATGACACTAAAAAATTATAAAACTTAAGAAGTGAAAGGAAATCAAATATATACTAGATCATAAAATCTGAGACATGATACAAAGATACTAAAAATAAATTAAAATATAATTCATAAATACATTAAAATCAATCCAATCTATAAAAACCATTTTAATTCAAAATCAAGATTAAGGCCTCTAGGGGCTAACGTTTTTAACTTATAGATCCAGTTCATTTCTCTTTTAGCTAAACGAATTTCTGAGTCTCTATATTTCCACGTGTTTCTTACATTATCTATAGCCATGAAACACAATATACCCTTGGTGTAACGATTATGCACTTCTTTGAAGTGATTAGAGAGCGAGTGTGTGGTCACTCCCTTTTTAATATTATGGACATGTTCCCCTAATCTGGTTTTTAAGGCCCGACTAGTCCTGCCGATGTATATCAAATGGCAACTACACTCTATATAATAAACCACATTTATGGTGTGACAAGTCATGAAATGTTGTAGTTTTACAAGGTGCCCTTTAGCCGAGGAATTCTTGAATCCTTCACCTAGGTATTCAACCAGTCACTGTCACCAACACGTTTTGAGAGATGTGCCTCTCATCCTCAAGGTAATGTGACTGTATAGCTAAAAGTGTTGATTTTTATACCTTAGCTGTGAACTCCTTCCAGGTCACAGGATCAAACACATTCTTTTGAAAAAAGCGCTTTTCTCCATCATAAATCATCTTTTCTATATAACTATAGATACTTCTGCATTCTGTTAGGTTTATACACAGTCCCACTTAAAAACAGATGACTTTCCAACCGTTTTTAGCATTTTTGCTGCACCGGAAGTGCCCTTCCGGCTACTTCTGGTCAGCGTTCATCCTCACTGCTCTCCCCGGCACATTATATCCTTCACTATTAGGTCCCATCATGATCTTCATTCCTGGTGGGCTTCTAAATGGGCTACTCCTTCTCGTTGTTGATGCGTCTCCTAGAACGCAATCAGTGCCGACTTCAGTAATCCCCGGAAGTGCGTCATTACTCCTTCCGGTCGTGTTATCGAAATGTGATCTGTCCATCTTCGTTCTTTCTTAGTCTCTTCCTCTATGATTAAATAAAGGGGGAAAAAAATAAATGGGTACTCCATACCGATATGTTAAACAGGACAAACTAAAATGTATAACCTCCATTTTAAAATAAATTTGTAAACATAACTCTAAAACGTATATATGATGGAGTTATCCGATATAATACAAGTAGATGACACTAAAAAATTATAAAACTTAAGAAGTGAAAGGAAATCAAATATATACTAGATCATAAAATCTGAGACATAATACAAAGATACTAAAAATAAATTAAACTATAATTCATAAATACATTAAAATCAATCCAATCTATAAAAACCATTTTAATTCAAAATCAAGATTAAGGCCTCTAGGGGCTAACGTTTTTAACTGTAGTCTGTGATAAAGGCGTACTGTATTTCTTCATCCTTTTTCTCCTTTTCTTTTTCTTTTTCTTTCTTCTGAATCAATTCTTCTCTATTTTTCTTCAGAACTTCTTCTTTAAAATTATCTAAAATTTCTTTATCATAACCCTTATCCTTAAATCTTTTCTGCATAGTTGAAATTTGTTTATCACAGACATCACTTTTGCTACAATTGCAAAAAAAAAATTTGTAAACATAACTCTAAAACGTATATATGATGGAGTTATCCGATATAATACAAGTAGATGACACTAAAAAATTATAAAACTTAAGAAGTGAAAGGAAATCAAATATATACTAGATCATAAAATCTGAGACATGATACAAAGATACTAAAAATAAATTAAAATATAATTCATAAATACATTAAAATCAATCCAATCTATAAAAACCATTTTAATTCAAAATCAAGATTAAGGCCTCTAGGGGCTAACGTTTTTAACTTATAGATCCAGTTCATTTCTCTTTTAGCTAAACGAATTTCTGAGTCTCTATATTTCCACGTGTTTCTTACATTATCTATAGCCATGAAACACAATATACCCTTGGTGTAACGATTATGCACTTCTTTGAAGTGATTAGAGAGCGAGTGTGTGGTCACTCCCTTTTTAATATTATGGACATGTTCCCCTAATCTGGTTTTTAAGGCCCGACTAGTCCTGCCGATGTATATCAAATGGCAACTACACTCTATATAATAAACCACATTTATGGTGTGACAAGTCATGAAATGTTGTAGTTTTACAAGGTGCCCTTTAGCCGAGGAATTCTTGAATCCTTCACCTAGGTATTCAACCAGTCACTGTCACCAACACGTTTTGAGAGATGTGCCTCTCATCCTCAAGGTAATGTGACTGTATAGCTAAAAGTGTTGATTTTTATACCTTAGCTGTGAACTCCTTCCAGGTCACAGGATCAAACACATTCTTTTGAAAAAAGCGCTTTTCTCCATCATAAATCATCTTTTCTATATAACTATAGATACTTCTGCATTCTGTTAGGTTTATACACAGTCCCACTTAAAAACAGATGACTTTCCAACCGTTTTTAGCATTTTTGCTGCACCGGAAGTGCCCTTCCGGCTACTTCTGGTCAGCGTTCATCCTCACTGCTCTCCCCGGCACATTA
Organism: Taudactylus pleione; assembly: GCA_031769625.1. Classification (NCBI taxonomy): domain Eukaryota; kingdom Metazoa; phylum Chordata; class Amphibia; order Anura; family Myobatrachidae; genus Taudactylus; species Taudactylus pleione. The sequence goes on along the minus strand of JAUIMM010000025.1, from coordinate 40,214,426 downwards.
TATCCTTCACTATTAGGTCCCATCATGATCTTCATTCCTGGTGGGCTTCTAAATGGGCTATTCCTTCTCGTTGTTGATGCGTCTCCTAGAACGCAATCAGTGCCGACTTCAGTAATCCCCGGAAGTGCGTCATTACTCCTTCCGGTCGTGTTATCGAAATGTGATCTGTCCATCTTCGTTCTTTCTTAGTCTCTTCCTCTATGATTAAATAAAGGGGGAAAAAAATAAATGGGTACTCCATACCGATATGTTAAACAGGACAAACTAAAATGTATAACCTCCATTTTAAAATAAATTTGTAAACATAACTCTAAAATGTATATATGATGGAGTTATCCGATATAATACAAGTAGATGACACTAAAAAATTATAAAACTTAAGAAGTGAAAGGAAATCAAATATATACTAGATCATAAAATCTGAGACATAATACAAAGATACCAAAAATAAATTAAACTATAATTCATAAATACATTAAAATCAATCCAATCTATAAAAACCATTTTAATTCAAAATCAAGATTAAGGCCTCTAGGGGCTAACGTTTTTAACTGTAGTCTGTGATAAAGGCGTACTGTATTTCTTCATCCTTTTTCTCCTTTTCTTTTTCTTTTTCTTTCTTCTGAATCAATTCTTCTCTATTTTTCTTCAGAACTTCTTCTTTAAAATTATCTAAAATTTCTTTATCATAACCCTTATCCTTAAATCTTTTCTGCATAGTTGAAATTTGTTTATCACAGACATCACTTTTGCTACAATTGCAAAAAAAAAATTTGTAAACATAACTCTAAAACGTATATATGATGGAGTTATCCGATATAATACAAGTAGATGACACTAAAAAATTATAAAACTTAAGAAGTGAAAGGAAATCAAATATATACTAGATCATAAAATCTGAGACATGATACAAAGATACTAAAAATAAATTAAAATATAATTCATAAATACATTAAAATCAATCCAATCTATAAAAACCATTTTAATTCAAAATCAAGATTAAGGCCTCTAGGGGCTAACGTTTTTAACTTATAGATCCAGTTCATTTCTCTTTTAGCTAAACGAATTTCTGAGTCTCTATATTTCCACGTGTTTCTTACATTATCTATAGCCATGAAACACAATATACCCTTGGTGGAACAATTATGCACTTCTTTGAAGTGATTAGAGAGTGAGTCTGTGGTCACTCCCTTTTTAATATTATGGACATGTTCCCCTAATCTGGTTTTTAAGGCCCGACTAGTCCTACCAATGTATATCAAATGGAAACTACACTCTATATAATAAACCACATTTGTGGTGTGACAAGTCATGAAATGTTGTAGTTTATACTTCTGTCCATTTCTTTTGAAATCTAAATATTTCGTCTTGTTTGTTTTTATTTATTTGCAGGCAATACAACAGCCACATCTAAAAAAAACCTTATTCCTGACTGGATAAGTGGGTTCTGATGTTAGGGCACTTCTAGTTAATAGTTGTTTTAAGTTCGGTGCCCTTCTATATATAAAACGTGGCTTTTCAGGAATCATCTTCTTAAGTGTCGAATCTCTTCGTAATAAATGCCAATGCTTGTGAAAAATGGATTCTATTTTTTTGTACTGTCCTGTGTAGTCTGTGATAAAGGCGTACTGTATTTCTTCATCCTTTTTCTCCTTTTCTTTTTCTTTTTCTTTCTTCTGAATCAATTCTTCTCTATTTTTCTTCAGAACTTCTTCTTTAAAATTATCTAAAATTTCTTTATCATAACCCTTATCCTTAAATCTTTTCTGCATAGTTGAAATTTGTTTATCACAGACATCACTTTTGCTACAATTGCGTCTGAGTCTTAAAAATTGACTCTTAGGAACGCTCCTTAGGCAGTTCTTATGATGCTCGCTTGTATTTGAAATATAATTATTTGCATCTGTAGGTTTACTATAGGTTTTGGTTTCTAGATTATTGTTTTCTATATAAATAGTCAAATCTAAAAAATTAATTTCATTTTGACTGGATTGAAATGTTAAATGCACGTTAAAATCGTTATTATTCAAATAGGTATAAAATACTTCCAAATTTTCCTTAGTATCTTCCCAAATAAAAAGAACATTGTGAATATATCTAAACTAAACCTTAGTTTCTCCTTTTTTCGATGTATTCCTCCTCCCAGTACGCCATAAATAAATTGGCGTAACTGGGAGCAAATTTTGTGCCCATGGCAGTCCCGTTTATTTGGATGTAGTAATCTCCATTGAAGTAAAAATAATTGTTAGTCAATATAAATTCAATACTCTTAATAATAAAATACTTCTTTTCATTTGTAAAATCCGTCTTTTCCAAATGCCATTTAATCACCTCTATTCCTTTTTCTCGAGGTATGCTTGTGTATAGAGCGGCCACATCTGCCGTCACCAGCACCATCCTTTCATTCCACTCTATTTCATTAATTTTCCTTAACGTGTCCTTGGTATCCTTTAAATGTGCTTTAGTGTTTGCCACCAATGGTTGGAGATGTGCATCTATGAATTCAGACAAATTCATAGTGAGACTTCCCACTCCTGCTATTATTGGTCTTCCTGGTGGTTTTGCTGCATCTTTATGTACCTTCGGGAGGGTATAAATGGTAGGTATGACTGGATTTTCTACTTTCAAGAATTCATACTCCATAGTGGAGATCACTTCTTTCTTCAATGATTCGTCCAAAAATTTGAAGAAATTGGTTTTAATTTTTATAGTGGGATCATTTTTTAATTTCCGATAAGTTTCACCAGTATTCAGTTGCCATTCAATCTCCATAATATAGTCCTCTTTATTCATAATAGCCACTCCTCCTCCCTTATCACATGGTTTAATGACTATTGTATTATCATTCTGCAAGATTTTTAGGGCTTCTTTTTCTTTTCTAGTGAGATTAAATTCCTTAATCTTTATCTGTTCAAGTTTTTCAATGTCTTCCAGAACCAACCTTTCAAAACTATCCATAAGGCTCCCTTTTGCATGTCTTGGATAGAAGGTTGATTTCTTTTTAAACTTATTTTTTTCTTCTATGTCCTGTGGATCTTTTTCTATATCTTTCTCTTTGAAGAACTTCTTCAATGTAATTTTCCTAACAAATTTTTCAACATCAATATATGTATTGAATTGGTTTATCTTATTGCTAGGTGCAAATTTAAGCACTGTTAAAAGGAGAGTCTCTTCATTCTTTGTGAGCGGCCTTTTACTCAAATTAAAAATCTGTCCTTGTTTATCACAACTTTGTTCCTCGTTTGTTATCATCTCCTGTATTATATTCTTTTTGGCTTTTTTCTTTTCCTTTTGTCCTCCTCTTTTTCCTCTTGATCTATTCATTATAGTTCTTATTGTTTCCATGTAAGTCTTTGTCCTCTGTTTAAAAAAGGAGAAGATTCGTTGAATCTTGATTACTTTCCCTGTAGTTATCATCATATTTCATTTTATTCTGCCAATATCTCGAAGAAATTCCATCTATCTTCTCGTTGAGAATACTGGTCTCTCCATCATGCGGGTTCCCAGCTTCTATCATTCCTTCCTTGTCTGTTCTCATACCTCCAACTTGGTTCTCCTCTTTTATCCTCCCAATGTCTATTGGTTCTTGGGAATCTTCTTCTATCCTCATAAGTTTTTCTTTTTGGCCATCTGGCTGAATCAGATTTATCTAAATCAAAATTATTTTTTTCTTCACGATAAAAATTCTCTCTTTCTTTCTTCTCTTCTTGTTTTCTCATATTGTTACTCCCACTGAAATTACCTCTTTTATTGCTTTCCATGGGGCTCATCAAATATATCTTCTTTTTCCTTCTTTCTGGGGATATACTCGGATCCTTCATCTCTAAATCTTCTTCTTCCTTACTATCCTCAATAGAGTACAAGGATCCATCGTTCAAGTCCTCCTTAAAAATATCTCCTTTCCCTTCTTTGTAGTATATATGATCTCTCCTCAATTTTTTTTGTTTTTTCTTTATTATGTCCCTTGTATTTTTCGTAATTCTTGATTCTATTAGTTTTTCTGATGTTTTATATTCTTGCAGTTCTTTAAATGGTTCAACCAATATTTTTAACATCTCTATTTCTTCTTTGATATCCTTTAATTTTTCCCTTCTTTCTTTTAAAATCAGATCCATGAGAGAAAAAGAACAATTTACTAAAGTCCGTATCCATTCTCTCTAAATATATCATTGGTGTCATCAAATGATGAAAGTTTTTTCAACCTTAAACCTTTCAGTATGATTTGATCTGAGACACATTTCTCTAAGGTTACTATCTCCCACCAAATACGGTTTTCTTTAAGTAACAATTTCTCCAATCTAAATAATGCTGATTCTAAATTATCATCACTAAAAGTGGCACTTTCTTCACGGAAAACATCCTTAACTCTTTCTTCTCTACTTTTTAAATGTTTAAACATAATGACTTTAAAAGGCTGCCTAGGTAAACACTATGTTGGAATGATGTCAAGTAAATGAATGAAATGTGGTGCAACCTTGGGCGCCAAAAAGAACACCTATCAGCAGCAAATCAATGATATGGTTATCTCCAATAATAACCTAACAAAAACAATGTGTACAATATTTAATCATCGACTAGCGCTGGTGTAATAGATAAACACATAAAAAAGGTACTTCAATTCATAATCTGTTTTTCTAACATAGGTCTTCAATATTCACTCCAGATGTATAATCCATATAAAACATAAACATAAGAAAGAACCATAGTGTATTATCATTAACACATTTATTGATTCTCAAATATCAAAATATTAAAATAACTGCATCTACATCACGATGCAGCAATACATAAAAGGCTCCAAAAAATCAGATGATGTGGTGGGGAATTACCAGATATTCCACCTCCAAAAGAGCCTGTAGTTGGTAAAACAATTGCAGGTCTCCGGAAACCATACAAGGTGCCCTTTAGCCGAGGAATTCTTGGATCCTTCACCTAGATCTTCAACCAGTCACTGTCACCAACGCGTTTTGAGAGATGTGCCTCTCTTCCTCAAGGTAATGTGACTGTATAGCTAAAAGTGTTGATTTTTATACCCTAGCTGTGAACTCCTTCCAGGTCACAGGGTCAAACACATTCTTTTGAAAAAAGCGCTTTTCTCCATCATAAAACATCTTTTCTATATAACTATAGATACTTCTGCATTCTGTTAGGTTTATACACAGTCCCGCTTAAAAACAGATGACTTTCCAACCGTTTTTAGCATTTCGCCACATAAAAATCAACACTTTTAGCTATAAAGTCACATTACCTTGAGGAAGAGAGGCACATCTCTCGAAACGCGTTGGTGACAGTGACTGGTTGAAGACCTAGGTGAAGGATCCAAGAATTCCTCGGCTAAAGGGCACCTTGTAAGGTTTCCAGAGACCTGCAATTGTTTTATCAACTACAGGCCCTTTTGGAGGAGGAATATATTTGCCCGATCTCGTCCGATCTTCAAAGCTATACAGTGTCTGGCCTGGTTAGTGCTAGGAAGGGAGACCACCTAAGAATACCAGGTGCTGTAAGTAAATTTTCAGTCTACCATGTTGTCAGAGCTGTTCAAACAATTTATGTAACCACAACCATTGGCAATTGTACAGTTTAAATACTAGACAAGTTAGTATTTTTCACTAGATTATTATGTATACATTATTGTTACCTTAAATTTGGCTCACTTAGCGTGTTATACATACTCAGCAGTTCCCATGGATCACATCAGATGTTACTCTCTGATATATTTATTGTACACACATATACTTGTTTAGTATCTTCTACACAACATCCAACAAGTGCTATGGTTGAGTGATAATTGCGAGTGTCATTATCTTTTTATCTTTTGGCACTTTAATGGCTTTGTAATCAATGCCCATTAAACATTATGCCACACACTGTAATGCCTATTACCAAAGTGCCACTTGCATATTTGCCCCCCTGACACCATTTTATGCCCAACAGAAAGGCTTCTAATTACTTTTAAATTACCTGCTTGTTGTCAGGGGTCTTATACAGTGACCCCAGTAGTGCCCATTATACAGTGCCCCCAGTAGTGGTCCCCCTATGTAGTGCTCCAGGTAGTGGTTCCCCTATGCAGTGCCCCTTACATAATGCCTGCAGTAGTAGTCCCCCTTATATAGTGCCCCCAGTCCTAACCCCCCAGCAGTGCCCCCAGTAGTAGTCCTTCCCAGCAGAGCCTCCAGTAGTAGTCCTCCCTGAGCAATGCCCCCAGTAGTAGTCCCCCACCTATGCACTGCTCCATCAGTTATCCCCACCTATGCAGTGCCCTCAGTTGTGGTCCCACCAGTGCAGTGCCCCCAGTAGTGGTCCCACCTGTGCAGTGCCCCCAGTAGTAGTCCCCCCCAGCAATGCCTCCAGTAGTAGTCCCCCCCAGAAAAGCCTCCAGTAGTAGTCCCAGCAACCCCCCCAGCAGTGCCCCTAGTAGTAATCCCCCTCTATGCAGTGTCCCCCAGTAGTGGTCCCACCAGTGTGCAGTGCTCCTAGTAGTACCCCCAGCAGTGCCCTTAGTAGTAGTCCCCCCAGCAGTGCCCTTAGTAGTAATAGTCCCAACCCCCAGCACTGCCCTTAGTAGTAGTAGTCCCCCCCAGTGCCCTTAGTAGTAGTCCGTCCTCCCCCCAGCAGTGACCTTAGTGGTAATGCCCCCCCCCCGGCCAGACACACACACAAAGAAAAGAAAACGCTGCTTACCTTGATCCCCGCTCCGGCATGCTCCTCCGTGCAGCGTCCTCCCGGGCCGGCCCGCTCTGCATTATGGGAGAGATGTCATGATGTCTCTCCCAACACTTACTGCAGGAGCCGGGAGCCCGGCTCTCGCAGTGGGCGCAGCAGCCGATGAGAGTCTGACAGACTCTCATCGGCTGCTAAAACAAACATACAGCTGCCGGCGCCGGCGGCTGTGTGTTTGTTGCTAGTAGTGTAGTGCGGACGGCACTTATGTGCCGTCCACACTACTGCCCTGCCTGGGTGACTAACGGATGCTACAGGTGAAGTAGGACCTCTAGCATAAGTCTCCTCCTAGACGGTGGCCAATTTGGGAGTGCTGTTTTTTGCAGATTTTATGCGGACTGCTAGTCTGCATTGAATCTGCAGCCACCTCGCCCCACAAGCCTCCGCGCCCCCAAGCCACCACGGGGGCTGCGGGGGCGGTACTTACGCCACTGGAGGCGAGGAGAAATACTGGTTCGTGCCCGAACAGACCTACGATTGAATTGCTCCATCGGGCGCCTGGCACTGACAATTACCAGCACAAACAATTGAATCGCCCCATATAGTTTTTCAAATATAGTATTTCAATAATGTTTGTGAAATGTTTCTATCAGGTAAGATATTTCAGTGACCTGCAATTTATTTTTTAAAAATCCATATATTTACATAATTGTTAAAATCTGATAAAAAACACTGATTTGTTGTTTAATAATAGTTTTGTTTGATATTCTGCTGTACTTTGCTCAGGATATCTCTCTTAATTGTCCAGCGGTAGTCAGCCAGAAAATTGGGGCTTCACTTGCCTTGGTAACATTTTTCCATGTTAGTGTTCATTGCTCACTGCACCCATTTCTTCTGGTGAGAGTCTAAGTAATTAACCTTTAATGCCATATTGCAACCATTGCTTTGTAAAACGTAAGAAGGTCACCCAATATTTCATAATACTTTTTGGACCTGTGATTCCCCAAAATGTGTGTGCAGATACTTTTGAAACTCTACCATGTAACTTTCTCATCTTCCTTCAGCTCTCCTTCAATTCCACCCTTCTCTTAACAATTCCCTTATCAGAGGATCTACAAAAACAGTTGCCTTAATCTTGGCGTCACTTATTTCTCAAATATGTGATTTAAGTTTGCATTTTATCTATCACTTTAAAAAAGTTGTTCTTAAGTCCAAACTTGATATACAGAGGAGGAAGATACACTTTATCTGGGTCTATAAGTGAGTTTTTGAAGTTTCCTGGAACAAGTGAGGTACTTTTTGGCCAATCCTTTTGAACTTAGTGGTTTTGCTTCTCCCTACTGTCCCACTCACATAAAAAACTGAATGGACTAAATGAAGGACTGCTTTTAAGTAGAGATGTGCAGGCTCAGATTAATTTGGGTTTTCCTGCCAAATTTCAGGTCTCAGAAAGAGGCAAAACATCATCTTTCATGGACAAAGTGTGACAAAAGTCCATGAAAGATGATGTCTGTCCATGAGAGATGAGGTTTTGGCTCTTTCTGAAACCCGAAATTTGGCGGGAAAATCTGAACTAATCCGGGCCTGCACATCTCTACTTTTAAGATGACTTTTGAGGTGTCAATAAACAAGAGCCACTGGTCCATGTTCAGTTAATGATCAAGAGCCCCCATGACTGAGTTAGCATCTTTACAAAACACACGTAGTACATCTTCTTTGGAGACATTTTGTAGATTCTGCAAAGTCTGCTAAATATTGAAAAATTATATTAATTGCTTTATTCCATGATTATTCTTTATGGGAATAATAAGCAAAGTGCCATATCAAAACTAAGCCTGTAAGCCTGCCTGTAAGATCCCCCACTGTTTAGCTTCCCTACGTTACCATATGATAGACCATATTCCTTATTCCATCAGAGGTGGCAACCGTCCCCTCAAATTACTCCAACGTGAATCTGAATGGATATTCCGATTAAGTACATTGTCACCCAAATGGCTAAATGACCATTTAGGTCTGAACAGTTTTTTATAGGCAAAAATATAGGGTTAGTCATGGTCCCTTGACACTCCATTATTCAGCGTTTTCAGAATATCATTTATGTTACCAATTGTTGGTCTATATTTAGCATTATACTAAGTGAGGTTGTGCTAATGTTGATTGGAATCAAAATATATAATTATAATAAGTTGACATGTCAGAAATAAATACCAAGACGCCAATAATATAATCAAATAATAATTTATAAAAGACACAATGTCAATAACACTATCAATAACTGTATAGATGTAATAAATCCAGAATCAGAAGTTTCCTTCATATGCTATCAATTAAGGTTATAATTTTGTAATTTTGTAATAGTCATATAGCTCTCACTGGACTTGTATATAAGGTCCTTTTTTAAGGCTTTGTGAGGGACGGGTGCGGTGCAATGCCTGCTGCCGTGCAGGTGTACGTCTGTTACTTACCTTGCGTCGCACCCTCTCACCTTCAGGCCGTGTGTTGAACAGACGGTCCTGGAACCTCCAAATAGAACACGGACACGATGACCTAGGGGGAAGGAGACGAGGTGAGTACCGTCCTTCCTCACGTCGACCGACGCGCCCTACCGAACCGGGGGATAAATTCAGGTTTTAAGTGAAGATCATCATGGGCACTTTTGGTCTCAGATCCCGAATTTTCACCTATCGGTACTCACGCACCAGGTGAAGATCCATCCTTGCACCGGGTTGCAAGGTTCACCGTCCGCTCAGAAGGAAGGAGAGATAGATAGTGACAAACAAACAGGGAGAGACAGTACACACAGATATTTCTCACCGTGTCCACTCTTGCTCTTCGCCCGCTCACTCGCCTACAGGTCCCTGTAAGGAGATACACAACACAGCCGTGCAGGGCCTAAACCTATGTCAAGCAACTACACATACTAAACGGCATCACCCTCAACCTACGGTGTGTGTAGTGTGACAGATATAACAACTAAACTTTTGCCCTGCACGGAACACCAATCACAGACCAAATATACAAGAGCAAAACACGGTACTGTCTCTTTAAATGTCTGCTACCTACCTATCCAGAGCTGGCCAGCTCCTCTTCTCGGTGACTGGGGAAACCACTACCTCATGGGTGGAAGCCGTACAGCTCTCCACCACTGCTCACACCTCTAATCATATATGAGGGGCACACCTAATGGGCTCAGGGCCCTGGGCCTAACGCCCAGGGTCTTACCTGCGGCTCAGGCCTAGGTGCCTGCCAAACGGTGGGCTCTGGTAGTGGTCTGGGCCTAATGCCCAGACCACTTTTTATGGGGCTCAGGCCTATTTGCCTGCCTATCTGTGGGCTCGCCTAGCGGTCTGAGCCTAATGCCCAGACCACTTTATATGGTGGGTGGCTCGGGCAGTTGCCCGCCTACTTTATTATATAGTGACCTGGGACTAGTACCCAGGCCAATTACTCCTACTAATGGGGCAATCCCCTCATGGGGCCTAATGCCGGCTATAGTGCCCCGGGCCTTGTGCCCGCCTAATTACCCACGGGCCTAGTGCCCGACAACGCTCCATGGGCCTAACACCCGACAATCCTGGCGGTCTAGGGAGGGGGGTATATGGTGGGCCTCACGGAGGGCCTACCTGCTACGTTGGAAGAGGCTGCGGGGGGGAACTTCGTGACGCTCTTTTACTTTCCTCCCCCGCAGTCCTCTCCAGTCCTCAGCCGCATTCTTCGGCCGCTGGCCCGTCCTGGCCAGCGGCACCGCCTCTTCTTCTCTTCTTCCAGCCGGCGCCGCCTGTCTTCTTTCTTGACAGCGGCGTCTTCTGGCCTCTTCCGCGGCCGCCGCCCCTGTTGCTCCCCCGATCTTTCGCTCTTCGGGAGGTCTTCTCTCCTCCCTCTCCGCCACCGAACTGACTTTTCCCGCTCGGCGCCGTCTAATACAAGACGGCGCGAGTGGGCGGGGCTATGACGCGGCGAGCCGTGATTGGCTAGTCGCGTCCGCCTCTGGTTGGCTGCTGGCCCACGAGCCAGGTTTGGCTCACGGCCAGAGCCAAACGCCCGCCGCACATACACCGCGCCCAACACCTGACCGGCGCTGGGAGCAGGTACTCTCTCCCAGCGCCGGCTACCCGCCGCTTCTTGGCTGCCGGGCGCCAAGCTCCGCTGAGCTTCCGCCCGAAGCCAAGCTTCTCCCGGCGCCACAGTACCGCCGGCACTGGTGAAAGGGACCAGGCGGTCCCTTCACCAGGTGCCCACGGGATCTGCACCAACGCTAGGGACATTACTGTCCCAGCGCCGGCAACGGATGTGTCCCGCAGAGGACACATCCCCCCTGCCTGCCCCTGCACCTCGGCTGATGCTGGGATCAAACACGTGATCCCAGCACAGCCTTCCACATTTCCCCCCCTTTTTTCCTTTGTAGTCCCTACAAAGTCTTCTTCCATCTCCATCGTCCGCGGGTCAGGGTATTCTATGGTCCCTCCAGCGAGGATCTGTTCAAGGGCCCAGCCGGGACCGACCATGACCCCACATTCCTTCTCCACTGGCTCCGGGCTCTCCATCTTCGTACCTCCTGACTTCACTCTGCGGATCCTCTGTGGGAGTGGCAACTCGGAAGTGCCACTCTCGATGGGCCACCATGGGGAATTTTCTTCTAAGGGTGCCGCAGCCACCCACTCTTCTTCCAACTGGTCTGGGGCATCTTCACTGTATTCAGGGTGTGGCACTAACCACCACCCAATAGTCACTTCCTCCTGGGCATCCTCTTCTTCCCGGGTCTCTGCCGACATTTTGCAAGAATCTGGACTCTTCTCCACAGACTCCTGCAGCAGGCGACAATCTCCTTCTCCAGCATACTCCATCTCTTCTGCTGACATCTCCGGGTATCCAGGTCGCGGACTCTTCCAGCATGGGGAGATCCTAGACTTCTTTGCCACTGGGTCTTCACGCTCTTCCTTATAGCGCGGCATCTTCACCTCCCAGTCATCCACATCCGTCCTCTGCGGGCAAGGATTCTTCTTCACTGGGACCTCTTCGGGGCATAACAGTGCCACTGCATCTTCCCAGGGACACTCATGGGCCAAGTGTCCCTGCCGCCGACACTTCCAGCACGGGGGTGCTGTTGCCATCTTCATCACAAAGGGGTCTCTACCCTTCGGCTCCTGCTCAGGAACAATGGGCACCTGCGAACGTACTTCCAGCAGGCTCTTCTGCTCCACTTCCCTGGCTTCTTCTATCCACTTCTGGGCTCTGCCATCCAAGATCATCCGATTTTCGTCCCACGCACAATCTCGAAGCTCATGCCCTGGATCTCCACATCCTTCACACCGGAATTCTTCATCCTCCTGGTGCCACTCTTCATCACGTGGACAGCTATTATGCTCATGCCCTTAGGTTCCGCAGAGCATACACCAGAGTCTCTTCCTCACAGAGTTCTTCTGACCACATCTCTGGACCGCTTGCTGGGCCATCTGTGTGATCTCCAACGGGGACATTTCTTCCTCTTCTGTCGCCCTAAATTCACGCCAGGGACATTCGCTGGCATCATGTCCCAGTCGCTGACACATCTTGCAGGGGGTCACAGCTGATTTCCTGCGCCCCTTCTCCCGGCGCTCTTCCTTGCCGCGCTGTACCGACCGCTGCACCATCTTCATGATGTCTTCTCCCGACACCGTAATCCAGTCACTCTTGTCCTCATACGCCCGGGGATGGTTCCACTCCGGAGCTGTCCGTAGGGGGTTCCTCTTGCCGGTGGTCCACATCGTGTCCGTGATCCTGCCGACTACGCCAAATGTGAGGGGCGGGTGCGGTGCAATGCTTGCTGCCGTGCAGGTGTACGTCTGTTACTTACCTTGCGTCGCACCCTCTCACTTTCAGGCCGTGTGTTGAACAGACGGTCCTGGAACCTCCAAATAGAACACGGACACGATGACCTAGGGGGAAGGAGACGAGGTGAGTACCGTCCTTCCTCACGTCGACCGACGCGCCCTACCGAACCGGGGGATAAATTCAGGTTTTAAGTGAAGATCATCATGGGCACTTTTGGCCTCAGATCCCAAATTTTCACCTATCGGTACTCACGCACCAGGTGAAGATCCGTCCTTGCACCGGGTTGCAAGGTTCACCGTCCGCCCAGAAGGAAGGAGAGATAGATAGTGACAAACAAACAGGGAGAGACAGTACACACAGATATTTCTCACCGTGTCCACTCCTGCTCTTCGTCCGCTCACTCGCCTACAGGTCCCTGTAAGGAGATACACAACACAGCCGTGCAGGGCCTAAACCTATGTCAAGCAACTACACATACTAAACGGCATCACCCTCAACCTACGGTGTGTGTAGTGCGACAGATATAGCAACTAAACTTTTGCCCTGCACGGAACACCAATCACAGACCAAATATACAAGAGCAAAACACGGTACTGTCTCTTTAAATGTCTGCTACCTACCTATCCAGAGCTGGCCAGCTCCTCTTCTCGGTGACTGGGGAAACCACTACCTCATGGGTGGAAGCCGTACAGCTCTCCACCACTGCTCACACCTCTAATCATATATGAGGGGCACACCTAATGGGCTCAGGGCCCTGGGCCTAATGCCCAGGGTCTTACCTGCGGCTCAGGCCTAAGTGCCTGCCAAACGGTGGGCTCTGGTAGTGGTCTGGGCCTAATGCCCAGACCACTTTTTATGGGGCTCAGGCCTATTTGCCTGCCTATCTGTGGGCTCGCCTAGCGGTCTGAGCCTAATGCCCAGACCACTTTATATGGTGGGTGGCTCGGGCAGTTGCCCGCCTACTTTATTATATAGTGACCTGGGCCTAGTACCCAGGCCACTTACTCCTACTAATGGGGCAATCCCTTCATGGGGCCTAATGCCCGCTATAGTGCCCCGGGCCTTGTGCCCGCCTAATTACCCACGGGCCTAGTGCCCGACAACGCTCCACGGGCCTAACACCCGACAATCCTGGCGGTCTAGGGAGGGGGGTATATGGTGGGCCTCACGGAGGGCCTACCTGCTACGTTGGAAGAGGCTGCGGGGGGGAACTTCGTGATGCTCTTTTACTTTCCTCCCCCGCAGTCCTCTCCGGTCCTCAGCCGCATTCTTCGGCCGCTGGCCCGTCCTGGCCAGCGGTGCCGCCTCTTCTTCTCTTCTTCCAGCCGGCGCCGCCTGTCTTCTTTCTTGACAGCTGCGTCTTCTGGCCTCTTCCGCGGCCGCCGCCCCTGTTGCCGCGCCGATCTTTCGCTCTTCGGGAGGTCTTCTCTCCTCCCTCTCCGCCACCGAATTGACTTTTCCCGCTCGGCGCCGTCTAATACAAGACGGCGCGAGTGGGCGGGGCTATGATGCGGCGAGCCGTGATTGGCTAGTCGCGTCCGCCTCTGGTTGGCTGCTGGCCCGCGAGCCAGGTTTGGCTCGCGGCCAGAGCCAAACGCCCGCCGCACAGTACACCGCGCCCAACGCCTGACCGGCGCTGGGAGCAGGTACTCTCTCCCAGCGCCGGCTACCCGCCGCTTCTTGGCTGCCGGGCGCCAAGCTCCGCTGAGCTTGCGCCCGAAGCCAAGCTTCTCCCGGCGCCACAGTACCGCCGGCACTGGTGAAAGGGACCAGCCGGTCCCTTCACCAGGTGCCCGCGGTATCTGCACCAACGCTAGGGACATTATTGTCCCAGCACCGGCAACGGATGTGTCCCGCAGAGGACACATCCCCCCTGCCTGCCCCTGCACCTTGGCTGATGCTGGGATCAAACACGTGATCCCAGCACAGCCTTCCACATTTCCCCCCCCTTTTTCCTTTGTAGTCCCTACAAAGTCTTCTTCCATCTCCATCGTCCACGGGTCAGGGTATTCTATGGTCCCTCCAGCGAGGATCTGTTCAAGGGCCCAGCCGGGACCGACCATGACCCCACATTCCTTCTCCACTGGCTCCGGGCTCTCCATCTTCGTACCTCCTGACTTCACTCTGCGGATCCTCTGTGGGAGTGGCAACTCGGAAGTGCCACTGTCGATGGGCCACCATGGGGAATTTTCTTCTAAGGGTGCCGCAGCCACCCACTCTTCTTCCAACTGGTCTGGGGCATCTTCACTGTATTCAGGGTGTGGCACTAACCACCACCCAATAGTCACTTCCTCCTGGGCATCCTCTTCTTCCCGGGTCTCTGCCGACATTTTACAAGAATCTGGACTCTTCTCCACAGACTCCTGCAGCTGGCGACAATCTCCTTCTCCAGCGTACTCCATCTCTTCTGCTGACATCTCCGGGTATCCAGGTCGCGGACTCTTCCAGCATGGGGAGATCCTAGACTTCTTTGCCACTGGGTCTTCACGCTCTTCCTTATAGCGCGGCATCTTCACCTCCCAGTCATCCACATCCGTCCTCTGCGGGCAAGGATTCTTCTTCACTGGGACCTCTTCGGGGCATAACAGTGCCACTGCATCTTCCCAGGGACACTCATGGGCCAAGTGTCCCTGCCGCCGACACTTCCAGCACGGGGGTGCTGTTGCCATCTTCATCACAAAGGGGTCTCTACCCTTCGGCTCCTGCTCAGGAACAATGGGCACCTGCGAACGTACTTCCAGCAGGCTCTTCTGCTCCACTTCCCTGGCTTCTTCTATCCACTTCTGGGCTCTGCCATCCAAGATCATCCGATTTTCGTCCCACGCACAATCTCGAAGCTCATGCTCTGGATCTCCACATCCTTCACACCAGAATTCTTCATCCTCCTGGTGCCACTCTTCATCACGTGGACAGCTATTATGCTCATGCCCGTAGGTTCTGCAGAGCATACACCAGAGTCTCTTCTTCACAGAGTTCTTCTGACCACATCTCTGGACCGCTTGCTGGGCCATCTGTGTGATCTCCAACGGGGACATTTCTTCCTCTTCTGTCGCCCTAAATTCACGCCAGGGACATTCGCTGGCATCATGTCCCAGCCGCTGACACGTCTTGCAGGGGGTCACAGCTGATTTCCTGCGCCCCTTCTCCTGGCGCTCTTCCTTGCCGCGCTGTACCGACCACTGCACCATCTTCATGATGTCTTCTCCCGACACCGTAATCCAGTCACTCTTGTCCTCATACACGGACACGATGACCTAGGGGGAAGGAGACGAGGTGAGTACCGTCCTTCCTCACGTCGACCGACGCGCCCTACCGTACCGGGGGATAAATTCAGGTTTTAAGTGAAGATCATCATGGGCACTTTTGGCCTCAGATCCCAAATTTTCACCTATCGGTACTCACGCACCAGGTGAGGATCCGTCCTTGCATCGGGTTGCAAGGTTCACCGTCCGCCCAGAAGGAAGGAGAGATAGATAGTGACAAACAAACAGGGAGAGACAGTACACACAGATATTTCTCACCGTGTCAACTCTTGCTCTTCGTCCGCTCACTCGCCTACAGGTCCCTGTAAGGAGATACACAACACAGCCGTGCAGGGCCTAAACCTATGTCAAGCAACTACACATACTAAACGGCATCACCCTCAACCTACGGTGTGTGTAGTGCGACAGATATAGCAACTAAACTTTTGCCCTGCACGGAACACCAATCACAGACCAAATATACAAGAGCAAAACACAGTACTGTCTCTTTAAATGTCTGCTACCTACCTATCCAGAGCTGGCCAGCTCCTCTTCTCGGTGACTGGGGAAACCACTACCTCATGGGTGGAAGCCGTACAGCTCTCCACCACTGCTCACACCTCTAATCATATATGAGGGGCACACCTAATGGGCTCAGGGCCCTGGGCCTAACGCCCAGGGTCTTACCTGCGGCTCAGGCCTAGGTGCCTGCCAAATGGTGGGCTCTGGTAGTGGTCTGGGCCTAATGCCCAGACCACTTTTTATGGGGCTCAGGCCTATTTGCCTGCCTATCTGTGGGCTCGCCTAGCGGTCTGAGCCTAATGCCCAGACCACTTTATATGGTGGGTGGCTCGGGCAGTTGCCCGCCTACTTTATTATATAGTGACCTGGGCCTAGTACCCAGGCCACTTACTCCTACTAATGGGGCAATCCCTTCATGGGGCCTAATGCCCGCTATAGTGCCCCGGGCCTTGTGCCCGCCTAATTACCCACGGGCCTAGTGCCCGACAACGCTCCACGGGCCTAACGCCCAACATTCCTGGTGGTCTGGGGAGGGGGGTATATGGTGGGCCTCACGGAGGGCCTACCTGCTACGTTGGAAGAGGCTGCGGGGGGGAACTTCGTGACGCTCTTTTACTTTCCTCCCCCGCAGTCCTCTCCGGTCCTCAGCCGCATTCTTCAGCCGCTGGCCCGTCCTGGCCAGCGGCGCCGCCTCTTCTTCTCTTCTTCCAGCTGGCGCCGCCTGTCTTCTTTCTTGACAGTGGCGTCTTCTGGCCTCTTCCGCGGCCGCCGCCCCTGTTGCCGCGCCGATCTTCCGCTCTTCGGGAGGTCTTCTCTCCTCCCTCTCCGCCACCGAACTGACTTTTCCCGCTCGGCGCCGTCTAATACAAGACGGCGCGAGTGGGCGGGGCTATGACGCGGCGAGCCGCGATTGGCTCGTCGCGTCCGCCTCTGATTGGCTGCTGGCCCACGAGCCAGGTTTGGCTCGCGGCCAGAGCCAAACGCCCGCCGCACAGTACACCGCGCCCAACGCCAGACCGGTGCTGGGAGCAGGTACTCTCTCCCAGCGCCGGCTACCCGCCCCTTCTTGGCTGCTGGGCGCCAAGCTCCGCTGAGCTTGTGCCCGAAGCCAAGCTTCTCCCGGCGCCACAGTACCGCCGGCACTGGTGAAAGGGACCAGGCGGTCCCTTCACCAGGTGCCCGCGGTATCTGCACCGACGCTAGGGACATTACTGTCCCAGCGCCGGCAACGGATGTGTCCCGCAGAGGACACATCCCCCCTACCTGCCCCTGCACCTCGGCTGATGCTGGGATCAAACACGTGATCCCAGCACAGCCTTCCACAGCTTCATGAACCAGACCTCTCAAGTTGTAACAATCGGAGGCTCACTGTCCAATAGTGGTGTTTGCCATGTATAGAGTGTGGAGTCCCGGCCTGTGGGGAACGAACAGCCCGATGGTCCCGGCTTATGAGGCATTTGGAGGCAAGAATTTAGTCAGTCCATGACCGCCTTTTTTCCAGCTGCTGTTGCAATCCGAATGTTAAGAACTTGCTCTCCACATATAACTGCACAGCTCTCACTCCGTATTGTAAAATTTCCAGCTGAGGTTTAAATATAGTCCAGTAAGATAAATAGTAGTATCAAAAGTAGGTATCACTGACGTGTTTCGCTTCTATTTTAAGAAGCTTTAAAGTCACTTTACCTGCAATGTATTTGTGAGTTACTAATAAAGAATTATCTGCTGAAAGATTGAAAGATTTCCTGGTGAGTGCCTATGTTCTGTATTACTATATCTTTGGACTACTTGTCCCTTATGAAGCACCACCCTGTAGGAACATTTAGCTTGGAGTGTGGACATTGCCAATATATTTATATCTATATATATATATATATATATATATAAATATATATATATATATATATACACACTACGGTTCAAAAGTTTGGGGGAGACTTAGAAATTTCGTTATTTTTGAAAGAAAAGCACTTTTTTTTTAATGAAGATAACATTAAAATAATCAGAAATAAAACTCTATACATTGTTAATGTGGTAAATAACTATACTAGCGAATATCTACATAGGTGTATAGAGGCCCATTTCCAGCAACCATCACTCCAGTGTTCTAATGTTACATTGTGTTTGCTAAGCGCATTAGAAAATTAATGGATGATTAGAAAACCCTTGAAAACCCTTGTGCAATTATGTTAACACAGCTGAAAACAGGTTTGCTCGTTAGAGAAGCTATAAAACTGGCCTTCCTTTGAGCTAGTTGGGTATCTAGAGCATCACATTTGTGGGTTTGATTATACTCTCCAAATGGCCAGAAAAAGAGAACTTTCATGTGAAACTCGACAGTCTATTCTTGTTCTTAGAAATGAAGGCTATTCCATGCGAGAATTTGCCAAGAAACTGAACATTTCCTACAACGGTCTGTACTACTTCCTTCAGAGAACAGCACAAACAGGCTCTAACCAGAGTAGAAAGAGAAGTGGGAGGCCCCGGTATACAACTGTGCAAAAAGACAAGTACATTAGAGTCTCTAGTTTGAGAAATAGATGCCTCACAAGTCCTCAACTGGCAGCTTCATTAAATGTTACCCGCAAAATGCCAGTGTCAACGTCTACAGTGAAGAGGCGACTTCGGGATGCTGGCCTTCTAGGCAGAGTGGCAAAGAAAAAGCAATATCTGAGACTGGCCAATAAAAGGGAAATATTAATATGGGCAAAAGAACACAGACATTGGACAGTGGAAGATTAGAAAAAAGTGTTATGGACAGACGAATCAAAGTTTGAGGTGTTTGGATCACACAGAAGAACATTTGTGAGATGCAGAACAAGTGTAAAGATGCTGTAAGAGTGCCTGATGCCATCTGTCAAGCATGGTGGAGGTAATTTGATGGTCTGGGGCTGCTTTGGTGCTGGTAAAGTGGGAGCTTTGTACAAGGTAAAAGGGATTTTAAATAAGGAAGGCTATCACTCCATTTTGCAACGCCATGCCATACCCTGTGGACAGCGCTTGATTGGAGCCAATTTCCTTCTCCAACAGGACAATGACCCAAAGCACACCTCCAAATTATACAAGAACTATTTAGGGAAGAAGCAGGCAGCTAATATTCTGTCTGTAATGGAACGGCCAGCGCAGTCACCAGATCTCAACCCCATTGAGCTGTTGTGGGAGCAGCTTGACCATATGGTACGCAAGAAGTGCCCATCAAACCAATCCAACTTGTTGGAGGTGCTTCAGGAAGCGTGGGGTGACATTTCTTCAGATTACCTCAACAAATTAACAGCTAGAATGCCAAAGGTCTGCAATGCTGTAATTGCTGCAAAAGGAGCATTCTTTGACAAAAGCAAAGTTTGAAGGACAAAATTATTATTTCAAATAAAAATCATTATTTCTAACCTTGCCAATGTCTTGACTATATGTTCTATTCATTTTGTAACTCATTTGATAAATAAAAGTAAGTTTTCATGTAAAACACGAAATTGTCTGGGTGACCCCAAACTTTTGAACGGTAGTGTATATATATTTTTTATAACATTTTGCTGCCCTAGGAAGCGATGATGTATATGAGAAGGTGAAAAGTACAATAATGGCATGCTTTTTTGATTTTGAGAT
Source organism: Taudactylus pleione (assembly GCA_031769625.1). Lineage (NCBI taxonomy): Eukaryota > Metazoa > Chordata > Amphibia > Anura > Myobatrachidae > Taudactylus > Taudactylus pleione. The sequence goes on along the minus strand of JAUIMM010000025.1, from coordinate 40,194,591 downwards.
AAACATTGTTAAATGTTGGTGGACCTAGAAGACATATCGTATTCCTTCTCCAACATTTTGGAGAAGGAATACAAAGATTCTGTCACCTCGATGGGCACATCATCCATTTTCTGCTCAGGGTTAAGATCTATCTTTCATCTCGGAAGATGCACAGGCTTCCTTGCTATGATCTGAATGAAATAGCTCAGTGGCATTCCTTCCAGCAGGAGGGAAAATTGGATGGGATTCATTTATATAATTATATACAAGGTTAAAGTTAATTATATTTACAAGATTAAAATATTTCTATATGATGTGTCTGCACAGTAATGATATATGCGGACTCATGCAATGCTTTAAAATACTCCAGTATCCAGTTTTGTGAATTAATTAGTGCAGAGATTCTTATATCCAGTCATCAGGAACCTCTGACAGTGCATGTTTTCCTGGTCTCCTAGAATCACAAGTGATATAATTGTAACACCTGCACCAGGCAACAATGAATACACTTGTGTTCCAGCCTGGAAATATTGAAATAATGTACTACTGTTAGCGGTTCCTGAGGGCAGTATTTGTGAAACAGTGTGTTACTGCACTGCAAATGTGCCTTCTTGTTTTTCCTTAACAGGTATTTAACTCAACTTGTATTCACCATCTGTGATAAGGTAAGACAATGTAAGCAGGGCCGTAGCTAGGGTAGTGCGGCCGGTGCCATCGCACAGGGCACCACAGGTCAGGGGGCGCCATTTGGGCCTGTCAAATGTCTGTTTATTATCATTCTTGCTTGTAGCTTCCTCTTATTTCATCCCCAGCATCTCCTAGCCTCCCTTATCTCTTCCCTGGCCCTTCCCCATGAGGCCATTCCCCTTATTTGGGTGCATTATGTCCCTTTGAAAAATGAGGAGGGCCAATGCTCTTTCTGGCACAGGGCACCAAAAAGTCTAGCTACGAATCTGAATGTATGCATTCTAATATACATGACAGGGCCTTTTATTTAGACATCTAATTGTAGGTCATGAGTCTGTGATACTATACCACAGTAATACCGGCCAACACAATTTAGTTAAAATTGTATTTATTATTGCAACTTACATTACAGTTTGCACCCCAAATTTTTAAGGTACCTCTGTACAGTACTGTTAAATCTGCCACTGATTTATTATATCTCTGTGTAAATCCTCAGTCATGGGTGGACTACATTGTGAATACACTTCTAACTATTATCTGTCTTGTGTATACAGCCATGGCCAAAAGTTTTGAGAATGACACAAGTATTGGTCTTCACAAAGTTTGCTGCTTCAGTGTTTTTAGACCTTTTTATCAGATGTTACTATGGTACACTGAAGTAAAATTACAAGCATTTCATAAGTGTCAAAGGCTTTTATAGGCAATCACATTAAGTTTATGCAAAGAGTCAATATTTGCAGTGTTGATCCTTTTTCAAGATCTATGCAATTCGCCCTGGCATGCTGTCAATCAACTTCTGGGCCACATATTGACTGACGGCCGCCCATTCCTGCCTAATCAATGCTTGGAGTTTGTCAGAATTTGTCGGTTTTTGTTTGTCCACCCGCCTCTTGAGGATTAATTGTGTTTAACCTTGTGCTTACATCAATGATACAATTTAGCGGGTCCCAGCATAGACTTCAATGGAGATTTCTCTCCATTGAAATTTATGGGGAGACACGCTGACCGCATACAGCCAATCAGCGAGCTGCCCCGACAAAGATGTACGCTGATTGTCTGGCGGCTCCTTCAATGACGGGGCACACATGTGCCTCGGTCATTTACGCGGAGTAAAGGCATGTGTACACACGCATACCTTTAGTCAGTCCGCTTGGATTCGGGTACACTCGTGTTTTTATTTTAACCCTTTGGATGCCTACTTGGAGAAGAGGACGTGAATTACGCATAGGAGAGGTGAGTATGGATTTTTTTTATAGGTACCCCTATGGATTACTTCGGATACTATGTGAGTATGTGTGATAGTGAGTGTGATAGTGAGTGTGAGTGTGCATGTATGTTATAATAAAATGTAACTTTCACAGTGTATGTTGTGTTTATTTATGTATTGCTTTGGTTGTGGAACTACAAGTGCCAGCAGGCCCGTAATGCCCTGCATGCTGGTATTTGTAGTTATCCAAATACCAGCATGCGGGGGAGGCTTGCTGGTATGTGTAGTTCCACAACTAAACACAATATTTAACCTTTGATTTTGAACTACACACTAACACTATCAACCTGGCACCCACCACCCTAGGGTGCCGGGGATAGCCCCGGGCTATCAGCCTAGGCCAAGGGTGCCCTGGAGAGGGGTACCCCTTTATTGGAGGGGTCCCCAACTTCCCAGGGATCCCTGGCCTGGGCTGTCTAGTGGTCAGGGCTGATGCTGCGGCTGGGGGGCCCAGTGAAAGTGATCCCCTGGCTGTGGCATCAGTCCCCCACTAGAAAGGGTCTGGAGCTGGTTTTAAATATATGGGGGAACTCATGCCATTTTTTTCTCCGTATATTTAAAATCAGGTCTGGCCCTGCTGCCTGGTGCTGGTTCTTAAATTACGGTGAAACCCTATTAATTTTGTTCCCCATAATTCTAGGAACCAGGACTGGCTGCCAAGTCTGGGGCTGGTTATGCTTTTGGGTGGGACCCTATGTCATTTTTTTTAAATAAAAACACTTTATATTAGATATACAGGCAGAAACATACACAAATCACACTGATCTGTGTATGTTTCTGCCAAACTCGCAGCTCAGGAGGTGGTCTATTTGAAACTTCTATTTTACAGTGTGTTTGCTACAATCTCACATGAGATTGGAAACTCAATTCTTATTAAATTTGTGAGTTGCTTTTTCATCTAAAGTACTTCCTATTTTGGCCGATGGTGAGTTTTTTCGAGTTTGCAAAGTCACATGAGTTTTAACAGTGAAAAAAGAGAACTCACTTCCAAACTCACTCGAGTTTGTCTTTAGTAAATTTGCGAGATGATAAAAATGCCAAAACTCACATGAGAATGCAATCTCACCAAAACTCACACAAACTTGATTCTTAGTCAATATACCCCAAAGTCTCATTAGCTACCTTGGAATTCCACTAACAACAGTCATTTCTTGATTTTGCTTCTTGGATATTTTGGGGTTCATAGAGCATAATATTTGCTAACTATGGTGGTTTTCCACTGTTTGATCTAGCAGAAGTTCTTGTCTGTGGTTGGATGTCCATGCTGATAGTCTCTGGTTCAGACTGGCATATCCAGTGACACATACTTATACTGCCTTTCTGATTCCACCTTTTTTTAACATACTACTGTCTCTTGGAATATAACATATCTTGACTTAACAAGCTTTCTAGACTTTTAATTCAGCTTATGTCTTTTTTCTATACTGATATGTACATGTGCAGTGCACCCAAAAACTCTGAGATGCTTAACAGTTGGATTTATTCCAGAAAACTCTTCTATTTGTGTTTGTCTTTTAAGACATTTGTGGGAGGGCGGTTTTTCAGTTAAACAGCTGTAGGCACTGCTTCAGCCCAAAAAACAGTCGTTTAGGCCTGCATCTTTCAATATACATCTGGCTTTTTCCAATAATGTACGATTTACATGCTCACTTACACCATTCTGCTCTGGCATGTACATGATGGTCAATTGATGTTCAATGCCATGCTTCTTTAGGAAGAATTCCACATCTTTGTTAAGATATTATCCTCCATTGTCAGACCTCAAGACTTTCAGTCAGTGACCAGTTTGATTTTCTACTAATGTCTTGTAGTCTGCAATTTTCTTCATCACTTCACACTTTTCATTGATGATATAAATGTGTGTCATTCTCTTGAAATCATTGATGAATGTTAGGTAGTATCTGTATCCACATACATCCGTATGAACCAACTCCAGGGGTGCCTTAACTCTGCTTGCTGATTTTGGAAATGAACAATGGCTTTGTTTTCCTGTAATATAGCTTCCACACATGGGCCTTTCTGTATCTGTCATAGATATTGCTATCACCATCCCATTAAGTTTCTGTACACTGTAATATCTAAGGCGACCTAATGTTCTGTACTAGAGTTCCATGGACTGTGACTCAGATGTCATCATTGCATAACACTGTTGTGTTTCAAGGACATATAATTGACGGTACTGGGTACCCGTTGCTATTACAGCCCGTTTGTTGTTCCGTACAATGCACTTTCCTTTTGCAAACTGGACTCTGTAACCTCTTAGCTCAAGGACACTGATGGCTATGATGTTTGTTCCCATATCTGGTACATAAAGCACATCATGGATTTATGTGACTATTTTCTTTAGTAAATATTCTTAAGTGGGAGGTGACAGTCCCAAATTGTGTAGCTGTCCGTTCTTAATTTTCTATTTCTTTAATTGATAAAAGATCTTAATGTAGTGAATCACTCTTCATTGCAGCTGAAATGTCTATTGGCACCTGAGTCAATATACCAACAATCTTTTCTGAAGCTGTCTGTGAGACTTAAAGCTGACTCATCTTTGCTGTTGCTTTCCTTATTTTCCATAATATTCACATTTTTCGGCTTACATTCAGATGCTTTGTGATCTATTTTATGACATATATAAGAATTAAATTTGAATATTCTGAGCTTCTCATGTTTAGTGTGTAATGCACTATTCTCAACATTCAATTCACATACATCTGGTAGGGCCAGAGATGGTCGCACGCCCACAGAGGTCCCATCCCTGTCTCTACAATCACCAATACCCTGCATCCCCAAGGAGCTATGCCGCTTTTCCACCAGGGGCAAGCTGAGACCTCCACACACCTGATCCATCCAAGGCAATTAGCAGGACCTGAGACCCAGCAGACCATCACTGCAGAGGAATCCCAGTCCCTTTGTTTGACCCTGCACCGTGGCTCCTACTGCTTACTCACTGCCTCCACCACCTACTACAACCAGAAAAGAGACTCAGGTGTCTTCGAGGAATGCCCCCAGGAGCGTAAGGAGCAGAGAGCCACCATCTTGCCGCATGCTAACCTTCCTCACCACCATCACAGCCGGCTTCCCATGTCTCTGCCACCAGACCCCCTGGGACTTAAGGAGAGAATCGGTCAGATGGCCAATCTACCATCTATTCACCTGCCGGCCCCTTCCCTGCAATGAGGCAGTTTCAACTACTAGAACAACAGCAGACCCCTCTCCCCACTTCAAGTGGCACAGGCTGGAGTGGCTCTGTAGTGGGAAAGTCAGTGACAACAGACTGGCAGTTTCTTCACTGGACTGCAGCTATTATACTGTACTTTTATTCTGTTTACATATTTTGGTTTATCACTTTCCACTGCAAAGCCACAGTGAGGGCAGATGGATCCTTGTATGGCTTATCTCCCACAGTGTAACCTTTGTAGTGCACCCAACATGGCTGCCTGGTACACTCGTAGAAATACAAGGGCCTGATGGTTAGGTTAAGACCGTACTCCTAGCATTAGGATGCTGCAACCACTTATTTTCTGTCATCTCTTCTAGGCATAACCTGTCCTACCCAGGATAAACCTACATAGTGCAGCCAAGACTCCTGCCTCCTCTGGTACTTTTTGTTGGTGAAATGGACAACCCATGGAAGTTAGAACCCAAAATGGGTGCACCATCCCTGCAATATGCTTATTGTGCTCTGCAGATTTTGGAATTTTGAATTATTCCTGTGTGTTTTTTTCTTGCTCTAATTCAAAATCATTTGTACAATGTCCCAAGTTTGATGTCTGTAAAGAGAGTACCATGGGAGAAAAGCACTGTATAAATAAAAGTATTATTATTATTACATGTTCCTGGGACTGCACCAGTTTTGTTCTGACAATTTCTGTAGTTAGTTTGACTGTGTTTGTTTCTAATGCTGTTACAAGAAAGTCGAAATCAGTTAAGTTCTGTAGCATCACTATAGTGATCTTGTCAACATCATCTGGATGGAATCCTACAGACGTTAACTGCTGGGATATGGACATCATTTTGTCAATGTAGTCACTCATACTTGTTCACCTCCTAGTGAAGTGGGCAGGTTGGGGATATAATACCAGGAATGACCAATCTGTAGGAAGGAGGCAGGGCTAAAATGCTGCGAATCATGTTATTTTAGCCATGCGCCCTCCACAATGGCCCGTGATTTGTGGCATTTTGCTGTGATGGGGGTGGGGTTTATGACGTAAAGAGCCTACTGTTGAAGCCGGAAAATTGGCTGAGACAGGATCGGTTTAAAATTAAATCTGCGCAACGCCATTTTGCGAATGGCAATGAGACGCCATTTTACGACTGGCCGCCCAGTGCCATTTTAGTGAATCTTGCCCATTATAAGTACATACGGCAATGCTATTATTTAGCGTCATGTGAGTTCCACGCAATGGAAAGAAATTAAAAGTCCTCACCATATAAATACAGACAGTCACTAAAACATATAAAATGATCAACCCTGCAAAACACGTACCATGGTGTACTCCATAAACACGTAGTCGCACAACGCTAACTAGCGTCTTTTCTCAATTCCCCAATACTTACACACTGCACACTTACATAAAAAGGTTCCCTAGCATTAAAGTGTAATATTCAAGGTTTATTCAGTATTATTAATATTGTGAAATAAATGTAATTTGATATCTAAGATTTAGTACATGGTAAGTAGACCGTGTTTGGTGTTGTACTGATCCACTGTGTCTTTGCAGATTTCCGGTATCATCGGTGAGAAGATCGCAACATGTGTCTGCAAACTTTGGACTATAGAGAGTTAAACATTAAAATGTACTTTGTAATGCAGCCAGCTTAGATTTATTATGCAGCAGGAAACAGGACACAAAGAGCTGTTGGAGGCTGGTTTGTGTCCATACGAATTGACCTATGAACTATACTGTAACAGAAGAACCAGGAAGAAGAACCAATGGAATCATGCCAAACTGTTCTATTGTATTGCCTATCTCTGTAAGAGTATATATGTGGGCTCTCTAAACTTGGATGCCAGTCCGACTGCTTTGCTGCTGATGGAGGTTTCTATTCTGATGCCGGTATCTGGGTCCAGAGCGTGTGCGTATGTAACAACTGTACCTTGGGTCTGTATGATTTATTTGCGCTAATTGTATGTAGATCACAACATGTAACCATCTGTTTTACATTGAATAATGACTTTTTGTGCTTTGGATCCACACTCAAAGTCTGAAAGCATTTATTTATTGTGCGACTCATTACGCTAAATAGCGACAATTTAAGAAGGTATAGGTAGGTTGCAATCGATAGGTAGGAATCCATAGTTGGAGGCACGGAGTGTGAATCATGCTACCGGTCACTTGGTAACACTCGGTCAGCGAACTCTCAGCAAAAGGGTGGCGGTGCCATAGCAGGAGAACGCATTGTGCCTTCAAAAATCTGCTACCACTTTGTTGCCGAGAGTCCGCTACCCATTATTGTGGCCTAAGGAGTGCTGGTTAGAATCCAGGGACAAAGTTAGCGTAAGGGTAATAATACGTTTTGTGTAGTAGTCGCATTATTGTGTATGCGACTAGTTACACAATAGCATATACGTATTTCCTGTATTGCTGCAACGTGTTTAAACAAAGCCTTCGAGAGTGAACGGTGATATTGATAGATAGCATTGTTGTAAATACATTGATCAGTGTTGCCATAATCTGGGAAAACGTGTATTTTTCTGCGCAGGAAAAGGGTGTGTAACAGTGAACATTTGTTGGTAGGGGTAACATGTTCCCTATTTAAGGGTATCGTAGGACCCTTAAGTGCTAGGCGCCTGGTGTTGGCCTAGTGGCTCGGTAGTAGATACCGCAGTCTATACACATAAGCAGGTGTAGTTGTTGTCTTTGTTGTAGGTTCGGCTCCCAGTGTGATTACAGTATTCAGTGATCAGTTAGGGTTATTTGAGCATTGTAATTGAACTGCACAGTTTTGGCTACATTGTGATTGTGAACTGAGTAGAGGGTGGACGAAATCACTGAAAAGGGTAGGTGTTATTGGAAAACCTACATGCTAGCAGTTGAAAGGTAGTCAAAAAGGGATTAGGTGCGTGGAAGCAGCCTGGTTATTCTTCCATAGGTGTGTGGGCGCATCCTGTTAATATCGTCCGCAGGTAAGTGAAAGTATCTTGACTGTCTTTCACCAGTCTAAATCTCTATTGAAAAGCTTAGGGTTCTCCTAGAATGGGAGCCAAGCAAACGGTAGAGATGTTAGATGATGTGCTGCTGTTGGAAGCGCCGCTTGGGTCGGCACGGCATATTATGCATACTAAGTACGGTGCTTATGCAATTAGGTACTGTGATGTATGGTTTAAAATGATGATGAAGAGTGTTAGACCGTTTCCCAGAATTGGCAGCTTTAATAAGGAGGTATTGAACAATGTGCGAGATAGCATCTGTATGGTGCGCTCTCGAATGAAAAAGGTAAAATATAACGAGTGTTTAAAGTTGTGGCAGCATGAGGGGGATGTGTGGCTTAAAGGTGTGCACGCGATGCAAACTAGTATCGCGAGCACGTTACAGGAGAGTGTACGCGCAATGCTAAACCATGGTGCGTGCGTGCCGTGAGATAGCTCGCACGTGCAGCAAGGTAGCGTTACGGAAGGTATTGACAGTGGTTCACGCGCACCACCACCACCCTATGCGGATGGGGGTGCAGGCACAGTTGTTGAAAAAAAAACATAAAAATGTAACAAGTAACTTGTACCCTCTCTTGAGTAATCACAAAGAAAATGTTTATGATGCAGATGACAAACCTGTTGTTATGTCTGCCATTGCCCATGCTCTGCAGGCTATCACCCAGTACACTGGGATAAAGGATATTAAAGATAGCACTCATCACAGGGAAATGATCACCACTGTACTTTTGGATGGTCTAAAAGAGAATCTAAAGACCTGAGTTCAGACATCACTACCTGGCTGGAGAGGAGTTACTGTAGACACGCTCATAGAATCCGCTATTGAACATGATAAAAACATTCTCATAAAGAGAGAGACCCAGAGTGAGAAGCTAATGGCTGTTAGTATTCAAGCTCTAGAAGGAATGAAAGTAACATCACACCCACCAGACACACCTGCACCTACACAGCTACAAGTCCTCACCAATCCTGCACCACCGCAAACACAACCCTACCCCACTTATCACACACAGACTCAAAACCCATACTATCCACAGCCACCATATTACCCTCAACATCCTTATCCACACCCAAAATCTTCCCCTTCCGCTCAACCCACACAGCAACCCTTTCACCCACCCCAGTCACGAAGGTGCTTTAACTGCAACCAAGTGGGACGTGTAAGTAGGAACTGTAAAGTGAAGAAGGTAGGACCCCCTAACCAGGGAGTACCTGGATATCCCCATAAGGGATATACACAGAGTACAGGAAATTTACAACAGTCACCAGCTCCAATTGTGGCCTTAAATGCTGTATTGGAGAGTGAGAGTCAACGCTAGGGGTCAGGTCATACCTGTAGTCTACAGATAGTCAGGTTAACGGGAAGTACTAGGGAAGAACCGGTGATGATGGTTGATGTAGCTGGTACTAAATATCCTTTTCTTGTAGACACAGGGGTGACCAGATCAGTGATAAAATCTCCAGCTAATTTACAGGTGACCAGCAAGACAGTACCAGCAATGGGTGTAATGGGTAAAGTGCAACATTATCCTTTAACCAAATCCACAGAGGTCACTATCGGGCCATTGCATACCAGGCATTCTTTCCTCCTGGCAGCAGTGGCTATTACTAACCTACTGGGAAGGGATTTGTTATGTAAGATGGGATGTGTCATATATTGTACCCCTGATGGTATATTTCTAGATATCCCAGAGAGAGTTGCGCACGAGATGAGGGATATATTGGACACTCCCCAAAGGATAATGTATCACTCTACTGGTTCAGGTAAAAATGAATCTCAGGTAGATCAAATGTTATCCCAAATCTCAGATTCACTTTGGACCAAGGATGGACAGGACACTTGATTAATGGCAAATGTAGCTCCCGTAATGGTAAATCTAAAAAGCGGTAGGCAAGCTCCAAAAATTCCCCAGGACCCATTAAAACAGGAGATAGAATTAGTGGTTTATCCCATAATTGAGCGATTATTACAGTGGGGAATTTTAGTCCGTACAGCAAGTGTAGCCAACAGTCCCATCTTTCCTGTGAAAAAGAGTTTTGGGAGGGGTTATAGGCTGGTACAAGACCTTAGAGGAGTTAATAAGGTAGTAGAGAGCCATTTCCCATAGTGCCAAATCCAGCTGTCATTCTTATGCAGATCCCACCAAATGCAACCCATTTCACTGTCATTGACCTCTGTTCTGCTTTCTTCTCTGTACCTCTTCATCCTGACTGTCAGTACCTATTAGCTTTTACATACAGGGGTGTACAATACACATGGACACGATTGCCCCAGGGTTTCATAGACAGCCCCAGTATCTTCTCCCAGGCCTTACAGGAATGTTTACAATCTTTTAAACCTGCCAATTGATCTGTTCTAATACAATATGTGGATGATTTATTGTTATGTCCTGATTAGTTTATGTCATGTTTAAATGATACTAAACTTTTATTGCTTCATCTCTCGCAAACAGGACACAAGGTTGGTAAGGACAAACTACAGCCATGCCAGTCCAGGGTTAAATACTTGGGACAATGCCTAACCCAGGGGTTACAATATCTGACAAATGACAGAATCCAAGCCATACAGAATATGACACTGCCGCAGAATCAACAGCAGATTCGTACCTTCTTGGGAATGTGTGGATACTGCAGAATGTGGATCCCAGGTTTTTCTATTTTTGCCTTGCCATTACAGGACTTAGGACCTTATTCAGAGTTGGTTGCAAGTGATGATGCGCTCGTAACCTACTCGATGGTTAGTCCTGCGCATGCGCAGCGGCCGCACTGTGTGTGCACAAGCCCCGGAGTGACAGAGAATCTCTGTCACTCTGGAGCTCATTACCAAAGGGGCGGCTGTCGATGTTGATCGACAGCTTGCCCCATTTGGTAGGTGGGCCGGGGGGGTGGTTTCCTTAATGAACGCCTACCATTTTGTGGGCAGCCACACTGACATCATCAGTGATGTCAGTGGGGAGCTTACTGCTCCATCAGAGCAGAAAGCTCCCTGGGGCTTACAAGTACCCAGACCCAACCTTAGGGTCTGGTCTTAAGCCCCGATGGTCGTGATGGTGATCACCATCGCGACCATCATCCTGGTTGGTTGTTAAGCTGTGGGTGGTAACCCACAGCTTAACTAACGACCAGGAGGCCGCACTTCAAAAATGAAGCGGCCGCCCTCATTCAGAGAGAGCAATCGCTTCTTACGACTGCCTCTGAATGAGGGCCTTAGTCTCTTCCTCAAAGCCCGATCGTGTCATACACACAGAGAAATCAGAGCAGGCTTTCCTTATTCTTAAGGATAATCTGACAAGAGCACCTGCATTGGGAATACCTGATTATGAAAAACCTTTTGATTGGTATTGTACAGAAGCTGATGGTTGTGCAGCAGGTATCCTCACACAAAAACATGGTGATACCAGTAGGCCCGCAGCATACTACAGTGCACAATTGGACACTGTGGCAAGATCACTCCCAACGTGTTTAAGAAGTGTAGCAGCAACTGCTCTATTGGTCAGTAAGAGTGAGGATGTGGTACTAGGCCATGATATGATTGTCTATACTCCCGATGTTGGATCTGCTTTGCTAAACTCTGCCCAAACCAGACATGTCTCCTCAGCTAGATTAACAAAATGGGAACTAGCCTTAACAGCACCTGCAAACATCACCATCAAAAAGTGCAGTACATTAAATCCAGCTACGCATTTACCATATGTGCAACATGATGCACAAAGGGTGGAGAGTGGTGAGCCACTGGAGAAAGGTGAGTTCTGCAGGTATATTGATGCACATGATTGTATGGAATATCTGAATCAGACCTTTACTGCAAGACCTGACATACGGGATACACCTTTAGAAAATGTAGATGTGACATTTTACATGGATGGGAGTTGTCATAGACAAACCGACACTAGAGAGTTATGTACAGGTTATGCTGTGGTAAATGATGAGGTCGTTATAGAGGCCGACCCTTTAGGCCCACCACACTCGGCCCAAGTGGCGGAACTGGTGGCACTAAAGAGGGCATGTGAATTAGTGAAAGGTAAATCTGCTAATATCTACACTGACTCTAGGTATGCCTTCAGGGTAGTACACGATTTCAGCGCTCTATGGTGTCTGAGAAAATTTATGACAGCAGCAGGCACACCAATTGCAAATTCCAGGCGTATAAAAGGACTACTGACAGCAATCCAATTGCCTAAGGCAGTGGCGGTAATTAAGTGTAAAGCCAAACATGTGAGGATGATCCGGTGTCACTGGGCAACATAAGGGCAGACGAAGCTGCAAAATGGGCAGCAGGGTTAAAAATGATTGTACCAACTGAACAAATGATGACTTTTCAAACAATTGACATGCTGAAATTAATTGAGATGCAAAATTTGTGTTCCATTCAGGAAAAGGCAGTCTGGAGGTCCAAGGGATGTGGGCAAGAGTCTTCTGGACTCTGGAAAGATGGACAAGGTAAGCCAGTGGCTCCCAAGGCGTAATACCCAAGCCTAGCTGAGGCAGCGCACGGTCTGACTCATGTGGGAAAGCAAGGTATGAGCAAATTGGTGAGAGCGTACTGGTGCGCACCGAGTTTTTCTTCTCAAACGGAAAAGATAGCAATGTCCTGTCTGACCTGCTTGAGAAAAAACATTGGGAAAACGATCCCTACCGAACCATCCCACATTCCTCCGACTGACGGACCTTTTCAGGTAACACAAATTGATTTCATCCAATTACCACCCTGCAGGAATCTCAAGTATGTATTAGTGTGCACTGATGTGTTTTATAATTGGGTTGAGGCATACCCAAACATCACCAACTCCAATGAACCAGGAAGTTGGGAGGTGACTGGGAATAACCAGATGATGACCTTCTCACAAAGAGCTGACCGTGAGCCTATGAATTATGAACTGTTAGGTCAGGTGGAAGACACTAAGTAACACCAAAGAAATGGTTGGCTGAATACCAGAAGGGCGCTGTGCCAGGTTTATACAACCAGAAACTTGCATGAGTCAAATGGGAGAACCTTAAGTAAGATCACTTGCTAAGGAAATGTGTGTGACGATAATGATGCATTCTATTTCTTATGTTCTCCCCGATGATGTATATTTTATATGTGGAAGGAAAGCGTATAAGTGGCTCTTTCCGAGTTCCGAAGGTTTGTGTTACTTGGGAAGGGTAGTTCCAGAAGTTATGACCCTTACACATGGTGAAATGCTTAGTATTCATAAAAACACACCATCACCATATCTTCACACATAGTATGAACACAGAGACAAAAGATATATGATACCTGGTGACGTGCATAAAGCCACACAGTTAATTAGTGAGACAACTGGCTTTCAAGTTTTGGTAGCATTGGATCCCACCAGGATCGCTCGGGGTACACTAAATTTTAGATATATCCAAGATCTTGCTAAATTAATAGATAATATCACCGAGATGTATGATGACACATTCAGGTATACAGGTAGGGAGTTGCAAAATTATTTAACAGCTGTCACTGGAGGGTATTGCGTAACTTTGGCCACCCAATTTGGTGTAAAATGTTGCACTTACATTACAAACGATACCAGCGATCCCAAGGAGGTGATAGACCAGAAGATGGATGAAATTCTGCAGTTAAAATGGGAATTTCGAAAGAACCATAATGCTTCAGTGGCTGAAGTAGAGGAGAAGGTAGAGGAATGGGTTTCTTGGTTGAACACAGTGAAATGGTTCTCAGGTCTAGGAGAGTGGATCCAGGAAATGATTGCAAGCATAGGTAAACTCCTGATCTTCATACTGGTTGTCATCATAGTAATTGGCCTATGTGTCAGGTGTGTTCCTACTGTGTTGAAATGTGGAAAATGTAAAGATAAGGTAAACCGAAAGAATGAAATTATGATGGTGGTCAGTAGTAACAATATGAATACTGAGGTAAATGTAGGACTGCATTACAACCCTGAACTAGAAGGTACTATCATATAATGTATAAAATTTAGACATTAAATGTGTTATTAAAATGTTATTTAAAAACATCTTAAATAATATAAGTCCCTATTCCCCCTCAAGACTTCCTTTATAGGATTGGTGCATCCCCACATCTTTCCCATGATCTCCCAAGATCCACAGTGTGCGTACAAGGGTAGTTTTATGTCCCCTCTTAGAGAGACATTATTGATGGATTAAGAACCACCTTGTGCCATCCCATAAATTAACATTAAATAATATGTCATAATGTAAGCCAAAATAATTTTTTAGTGTATGATAGCATGTTGTTTGCTATCAAAGGGTGGACTGTCGAAGCCGGATAATTGGCTGAGACAGGATCGGTTTAAAATTAAATCTGCACAACGCCATTTTGCGAATGGCAATGAGACGCCATTTTGCGACTGGCCGCCTAGCTCCATTTTAGCGAAACTCGCCCATTATAAGTACATACGGCGATGCTATTATTTAGCGTTGTGCGATTCCCATGCAATAGAAAGAAGTTAAAAGTCCTCACAATATAAATACAGTCACTAAAACATATAAAATGATTAACCCTGCAAAACACGTACCATGGTGTACTCCACAAACACGTAGTCGCACAACGCTAATTAGCGTATTTTCTCAATTCCCCAATACTTACACACTGCACTCTTACATAAAAAGGTTCCCTAGCATTAAAGTGTAATATTCAAGGTTTATTCAGTATTATTAATGTTGTGAAATAAACGTAATTTGATATCTAAGGTTTAGCACATGGTAAGCAGACGGTGTTTGGTGTTGTACTGATCCACTGTGTCTTTGCAGATTTCCGGTATCATCGGTGAGATGATCGCAACATGTGTCTGCAAACTTTGGACTATAGAGAGTTAAACATTAAATTGTACTTTGTAATGTAGCCAGGTTAGATTTATTATACAGCGGGAAACAAGACACAAAGAGCTGTTGGAGGCTGGTTTGTGTCCATACAAATTGACCTATGAACTATACTGTAACAGAAGAACCAGGAGGAAGAACCAATGGAATCATGCCAAACTGTTCTATTGTATTGCCTATCTCTGTAAGAGTATATATGTGGGCTCTCTAAACTTGGATGCCAGTCTGACTGCTTTGCTGCTGACGGAGGTTTCTATTCTGATGCCGGTATCTGGGTCCTGAGCGCATGCGTATGTAACAACTGTACCTTGGGTCTGTATGATTTATTTGCGCTAATTGTATTTAGATCACAGTTTGTAACCATCTGTTTTTATATTGAATAATAACTTTTTGTGCTTTTGGACCACACTCAAAGTCTGAAAGCATTTATTTATTGTGCGACTCATTACGCTAAATAGCGACAATTTAAGATGGTATAGGTAGGTAGGAATCGATAGGTACTGTAGGAATCCATACTAGCCTGGCCTTCAAAGAGGTATGATGCATCTTCTCTCTGGGCTTCTCCTAAGAGAGGAGAATTTTAAAGTGACAAGTAAGATCTGCAAGTCCGACATGCATTCAAAGAAGTCAGTAAAACAGAGGTTAGCTTTAACTATGCTAAAAGACCCCCCTCCCTCCCCTTCAATGACACTGCTGGCAGCAAGTGATAAAGAGTAACCAGGGGAGGAAAATAAAAATGTACACATAAATCATTGCAACAAGAGCCCACTAGTGCACAAGCAGACCAGTTGAAGCCTTTACAACATTGACAACTTTCTAGGCATGACATACTTACTGTACATACAGCTTGCTGATCAATCTCTCCTAAAACACTGTAACGTCAAGTGCCAATAAGGATGTATGTATACTAGCTCTCGCTAACATAAACATGTGTACAATTTACAGAGCAGGTTTGCTTGATGATCCCTGCTCACATACTTAAACAACTTCTTGGGCTCAAGGGGTTTTATTATAAATAGTTTTAGTACAAGTAGATTAAGACAAAATTAACTGTATCCAGTGTAATTGAGAAGATTAAAAGGAAAATCATGTGCTATTGTACAAAAGTAAAAGTATAAAAACTAAAAAAAAAACACATTTTACTTTTTTTTTGTTTTCAGTAAAACTTTAGTAAATGTACTACAACTAATTCACAGAAACTTGTATTATTTGTATACAATTGATCACAGTTAATAGTTAAGTGGTTGACCAAAGTATAAATAATATACTGGTGTATCATGGATATGGGAATATGTTATGTAACACTGCTTTTTGGTTTTTATTGAACCTAAAACTACAATTAAGATCATATTACACTGTAATAGCTACTTTGTAATGTCGCCCATTACTGCCACTAACATTCTGAAATATAATATCATAACAAATTAGACCAACTCCTGAGCTGACCAAACCACTTCCAAAGTCTCCCTTACAACAAACAATTGACTTTTGGGCTCAGAAATTTGTGAACTGGTAGTGTGTGGTCTAGTAACCTTGTAATTACCTGAGGATTTGGCTGTTAATTGTGCATTCTGTTGAAATGTAATATGTACATACAGTATATACGTAACATTGAGAAAAGACTAAAGGTGTGCATCGCTCAACTTCCATCTCAACTTATTCATATATCAAACAAGCTTACATATTGTACACAGTTAATTTGAGTGCATCAAAAGGTCAATGAAATTGTGGGCAATGTGCCGTTGGGAAGCTTTTAACAGTGGCACATCGCAACCACAACATGGATCATTTTACCATAGGGGAGTGCAGAAAAAGGAACGTTGTTGCTCTTTTGTAATTTTTGACGATGTTCCCAGCAGCACATCACTACCACACATCACTGAGAATTTAATTACCCCAAAAAAGTCTCAATAGAGGCACTAAGATCCCTTAGTTTTCCCTTTTCTGCGCTCAAAAATGAATGAGATTTCCCTCCTGTAAATACCTGGATTGTGTGCAACGCCTGCCCCTTAGACTGATGTTGCAATAATATGTGAATATTAGAAATGCTATTTATAAACATAATAAACAAAAAGGACTTTGTTCCACAAATGTTTTTAGAATATGTATCAAAAGAATGAATTATGATTCTGTTTACGTAGTCACTCCCAATTTTGGTGCATTTTCTTCGCTATCACCAACACACCCCTGTCTGTCCAATTGTGGGCCCAATTCTTTGACAAATTAGCAACACATCCTTCATTACAATATGTGCGCCTCAGTATATAGGCAAATTATACAAATTATACTGTATGTCTGTGGGTACAACATACGTTGTAATGGTTAGCATCACTGCATCACAGCACTGAGGTCATGGGTTTGATTCCCGCTATGGCCCTGTGTGGAGTTTGTATATTCTCCCTGTGCTTGCATGGGTTTACTCCGGGTTCTCCAGTTTCCTCAAACACTCCACAAATATACTTGTAGGTTAATTGGCTCCTAATAAAATTACCTCTAGTGTGTATGTGTGTGCGCATGTGATAGGGAATATAGATTGTAAGATCCACTGGGGCAGGAACATGTGTGTACTATATAAATAACTGGTAATAAATAAATAATGAATAAATATGTCTGTGGTTAGGAAACCTTTACCATGGGGGACATACTCCACTTTCTCAACTGAGTGCTTTGTGCTTAGGGTAGGCTTATTCCTTGCCTAGACAGTATGTGAACCTTCATTGAATGTATGTCGCTACCCTGTATATGAATTTTCGTTAATTACTCTATCCAAGACAGAGAAGGTGATTGGATGCTCTTTTAACCTAATAATATTTATTTTAAACCCTGACTGTGTGGAGCAAAGACAATACCTTGTCAATGTCCTTGATGATGGAACGCATTAGGACAAGACCTTGCATTCAAGGAAACACACAGATTATCCAAAGCTGCACAGACGATAGAGGAATCCTGTTAGCTTCATGTCCTTGTGAATATATATATATATATATATATATATATATATATATACATATATTATTAATATATTAATATTAGACATTTAATAGCTAGAAATAGAACACATACATTACAAGTTATTAGCTGGCAACCATATGCAAATTATGATGGAAAATGTATATACTGTATAAATTAGAAATGAGGAAAATTATTAAAACTGATGAAATATTTGCTTCTTCACAGTCGGCCATGACATTTGGTACATTTCACCAGGCCCGCCAAGAGCTGTGGCGGGCCCCGGTAATAGGGGGCGTGGCCTAATTACGGGAGGCGTGGCCATGCCCCCTTGCCGAGAAAAAAAAAAAGATTTGCAGCGCCGCTGTGCGCTGGGGAGGGGGGGCGCTCTGAGCCCCCTCAGCCCTGCGCAAAGCCAGGGGGGGGGCGCGATCAGTGTGATTGCTCCCCCGCAGAGGCATAGGAGACTGCTGTGGCTGCCACGAGCAGTCTCCAACTGCAGCTCAGCACACACTGTGTGCTGAGCTGCTGTAAGGGGGGGAGCTGAGCCGGACCCGGGCCCCCGCTGGGCCCCTCAGGAAGCCCGGGCCCGGGTAATCTGTACCCGCTCCCCCCCCCCTCTCGGCGCCCCTGCATTTCACTCATGGAATTTTGCCTTATGTGCTTAGTCCACCACAACCATGCCACACAGCAGAATGAATTGGCCATCATTTCTCAAAATGAAAACTGATATTCGCAGAATCCTGAAGCAAACACGGAACTTGTAGACTGTATAGCTGGAAGCCCCTTTGCGAAACAGCTTGTTTAGGAGGACAGGATTGTTTCCTAAATAAGGAGTCTAAAAACTAGATCGTTGTCGGTTGTAGCATTTCATGTTAGTGTTTCCGCACACATCGTGTCTGCTATTGTGCATTTGTTCCTGAGTTCCTGTGTACCCCTCCTATATCACACCTGGACTGACCACTGCTTTTGTACTTTGAGTCTGCTATTGAATGCCCCACTTGAACCAACTGCTGTCTGTATACCACCTGGACTGAGTTCTGCTTGTGCATCCCATTTCTGCTGCAATATTTTTGTCACTGTTCACTTGCTCTATCCACAAAATCTCATTTGGGTTACTCCTGCTGTAGCATTGCTGCCTTATACTGATGAACTGTGCTTCTCGCTATCTTTGGTACTACATTCTACTGTCTTCAACTGCTGCCTTGGTGCGGTACTTGCAGGTTGATCACTAGTGATACAAATGGCTATATTTACTAAGTGGTATATGAAATGTAATTCCTGGGACATCCAAATTACAGCAAACATATAACATTCCACAAGAATGTGAGTTGCTATAGATGAAGGCCTTGGCAAGATCGGTTCAGTCTGAACCATTCAGATAATAGATCAAGTCCATGAGTTTCGTAACACCATTACAGAACTTTGAACCTGCAAAGGCTAATAGAGTGACATACTTGGACGCAGGGAAATTAACCACCTAACTGTCACAGTAGTAAAGGATGTGATCGGAGCCAGCTGAGATTTCCCTGAAATGGTTGTTACCATGCCATCCTACCCTGTCTCTGGTGTTTAAAGATGAAATGTAATCTGCACATGTGCAGAGTAGATTTCCTCTTACATGTCCGGCCACCCGGCAGTAATAAAGCGTTCTGTGACCACTGACATCACATGCCGATTTTGCTGTGTGAATGGCATTTTAGAGCTAATGCATGGGTAAGAAAAGTGCGGAGATGGTAAGGATAACTTAATTTCCCCCCTAGGCACTATTAGGCTGATCTCTGCACTCCGAGTGATGGTCAGTCCCCTCTGAGAACGGCTGTGCTGCACTCTGCATTAGGGGTAGGTAGGAGAGAGATAAGTGCCACTGGAGAACTTTTAGCCACAGGACTTTTAAAGCCAGGGAATGTTTAAAACCACACTTAGGGATTTATTGCCATTGGAAGTGGGAGGATCTATAGACAATAGCAGTTTATTGACACTGAGGGGGAGTGGTTATTTTTCAATAGAGACCTATGGACATGTGAGCAATGTCACTGGGGAATCTTTTATCAGGGGGGAGTGAGGAGTAATGTTACAATGAGGACATATGGACACTGGGGGGTGCTAGACACCTCCTAGGTATATAAAATATTTAAATGTTCTTAAAATTATTGTATGAGTGCAGTAAGTTGTCCAAATAAGGAAATATACAGTAGTTGAATTGAAATTAGATTCAGAAAGGTTATGTTACAGAATAATTTTAAAAGGAGATAAAAATCAAGTCATAAAATTATATTTACTGATCCTACTCTCTCTTTATAATTTAAAATTCCTTTTGAGTGTCTAAATTTAAAGTATGTGATAGAGGGGCCTATTTACTAAGCAGTGTTAGGAGACAGAGTGAAAAGTGATAAGAAAGTGATAAGGTGCCAGCCAATCAGCTCCCAACTGTCATCTCACAGGCTGTGTTTGAAAAATGACAGTTGGGAGCTGATTGGCTGGCACCTTATTATTTTCTTATCACTTTTCACTCTGTCTCCTAACACTCCTTACTAAATAGACCCCACAGTCATTAAGAGGCATATTCAGGGCACAAGAAGGTATTTGAAGGCCCCTTAGAAAAAGTTTGTTAAGGGCCTCTATGTACCACCCAATGGCGGTACATTCGACAAGGAAGATGGGCCCCCAAAATTGGAAGTCATAAAGAGTATAGATAATATATGTAAAGTTAACTTAGGGGTGTGAGATGCCTCCTAGATATATATATATTTATATATGTATATATATATATATATATATATTTAATGTTTATTTATTTTTTTCAATAAAGTATTTAAATATATTTTTAAAAATAGTTTCTAACTTTAATATATAAAATGCCCCGACAATTTCTGATTGGTTTTGGGGGTGGAAATCAGTGGTTAAAGATTGATTAGTTAGGACCAGTTTGGAGATTGACTGAATAAAATACTCAAGGGGTAGGAAGGTATGTGAGTTAAGATATATACTTGTAAATTGAAATGTTATTCTTTTTATGATGATATTTGTGGGTTATGTGTTCTTGAAGCAAGTAAAAAGAATGCTTTGAAAAAAATCTACCTTTATTAAGTATCAAGGGATCAAAGGGTATCCTAACCTCTCTATTGTATAAAAGAGGGGAAAAAAGAATTGAGAGAAGGATAATAAGAGAGGGGATGGGAAAAGAAATGAAATAATACACCGCACCAGGGTAACAAAAGGATCCAACAGAAATCTATAATAAAGTCAAAAACGGGAGAGACCAAACAGTATCTGATACATTAATAACTCAACGTCGATATAAGGGTGCACCCTAGAAGCAAGTTAGCAGTAATCAACAAAAAGAAAAAGAAAGTACTCCTAATAGGTGGGGCACACCTTAAATGATCCTAAAACATAACTTTTAATAAATGTCTTTTAAGATGTAAGTGTCTCTGGACAACGAGCAATTGCTAAAAAAGTATATACAAATACAAATGACAATACAAATGTGAAGATACAGTGTATTAAAAGTGTACTAAGTGTATATATAAACAACTAGTGTTAATATTCACCTTCAGGTGAATATCGGCAACAATATAACAAAACAAGACATACAAAACAATTCATGGGTGAAATAACATACAAATTTAAAAAAGCACCATAGAAACAGACCATGAACATTTTCTTTCATAATTATGAAAATGCAAAATGTAATAAATGAGGCCTCCCTCAATAAACTCGGAAAAAAATAGGTATATTCCAAAGTAGTAGGATGATATATATCTAGAAGAATGTGTCTCTAGAAAGGAAATAAATGACCACGCATTTAGATACACTGAGGTCTGCTTTCACCAGTCATGTAAACATCAGACTGGTGATGAGAGCCCCGTGCAATAGCACAGTGAAAATACTGGTAGGCTGTTTCTGCTGCCAGCGTTTGCGTTGGGTCTCAGATCTTGTTGCTAGGTAGCGCAGGAACTGTAACTCTGCAGCGGCTGGTGAGAGAACAGAGAGGTAAGTGAAAGGTACATGATAGAAGATAGTTTCCCAGTGGTATCAAGGTCTGTAGGTGCGGGGGTCTCCTGTGCGCACAGAGGTACCCCGTGAGCGGTGCCTGACGCGCATTTCACCGGGGGCTTTCTCAAAGGAAGCTCGTCGTGGCTGGTAAGCTGGAAGTAAATACTTCCTGGTAGACACTAATTGGACAGTAAATTTTGATTGATGGCTACAACTACCAATCATGTGCAGTGTCCAGACACATTCATTTAAGATGGGTGTAATAGTCAGGATAAACATATGTATCTACTTCTCTTAATCGGAGCTGTATGCTCCAATGGTAATTTTGACACATATAGTAATAATGGAGTAATGGAATCAGGCCCTTACTCCCAAGGTAATTTCCAATACAAAACAGGGGCAACCTGTGTCACTGTGAGATCAACCCTCAGATAATCGTTAAGTGGCTTTCAATTGGGGTATCACACTTACATTTGTAAAATCCAAGTATTGGGGCTGTTTATTACTTAGATACTGCTTACCTTGGAGCCCTGATCCCGTCTGCAGTTCCCATACAATGGTATGGGGACCTGCATTCATCAAGCTCCGAAAACTGAAAGTCTTTAGAATTTGGCTGTGGGAACCTATGCCATCTTCATGGTGACTATGGGAACCTATGCCATAGCAAGGAGGTCCAGGTTCAGAAGAGTCATCCGAATGGCTCCCTCCACCTTGTGCCCCTTCAGTCAGCAGTCAGCAGTGTGCATATGCAAACTCAGTTCACACATGCACACTGACATTGATGGGTCAGGGGGAAGGCTGGTATTTAGAGCAGTCATCCCCGCACTGGAGCAATATTGAATTGCTCTGGTACTTTAGTATTCACTGCCGTAACTCTTGGCTAGTTTGATATTTAATTATGAGAGCCAATCAATAATGAATAGGCCCCTTAATGTGTCATTGACTTTCAGGGATCTTGGGTAGGGTGCTATCTGAGTACTCACAAAAGTTAAAAAAAGAACATGTCAAGGACATTGAAGGTCACTGGTATCTGTCTGTATTGTCAAGTAATCCTTTTCCTCAGTCATCCATTGTCACTCATCTCACATTACTTCTTCTGGTGCAAAATGATAAGATTAGATGTGAATTTAATATTGCGTTCTGATAAATGATGACGTCCTAAAGTAAAATATCCATCTTATACAGTTGCACAGTGACCTTTAAAGCAGGATGAATGCTGTCATAAGTTTTTACTTAAACCTCTCTCAGTCATACCTTTGTTTAGGACATATCCCAGTATATTCCCGCATGCAATGTTGGTACATTTATTCAAATATTGAAAAAAATAAAGGCACATGACTCTTTACATATATCTTTAAGGATTTTTTTTTACTCTGATTTATGGTCATACACATTTTGTTTTGGTATTAAGACCCTTTAGCTTATGTGACCAGATGGGGACAAAGTAGCAGAGCTCCAAAGAATCAGTATGGAGTTTCACAGGTCTGAACTTGGCCATGTTCCCTTATCCTTATCACCACTCTTACCTGCATCCAGACACAACAGATGCTGCAGCACTTCCTGGTTAGACATCTGTTCAAGCAGCAGACCCATTTCCTAGGAAGTGTGAGGTCGAAGGAGGTGGAATAATTTTGTTTGGCACAATCAGCTCATTCACAACATGTTCTCCTGACATTTGTTAAACAGTAGCAGCATTTTCCCTTTTTGATATGTCTCACCAATTTTGGTCTTTAGTTTTTGACATCTGTATTTGTTTCAAAATGGCACTTGCAAGAACAAGACAGTTAAACCACAATATTAAAGTAAAACTTGATAATTGTAATTATCCTTAAGAAATACAGCTTGATTAATTTCCTTCTAATCATATTGAATTAAGGCAGTGGTATCCAAGCGTTACATAGTGTGAGCTAATATATGGTATTAAAAATGTGCATATGACTAATTCTATTCAAATAAATTATATAATTGAGAATGGACTTTAAAGTTTGCCAGGATATTTTGGTTTCCACAGAAGAATCTAGGTGTGCTTAATCCAGAAAATCTTCTATTGATATCTATTATGACACATGCCTCCTCATAGGACCTGATTCTGAGTTCTACAAAGTCGCAGCCTTTCTTGCTTCTTTTGCTGCAGTTACACCTGCGACTTTGCCCATCCCTGATGTACATCCGTGCGTCCAAATATGCAAGGACTGAAACACCCACTGTCAGTGCCTACAGACACTACAATCATGCTTTGTGCGCCTTTCGATGCCACCATCAGTCGCACCACTGAAACTTTTACCAGCCCTATGCTAGGTGCAGATCATCCTAAGCATCTCTGTACCACTTTCATCAACACGCCCATGTCACTCCAATAACAAGCCCATAGTACACTACATCTACATCTGACAACCCCCTGTCACCGCCTAGTAAGACCCAACACATTCAAATACAGTTCTTGGTGCATGCGTCTGAATCTGTGCTGTGAACACCATCAGGACGCATGCATCGTGCAACTCAGACGCATGCGCAGATGGAAAAAATTGCAGAACAAAGAAATAAAACACTTTGGCCCCAACAAAAAAAATACACATTGTCCCTCCACAGTGAAAAAATAAAACACATTGGCCCCAACAGGAAAAAAGAAAACACACTGGCCCCACAGTAAAAAGTGAGAATACACTGGCCCCCACAGTAAGAAAGTACTACATACATAATTGCCACAGCCCTCCACAGAAGACTGACCTACTTGCAGTACTTGCTGACATGATTGGCTCCACCTCTCAAGTGCGATGTGTATTTGGCTGTTTATCTCCCAGCACAAGAGCTATCGGGAGCTGTAGTTTATTGTGATCAGTGTGGTGCACGGGCTGGCAAGAGTACTAACACAGATGCTGGAGGATGAATCGGGCCGAAACCCAATTGCCTTGCGGGCCACATCTAGCCCACGGACCACTTTCATAGAGGCAACTGCAGGGCTCATGAGTGGTCCATTTCTCAGCCAGAGGCATAGCAAGGAGCTGCAGTACCCTGAGCAGGCACATGCTATGGTTCCCCATCCTGCAGTACAGAAATATGTCTGGGGACTCCATGTAGCCAGGATGTAGGGCTGAGATGCAGCATGTGTACAGGAAGGGCTGCACCCACTATCAGGGGTATTCAATTTGGAGCAAAAAGTCCGTGCTGGACTTTTTGCTCCACATCGCTGATTTTCCTGGGATAAAGTATCGGGCGCGCGCCCGCTTTATCCCCGTATTCAATTAAAAAGCTACAAAAACGGGACCGGCGAAATAGGATTGGCGAAAAAAAACGGTATTTACCTGGAATAAATTGTAGGACCCCCCCTTAAGCTGTCAAAACATGGGGATCACTATGGGTACCCCCGTTTTAGCCTGCAAATGAAAGTCTGGGTTTTAAATAGCCGCGGCAGGTTTTTTTTTCCGACATTGAAGAAGTGATGCAAAAGAGCACTTAGGTTATTTTTTTTCATTTTTTTTTAAGTGGTCCCAACAAATTTGGGGTACATGAAAATGGGCACTAGCATATTTTTATGTCCCTAAAGTAATTTTTAAAAATTCTGCAAAAATGCACCTGCCGCTAATAGCCTATTCTAGAAAACACCTGCCGCATACTTGCAGAATAGCCCTGAACCTATTTCCCTATTTTTAAACACTTTTTTCCATTTTTTTTTTCACCCCAATTTTGAAATAAATTTTTTTTTACTTTTTTTGACACAGTTTATTTTTAAATTTCATTCCCAGGGTTGCAGGCTATTTTTTTTTAAGCTTGCATCCCTAAACCCCAATTCTGCACTTTTTTTCGCCACCTTTTCAGTGGTGAAAAGTTATACCCGTTTTTATTCAAAGACTTTTCGAACCTGCGAATAGTCTTTGAAATTGAATACGGGGATAATTGAAATCGGCGAAAATGACGTCATCGGCGATAATTTATCGCCGATTCCGAAATTTTCGCTCCAAATTGAATACATCTGTATGTGTTTAGTGTAAGTCCTGGAGGCCAGAGAGGGAGTATTGTCTCAGGGGCTGGAGGGAAGGGTGGGTAATTTATGTGCCTTGGGCTGCGGGGGAGGTAGTGTATGTCCCCTGGGGTGGAGCATGGGGAGTAGGGTGGGTAGTGTATGTTCCAAAGATGGGGGGGTAAGTGTAGTTAGTGTATATCTCTGGGCCGGAAGATGTACTGCATATCTTTGGGGCCGAGAGGTAGGGTGGGGTATTTATGTAATTGGGGCCAGGGGGTAGGTTGGAGACTGAATGTCTCTGGAGTCGAGGGTAGCATACTGTATGTTCCTGGGGCTAGTACATGGTGACAGCTGGGGAGAGGACAATGCAAAGATGTGTGGGAGCTGGGGAGGGTACAGTGCTCGGATGGGGTGACAGCTGGGGTGGGGACAGTGCTCAGATGGCATGGGAACTGGCGAGACAGCAATGCTGAGATGGCATGGGAGCTGGACAGGAGACAGTGCTGAGATGGGGTGACAGCTGGTGAGGTGACAGTGCTGAGATGGTGTGACATCTGGGGAGGGGACAATTCTGAGACAGGGTGACAATTAAGGATGGGAACAGCGCTCACATGAGCTGAGAGCTGGAGAAGGGACTGTGCTGAGATGGGGTGAGAGCTAGGGAGGGGATAATGCTACGATGACATAGGAGCAGGGGAGGGAACAGTGCTGAGAAGATGTGGAAGTTGGGGAGGACACAGTGCTGAGATGGCATGGAAGCTGGGAAGGGGTCAGTGCTGAGATGGCATGGAAGCTGGGGAAGGGACAGTGCTGAGATGGGTTGAGAACTGGGGAGGAGACCATAGTGAACTGGGAAGGAGACCATACTGAGATAGGATGAGAACAGTGCTGAGATGAGTGTTGTGGAGGGGATGGTGATGCCATAGGATGACAAAAGTGTTGACATGAGGTGAGAGCTGGGGAGGAGATATTGCTGGCATGTGGTAAGAACTGAGGAGGTGGTATTGCTGACATGGGACAGTACTTAGATAGTATGAGAACAGTGCTGGCTAGGCTGCAGCTACTGGCTAACGGCACCCAGAAGTGTGTAGTCTGGGAGGCGGAGCTTCCTGTATGATTGACTGTTTGGAAAGGAAGGGGATGGATGCCTCTCTGTCTGCTGCACCAGGCATGAATGAATGATAATGAATGGTGAAAGGAAGGAATGCTGGGATGGCAGCCACAGCTTCAAAAATCCACGACCGCCACAAGCAGTAACTATGTGGAAGCGCTGACCGTAGGTCCATCTCCCGGCATAAGGCACCCAGAAGTGTCCACTAGCTGAAGCAGGTTACAGTTTCCAGTTTGCATTCCACAGTGGAAGCAAATCCTGGCAAGGAGGGTGAGCTGGCCCAGGAGAGGAGACTGGCCCAGCAGGAATTCTCCCGCTCTCCTGTGGCCCAAACTGCCCCTGACATCAGGCACAAAAGAGGCAATTTAATTAAATACAAATTTTACTGTTTTCAATTGTTAAGTACACTTCGTGCACATCTCAGGTTAATATTGCTTGTGCATGCGAGACACGAGTGGGATTAATGTGAGGTCTGCAAAAATCAGGTCCTTATAACAGGTTCATGTCCATAGTAAATTGCCATAATCAACCTTAATGACAGCCCGTCAGAGATTTGTATTGTAGTCTGTGGCTTCTCTTGACACCTGTTGCTAAATCCAAATTGAACGGCAAACTGCATTTGTACTTCAGTAAACGCCATTAAGACCATTTTTGAGCAAGGTAAGATGAAAAAAATACAAGTGTTACATGCAAAGTCGCAGTAATGACAAATCACTACATATGTATATAATATAATGTATTTCATATATGTTATAAAGATAATTTAACTATGAAAAAGATGCCCTTATCATTGTCAACAGCTGCCTGTTATAATTCAGCAAACTGACATGGTAGGGTCATATAAATGGACATACATGAACTACACATAGTGTTGCCATACACCGCATCGTGTCGCAATGTATTGTTCCATCGCATCATGCTGTTACTGGGTACACACATCACATAGGAGTATATTCAATTGGGCGCAAGGTTTAGCAAAGCGAAAATTTCGGTGTCCCGTGGGTATGCACGCTCCCGATACCCGCGGGATTCAATTAAAAAACAGTGGACGCGGGGTTTTCATCAATGAAAACCCTGCGCTGCGTAAATTACAAAAAAAAAAAATCACTTACCTGCCCGGGTCTCCACGGCTTCCAGTGGCTTCCCCTCTCTCTTCTTACTGGAGAGGGGGCTGCTGGGAGTCCCGGGGGCTGATGGGAGGAGCAAGGGCTGCTGGGAGATGTAGTTCTCCCAGCCCCCATTCTGAGGGGCCACACACACCGCACTGGGGGTCACACACACACTAGGGGTGTGCACCGGCCACTTTTCGTGTTTTGTGTTTCGGTTTTGGATCTGGATCTTTCTTTGTGTTTTGGATCTGGATTGGTTTTGCCAAAACCACCCTTCCGTGTTTTGGGTTCTTGGTTTTGTGTTTTGGATCTGTATTTTTTTGAAAAATAGCATAAAAACAGCTAAAATCACAGAATTTGTGGGTTTTTCTGCTCCTATGCTATTATTAACCTCAATAACCTTAATTTCCACTAATTTCAGTCTATTCTGAACACCTCACACCTCACAATAGTGTTTTTATGTCCAAAAGGTTGCACCGAGGTAGCTGGATGATTATGCTAAGAGATACATAATGCAAAGAAAAAAAAGAGGTGCAAGATGGAATTGTCCTTGGGCTCTCCCACCCACCCTTATGTTGTATAAACAGGACATGCACACTTTAACAAACCAATCATTTCAGTGCCAGGGTCTGCCACACGAATGTGGCTGAAATTACTGATTTGTTTGGGCCCCCACAAAACAAGCTGGCAATTAATCTGTCCCTGCACAAACTGGCTCTACGGAGGCAAGATGTCGTCCTCATCCTCCTCATCCACCGATTCCTCACTCACTCTCTTCAGTGTTGTGTACATCCTCATCCTCACAGAGTATTAATTCGTCCCTGCTGGAATCCACCACCACAGGTCCCTCTGTACGTTCTGGAGGCTAGTCTCCCTGGAAGAGTTGATAATTCATTTTTATGAACATCATCTTCTCCACATTTTGTGGAAGCAACCTCCTACGCCTTTCGCTGACAACGTTCCCGGCTGCACTAAACACTCTTTCGGAGTACACACTGGAGGGGGGGCAACTCAGGTAAAATAGAGCCAGTTTGTACAGGGGCCTCCAAATTGCCTCTTTTTCCTGCCAGTAGAGGTACAGACTGTCTGACATGCCTACTTGGATGCTGTCACCGATGTAATCCTTTAACAGACGCACGCTTGTCGCTGCTGCTTTGAAGATGCAGGTGAGGCTACAGCCCACACAAGTCACAAAGACAGAAAAAAAAAGATTTTTTTATTTTTTGTGGAGCGCACTTTGAGGGTTACACCACCCTTTAACAGACAGACGCACGCTTGTCGCTGCTGCTTTGAGGATGCAGGAGCGGCTATAGCCCACACAATTCACAAAGATAGAAAAAAAAAGAATTTTTTATTTTTTATAGAGCAAACTTTGAGGGTTACACCACCCTTTAACAGACAGATGCACGCTTGTTGCTGCTGCTTTGAGAATGCAGGTGCAGCTACAGCCAACACAAAATTCACAGAGACAAAAAAAAAAGAAGAATTTTTTATTTTTTGTGGAGCGCACTTTGAGGATTACACCACCCTTTAACAGACAGATGCACACTTGTCGCTGCTGCTTTGAAGATGCAGGTGAGGCTACAGCCCACACAATTCACAAAGACAGAAAAAAATAAGAATTTTTTATTTTTTGTGGAGCGCAGTTTGAGGGTTACACCACCCTTTAACAGACAGACGCATGCTTGTCGCTGCTGCTTTGAGAATGCAGGTGTGGCTACAGCCCACACAATTCACAAAGACAAAAAAAAAAAAAATTTTTTCTTTTTTGTGGAGCGCACTTTGAGGGTTACACCACCCTTTAACAGAAAGACGCACGCTTGTCGCTGCTATTTTGAAGATGCAGGTGCGGCTATAGCCCACATAATTCGCAAAGACAGAAAAAAAAAGAATTTTTTATTTTTTGTGGAGCGCACTTTGAGGGTTACACCACCCTTTAACAGACAGATGCACGCTTGTCGCTGCTGCTTTGAGGATTCACAAAGACAGAAAAAAAAAGAATTTTTTATTTTTTGTGGAGCGCACTTTGAGGGTTACACCACCCTTTAACAGACAGACGCACGCTTGTCGCTGCTGCTTTGAGGATGCAGGTGCGGCTACAGCCCACACAATTCACAAAGACAGAAAATAAAGGAGAATTTTTTATTTTTTGTGGAGCACACTTTGAGGGTTACACCACCCTTTAACAGACAGACGCACGCTTGTCGCTGCTGCTTTGAGGATGCAGGTGCGGCTACAGCCCACACATTTCACGAAGACAGAAAAAAAAAGAAGAGTTTTTTATTTATAAGTGCACTTTGGGGGTTACACCACCCTTTAACAGACTTAAGGGACACAGGAGCAACCTTGGCGCTGCTCCTTTGTTGATGCACGTGCAGCCACAGTGCACACAATTCACAAACACAGAAAATATTTTTTTTATTTTGTTTGGAGTGCACTTTGGGGGTTACAGCAACCTTTAATGGTCAAGCCAGCCAGCCTTTTACTTATGACACAGGCGCTTGCTTGGCGCTACTTTGCTGATGCACGTGCGGCTACTGCGCACACAGGGCCTGATTCTGACACGCTCTCGAGTGCTGAGCGCTCGCAAGCGGGTCGATGGTGCCCAAGTGCGCATACGCACGACAGAGGCGGCTCCGTCATGCGCATGCGCAAGACCCGAATAACGACGGCCAAGCCATTGTTATGGGTTTTGCACCAAAGGGGGCATGCTGTTAATGGAGATTGCCAGCACGCTCCCTTTGGTGGGCGTGCCGGGGGCGTGGCTGCCCAGACGGAGGCGTTCCCATGGGAACGCCTACCGTCTGGGTCCGGCCCCACTGACATCACTAGTGATGTCAGTGGGAGTGCTTTTGGCTCTGATAGAGCCAAAAGCACTCCTGGGCTTGCGGCAGCGAGACCCTACCACAGGGTCTCGTCGCAGGGTCTCGTCGCAAGCCGGATGGTCAAGACCATCGCGACCATTATTTTGGCTGCTCGCTATAGCTGTGGGTGATCACCCACAGCTATGCGAGCGGTCAGGAGGTCGCTCCAAAAAGGAGCAGGGACGGCCTTGTGCTCCGTGCAGACACGTTATCATTATGCATTCATCTAATTCCAGCTCTGAATCAGGGCCACAATTCACAAACACAAAAAAATATATTTTTTTATTTTTTTTGGAGTGCACTTTGGGGGTTACAGCACCCTTTAACGGACAAGCCAGCTGGCCCTTTACTTACTTATGGGACACAGGCGCACGCTTGGCGCTGCTCCTTTGCTGATGCACGTGCATATTTTTTTATTTTGTTTGGAGTGCACTTTGGGGGTTACAGCACCCTTTAATGGTCAAGCCAGCCAGCCCTTTACTTATGACACAGGCACACGCTTGGTGCTACTTTGTTGATGCACGTGTGGCTATTGCGCACACAATTCACAAACAGAAAAAAATATATTTTTTTATTTTTTTGGAGTGCACTTTGGGGTTTACAGCACCCTTTAATGGACAAGCCAGCCGGCCCTTTACTTATGGGAAACAGGCGCACGCTTGGCGCTGCTCCTTGTTGATGCACGTGCAGCCACAGTGCACACAATTCACAAACACAGAAAATATTTTTTTATTTGGTTTGGAGTGCACTTTGGGGGTTACAGCACCCTTTAATGGTCAAGCCAGTCGGCCCTTTACTTATGACACAGGCGCACGCTTGGCACTACTTTGCTGATGCACGTGCGAGTACTGCGCAGACAATTCACAAACACAGAAAAAAAAAATATTTTTTTGCACTTGGGGGGAGCACCCCTGATGGACAGAGCACCTCCTGGACAACACTACAGCACCCCTTTACGACTGGGACACTGCACAGGACTTTGGAGTGGACACAGCCCCTATGGACAACTGACTGCACAACACAGTCCAGCCAGCCCCTATGGACTTTGGAGGAGTGGACACAGCCCCTATGGACAACAGTAGCACAGCGCAGCACAGCACAACACTACACTGCACTACACTACACAGCCCAACCAGCCCTAACTCCCACCCTCCCTCTTCACTGTCCACAGCCGAGTGAGAAAATGGCGCTGACGCGGGTATCTTATATATAATCCAAAACCCGCGAGACTGGAAGGCGGGATGATGACGTTTTGCCTCGATTTCAGATCCGAGTCAGGCTGGAAAAGTCGAGCCTGACTCGGATCGGCCTTGGATCAGGGGGGCTCGGGGGGGTTCGGATTTCAGAAATCCGAACCCGCTCACCCCTAACACACACACACACTCATGCACACGCACACACACACTCATACAGGGCCGTAGCTAGGGTGGTGCGGTCGTTGCCACCGCACAGAGCGAAACAGCGCTGAGGGTGGAACACCGGCCGCCCACCACCTCCTCTATCTGTTAGTGCTAGAAAGCCGCTGCTGCGTGGCCGTGGCGCCCAGCACTGTTTGATTACAGAGAGCTGAATCCTCCCCCCTCCTTTTTACAAAGCGTGACTCACCTGAGTCTCCGCCTCCCGAGTCCCGGGAACCTATTGGTACGGGGGAGACATCATTACGTGACGTCTCCCCGCCAAAGGCTCCCAGAGTTCATGGAGGAGTTGCATGCTGCTGTACGGTCGGGCGGGCCATGCTGGCAGGGAGAGTACGGCGCTGTGTGGGGAGTAGGACACTGGATGACAGGACTTGCCAGGTGAGGTCCGGTCCAGTGTTTTAGAGACGTCCGGGTGGTATCCAAGAGCAGTGGCCAGAAACCTGCCCCTGCCATTGCCACTCCTATTGAGTGAGTCACTATCTGTAATCAGGTTAAAAAAAATATATATATATATATATATAAAATGTAGTGGATTTTTGTGAAATATATTTAAAAAGAATTCTATAATAATGATTAACAGAACAACGATAATGAATAGATATCACATAATATGGAGATGCAGCTCTCACCAATCTAATTAAGCTCAAATACGGGCACCATAAAAATCATACCCAGTTCATCCATAATATCGATATGATTTTTATAATGCCCGTAATTGAGCATAATTAATTTGGTGAGAGCTGCAGCTCCATACTATGTGAGATTTATTTATTATTGTTGATCTGTTAATCTATGTGTAGAATTCTTATATATATATATTTTACAAAAAGCCAAGAGTTAGGGCTGTAGCTAGCGTGGTGCGGTCGGTGCCACCTCACAGAGCTGCCTTTATACTTGCAAACTCTGGCAGTTGGGGGGGCACCAATGCGCTTTCTCGCACAGGGCACCAAAATGTCTAGCTATGGCTCTGCACTCATACACACTTATATACACCACACACACTGACATACTTACCCTGCTGCAGAAGAACCGGCTCCCGACGCTGGATGCAGAAGAAGATGCAGAAGACAGCGCTTCGGAAGGTGAGTAATTAAGGACTAATTGCTTAATTAGTCCTCAGGGGGGGTGCCGTGGGGGTGTCAGAGTAAGTCCCGGTAATTTTTCCTAAAATCATCAATTTTAGGAAAAATCACGCTTGCTCAGGAGGTGCGTGAAAGAAACCTCCCGGTGCGTGTTTTTTTAAAAACCACGCACCTAATAGAATAGCAAAAAACCCGCACCTGCAGGAAAAACCTCGCAGGTGCAGGTTTTTTGCTATTCTCGCACACAATTGAATATGCCCATTAGTGTACACAGCTTAAGACTGGGTACACACCATGGCGACTTGTCCACTGACCCAGTGATCCGCAGACTGAGCGGCCAATTCGTAAGCTAATACGCAGTTATCAATCTCAATGTATCTGCGCTGACATCACAACTGGGCTGACATTTAATTTTGCCCATCCCGTTGAGTTTGCAGTGTTATCGGGTCCCTGCAGCAAATGTACAGGTGGTCGGCAGGTCCCCCGTACACACAGCCAGACATAACGATATATCTGTAAGATATATCAGCCTCGGCTGTGCTGCAGGGCCAATGTGATATGTCTGTGAACAATGTCATTCACAGACATATATTCTGTACACACATAAAGATGCAGTAAGCGATATGTCATTCATCGTCTGAATGAATGATATATCTTGGGTGGCCCACCCTGACTACGCTTAGGCCTAATCAAAGGAGGACTGTTTGCTGCTCCGCAGGACAGTCGCGGGAATCATCACGGAATGAGTCAGACCAGGCAGCCGCGGAGAGAGGAGCACACAAGTGGAGGCCGGTACTTGGGGTGATGGGGAAGAAGGTGAGAGAGATATAAGGACTAGGGTGGAGAGAGAGATAAGGACTCAGGGATGAGGGGAAGTGAGAGAGAGAAGGACTGAGGAACAGAGGGGGAAAGAGAGATAAGGGCTGAGGGAAGGAAGGAGGATGGAGTGCAGCCACTGAGTCCTGCTGCTGCCTGCCAGTGCCACCACCAACTCAAACCTGGGATCCCCGGGAATCCCAGGATTGAGCATTTTTTTAATCCTGGGATTGATAAAATGGCCCGGGATTGGCCTCCCTAGATATATCGCATAGTGTATGTCCAGCATTAGTCAGGTATCTGCTGTAGATACACATTTTTGTAGCCATTGGAATATGTTGAACAGACTATATTAGCTGCTCCAACTAGGAACAAAGGGCCTGATTCATTACGGATCGCTATTACGATCGCAGTTGCGATTACGTACGCAGTCTCTGTGAAAATATGCTAATGATTGCAATCGCAATGTTGTCGCAGCCAAACATACTGTAAGGATGCCCACTTTACCTTACACACATTTGCAATATTTTACAAGTCCAAGTGACTAACGCTCAAGGTCACTAACCAGGGCTCAGGCATTGGCCTGTCTAATGCTACACAGTCCTGGGCCATGAGTCTAATGGCTGACAACCATGGTGGTCTAGGGAGGAGTTTATAAGAAAGTAGTAGTAGCCCAAGTCCACCTACCTTCATTGGAAGCGGCGATGGTAGGGAGCTTCATACAGCTCTTTTGATTCCCACTGCTCCTAAAGATCCTCTGTGTCCTCAGCTTGACTGGCACTGGC
This sequence comes from Taudactylus pleione, assembly GCA_031769625.1. Classification (NCBI taxonomy): domain Eukaryota; kingdom Metazoa; phylum Chordata; class Amphibia; order Anura; family Myobatrachidae; genus Taudactylus; species Taudactylus pleione. The sequence continues at coordinate 40,159,606 of JAUIMM010000025.1, read as the reverse complement.
CCTATCTATCCACTCCCACAAGCTGTGGCATCTTCTTGCATGACTGTGGGGTCTTCCGAGTTGATTGTGGTGTCTTCCTGCTTTTGGACGTTTTCTCTACGCGAGATACATGGATTGGGCAGTGAGTTCAGATTGGTTTGCCTCCAACCCACATCACGGGGAAATTAAACATGGTGCCTGTGGAGGTGGCAAGGGACAACCCAGCAAGGAACGTAGTAGAAGCCACTGCCTCCATCCCAAGGCCAGGCCAAGTCCAGCAGAGTCATAGTGGAGAACTCAGCATAGGTTCGCCACTGACCCCCTTCCACAAAAGCACCTTTAATGTGGGTGGTTTCAAAGACTCTTCAAATGCACTTAGCAGACGATTAAGCTCCCTTGCATGTAAAAAAACAGCGCATGTCGGTATTTGTTTCAATCTGCAAATTACACTTTGGGGCCTATTCATCATACGTTTAAAGGCCCGGTAACCATGCGAAAACTAGTCTCCGCAGATTTAAGTTACCGGGCCATTTATCATCCGAATAGAACCACCTGATACTCAGCAAACTTCGAAAACTGAAAGTCTTCGGAGTTTGCCTGCGAGAACAAGCGCAATCTTCAGCCCCGCTCTTTCCTATGGGAAGGAGTTCCAGGGATGCGAAGAGGGATCCCTCCGCAATCTCCTCACAGATTTCCAGGCGGCTCTGCACATGTGTGGCCGCAGAAGCCGGCCGCAGGGACAGGTAAGTAACGTAGCTATTTCTGTAGCTGCATTACTAATCCCAAGGAAAGCTGCTTTTTGGAACAGCTGTCCCCGCACCAGAGTAATGATGAATGGAGAGGTGAATACATCATCATTGGGGGCCATACGGCCCCTGATGATGAATAGGCCCCTTTGTGTGGGAAAAGTCTAAATTTCATTTTAGACAGCTGAATACTAATGTGAGTATCATAGTACTACAGTTTGTACAGTATTTCAAACTGTTATACACAAAAACCGTTTCATGTGAAAGGCTGATGTAGACAATCTGGACCTCTGAAGATATTTTTGTAGTATGTAAATGGAGGCGACTGACGATAGCTACTAAATAAATGGTCATGCATAAGGACATATTATGCAGCAGGAGACAAAATGTACAGAGCTAAATAGTTCTGATTTTCTTTCATTGATTTCATCTATTCAGTATATGCTATTGTATTTTTTTATACTGATTTACTGCTAACAGATTTGATACATGCTTAATTCCAACTGATCTGATGTTTAACATGCAGGAAAATACAGCTCTATCTTGCATGATTATACTGGTTAATGCAACCTGCTACAAGAAGCAAAGGAACAAGTGATTCACGCATAGCCCCAAAGCAATTAAAAGGCAGGTAATTGTTACACTTGTGAACTACAGTTTCACACTGAGGGGTAAATTTACTAAACTCCGTGGTTGTCCAAGATTGCAATCACGGGAGTAATTTGCCATTTTTTCAAACACGGAAATTTACTAAGGAAAAAAGTGGTGCATTTTCTGTGTTTTTAGAGGTGAACACGTCCGATTCCGAAAATACAAGTAGAACTAGAAATTAATACATCATCGTCTGAACATGGCAGTACTTTCCATAGACAGGAATACAACATGGGAATTTACCAAGAATCGTGATTACAATCACAATTGTAATAAAAGCAAACACGGTTCAAAAACAGAAGTTTGAATCAGACCCCCTCCTGGGCAGCATGTCTTGCAGAAACATACACAGATCAGTTTGATTCGTGTATGTTTCTGACTGCAATTATAAAAATAAAGGGTTAATTTAAAAAAAAATGGACGTGGGGTTCCCACTCCCCAAAGCATAACTAGCCCCGGGCCCCTGAGCCAGTCCTGGTTCTAAAAATACAGGGGGAAACTGTGTAGGGTTCCTTCTGTATTTTAGGAACCTGCACTGGGCTCTGTGAGCCAGTCCTGGTTTTAAAAATAAGGTAAAAAATGGCGTGGAGTTCCTCCCATTTTTAAAACCAGCACTTGACTAGCCAGGGTGTAATGCCACAGCCAGGGGACCCTTTCACCCTGTCACCACGGCCAAAGCATTAACACCCCAAGTTAGTCAGCCCAAGCAAAGGATATCATGGAGGTGGGACCCTCCAATAAAGGGATCCCCCCTTTTCTGAGCACCCCAGGCATAGGCTGAAGCACAGGGCTCTTTCCTGCACCCCTGGCCAGGGGGGTGCAGGGGTAATGGTGTGAATAACAGATGGTTACTATTGTTTTTTACAGTGGAACTTCAGGTGCCAGCATGCCTGCCCTTTGGCACTTGTGGAACTACAAGTGCCAGCAGGGAGTCGGCACCAGTACCCCCACTGTAAAAAAAATAGTAAACAAACTAGGGATGTGCAGGCTCGGATAGGTTCGAGTTTGCACGTGGAGTTCGGATTTTTCCCTCCAAAAAAACGGAACTCAGAACGAGGCAAAACGTCATCTTACATGGACGAACATCATCATTCCTGGTCTTTTGTCCAGGAATGATGATGTTCGTCCATGTAAGATGACGTTTTGCCTCGTTCTGAGTTCCGTTTTTTTGGAGGGAAAAATCCGAACTCCACGTGCAAACTCGAACCTATCCGAGCCTGCACATCCCTAAAACACAGTACACACACCGTTAAAAGTACAGATTTATTACATAATAAACACACTCACACATACTTACCTTCTGCCAGGTGATCGGTCCACGTAGAATTCCCACGGTTTTCCTAAAAAAAACAAAACACAATACTCGCCTACCTCTCTGCGTAGCTAAGTCACTTGTCCAGTAGACTCCCGGGACTTGGCAAAATAAAAAAATTTTGCGCGGACCCCTCGGACATGTAGAGATATACTGGTATGGTGACATGGTGCGCCAGATCCCGTGTGACTTAGCTGGGCCGAGTGTCAAAATGTGTATCTTATTCGCACTAACAAAACAACTTGATGTGACAAAACTACTCTAGATTGCACTGATCACTTTAATATGTGACATTTGTACATCTGTTTCACACCAAGTTCTATTATGCTTCATCTGTGACTTTGTACATGTTTAACACTAATTCCTATATTGTTCAAGTTGCAGCCCATCTTCTTTAATACAGATTGAGTGGTGTTTCGCTGTATCTGCTCAGTCGTGCCAGAAGTCTTGCGTTGTATGGCGTATTGAGGCTTGGTGTATGTGAACACATCTGTAATGTTCATTATGTTAGTCTCCCTGAGAGGACTGTAAGTTCCCATCCAGAGGCATTTCTGGAGAAGTGGCTGGTCGACTCCTCTGACTGTGATGGCTTCAATGCCCAATTTGCAGAGTAGAGGGCACATGGTATCCGGTGTCTGAATTCAGCCTGGGATCGGCTGTTACTTACCGCAGTGCCAGCTTCCCCTCACTAGCGAGCACAGTGAGACGTCAGGTGCGGCAGTGGGTGACATGCTGAGTATTGTCCCTGGGGCCTCGGTGACTTCCATGCAATCCTCCATATCGGAGTTCCCGCGGCGGCAGTCATGGGCGCAGCCATGTTGTTTGAATCACATAAGTCTCTCATCCAACGGTAGCCTTGTCAGTTCTTAGCTGACTTCCTCCTCCAATGGACAGCTACCTGGGGGTATAAAGCAGGACTCCAGGTAACAGGGAGTTGCCTGATCAACTTTACTATTTCCTTGATGGTTGCTGTTGCATCGTTTCCAGGCTCCACAAGCAAATCCAGTGATTATTCCCAGCGTTATTCCCCAGTGTGTGTACTTAGTACATCATCTGGATACTGATTTCAAGTTCTCTACTACAGTACTTTTACCTGCATCTGAATAACCAGTCTGTGCATCATCCGTGTGCTGATTTCAAGTTCTCTACTACAGTGCTTTACCTGCATCTGAATCACCAGTGCATGTACTCAGTACATCACCTGAGTACTGAATCCTAGGGGTAAATTTATTAAAGTGAGAGTTTTTACAAGTGAGTTTTAGAAGAGATGTTGCCCATAGCAACCAATAATATTCTACTTAACATTTAACTAGCATCTTCTAGAAGATAATAGCTAGAATCTGATTGGTTGCTATGGGCAACATCTCTTCTAAAACTCACTTCTAAAAACTCTCACTTTAGTAAATTTACCCCCTAGTGTCTCAATCCAGTGTTTGTTAAGCTCTTCCTAAGTGTACTCAGGGCCCGATTCAGACTCGCTCGCAAGCGCACAGCACTCGCAAGCGGGTCGATGGCCAGGCAGTGCGCACACGCTGAGTGTGCACTGCACATGCGCAAGCCCCTGGAGCGAGCGAGAAATCACTCGCTCCGGGGCTTGCTACAAGACGGGGCGGCTGTCGAGGTTGATGGACAGCTCGCCCTGTTTTGTAGGCGGGTCGGGGGGAGGGGGGGTGGCTGCACAAACGGAGGCATTCCCTTAGGAACGCCTGCCGTTTGTGGGCGGCCCTACTGACATCACACGTGATGTCAGTAGTGAACTTCCTGCTCTATTAGAGCAGGAAGTTCACTGGGGCTTGCGATGGACGAGATCCTACCACAAGGGTCTCGTCGCAAGCCTGAAGGTCGCGATAATCGCTACCATCGCCAGGCCGCCCGCTAAAGCTGCTGTCACCCACAGCTTAGCAATCGGCCTGTAGGCCGGGGTTTAAAAAAAAATGGTCCGCCTAGCGAGCGGCTCTGAATCAGGGCCTCAGAACAACATCCGAGTACTGAATCCTAGTGACCTATTTCAGTGATTACTCTGCACTAAGATTATCAGTTTGTACTCAGGAGCCGATTCAGACCCGCTAGCTAGGATGCGAATGCTCAAAGCTGACTGATAGTTGCGATCTGTGCATGCGTATGCGTGTGCAAACCAGTGCAAAAGATCAGAATGCATTTGCTCATTGTGCATAGGCAGCCCAGCAGAGTGAGTGACAGGAGAGGCCGTTTGTGGGTGGTGACAGGGGCAGACCATTAGAAATGGGGGAGTGGAACTGCAAACGCAGGCGTGCCTGAGTGTTGCAACGCCGTTTCAGAGGCATGCATAATTAAAAGGCAGCGTCATAGTACATGTCACTTGGTAGGATTTCACACTGAAGTGATCGCAGTGCTTGCGGCAGGGTATAGTCAACCTCAATCGCTGCGATCGCATCCGATGGTGCTCGATGTACCAATACACTAAGTGATCGCACGCCAAGACATAGTGGGCGTGTTAATGCCTTGCCGTGTGATCGCCTGCCTTGCTGGGCGTGCGCTGGATTTTCATACACAGACTGCGAGCACATGCATCTAGCGAGCAGGTCTGAATGAGCTCCTCAGTAAGTTACCCTGTACTGATTTTCAGTGAACTACTCCAAAGCTCATCCTGTGTCTAGTCCACCATTGTGTATTCAGTACAGCATTCCAGTACTGATTTCTAGTATATTCCTCCAGTGTTTTTCCTGTGTTGGGTTCTCCCAGTTAGGCTCCGGTGCTTATGTGCGTCCTGATTTCCAGGGTATTATCAGATCCTCATAGTACACCAACCCTTTGTGATATTCTAAATTATCAAACTCCTGTGTCTTTCTTCCCTATTGTTATTTTGTATTCTGCTAGTATTGGATGACTGACCAAAGGGCCGCAACCTTCTTGCTGGGTGCAGCTGAAACCCACATCCCAATTGGAGTGGCCACTGGCGAAGATTTCCCAGTAGGTTAGACTCCACGCCTTTGGTCAGGTCTAGTCAACATCCGGTACAAGCTGTTTCAGAAGACTTATTACCAGTCTCTTTGGTAGCTGCACTCCACAACCTAGTTCTCCGACTTTTAACCCTCTGGCCGAGGACCTCCAGAGTCTCAATGTGACACTAGGGTTCTTCCTCCTGGAGCCCCCTTCTTGAACTTTCATCAGCTCTGCCTCCCCTGTCTACCCTGACTACTCGTCCCTGGTGGCCATAAATTGGTATTTCTCTATGGATGTCCAGAAGTCCAAGTCCCAGTTTTTTACATGTTAAAAGGTGTCTCTATGAATTGGGCCTCTAATATGCCATGTTGTTTTTTGCCCGACTGCCCAGTGTCAGATGGTTGGTCTCATTTCATTGACTCCCCTAGGGAGGCTACTTAATGATTGGAGCTTAGGGGCCATGATAGAGCTGATTCTCAAGACTAATTTGGGACTGTTGTCGGGTGAACCGTGATTGTCTTTGAGTGATGTCTTAATCTGCTACTGTTCCGTTTAGCATTGCCTGTATTACTGTATATGCAATGCATTATTCTTGTCTGCTGGGTATTAATTAGACATGTGCACAGACCCCCATGTTTTGTTTTTCTTCATCATCACTTAATTTGTACAAAAGCAAATGAAAATTAAAATTTTCCCCTACTTTTGTATAAAGTGTCAGACCCATTCATCATTCATGTAACACACAAGCTATAATAGATATCTCCTAGTTAAGGAGGAGGTCCGGACAGTGAGAGGGGAGATGCTGGGAGCAAGTGCGAGCAGAAAGAGGGGAGACACAGGGAGGAGGTGCAAGCTGGGAGTAAGGAAAAACCAGGGACAGGCTGTGGACAAGGGAGCTCAGGGAGAGGAGACACCAGGGGAGAGGAGGGAGATAGAGACTGTGGGCTGGGAGAGGGGAGAAACGAGGCAGAGGCAGCGGGCTAGGAGGGGCGACAGTATGGATTAAAGGGAAAAGTATCACAATTCTGAAAAACTAACATCGCAGAAAGAGCAGGTATTTCAGAAGTGATACTTTAGTTAATGAGGCATGATGAATACCTCTGAACAGTACTTGGAACTCGCAGTGAGTTCAAAACATAATTATCACCATTGATAATTATATAATAATAAACCCCTTCATTGTGTTTTAATTTTGGTTTTAGCAAAACCACCTTCAAATGTTTTGGTTTTTGATTTCTTTAAACATTGATAAAAACAGCTATTCAAATTAGGGATGTGCAGGCTCGGATAGGTTCGAGTTTGCACGTTGAGTTCAGACTTTTGTCCAGGAATGATGATGTTCGTCCATGTAAGATGACGTTTTGCCTCTTTCTGAGTTCCGTTTTTTTGGAGGGAAAAATCTGAACTCAACGTGCAAACTCGAACCTATCCGAGCCTGCACATACCTAATTCAAATCAATAGCATTCACTGCCAGTCATTTCCATTCAAATTTGACCTCCTCACAGATTACAATATTGTTTTTGCCAGTATTGGCCAAAAGCTGCAGCTTGCTGGCTGGCTAAACTAAGCGACAGAGCAGCGGCACAAACACATGGAAGTTTAAAAGAATATCGCACATCTATGAAACATAGTGGCACAACAATGGCAGACAGGATGACAGTTAATAAACTATATGGCCCTATAGCCTAAAAGTAAAAGCCTTGTAGAAAATATAGTACCAAGTACCAACATGCTTCTCCAAACAGCATTTCACAGGCCTCCGGTCAATACAAGTCTTTGCTTCCAGAGTAACATCTAGTAGAAAACTAAATCACCATCAAACTTACTGTAAACAGCAAATCACAGGCCCGAGAACAGTACAGGTGATTGGAGGTGGGTGGAGTACTATTTAGTCAAAGGTAAAGCATTGATTGATTATGATTAGTTTTAACTATAAAGAAAAGTACATTGGAGACATTTAAAAAAAATATTAAAAAACAAGCATCTAAATGTGAGTTTACAATCACACTGAATCCAAACAGCAAATATCAGGCCTCAGGGCAAGAGAAATATAGAATGTTAGAATAGCCTATAAGTAAAAGCTTAATAGAAAAAAAATAGAATATATTACCAGGACCCTTCTCCAAACAGCAAATCACAGGCCTCAGGCAAGTACAGGTAAATTGAGATGGAGTAGCAGGCTCGTAGTCTATACACCAATACAGCTAGGTGGGAAAAGCCCATAATGAAAAGTGGTGCACAATTGAATTGTCTAGAAGAAACTGAAGCAGGAGACGTTGTTGTGTCATATGCCACTTGAGCTGATAACTTGCTTGCAAGGAGCTCTCCTAAGATTTGTGTCAGTTGAAAAGAAAGTCATTACATAGGACTTAAACCTAGGATCAAGTATTGTTGCCAAAATGTAGTTTTCCAATTAAAAGAAGTTGCAAACCCTTTGGTCTAGGCAAAATGAAAAAAGAACTTGATATACAAGTCCAACACAGAATTGATTAATTTCATATTCTTGTTCGGCCTCTCTAACTTCTTTTCCAATAGTTTAATTAAGAGTATGATCTGACTCAGGCTAGCAGTGTCTGAACTCACTTCATTGGTTACAATTTCAATTGGTTTCAGTATCTTGCATAAAACTAAGAGTATTCTCTACTGTCCTGGACTAAAGTAACATGCCTACCCTCTCCATATCTCATGGCTTGATGTGTACATTTGGATGACTTGTTGCTGTTCCTCCAGTCACTAAAGCATATTAAGTGTGACATTCCACCTGGGTTACAACCTCTTGCATGGCATATTATACTGTTGTAGCATCTTTTAGATGTAATTTCTGAATCCTGAAAATTCCCAGAAAATTTCCGGGCCACAGTCAGCATGTCTTGCACGCACCTCTCATTTTTAAAGAAATTCTGGACCACCAAGTTTTTTGTGTGAGCAAAACAATGGTGTTCAAATTTACCCATCGTATAATGTTACTTGCATTACAAGAAATGACAAATCCTGAGGAGAGTTTTGGTGGGGTAAGCCATTTTGCTATCACATCCCTGAGTTTTTCCAACATGTCGACACTGGTATGCCTTTATGCCTTTTAGTGAAGCCAGTGATACACAGAGTAGCCTGCCTGTGTATGAGCTGGAATTGTGTGTTAGATACTGCTGCTGAAGGCAATACACCTGCCCAGTGGGCTGTCACAGTCATGTAATCTTTAATTAGACCAGTGCTGCTTGTCCACATATCTGTAGTTAAGTGGATACTTGGTACAATGGCATTTTTTAAGCAAAGAATAACCTGCTACATATGAGGAATTGTTATTCTGGTAAAATAGAATTGAGATGGAATTTGGTAGCATGGACATATGACCTCAACTAGTCAGCTAAAACCAGCTGCTTTGATGGCAGATATTGGATGCAGATCTAATGCTAACCTTGCAGTCAAGGCTTTAGTGATCTGCTGTGCAACTTGATTGCAGCTGTCATACTTGGATCCTCTTGCAAATTATTGTTTGACAGTCAACACTTCATCATCATCATCCTCATTAGTGTTAGATACATAAATATCCCCCTCATCCTGTTGCACTTCCACAGTAACATCCTCAATTTCTATGTCATCATCATTACATTTACTACTTCTTATCCTCACATTTGCAGAGGGTTCAGAAATGGTGGATTATAAGAGTACAGTGTCAGTAATGTCAGTCTCACACAGCACTCACAGACACCCTTAGACTCTCCTCAGGGATCTGTAAAATTTGTGAACACACAATTTGTTATTTAGCCTTAGTGGTTTTTTTTGTGTACTGATTTGCCTGCTTTAATGGTGACACATCTAGACTCAGAGCAAGAACATGGTGACTGTGAAATTACAGTAGATGCCTCACTGTGTTTGGTCCCAGCTTCCACAATAGGCATTCTAGTGCATGAAACAGCAGCAGCAGGACCACCACTCACAGAGAAAGGCCATGCTCCACTGAGCCTTTCCTTGCCACTGAGTGTAATGTATGACATGTTGGAATTTTTTCTTTTTTCAGCAGTAACTTTTATAGTCAGATGTGATGTATTCTTTACAATTGTGAAATACTGTTTAGATTCGAGGTGCCCATTTTTCCCCTTGACCTCCTTTAGTAGATGTAGGAGTACTATAATTGCTAGCACTAGTACTAGGTTGCTCCTGCTCTTCTATTGACTGATCCATTATTGATTTTATTTTTTATACAGGGCATGAGTAAAGCTACTGTAGTTGAACTTAACTGCCAAAACACTACAGTAAGTGATCATTAGATGAGATAGGTAAATGAGGATTGTTACATTTAGTTTTATTTAATTACTGGAGATTTTAGTTGACACCAGCAAAAAAAATAATAATTTTTTGCACTTGTTATTTTTGTGGTGCAACTGATGGGCACATGTTCATACTAAATAACTACAGTGATAATAAGCTGCCTCTCCAAATCACACATTTTTGGAATTTTTTTTTTTATTTAAATGTAAATATAAAAGACTTGAAATGTTTTTTTAAATAGCACCAAAAAAAAAATGTTTTCACTTATTTTTTTAGGAGCAGCTGATGGGAACAAGACCATATCGGTAAGTACAGTAATATACACTACCTCTCAGAAACACACACTCTAGTAGAAATAATATGTTTTCAATTGAATTATAAAACACTGAATATTTTTTTTGACACCAGTAAAAAATGCTTTTTTTTACAGTTACCTGTATTATTTTTTTTACAGGAAAAGAGTTTTTTGGGGGGGATGTTTTTACTCAGACACAGTACAGGTCTATTTCTTGGACAAATAATCTTGAATTTACACTGTCTCTGCCCTCATACACTAGTAACAATATCAATTTTATATATATATATATATATATATATTTATATACACTAAAGAACAAAAAAGTGGAGAGAGAGCGCCTCCTAGTGCAATATTACTAAATATAAGTAACCTTCACCAGGTGTAGTCACCCTCTATGTGAATGGGGGTGTACCTTATACAGTGGAATACACCACTTTTATATCAGCATGAACAACCAATAAGGTCCTCAGGTTTTACTTTCTGGAACTGACTCGATATCTTACTTCATACATCACCAAGCATGGTATAAATGTATAGGAAGGAAAGAGAGAACCATAGTGTAATACTATACACACAAATGTATTTGAACACTTACAGCAAAGTAGAATGCCCGTACATCAAAATAAAAACATCAAGGCTTCTCTGTAGATATGTATCATCATATACTCTGCTGGTAGAGGATATCATCTGTCATAGCATGCACCACCTCAATGCATTTCGTCCGTTCAAGATATTGTGGACTTCATCAGGAGGATAGCTTAGGTAATGCCAGTAGTCTATAAATACCCTAACCCATTAACCTACTCGATAAGCGTGTGTACCACCAAAAAGCTCTGTAGCTTGCGTTCCATAAAACAGGAAGTAACCCGGTAGTGCGTTCCAAATGCCGGAAGTTGACATTTTGCTTCCGCTTGTCATTAATCTCCGGCTGGCATCTAAGGCTTTAAATTGCATGTCCCCTGTTAAGAGTGCACTGGTGCACTGGATACGCTGAATCAGTCACAATGCCGTCAGCACCAGGTGCCGCATCTCACTCAGACAGGGTCCATGCATAATTAGCGGGGGCCATTTTCTTGAGGTTTAACCTCTAGTGTTTTGCTAGCAGCCATTTTGCCGTATACCTATCACTATAGGAGTTACTCATAGATGCAGATATTATATATATTCCCAATCGGGCAATTGGTAGTTCATTTGTAGGGTATCAAAACAACAATTTAAAATGCATTAATGAGAATAAAACACATAAATACCTTATGGAGTACAATACTATACAATAATAATATACTTAAAAGAATGGCTATAAAAAATTCGTGATATTTGTATGGTAAAATTAATAAATAGAATATGCAGATCGAAATCACATTAAAAAATACTTTAGAAAATTAATAAATTATTGTACAAATGGAGCAATTTCATAGTTATCATTTAATCCATTGGGAACTAAGGTGTTCAGTGTATATAGTATATCCAGAACATCTACCTTTTAGAAATTCTAGTATCTAAATCACCTCCTCGTTCCCCAATTTCCACATGTTCTATAGCTTTAAATTTAAAACCATCTACATCGGAATTATGAACCAATTTAAAATGTCTGGGAACACTATGGTTATCCTGTTTATTTTTAATACTTTGCACATGTTCTTGTATTCTTATTTTAAAAGGTCTTTTCATTTTATCAACATATTTCAACTTACAGGGACATTCTAGAACATAAATCACCCACGTGGTTATAGAGTTCATGTATTCTTTTATCGGGAAACTTTTAGAATCATCAAAATTCATAAATGTCTTAGTAATTGGGTGCGTATATCTACATATATTGCAGTGGCCACATTTAAAAAAGCCTTTTAGTTGATTCTCCCATAGGCTCACATTTTGGGCGGCTTTACATTCAATTGGCTAGGTGCAAGTATATTTTTGAGATTTTTAGCTTTTTTAAAAACTACTTTAGGTTTATCTGGTAGATTGGTATTTAAAATCCCATCCATTTTCAAAATACCCCAGTGTTTTAGTCAGATTATTAAGTATCTTTTTCTCATCCCTGTTAAATGGGGTGATAAATAAAACTTCGTCATTTGGAACGCTCTTCCGGGTTACTTCCTGTTTTATGGAACGCAAGCTACGGAGCTTTTTGGCAGTACACACACCTATCAATTAGGCTAATGGGTTAGGGTATTTATAGACTACTGGCATTACAACTAAGCTAGCCTCCTGATGAAGTCCACAATATCTAGAATTGACGAAACGCGTTGATGTGGTGCATGCTATGACAGATGATATCCTCTACCAGCGGTGTATATGACGATACATATCTACAGATAAGCCTTGATGTTTTTATTTTGATGTACGGGCATTCTACTTTGCTGTAAGTGTTCAAATAAATGTGTGTGTATAGTATTACACTATGGTTCTCTCTTTCCTTCCTATGCATTTATACCATGCTTGGTGATGTATGAAGAAAGATATCGAGTCAGTTCCAGAAAGTAAAACTTGAGGACCCTATTGGTTGTTCATGCTGATATAAAAGTGGTGTATTCCACTTTATAAGGTACACCCCCATTCACACAGAGGGTGACTACACCTGGTGAAGGTTACTTATATTTAGTAATATTGCACTAGGAGGTGCTCTCTCTCCACTTTTTTGTTTCTTTAGGATTTATACATTGTCTGAACAACAGTTGATGGGAGAAGGAGCTGTAACCCTTAATACCTGGGGAGTGCGTTAGTTGACAAAAACTAAAAAACTTGATTGAAGGACCAAGCGCCATATACCACGTCTTGTATCAATATTATAAGGGCACAGTTGTGCCCTTATATTAAGGCTGCATCTAAAGAAACTGATTTTTCCATAGAGAATTCCGGATGGGGGTTATGGTGTTTAAGTGGCTACACTTCAAAAGCAATAGGAGATACCGAGTTGAAATTTGGCCTGGGCAGGTAGAACTGTTGCTCGGTGCTGCATGCCAAATTTCAGGGCAAAAACATAAAAAATGAGGATTTGGGAGTAATCTAAAGCCCCAACTGTCACTTTTTTCTGACATTCTCAATTAGGACTACTTTTCTGCTGTAGTCTATGTTTTTTTTGGGGGGAATTCATAACTCATGTTAGGGGCGAATTTAGACTTGGGGTTTGTCTTATTAGGTAGCTATTGTTCCAGGGTATGTGCTTTTGGGGTTTAGGTAATTGAGAAAGTTACAGTTTTAAAACTGTTACCTCACGAATGCCCCTTTATATAGATAGGAAGCTTCAACTTGTTGCACAGCCTCAGTAGGAGCCTCCAACAGGGGGTGTATGTGGCTTCATTTGGGTGCACAAAGATGGATGCCTTTTAGCATTCTGTCCCCTTATAATAATATATAATAGATGCTCCCTCTCCTGATGCATACTGCTCCCACTCCCCCTGCTCCTAATACTGCTGCTGAGGGTAATAGGTAATGAAGGACTCGGAGTGGGAGGCTGGGAACACGTCACACACTACTTGTTAGATGTTGAATGTCCCGACTCTAAGCTCCGCCCCTGCCATATTTAAGCTCCGCCCCCTCCCGTTTTTAAGCTCTGCATCCCCTGTCTCTAATCAAGTGGCTTTGGCTGTCACTGGGTATGCGGCCGCATGTGACGTGATGGCGTGTGCTGTGTCCCTGCTTTGCCCAGTGAAGTGTGAAGAAGAAGAAGAGCCGAAGAGAAGAGCTGCATGCTAGTGCTGGAGCAGGAGATGCCGTGGCTAAATCACCTGACTGCGGTACACACTGGGGACTGTGAGAGTGTGGCAGCTGCCTGTCCTGGACCCTGAAAGAAATGCCTAAGCTATAAGGTAAGTCTCCATGGCTGTCAAGTGTAGCTACTGCAGAGAGAGGTTGGGGTGGGGTAAGGGATCTGTGCATTGTATTTAGTAAGGGTAGGGGGGGTCTGTACATTGTATTTAGTAAGGGTAGAGGGGGTTCTGTGCATTGTATTTAGTAAGGGTGGAGGGGGGTCTGTGCATTGTATTTAGTAAGGGTGGAGGGGGGGTCTCTGCATTGTATTTAGTAAGAGTGGGGGGGATCTGTTCAATGTACTGTATTTATACAGAGTAGTAGGCTTGAATGACAAACCAAGCTGAAGGTGAAACAACGCTGGAGGCGCAGGGGTCAGGAGGCAGGAGGCTACATGGGACATGGGGCAGGAGGCTGGAGATGACACGGGGAGCTGGAGGCAATACTGGGCTGGAGAAACACGTGGCTGAAGGGTACATGGGGCAGGATGTGACATGGTACAAAGCTGGAATGTTGCAGGGATCTGGAGGTGACACATGGAGGAGACTGGAGGAGACAGAGCAGGAAGCTGGAATGGCACAGGGATCTAGAGGTGACACAGTAAGTAGGAGGCTGGAGGAGACACAGTGCAGGAAGCTCGAAAGACACGAGGATAGATGGGACCCATGCAGGAGGCTGGAGGGGACATGTGGCACAAGTTTGGTTAAACGTCTGTTGTATGATAATGACATTAGTTATATTTCTACACAAACAGGCATCTTCCGGACAATGCGATTTCCTACATGAATAATGAATACCGAAGGCAACGTCTGCCCAGGGAGGATCAATTTCTTCAGAGGTTCCCCATCGCAGAGAACCACAATATAGGTAAGGTCAGGTGTATTTGTATTTCGCATTCACACGCTGTGCCTTTTTGAATTGCACATACAGTAGTACATGTGTCGGGGTTTTGGAATGGCATAGAGAGTCCAATGAGCTGCAAAACAAAAGATATGGAAAAACAATTCCACAGATGACATCTTTTGTGTTGCAGCTCATTGCTGTCTTCTTGGTTTACAATTCCAAAACCCCAGCACGTGAACTATGTGCAATTCTATTTGGCACCACCTTCTCTCTCCTGTCACCCTCTGCCCTCTATAAGGCATCAACCTCTGCTTCTCCCTATCACCCACTGCCTCTCCCAGTCATCCTTTACATCACCCACTGCCACTCCCAGTCATCCTTTACATCATCCACTGCCACTCCCTAGCATCACTTTCTGATTTCTCCATCACTCATTCCCTAGCATCACCCACTGCCTCTCCCTGACACCCAGTGCATGTCACCCTATCCATGGCGTCACCCACTGCCTCTCCCTGTCACCCACTGCATGTCACCCTATCCATTGCATCACCCACTGCCTCTCCCTGTCACCCTATCCTTGGCATCACCCACTTCTTCTCCCTGTTACCCTCGCTCTGGCATCACCCACTGGCTCTCGCTATCGCCCTCTCCCCATTACCCTATGCCTGTAGCCCGCGTCACTATATCCCCATCACCCCCTCTCTCCTGTCACTCTCTGCCCTCTACAAGACATCACCCTCTGCTTTTCCTTATCACCCACTGCCTCTCCCTGTCACCCTCTCCCCATCACCCTCTGCCTCTCCCCTGTGTCACTATCTCCCCATGATCCTCTCTCTCCTATCACTCTCTGACCTCTACAAGGCATCACCCTCTCTCTGTCACCCACTGCCTCTCCCCATCTCCCTTTCATGTCAACCCCTGCTTCTCCATCTCCCACTGTCTCTACCAGTCACCCATCTGTCCTGTCACCTACTGCCACACCACAGCGTCACCTACTGACTCCCTGTCACTCATTCCCTGGCATCACCTACTGGCTCTTCCTGACACCCTATCCCTGGCATCACCCACTGCCTTTCCCTGTCACCCTTGCTCTGGCATCACCCACTGGCTCTCCCATCACGCTCTGCCTCTCCCCTGTGTCACTATCTCCCATTCACCCTCTTTGCTGTCACCCTCTGCCTCTCCCCATCACTTACCGTTTCTCCCTGACACCCTATCCCTGGCATCACTCACTGCCATCCCCTAGCATTACTTTTTGACTCCCTCGTCACTCATTCCCTGGCATCACCCACTTTCTCTCCCTGACATCCTATCCCTGGTGTCACCCACTGGCTCTCCCCATCTCTCTCTGCCTCTCCCCTACATCACTATATCCCACTCACCCTCTCTCTCCTGTCACCCTGTGCTCTCAACAAGGCACCACCCTCTCCCCATGACCCTCTGCCTCTCCCTGTCACTTACTATCTCTCCCTGACATCCTATCCTTGGTGTCACCCACTGCCATTCCCTAGCGTCACTTTCTGACTCCCTCGTCACTCATTCCCTGGAATCACCCACTGCCTCTCCCTGACACCCTATCCCTGGTGTCACCGACTGGCTCTCTCCATCACTCTCTGCCTCTCTCCTGCATCACTATCTCCCATCACCCTCTGTCTCCTGTCACCCTCTGCCCTCTAAAGTACAAGGAATCACCCTCTCCATGTCACTCTCTGCTTCTCCCTATCACCCACTGCCTCTTCCCGTCATCCCCTCCCCGTCACTTACTGCATCTCCCCATCACCCTTTCCTGTCACCCACTGACTCTCCATCTCCCACTATCTCTACCTGTCAATCATCACTCCTGTCACCCTCTGCCTCTCCCAGTCATCCTCTACATCACCCACTGCCACCCTCTAGCATCACTTTCTGATTTCCCCATCACTCATTCCATAGCATCACCCACTGCCTCTCCCTGACACCCTATCCCTGGCGTCTCCCACTGCCTCTCCCTGTCACCCTATCCCTCTGTTGCCCACCACGCGAAAACAACAAAGCTCTGGGGTGGCAGTGGCCTCAAAAAGATAGGGTCTCAGGGAGAGATAGTAAGAGACGGGGAGAGGTGAAGATGGCAAAGACCTGGTGGGTTGGTGCCCCCCAGGCAAAGATGATGAAGCCCTGGGGGGTGGTGGCACAAAAAAGAGCTTAAAGGCTGTCCCCCCCCAGGTGAAGGAGCAGCCAAATAAATTGTTTTAAATAAAAATTGGAGTATTGTGTTTATTTTAATATTTCTTTTACAGGTATATTACAGGTACTAGTGGGCCCTTAATGCCCCACTTGCTGGTACTTGTGGTTATCCAAGCACCAGCATCTGTGGGAGGCTTGCTGGGACCTGTAGTTTACCTGCAAAAGACAATGGGCCTGATTCAGAGCCGCTCGTAAGCGGCCGCTCATTCGCTCCGAGCGATGTTTGCCCAACATGCGTACGGATCATTATACGCATGCGCGAACCAGTCAGTGCGGTCGAAATTCATGTGCTCGCAAAATAGCGAATGCCTGATAATTTGAGTGACAGAAAGAGGCGTATGTGGGTGGTAACAGGGGAAGGTGCTTGAAAACGGGGAGTGGAGATCCAATCGCAGGCGTGCTTAAAGGTCAAAACGGGCGTTTTATGGGTGTGCATAATTAAAACAGCAGCGTCATTGAGCACGTCACTGGGTTATTTTATAGCCAGAACTGCTTGCAAAATTGTTGTAGCAAAAACCAACCACAAGAATAGCGAGCAGCTCATACCCTGGTCGATGTACTCGATTAATCTAATAAATAGCGGACATGACGTAGGATGCGAGTGGCCAGGGGGCATAGTTTCCCAAAAAACGACCGCAAGTTTTGTTCGCTCGTTCAGACCTAGAGGCGTGAACAGACCGCAAAGAGCGAACGGTTCATTTGAATAGCCACCCCTTTTTTTTTGAATGAACTACCGCAAATAGCGACCGGCTCTGAATCAGGCCCAATATTTTAACTGTTCGCTTACACAATCAACCTGGCACCCATTGCCCAGGGGTGCCGGGGATAGCCCTGAGCTATCTGCCTAGACCTAGAGTGTCCTGGAGAGGGGGACCCCTTTATTGTGAGGGTTCCCAACTCCCCAGCCTGGGCTGACTAACGGTCAGGGGTAATGCTTTGGATGGGGGAACCAGGCGGAAGGGCTCCCCTGGCTGTGGCATTACCCCCATCCCCCTGCTAGAAAGGGTCCAGTGCTGGTTCTGATAAATACAGGGGAACCCTACAAATTTTTTTCCCCCCTGTATTTCCAGAACCAGGACTGGCTCAGAGACCAGTGCTGATTGCGCTGAATACAGGGGACCCCTATGTCGTTTATCCCCTGTATTTGGCAACCAGGACTAGTTCTGAATATCCCGGTGCAAGTTGTGCTAAATACAGGGGATCCCTATGCATTTTGTCCCCTGTATTTTCACAACCAGGACCGGCAATGAAAAGCCCGGGGCTGGATGTGCTTTGGGGGGTGGGCATAAGTCACACATTCAATTTTTAACAGATGCACGGATGGATATAATTAATACACCGACGCATCTGTGTTTATTGATTTCTCAGGTGCATGCCCAGTGCTAGTGAGCCCTCTGTCCGCTGATGCACCTGTGCACTGCACCCCCAAAACACGACCTGTGTGCTGTCCCCTCCTCTACCCATTCTAGTGTTTTTTGTTGCCTTTCTCTCCTGCAGGTGGCTCTGTTTGCTCCTCCAAACCCTGATTGTTAATAAATTATAAAAAAGCTATTAAATTCCATAGACAAAAAACCTTACAGTTTCACATGTCCCATTAAGGCTTTTTACACATGATCTGAAATTTCACAAAACCTACTGAATTTGTGCCACTCAAAATAAATGAATCAATGAAATTATGATCATTAAGGCTGACGCCTTAATGGACATGTTCCTTGTGCAATACAGATATGGTATGCCATGATACCCTCCATTCAGCATCATCCATTCAGACTCCGGGGTCCTGCACCACCATACAGCTGTGGCGGTGGGGGTCCCCAACCTACCGATTTCACCACCCGCGGGCCACTTCTGGAAATCAGGATGACCCCATAGAGGGATGTGCCATCTATGGGTGGCGCCCCTGTTCCACTGCACTGGTCGAACACCCCTAGAGCCAGCCCTGAATCCAGCATCCTGCCCCCTGTGTTCCCTCCAGCCCCCTCTCATTCCAGCCTCCAGCCCTCTGTGTACCCTCCAGCCCCGTCATTCCAGCCCTCTCTTTCCCCTCCAGTCCCACATTATTCCAGCCTTCAGACCCATTATTCCAGCCTTCAGCCCCATGTCCTCTCATTCCAGCCTTCAGCCCCCTTTGTCCCCTCCAGCCCCATCATTCCAGCTTCCAACCCTCTGTATCCCCTCAATTCCCCTGTCATTCCAGCCTCCAGTCCTCTGTGTACCCTCCAGCCCCCCATCATTCCAGCCTCCAACCCCTTGTCAGTCCAGCCTTCAGCCCCTGTGTCCCCTCCAGCCCCTCATAATTCCAGCCTTTAACCCTCTGTGTTCCCTAATGCCCCTCATCATTCCAGCCTTTAGCCCTGTGTCCCCCCCAGCCACCTATCATTCCAGCCTCCTGTCCCCTCCAGCCCCTCATCATTCCAGTCTTCAGCCCTCTGTGACCCCTCCAGATCCATTATTCCAGCTTCCACCCCTCTGTATCCCCTCCAGTCCCCTGTCATTCAAGCCTCCAGTGCCCTGTGTTCCCTTTAGCCCCATCATTCCAGCCTCCAACCCCCTGTGTCCCCCTCCAGCCCCTCATCATTCCAGCCTTCAGCCCTGTGTCCCCTCCAGCCACCTGTCCTTCCAACCTCCTGTCCCCTCCAGCCCCTCATCATTCCAGCCTTCAGCCCTCTATGTCCCCTCCAGCCACCTGTCATTCCAGCCTTCTGTCCCTTCCAGCCCCTCATCATTCCAGCCTTCAGCCCTCTATGTCCCCTCCAGAGCCTTGTCATTTCAGCCTTCAGCCCCCTGAGTACCCTCAACAACCAACCCGCTCCCCAACCGCCTCCAATTTACCTTCATTTTGGCAGCTGGACTACTCCATTTTCTTTCAGTTCATCATCTTGCTGCTCTAGCCATGGCAGCCAGTTTATTGTGTGCTGCCTGCTCCTCAGGCTCTTTGGCTCTTCCTCTTCCTGAGCACTTGACACGTAGCACTTGTCCCTGTAGAGAGCCGGCTGGGTCAAGGGGGCGCAGCCTAATCACGGGAGGAGTGGCCATGCCCCCTTATGGAGAAAAACAAACCTTTTTGCAGTTGTGTTACAGGGGGCTATCTCCCTGATCCCCACCCCCTGGATCCACCACTGTGGGGAGGGACTATATAACATAGAAAGATGGGGGTACCCTTGTTTGAAAGAAGGGTGTCCACTCTTTTAAACGTTGTCCCCATATAAAGGTTAATATCTTTAATAATATCATCAACCCAATGCACTACAGGAAAATAATGTAGTCCTGGAATGGTGGAAGAACTCCCCCAACCTGGCTACAAATAATTAAAAGACACCCACTTTAGAACAAGGGTGATGCCCTCTTTTAATTTATGAGGCCCCTTAGCACTTATTGCCTGGTGATCACTTGTGATCACCAGATAATGGTACCCCATGCTATGCAAAATCCACATTTTCCTTAAATGGGGGAGGCTACTATTTGCCTTATAACCCCCACAGGGACAGCTGCAACCAACAGTCTACATCCATATTTGAAAGCGGGGAGTCCCCACTTTAAATTATGTAGTCACTAGTAGCTATATTCTGGTGATCACCAGACCATATTATCCTGGGCTACGGAATACAGACCTATTCTATATAAGGGTGGGAGGGCACTACATTTACTATCACATCCATAATTACACCTGTAAATATTGGGTCACTCACAGAAGAAAGAGGTGAGTCTCCTCTTTCAAATTATGTGGGCCTCTTCCCAACTATTGTCTGGTATAATATCGTCTAGCGATTCCATAGATGAAGGAAAGACACGTGCCATATCTGCTACATTATGGCGGCACACATATGGGGCCAGTCAGTCTTGAAAGAGGGGAGCAGAGCCGTAACTAGTCTTTTTGGTGTCCTATGCCAGAAAGAGCATTGGTGCCCCCCCCCCTATTTTTCAAATAGGGACATAAAATGCGCTCCCGAAAAAGGGCCATGGCCTCATAGGGAAGGGCCAAGGAAGAGATAGGAGATGCTGAGGATAAAATAAGAGGAAGCTACAAGTGAGAATGGTAATAAATAGAAAATTAACAGGCCCCAACAGCGCCCCCTGCCCTGCAGTGCCCTGTGCCATGGAACAGGTCGCACCACCCTAGTTACGGCCCTGGAGGCAAGTATCTTAGTAGTTATTGTCTGATGATTACCAGACAATAACTGAAACAATACACAAAATATTACATTTTCCACAGATTGGGGGGATCTAAAGCCCATATCTCCCACATCTTTGTCATATAAAAAAGTGTTCCCTCATTTAATTCTGTAGGTTGTCTACTTTATAAAATGGTAGGCCTTATTGGGCTACCATATTCTTCATGCACATAATAAGTGTTTAAATCAAAACGTCACATTTAAAAAAAATGCATTTTCATTTTAAGTGCAATTTCTATTTTCAAAACCTACGCATAGAATGGGAATCCAATTACCCATGGGCGACAATTCAATTAGCGGGGTTAACCACATGTGTCATCTCCCATTGGAGCTGCGAGAAAAAGGCACAATTAGGGGTTTCACTCGTGGGAAAACCCATTGACCCCATAGCTAATTGGATTTCCCCAAAGAATCCTGCTTTTTACTATTTTGGAAAGGTGAGTTATTGGCGAAACAAGAGCCATAAAGTATTTCTTTGTGATGTTTTTAAAACTGAAAGAAATATCATGTTTGCTTGAGGTTCACTTTTTTAAAATTTCAATAAAGAACACTTTTTAGCCATTTTGGTTGGGACATTATTGACTTGTTAGAATTGTTAGAATTCATAAAAAAACTAATGGTATTTTCTGAGACTTGTGTGGGTACCGTATAATAAAATTAATTGATATTGATGTTGGAATATGTTGAGCGCAAATTAAAAAATTACCTCAGCACAAGGGTGAGAAAACCCTCGGCAGCAAAGAAGTTAAACAGTCACAGGCTGCACATCAATCTCTTCAACTGAGATACACACTGCTACACATGCTTCCAGGGACTGGAAAGGCTTTCTAAGTATATTTCACCTTTTTAATATAGCTTGTTAAAGTTACAATATTATAGAAGTAGGCTTTGTACCAAACTTAGGTAACCTGGGGGGACCCAGGCATGGAACTACATGTCCCAACCTGCCCTGACTGACATGTTTGGCTAATAGTACTGCAATAGATGGTGCATAGGGAGCAAGTCACAGGTTAACCATGCCCAACTCTGAAATATGTTTAAAAGTAAAAACCCACAAACCGTACTTTACCATGATATTCTTCTTGGTGACTCAGCATCCAAATCCTTTTTTCCACCAAAACCTATAGCAACTGGTAGAACTACAGCGTGTAGTGTCACTTTTCAAAATTCTTGCACCATGATATTTGTCTGGAACCCTTCACCAAATCTCTTGATCGCTAGGCTATTTGAAAGTGAAAACCACAGTTGCCTATTGTCAGTACATTTACCAACAATAAAATAGTAGTGTTTGTTAGTAGCAAAAACAGGAATCAGTAAAAACACAAATCTAACAGAACATCAAGGAGACATCTGAGACCTCAGCAGTATTCTTTATTTTCAGAACTAACCTATTTATTGTAAATTTGATCTGACAGTAACTAATGCAGCCTTTACCAGTGGAGCCATTTTGCATGACTGTATTAGGATTGACTTGCCTGGGATGTCTGATCCAGGAATCCCATAAGTACTGTATTTATTAGGGTGTTTATATCCTTCATGGAAATGTCACGTGGTGAAATATTGTGGATATTCTGTTATGAATGAGAAATTACATAGCACTCTGTAATGGATCAATTCACACACACAGTTGTTCCATGCTACGAGTCTGGCTGTGTGTAGGGAACAAGATGTCATGACGTGTTATCCCTGAGAAAGAAAGGTGTGCAGAAAGATGTGCAGCTCCAGGGAAGAAAGTAGTGCTGGGCGCAGGCTCTACCACACGGAGCGCGGGAATACGGATCACTAACAGACACCTGCGGGGGCAGCCCTATGAGACAGTGGGCGGCAGTGTAGGTACAGCTCTATAGTTTGTTACAGCACCTGTGTGTGCATTGCACCAGGTTATTATAGGTTTTTACATAAAAACAACTTGGGTTACTAAAGGTGTACATCCCATTAAATATAAAATATATTGTCCAAATTCTGTCTCCCAAATGTATATATGTGCAGCAAATTGAAGACCCCAACTAAAGCCTGAAAAAAGGGTAATGTTAGTAATGAGAGTGGAATATATCATTCTAATCTTTGCATTTATTCTGCTTTGGACACTGGATTTCAGCGCTGCCGAATTTGATACCAAATGAAGAGGGAATAAATGATAGAACAGTGCCGACTCATAATATAGCCCCTCCTTTATACCACTAATTCCTTCACCACCAAAAAACATTGTTCAATGAATTATTACATATTTCTCTCTCTCCTAACCCTGAAACTGGCCGCCATCTGCTATCTCTATGCTGAAAAGAGGTCTATATACATAAAAAAATGTCAGGTATTCCCCGCTTTACGTGTTTAGCAGTTCTTACCAGTGATAAGAAGGACATTGTCTTGCCTAGGCATTAAACAAGTAGAGTTAGGGACGTTAACCATTTAGGCACCTCCTCCGTGTTACATCATTTGCAGAGAGTTCATGCTAATTATTTCTCAAAATCTGGAAATTCAAGCAAAATTATAACAAGCAGCCCAGCATCAGCTACCAACAACATGGATAAATCCCAATACATGTAATCTCCATCGTCAACACCTTTATCATTAACCTCCTCATTATTGATTGGAGATTGTCCTGCACTCAATTTGCAAAGTCCTATCCAGGAGTTCCAAGAATAATCCTTGCACACTTGAGCTGCTGCTGCAGGGGATGAATCTACATCACACAATCGGACCAAGAAGGCTAGTAGTTTCAAACAACAATTTACTGTGAAACAATCATTTCAAGAGGAACCAAGTATGACAGCCACCATCCTGTTGCACAGTGGATCACTGAAAGCCATGATGGGTAAGTTAGCATTAGACCTGCATCCAATATCTGCCATCAGTGCATCTGGTTCTATTTAGGGGCATGTGTCCATGTTACCAAAATTTATATCAATTCTATTTTACCAGAACAATAATACCTCAACTGTACTATGATGTAAAAAAAACCATATTATTTGCATACAACATGGCATTGTACAGACTATTCACTTAACTACAGATATGTAGACAAGTGGTACTAGTCAAAAAAAAAGATTACATGACTGGTAGCTCACTGGGTGATTCTACAGGTGTCAATCTGTGGGAAAAATTTACTGATGTGATAGCAAAATGGCTTCCCCGCTATGACTCTCCTCAGGATTTGTCATTTCCGATAAATAAATAAGTAACATTGTACAAGCATTGCAACTGGGTGAATTTGAACATGTACCATGTATTGTGCACACAATAAACTTGGTAGTCCTGAATTTATTTAAAAAATGACAGGTGCATGCAGGACATGCTGACTGTGGCCTGTAACATTTCTGGGCATTTCTGCCATTCAGCAATTGCATGTAGAAGATTTCAGCAGCTGCACCAACAGTATTATTTGCTATGCCACCAAGTAAAGAAAGAGCTACAAAGCATGTGAAATTCCACCCTTTATATGTTTCACTAACCTGAACAGCAACAAGCCATCCAAACGTACACATTAAGCCATGAAATAGGGAGAGGCAGGCCTGTTACCTTAGTCCAGAACAGTGGAGAAAACTCTTGTTTTTAAGCTACTGAAACCATTTGAAATTGCAACCAATGAAGTGAATTCAGACACTGCCATCATACCCCTAATTAAACTATTAGAAAAGCAACTACAGAAACTGAAGGAGGAGATGAAATGAAGCAATTCCGCCAAGCATGTTGCACTTGTACATCAGGTTATTTTTTTACTTCACCAGGACCAAAGGATTTGCAATATCTTGCAATTGGACCAGTACACTTTTGCAACAATGCATGATCCTAGGTCTAAGTCCAATGTAATGTCTTTCTTTCCAACTAACAGATCTTGAGAGATGCAAAGAGTTCCTGGGGAGCAAGTTATTAGCTGAAGTGGCACATGACACAACGTCTGCTGTTCAGACCCATGCTGATGATGATGATGAGTCAACTCAGTTCACCAGAGTGAAACATGACATCTGGCCAGGCTTAAAATATTTGCCCACATATATTGACACCTCTACTGTTACTCATTCTGATACAGTAAGCATCAATAGAATGGTAGAGCATTACTTTAATGATAATATACAAATTAGCATCTCACACAGTTCCTTTGAATAACAAAAAGGTAATTTGGAGCCCCTTGTACAAACTAGCTATGGTGTATTTAAGCTACCCACCCTCCAGTGTGTACTCGGAAAGAGTGTTTAGCACAGCCAGGAACCTTGTGAGCAATTGGTGTAGGAGTCTACTTACCAAAAATGTTGAAAATTGATGTTCAACAAAGTGAACTACAAATTCTATGAGGAAGGCCTTTGCTGCCAATTAAATTAAAGTACAGAGACTCCTGCAACTGTGTATTCCTTTGGGAATGAGTTAATATTGTGTGATGAAAATATTAACAACAGTAATGTGAGTAACGATGAGGATAATGACATAATGAATTTTGAAGATGATTAACACTGTTAGCCTTAAGCCCATTGGCAGCTTGGTTTAATCATACCACCAAAATGTTTTCCTTGGTGTGGGGACCCAAACAAACCAAGCACTTCAACAATGAAAGTGGCAATCTCTGTCATTGAAGTTCTTGGTTTGTTAAACTGAGCATGTTCTTTTTAATATACAATATAATCCCAGGGACAATTGTAGAAGACTCTCAGGGCTAAGAACTGGATGGTCTAAATAATTAAAGGTCTAATAGTCAATCTGCTTAAAATTTGCACTATAGTTCCTAGAAAATTACATTAGTTACTATCATTTTACTCATTTTAGATAGAATAGTCCCTATGTAGTTTCCACAAACACTAACTCATCCATTATAGTAGTTCAGCCTAATTTTAAATACCTTTTAATGCAGATTAGCTGCTAATTTACTGGTAGCAGAGGCAGACAATGCAGCATTATAGGATGTAATATATCTAACAAACTTTTGTGGCGCTAAATGTTAATCTTATCTAATCGAAAGTATAAAAGTGACGAAAATATCAATACAAACAAGTACTCTGTACTTTCTTTTTTCTACTTTCTAAAATGATCAATTGTCCTGAGGCCAGAGATTTTCTGAATGGATTCAGTGTGATTGTAAATTTACATTTGGATGCTTGCTTTTTAATATTTTTTTTCCTTATCTTCAATTTACTTTTATTTACAGTTAGAACTAATAATCCTAGTCAATCACTGATTTACTTTCAAGTTTCAACTAAATAACACTATAACAACCTGTACTGGCCTCTGGCCTGTGATTTGCTATTTGGAGTAAGTTTGATGGTGCTCTAGTTTTTTACAAGACATTACTCTGGCAGCAATCACCTGTACTGGTTGGAGGCCTGTGATTTTGGAGAAGTGTGTTGGTAAAATATTATATATATTTTCTACTAGGCTTTTACTTTTAAGCCTGGAACACACTATACGATTTCTCGGACGATATACCCGATTGCGTCTGAATGGAAAAACATATTGTTAAATAATCTAGTGTGTGTCCACTATGGCAGCTGTTGCGTGCTTCCTGTTTGGTCGTCAGCCGCATCGTCAGGTCGCTGCTACATATAGCTCAACCTGCGACTGATGGCACCCATGCAGCGGGATGCGGCAGGGTCCAACATATCAGGCGGTCAGGCACTGGATCGTCTAATGTGTACCGCCCGCCCGATATGTTGGCCCGTTGGTGGGGGGGGGTTGCCTGTCCTATTGCTGGGTACACATATCATATAGCATGTACTAAGCTTTAGGCTATTAGTACTTGATTAATGAAAACATTCTGTTTTTGGCGTTTAGTTTATTAAACTGCCATCCTGTCTGCCACTGCAGTGCCACTATGTTTCATAGATGTGTAATATTCTTTTAAACTGCCATGTGTTTGTGCCACTGTACTGTCTCCTAGCATATGACATTACAGTAGGAAAGAGCTGGGGGCTACAAGTGCTACATTGGGGGGCCGCCTGTTGGCCATCACTGATCTAGAGTATTTATATAACTTACTAGGCTGTATAAATGGCTTTATGTTGGTTGCATTTTAGTAATATATTCCCTCTAAAAGTGGTCACATATTTGAATAATTTATCAAGTACAGAAGATAGTCACTTACAGCTAAATGTGTTTAGGAAATAAAACCACAAACACTTGTACAGACTATTTGTATCAGTCTTACAGACGTTCTGTAAGTCTCAGAGACCAACCTTAACTGAGGTTGTTGTATTAATGGAAAATGTTGCCCTATAAATCTCTCTACTGCAGAGAGGTACATGTTCTATCTTATTAAGTTTGAACGTATAACTTTATTAACAACCCTGCTGGACATCTCTCTTCTACAGGATTGCCATATGGCTGGAGATTAAAGAGCAGCTTCAGCTCTGGCTTTATTTGCTTAAAAGTTGGATGATTTAAAAAGACCAGTAATGACTGATATTTCCACATAATGCAAAAACACTTTTCAAGAACAGACTGGCCTCTTTCAATGGAAACAATTTTATGCCAATCCTATAATTAACACATATAACCTTAATTGCAATTACTCCTTATTGCTTTGCCACATGGCTCTAGATGAACACATACAATCTCCAGACAGTTGCGTCTGTGAACTTTAAAGCATTGACAAACATTGGTACTGAAGTTCATTTTTCACATCCATATGATAATATGGTACAGTTAGTTTAGAAGATTTTTGAGCAATGCAGAACTGACTGGCAAAATGTTTGATATTAGTAAATGATTATTGCATAAAAAGTATCAAGTAGAAAATATAATGTCACACTTTAAATGGTATTTTTTGTGATTTTTTTATTTTTGGTACTGCTTATATTTTAAAATGACATGTAGCAATTAACATCAGAAAATATTGCTGAGTATGCCAAGACTGGGAAAACTATTTTTTTCCAATTACAGGTTGAGTCTCCCATATCCAAAATGCTTGGGACCAGGGGTATTTTGGATATTGGAATATTCCGTATTTTGGAATATTTGAATACTATAATGAAATATCTTGGGTATGGGACCCAAATCTAAACACAGAATGCATTTATGTTCTATATACTGTACACCTTATACACACAACCTGCAGGTCATTTTATACAATATTTTTAATAATTTTGAGCATCAAAAAAAGTTTGTGTACATACATGAAATTCATTTATGTTTCATATACACCTTTTACACACAGCCTGAAGGTTATTGTATACTGTATATTAATGATTTTGTACTTTAAAAAAGTTTGTGTACATTGAACCATAACACAGCAAAGGTTTCACTTTCTTAGTCATACTAAAAATATTCCGTAATTCGGAATATTCTGTATTTCTGAATATTTGGATATGGGAGACTCAACCTGTATTATTTATTATTTAGCAGAAAGGATAATGAGCTGGAAAGGATGGACATTATACCGTTTTGTAGCCCAGTCAGGCCTCTAAAGATCTCATCTTTACTAGCAGAACTGGTTCCAAATCAATCCTTTGCCACCTCTTTCAATGGGAAAGCCTTTTGCACAGTGAAGGGCACATTAAAAAGCTCAATGGTTCTGATGTGTTCACTTTAATTTTAAATTCTTTTAAATAAAAATGTCTCTGAGGTCTCCATACCATCTGTAGTTATATAATACATAATGACATGACTAGCATTTTAGGACAAACAAAAAGACATTTGTTAAATGGCTTAGGAGGGTGGATTATTTGAAAGGCCTCATACCCACAGACATTCATTGTAGGCATTTAACAAGCATTCATTAGTCTATACTATAGCGCAGTGGTTCCCAAACTGTGTGCCGCGGCACCCTGGGGTGCCTTGGGGCACTTGCAGGGGTGTCTCAAATTGGTGGTCCAGCACCAAATCAAATTCTCTATGGTCAATGTAATGTGGACAAACAGAAGTGCAAAACTGTGCTCTACTACATAACTGAACCTATGGATGACAGGTAAGCACAATTTACTTCACATTATATAGTACTTTAAAGCTGAAAATGATGTAAACAAATAGACCTTTACTGTACACGCATTTCATCTTTCCCTGCACTGTCTAAACTAGGGGTGGCCAATAAGCGGCCCCCTGCTGCGGTAGAACTACACATCCCAGCATGCCCTGCCACTGTTTTGCTATTTGGCCATGCTAAAACTGTTGCAAGGTATGCTAGGATGTAGTTCAACAACAGCTGGAGGGCCGCTTATTGCCCACACATGGTCTAAACAATAAGCTTTAGGGAATGGAGAGACAGGAAAACATTGACATAGTTGGCTGCCTTAACTAGTGTTGCAGTATTTGGAGCTAACATGAAAACAATTTAAATAAAATATAGTTTGGAATGTAATTAGGTGAGTGAAGAGCATGTATGATTTTTTTTATTTAAATGGTGTAGTCACATACAGTACCTCTGGCACTATAGATAGAATTTTGCCCACTATAAACTTTTGTGGGCAAGTCAGAGCCCCCTAATTGTTTTGGCCGAAGGGGCCATGAAGAAAGCTTTTTCTTGTGTGTGTTAGGGCAGAGGTTCCCAAACGTAGTCCTCAAGGCTCCCCAACAGTGCAGGTTTTAGAGATAGTCACCTGTGCTCAACCATGGATATCTCTGAAACCTGAACTGCTGGGGAGCCTTGAGGACCGCGTTTGGGAACCTCTGTGCTAGGGTGTGTAATCCCTCCTCCACTCTGACTCAGCTTTAGAGATCTTTGCAGCCAGCAGGTTTCTGACTTTTAGATGCTACTTGCAGGGCTGCAGAGTTAAGTCGGAATCAGAAGCAGATTGGCCGATGGATGATGATCTCGATGTTTTTTGTGTTTTAATTTTGCCGCGGACAGGCTACTGATCAGAATTGTCAGGGTCAGTCCCAACTGAATATGCTTACTAGTGGTTCCCCCC
Organism: Taudactylus pleione; assembly: GCA_031769625.1. Lineage (NCBI taxonomy): Eukaryota > Metazoa > Chordata > Amphibia > Anura > Myobatrachidae > Taudactylus > Taudactylus pleione. The sequence continues at coordinate 40,129,606 of JAUIMM010000025.1, read as the reverse complement.
TCCGCTCTCCATCTCTTAAAAGTGCCTCACTGTTTCCTCTCAAACCGCCCCACAACTGATGCAGGCTTACACTGTGCACCTTGGGTGCTAATTACACACATGTCCCGTGGGTTCTGTGCTGAGCTGCAGCCACCTCTTTTTTTCAGCTTTTTTTTCATTTTAAGATTGCAAGGAGCCTAGTTATGGGGACCATATTCTGCACCTGCCTTGTGTGGTGCTTCTTTCAGTCAACACTGACTGTAAGAGCACGGGCCATGGATTGACTGAGCTTGATTTCAGGTTGGGACAGTCTCTGTGTGCCAGCATCATGGACACTGGGGGTCATTCAGACCCGCTCGCGAGCGGCAGGACGCTCGCAAGCGGGTCGATGTTCCCCACTGCGCATGCGCACAATTGGGGGAGCTCCGTCGTGCGCATGCGCGAGACCCGGCGAGCGATGGGCTTGCCATCCCTCCAGGTCTCGCACCAAAGGGGGCGTGCTGTCGATGTTGATTGACAGCACGCCCCCTTTGGTGGGCGTGCCGGGGGCGTGCCTGCCAGACGGAGGCGTTCCCATGGGAACGCCTACCGTCTGAAGCCGGCCCCACTGACATCACTAGTGATGTCAGTGGGAGTGATTTTGGCTCTGATAGAGCCAAAATCACTGCAGGGCTTGCGGCAGGGAGACCCTACCGCAGGGTCTCCATCGCAAGTCCGATGGTCGCGATGGTCAAGACCATCGCGACCATCTTTTTGGCCGCTCGCATATGCTCACCCACAGCTATGCGAGCGGCCAGGAGGCCGCTTCATTTTCATGGAGGAGGGCCCTGATTCAGAGCGAGCGCTCTGGTCAGAGCGTTCAGCTCTGAATCAGGCCCATTGAACAATGAGCAATGCACATGGTCTCTAGTATGTAATGTATTTTAAGCTTACTATTTATATATGTTTAATATCTGAATGGTTTCATATGTTCGCTCTAGATCTTGTGAACACTGTCTGTCTCTGGATGGTAAGGCAGGGGCTTATCATCTTACAGTATTCTTGGTGAATACATTCTTGCCACATTTGATTAAATAACAAATTTGCAGCACTATGGGCTCTATTTATTAACATTATTTTTACTAAAATAAAGTGAAAAAGGGTGTTTTCACACCCTTTTCACATTATTTTAGTATCACCTATAGTTATTACAGGGCAATTGGAGTAGAATTAGTAAAATTCTACTCCAACCCCTAGTATCACTTATTTTTAGTAAAGCAGATCGCATTTCCCATAATTGTAATGGGAAATGTGATCCCACCTAAGTTACTAAAAAGAAACGAGCCCCGCCACCCATCAAGAACCGCCTGTACTACAAAAGGAATCCACAAAGGTCTTTAATAAACCATTCAAAACCTGCGCCCGTGAGGTGTACCCATAGGGCCTATAAAAAACTTTCCACTTCATAACGCAAACAAGGGTGCCGTATAACACGCCCTCCTATATGGGAGACCAGTCTGGAGACTGCAGTGTTGACTTTCCTACGCTCCCGATGTAAAGCTGCGCCACCTTACGAGCCCCTCCAAAATTGTCTTGGCACTATTTCTGACCAGACTAGCCTTACTGTTTGCCATTTCTCAGTAACTAATTGCAGGTCCCTTTTAATGGCACTTATAAGTTCGACACCTTTGCAAGTGCCGAGATCATTGCCACCCAAACGTATGACTAACCAATCAGGGGTCCCAAACCTTGCCTCTGCTGCCCATAAAGCTTCCAGAAGGCCGCTCCCGTGCATGCCCCTGAAACCTAACCAACAAATCCTGTTAGCACCTAACAATTTGGGGGCCTGAAAAGATAAAAGGATGCTTATTTGCCCAGTAAATATATGAGTGTCCCACGAACCACACCCGACAGTTATCATTCCCGGGAATACCTGTAAAAAGGGTAAATCAAGTCAGAAATTGGTAAAATTTGATAACAGCCTAGCCAAGGGAAGGGAAACAATAGTTAGGTGACCCAGATGAAGGTGAAAAACATAAAACCTCTTTGAGGCCAAAACTGAAAAGCCCTTCAACCTCCAAAGTGGCAGTAGACATAAGGCCCCTGGGTTTCCGAATAAGCTTGCAAGAAGCGCTGCTAATTATGTAACCTATCCCCCTGCAAGTACTGTAAGTCCAGTAAGCTGATGACTTCCATTGACCTAACTGTTTTAAGGTGTTGATGGAAGTGGCCGCAGCTCCTGCGCTAGTTGCCGCCCCAAACCTAAACGAATGAATTCTGAACTGATCCAAAGGCAAGTCTAACACAATGAAACAGTCTTGAAACACTTTTGTAAACTGAAACTTGGAAAGGGGTGTCCTGTCAGCGGGGATGAGCCATTGCGCATCGGTGTGGGGGCTTTATCTTATTAAAGTGCTCGCCCAAACCCACCAGATCAATGACATTGTCAGCATGCACCGGGATAGAGATCCACCGCCACTTAGCAAGTTGATCGGTATTTGATCTATGTATAGGGCATAAAATCAGGCACGGTTTAACGACCACATTATTGAACAATAAACTGGATGATGTTGAATTCTTGTTTACTGACACCAACTCGCCAATTCTAAATGCCCCAAAATAAGTCAATGAGAATGCTAAATTAAAGATTGCTGCCTCATAACTGTCCCTTGCGACTCCTGACACCGCAATTATCAGCTCCCTCAAAAGTAATGGATCAATAGGCCTCCGCAAATCCCCTGGCACGGTGCATTCCTTCGCCCAACCCCTCATTGCTTTAGTTAATAAGAACGATTTGGTTGGGTCTGACAAACCATGCAACCTTGACAAATATGAAATGCCAGATAGGGCTGCTGACATAGCCGCTCTGGAACGACCCAGCTCGTGCCAGTTCCAAACAAATTCCAGCATGCATTCATGTAACAGCTTACCTTCCTCTGTCATGGAAGCTAAGAAACCTTGCCAATCATTCCAGGCTGCCGAGTAGGTCCTCAGCGTACTTGGAGCCAATGACGTCAATGCTAGACCCTCAATGCTGGCACGATAATCTGCCAGACATTTATAGGATAGGGTAAACCGTGCATATTAGCAAAAGGAGCCAGCACTCTAAACCTATCCCATTGAAAATGAGACAAGGCATCTGCTATCTCGTTTTCAACTCCTGGCACGTGATGAGCCATGAACTCTATGTTCCTGTATAAACATAAAAGGGTTAAATGTCTTAACAACCATAAAGCTGGAGGTGACTCTGCCCTCTGATTATTGATAACATGTACTACACCTAAATTATCACACCAGAACACGATTTTCTTGTTGCTAAGTTTGTGAGCCCATAGCTCGACTGCAACCACAATTGGAAAAAGTTCCAAAAGCAGCATACTTTTAATCAGATCTTGAGTCTTCCAGGAATCTGGCCATGCCTCCACACCATTCGCCTTCAAAGATAGCCCCGAAACCTAATGAGCTGGATGCATCTGTAAACAACTGAAGTTTGCCATTACCTACTTGTGCTAGCAGCCATATACGAACCCTTTGAATTCCCACAAAAATAACAACCATACGTGTAAATCCTCCCTCAAGTCTTGAGATATGTGAATAAAATGATGAGATTTTTTTAACCCCTGCCATGTCACGCTCTAACTGATGACAGAAAATCCTACCCGTAGGTATGACGCTACACGCAAAATTTAAAAGGCCTAGCAGTGACTGCAATTGTTTTAACGACACCTTTTTTGCCTAAAAGAAGGATTTTAGCAATTCCTCTAACTTATGAACTTTATCTAAGGACAGTCGGCAAAGACCTAGTACAGTATTTATTTCTATCCCGAGATATGACAAGTGCATAATAGGGCCTTTGGTTTGTCGTGAGTGATTGGCATGCCTAGGACCGTAAAAAGTGCTTGCAATGTAAAAAGCAAGTCCCAGCAAACTGAAGTACTGGCTGGCCCCACTAACAAGAAGTCATCTAGATAATGGGCCACCCCGCCTTGACTTGTACCAGTCAGCACGCACCATTCCAAAAAGGAGCAGAATCACTCGAAAAAGGAACAAGAAATGGAACTACCCATTGGAATGCATTTATCTACGTAATAGGCGTCAGTTACTTTAAAACCCATATACCTGAAAGATTCAGGATGAAGATGCAGTAGTCGGAAAGTGCACTCAATATCCACTTTAGCCAGCAGCACTCGCCTGCCAAAACTTTGCACTAACCCTAGAGCCTGCACCCCAGAGCCTGCTCGTAAGACCGGTAAAACCACTCTGCAATCCACAGGGTCCAAAACGTCATTAACCGACCACCCTTCCAGGTAAGTAACATGTTGGATCAATCTAAACTTGCCTGGCTCTTGCTAAGGAACAATCCCCAATGGTGAAATGCATAACCCTGTCAGAAAGGGAAATGCAAAAGGGTTGCACATGTGACCCAATCTAACCTCTGCCTCCAATTTACTACTAATGATATTGGGGTGATCCCTTACAGACTTGAGATTCCGCTTGGATACTATACATATGTCACGTGTCAAGGACAAATGAAAACCGATTTCAAAACCATCCAACAAAAAGTGTGCTTCCTCCCTAAGATGATAGTGACCCAACCACTTCCATAGCTCAACCACATCAATTGGCGAGGGCGCCTTAATTAATAACCCCCGTTGATCATTGTGATGTTCCCCATGACCCGTTCCTGACCCCCCCGGTGTGGCCACACTCTTTGGCTGTGTGTCCGCCTTCCGCACAGCATGCAGATATGCCTGTACCTACAACCTGTTCCTCTGTTACATTTGGCATTGTTAAAAGTGTAGCACTTACCGCAACCAGCACTTGCTGTGCCGGTACAGGCCGGAAAAGGCCGCTTCCAGTCTGCCGCAGAATTTCTTGGACTGCTGATTAACTTCCAGCCAAACTTCCATTTCTTTGAAGCCGAACTTAAATACTGCCTGACCTGCTTCTTCCTGAAAGTTTCATCATACTGCCGCTGTTCTCAGTGGAACGAGATAAGATTCTTGGATATAAAGACATTAATCAAGCCACACAAACAAATATCAGTTAAAAAGACATAATTACAAAGTAAAAGAAAAAGTTAGTTATTAACACTTAACTTGCTTGTCAGATCATCTACTCAGAACATAAATGGTTTCCTTCCCAGGAGCCCCTCCAACACTTTGGAGCTCGAATCTCGTACATCAAGGAATAGGCTGCTTGTATACTGACAAATGGCAGCTTATATAGGAAAAACAACTCCTACATCAGCATGTTAACAAGTATAAAGGTCATTTTTGGAAATATACATAAATATTAATAGACAGTAGGGGGCACTGTTGCCTCAATTATGAATGTTGGAAATCTCACCAACAACTGTGTTTATGGTGTATGTACTCAGATAAGATGAAGGTAAGACCATGTTGACTCAGGATTAAGTATGTCTGGTCACAGAGAACTTTGTCCTTTTCTTAGGTTCTTTCTGTCAAAAACACCTTATACAATGTCTGACCATTATCTATTGCCTGATACATTTATAAAATCACTACACACAATATGGCACACAGCAACCGTTTTCTGCACTTCCATTATAGATGCCATGTGTTACCTTTCGCAGATTCATACATGCTGTGGACCAACTGCATGTATTTTAGCACATTCATGTACTCCCCTGGCCAAGTTTCTAAGTAACTTGCTGCGAATACATACATGCCTGTTAACCAATTTTGGTATGAATGATGTGCTTCTTCCACAACTACTCCAGAAGCCTTCGCTTTGTCTAACACCTTTTAAGTATCAGCCGTAATGGCAAACATGTCTACGAACTTGACCTTCCAAATCCGCTCCCTAAGTTTTGACCTCAAACCCCTACGTATAGCCATGTTTGCACAATGAACCATGTCCCCAGCAGCATCAGGGACTTCAACTGCCGATACAGTACTAGATTTCCTTGGACTCTTTTGCTTCCCTTTAATCTTTTGTGCCAAATACCTCATGAACTTACAAGGCCTATTTGTGGAGCTGGAAGAATTGGTGGAATCATCAGAGGAAAAGGGGGAAATGCTGCGCAAAAGGGGAACTATAAGCTCACTGGATCCTTTAGAAGAAGACCTGGCAACAACTGACTGTGCGCTTTCTCCTTGTCCCTCACTGCACGGTGCACCCACCACAACTTGACTCAATGCCAGATCAACCTGGATTGGCAGCGACACCTCATGTGTTACCATGGAAGGCTCGGAGATGGGAACCTGGGGACTCGAAATAACAACATATGAGGACGCAGAATGTAGAGGAGTGAGAGCCGGCGGAGCAGGATGGGCCAACGCCAGAGGGGCAGTGATTGCGGGGCCAGCAGGAAGGGGGCTGAGGGGGGGTTGCTGGCACTGGTGGCAACGGAGAGGGTAACGGAAAAGGACCCAGGTGTGGGGGTGGCCATGTCTGTGGAAGCTGGTAAGCCGGGTAAAAATTTGCTGCACCTTGCGAAACTGGGTCAAGAACGGGGTAGCTTGGCGCCATGGTGTAAGGTATTGGGGTCTGGGCAAGCCTAAACTGGGGGGGCAAATGAAAGGGGGAAAGACTGCTGCTGCACTGGACCCAGAAAATAAAAGGAAAACCCAGATTGAAATAGCTGGGAAGGACCGGGAATTGCCTGAATGCAAACATCTGGCACGTTTGTTCCAAAACCTGTCAAAACAGGGGCACCATCATTACCTGCAGGAGAAGGGGAGCATAGAATTGAGGTGCTGGGGGTGCGCTGAGAGCTCTTGAATCTACTGAAACCCCAGGAGAAATGCCAGTATATGTGCCCCTAGCACTAAACAACAATGGACACAAACTACTACCACCATGCTACCCCCATGCTCTTAAAACTGTGGGGGCAGGCCATGAAACTACAGGCAAAATCAGCCTGCTGTGTGCCTGCTGTCCAGGATCTAAAATGGCCAACAAAGCTGAGTGGGTGGGGCCAGCAAGGGGGGATGCCTGCGGAGTTGCGCATGGGGTGGCCTAGGGATGTGGGGAACTATTGCCCTGATGCAGGGTACCTGGGTTGCTGACAACAGCCACTGGCAGCCAGGCAGTGAAATGCAGGGGGACACTAACGCTGGAACCTCTGGCGCGTGTGCCGGAAGTGGCCATGGGCGTGGCATCGCAAGTTGTTGTATGCCACGAGCTGTGCCTGGAGGAAGCTGCCACCATGGAAGTGAGTGGTCTAGCTGTCTCCATTAAGCGGTGCTTCGGGGGGGCAGAATGGCTGTGATGGGGCATAGTGAGGACAAGGCTGGTGGGCAGGAGGGCAGGGTCGGGGTCGCACACTGAGTGAGGGTGGTGATGTGAAGAGGTAGGAGATGAGTATGCCAAAGAAGGGGCTAAGGTAAGGTGAAAAGGAAAACAAATAGGAGGAACAGGTTATAGGAGAAGTAGAGAAAAGAAAAGGGCAGAAAGGATATTAAACTGTGACAGCAAAGTCTGAGGTACTTAGCCAGCCTGGTTGAAAAACTGGAAAAGAGGAAGATGACTCCTCTCCCAGGATATTTATAAGAACAGTAGAGGCCTAGCCCCTTACTTGACAACCATAGGCTACTATTTTGATGGACAAGCTTGCGACCATGCCCCCTCTACACCCTTAATCCTTTAACTGAGAACACTAGAAATATTCCATAACAAAAATAGGGTGCTTATCTTTCCTCAAACTTAGGTAAGTATTCGAATGCCTTAAAACTTGTACTAACATACTACTGCTCCCACCTATGGCAGATTATTCAGAATAGTTGCGTCAGGGCAGTTATTCCTCTTTATATCTGTCCCTCTGGTGGCTATCCACACTCCTCAGCTTTGTACCACTGCCTTTCAGTCGGACCTTATGATTGTACTTTCCCTGTGTGCCCTTCACACCAAAGTCCGGCACTGGGTGCATATGCACACATATAGTGATGATGGCTACTTTCGCAAGAGGATGGGACGGGGTGGTACAGTCATATAGATGAGGTCAACTCTGAAAACAGGTGAAGACCTGCATTTATTTCCGACTTGAGCACAACTCTGAATCAGCCCCTCAGTCAATAGGTACAGGATCTTTTTGACATATTGCTTTAGGCATTGGACCTAAAAGCTGAAACAAAATAACATATATTACATTACAGATTATTTGTAACAAAACAACATCATGTACAGTGAAAAAAAATCAAAACAGAAGCAACATCATTTTGAACCTAAAAATGCATAAATATGAGCATACTGCACAGAAACAGACAGTATTATCTGGAACACAATACAACACAAAGAGCATTCTTATAACTGCCACACAATATAGAAAGCATCCTAGTGATTGCCACACAATGCAGACTCCATCTTAGTGACTGCCATACAATATGGAGAGCATTGTTTTGTCCACCATACAATACAAAGAGCATCATATTTACCATCATACAATATATACTTTCTAATGATTGTCATACAATACATAGAGCATGCTTGTGACCACCATATAATACAGAGAACCCTAGTCACTGTCAAACAATATTCACTGCATCCTGGTGACTGCCCTACAATATAGACTGCATTCTAGCAACCGCAATACAATACAGAAAGCATTCTTATTATTACCATACAAAACATATAGCATCCTGGTTACTGCCATAAAATACAGACTGCATCCTAGTGACCACCATACAATACACAGAACATTCTTGTGACAACCATACAATACAGAGTAAATTCTAGTGACTGTCATACAATACAGAAAGCATTTTTTGACCACTACATCCCCTCATCATTAAGTGACCCCTCCTTAAAAATAATGGATTTGTTTTCTGCATCATCATGAGAACCCATTCAACATAATTTACATTAATTTTCTCCTTCATCCCCATCATTAATTAAAACTAGCATCATCAATGAATTCCATTCATATCCTTTACCTCCCTCTAAAGCCGTAACTAAACTTTTTGGTGCCCTAGGCCTGAAAGAGCATTGGGCCCCCACCCCCTCATTTTTCAAAAAGGAACATAAGATGCGCACCTGAAAAAGGGATGTGGCCACATAGGGAAATCTGATTTGTCCTGTACGATGATGAAGGGGTACCGATCCCATTGTACCACAGTTATCCAAGTGTCACTGCAAAATACAGTGTGAATCCAATGGTTGCAGTGATGATACATAATAATTATGCAGCATAACTCACCAGCTCAAGATGTAGGAGAGCGCTGGTGAGGCTGCACCTGCAGCAGGATTTGTCCTGGGTCGGAAATAGGTAGCTGTGTTCAGGGCTACCATCAGAAATTGTGGAGCAGATAGCTCCATGTATAAGGTGTGTGACTGCTAGGTAAGTGGTGATAGAGTCCTGGGTATGACAGTATTTTGAAATGTTCGTGTTAAATAAAAGAAGATGCGACTGAAGGTGCTTGGGGAGATGGAAAGATGGAGGCGGAGTTGGCCAGGGAGTAGATAGGGGTGGCCAGAAGATGTTGGGGATAAAAGAAAAGGAAGCTACAAGTGAGAATGATTATAAACAGAAAATTTAAAATTGACAGGCTCGAGCAGTGTCCCCTACCCTGCAGTGCCCTGTGCGGTGGCACATTTTGCACCACCATAGTTACGGCCCTGCCTCCCCCAGTCTAATCAAAACAACAACTTCATCTTAATTAAACCCTTAAAATCATTAACACCTTCACCCTCATTATAAAACCCACTCACAGCTTCTTATAATTATTAATTTTCTCAATTACATCCACCTCGTCAGCCTTGCTTATCTGTTGCTGATCTGATTATCTTCTCTGTCCTGTTGCCATTGTGCAGAAAGCAGGTCCCACTGACAACCATGTCCTGTGAGGAGAAGGGACCACCAGAGATGAGGGGTAATGCACTGTAGCAATAGGCTGCATGCCCCTACAAAGAGAGTGATAGGAATGTGACATTGCAAGACAACATCGATGCTACTGATGTTTTACCATCAGTAACAAAACAATGGTATCTCTAGACTATTGGTCACTGAACATCAAAGTTTTCTTACAGTGTCCCATCTCTATCACTGCTCTCCTTGATGTGACAGAATCTGACCATTCGATGCTCTCTGTCGTTATCTGAATAAGTCACCTAGAGTTGCTATATCTGTGACACAGAGCAGGAGCAGGCTGAGCTCTGCCAAGTCTGTCCATCTGTCAATGGTGGCCAGCTGTGTAGTGATTTGCTGGAGGCAGACCATGGTAGCAAAGCAAAATGAGCATTTGCTGCCTGCCCACCATTGGAACAAAACTATCCATGGTGAGGGAAGAGTAGATCCTCACCATTGAAGTGTTAACAATTGGACATCAGAACCAATTGATCAAAGGTTCCAATGAAACATATTTTGATTCCCTTCCCTAGGGAGCGGTAATTTACTTTATCTGGGTTGCCATGATTCATCCACCCTTCTGTCTTTTCACCCACTCCTCCCTGCTCCACCATTCACCCAGTTAGAAAAAAAATATTAAATGTGAATAAAAATATATTAGGGGGGGTCGTCTTCATATGGCCCCACTGATTGATAAGCACCTCTCTTAAATGTAGACAAATTCCACTATCATACAATCTGATGCCTGCAGTATATTGTAAATGTGGTTGGCAGGATCCTGCTATACTGTGTGCCATCATCTTTCAGCTCATGAACTGAATAGACTAATTTAACCCAGTGTAGAGATTCACATTTGTGGCTAAATCCGACACTGACCTTGTCCATCAGGATTAGCCGATGCTTGATTACCATTAAATATAGAGGGTAAAATGAATGGTCATGTTGACATATTAAATGATTGGTTTCACTAGAATACTAGATCAGTAGTAACACAATACATTTATATATATGTCCAGTAGCACATGTATTGTCTTGACCATCGCAACCATCAACCTGGCCACTCGCAATAGCTGTGGGTGGTCCAGGAGGCCGGACAAAAAAACCCCCCTGATTCAGAGCGAGCGCTCGTTCAGAGTGTCCGTCTCTGAATCAGGGCCTGAGTTAGCATTTGCCATTGTGTCATCTTGATTAGAAAGTGCTGTGCTAGTTTGTGGTCCTCTTCATATTAGACCATTTGTTTTCATTTTATATTTCATTCAAATATATATATATAATGCATAAGCCGATCTATAGTAAAATCTAAAGAAAGTGAAGTTCTTTGTCTGTGTAGCACTTACTGTCCTCATAAATTGAGTTAGAGGACCCTGTAATCATTATCATGTTTTGCTCAGACTTGCGGGCAAATCTTCTTGCCCTGGAACATGTACAGTAATTCTGTTTCACTTGTTTTTAACAATTCACCTTAATGTTCAGTGTTGGGTGCTTTACAAAAATGATGATAATAAATGCTAACAATACACCTTAGTATCGACACACTCTTTTTTCGATTGACCTTGGCCAGGAGCACAATCTTCCTATTGTGATTTCAACCCATGTTCAGTGGTGGTATTCTACAAACCAATAGATTAATTAAATACAGCAGCAAAAGATAAAATTAATGGCGAAATGTACTGTATCAGTCTTTTGTATTTTTTTGTAACCCTGAAAAGATGTTATATTAAATTAATATTCTGAAAGATCTTTTGTGTGCCAAAGTACATAGCGTAAATAGTAAGATTTCACTGAATATGACTGCATCCTGAGGAATATATCATTCTCCATGCGTGGGCACATTTTTAGTACATCTCTGATGTTTTTGTACAGCAGCTTTAACAGAATTAGTTTTATGGAAATTACTGTTAGTTCTAGTGTTGTTTTGTTATTGTTATATTGGTTGGTGGAATGGATAGGGTTCACCAAACCTACATTCTAGGCCATAGGGATATCCCCGACTTGACCATTGGTGAACTGCCTCTCCTTGGAAGTAAGAAGGGTGGAGGTACTGCCAGGAAAAGAGTCATCTAGTCAGTATTATGTGACATTATCATTATTAGGAGATGAGAAGACAGTAGGTGTTTCATTATCTTTGACTGTTATTAATATTATATGTAAACACCGTTTAAGCCAAGTTGTCTTTCCCAACTTCTTAAAAAAGAATAGAATTATCAAGGGCTGGCAGTGCCCACAATGACATGACCACACAACTCCTGACAAAGCAACTCATAGGCTGCTATGGGGCCAATCAGTGTTCCATTCACTCTGCACTTCTGAGAGAACTGAAAGGCCATATAATACTTCAGTGCTCACCCCACACATGTTCAGAAGAGAGGACAGAGTATACTGTTATTCTCTCCTGAACTCTAAAGTTTACTATAAAGGGTAGCAATTAAACGCCATTATAAAACTATGGCTGAGAAGAAAATCTTTACATCTCTTACTTGAGTTTGCAGGTGTCCCCTATGCAGGAAAACAATTCAGAGGGCTCTGCTGCAAATTGATGCAGCCATCAGAAAACCTTAGAACAGAATTCTAGGCTGCTCTATTAACATTAATGCACTCAAAAATTTCCTCTATGACAAAAGTATAAAGCAAATCTCAATACATCAATTCCTGCACAACGGTTACTGACACTGGCGTTCAGATAGCCTAGAAATCTGTGGGACCTGAGGAGGCTCCTCACACATTGACTGTATTGTGGCCATCGTCAATATCTCACTTCCTTCTTTTATATCGCAGCAAGCAATGTGGAAGAGTCAGTGTTTCTGGACTTGTAATAACGACAAGATTTATTATATAATAACAAAGGGCCTGATTCAGAGCCACTCGTAACCGTTCGCTCCGAGCGATGTTTGCCCAACTGCGCATGCGTACGGATTGTTATACACATGCGCGAACCAGTCAGTGCGGCCGAAATTCATGTGCTCGCAAAATAGCGAATGCCTGCTATTTTGAGTGACAGAATGAGGCGTATGTGGGTGGTAACAAGGGAAGGTGCTTGAAAACGGGGAGTGGAGATCCGATCGCAGGCGTGCTTAAAGGTCAAAACAGGCGTTTTAAGGGAGTGCATAATTAATCCAGCAGCGTCATTGACCACGTCACTTGGTTTTTTTTAACTTAGAACTGCTCGCAAAATAGTGGTTGAAAAAACCAACCACTAGAATAGCGAGCAGTTCAGACGCTGTTCGATGTACTCGATTAATCTAATAAATAGCGGACATGACGTATGGTGCGAGCGGCCATGGGGCGTATTTTTCAAATTTACGTTCGCATGTTTTGCTCGCTCGTTCAGACTTAGAGGCGTGAACAGACCGCAAAGTGCGAACGGTTCATTTGAATAGCCACCCCTTTTTAGAAAACGAACGACCGCAAAGAGCGAGTGGCTCTGAATCAGGCCCAAAGTCTTGCTGAGTTGGTAACATGTGCAAAGTAGAATATATTTATGAATGGAGCCACCTATTCTCAGAGATCTTGCCACACTAAGGGGGAATTCATTTGTTTTTGCATGCCCGATTGCCTAACTAAACTGACGGGGCAAAATTCATTTGTTGCAGGTTTTCAAGCATATCGCACACATCTAAAGTCCCGATTAGCGCAGCCAAACTGCAGTTTGAGTGCCCAAAACAGAGACTATTTCACCGATTTCTGCTTGCCACCTCAGAAGGGCATGAGCAGAAACCATCCATTCATGCCAGACGGCAGAAACAATTGAATAGCTCTGATGGGCGCTGAAAAAACCCGGGGCGCGCAAAACAATTGAATTTCCTTCTAAATGTTATCAAGTTCATTACTAGAGTGATGGAACAAAATTTAGGTGAAAAGAGGTACTTGGACTTCGCCTCAAGAAAAAAAAAAACATACGTACGTATATATCCTTTCCTTCAAAATAACTTATTCAAATAAGCACCACTCTCTCCAATATAAAGATACTGTCTCTGTTATTGTCCTTTTCTTCTGTCTCTGCCACTGTCTCCGCTTTTCTTTATGGCTCCTTTCTCACTGTCTACTATTTATACTGACTGCTCTCTCAGACTGAAATTACTGTTGTGCTGTCACTCACTTACTGACATGACAGCTCATTGCTGGTTACCAGCCTTAACTAGACATTTTGGTGCCCTGTGTCAGAAAGAGCATTGGTGCCCAAGGCACCTCTCTGAAAAATGCGCGTGGCCTCACGGCACACTCCTATGTTAATCAATCTGGGGGGGTGTCCAGCACTCCTGGAGATGCTGGGCAGCGTCTATTCGGTGATAGCGCAGTGATGGGGTGGCTGGTTTGTCATGTCCCCGCAAGTGCTGGTGGCGGCCTGGTTGTGGGTGGGTTGCAGTGCCTAGGACCTCCACTCCAATACTAACACGCCCATACATGCATAACATGTCCATACTATGTTATATTTGTGTCTGATTAGCCCACCCGCTGTAATCACCCAGGAACATCCAACACATTTTTAATATGCTTCTTCATGCATGCGTCTAAATATGTACTGCGACTATTGATACCGTTTGAACAGCATCGATATTAGAGAGATTTGATTGCACAGACCAGATTGCCCATACCTCCCATTTCAATATAAAATAACTTTGTCACACAGAAACAGTTTGCGGTTACAACACACACAAAGGTACTATATTGTAAAAAGGGTATAATCAGCCTTAATCTATACAATGCAGCTATATACAGGATAAAGACAAAGATACAATTACCAACACTTCGCTATGCGGCCTGGATCCTAGACTAATCAGCTGTCCATCAGGATTGCTGTGTGTTTCTTTAGGGTCAGGCAGGGAGGAAGGTAGCAAAAGAAAAGGGCTGGGATCCAGACTGCATGGCAATTTATAGGTGTACAATTACCTTTGAACATAAGCTGAATACTCAGAGGGGTTCCCTATTGGCCCTTTATTACTGAGTCACAATGGTTGTTGCTATTCATTTGTTAGTAAATGGTTGACGTCACTGGAGGTTGAACTGTTAAAAAAAATCCCTTTGTACTAACATTTGGCATGCAAATCTACAGGGGAGGTGTACAGTGATTTATACAGTATAGAGTATAATTCTTGGCAGGTCTTCATAACTCGATAGTGATCCCTTCCATATTCATTCTGTTGGTTTCATATTCCTGTTGAGACAGAGGGAAATCGGTAGATACTACTCATGACCCATTTATCTTATTCCTAATCCCAGATATCATATAACTGCTATTTAACATGTAACATTCACTGTATACCTTTAAAACACATAGCATTGTGCGTATCTCAGTCAGTTTAGGGTTAAATGGGATATAAGTTTATTGTAAGGAAAGGCTGCTGTCCGTCGGGGTAAGGTTTCCGACAATAATACTTAAAAGCTGGCTATGCGATTGAAACGCAAAACAGTTTTTAAACAGTATTGCTGTACTAACTTTATGTGTTTATGTAATGTAAAAATGGCGCTTAACTGTTGTGAGCACAGAAGCATGGCTCGCCATTCACAATATGACGAGTTGCGGGGGCATGGGATGCATGTGCATGTATAGCGAGCATGTGCAATTGCGCGTGAGCCTGTGTTCGCATAAGATGGCCGTGGACGATCAAATCGTCCAATGGATGTCGTGTTGCGATTCGTGCGCAATTAAGCGATCGCAAGTAATTTATACGGTTTCGACAGTCCACCCTTTGATAGCAATTATACGCTATCACCATACGCAAGCAACACTTAATAATTGGTTATCTGATTAGCCATACTATAAGACATTAGTTAATGTTATTGTTATGGGATGGCATGAGTTGTTAATTTACCCATCAATGAAGCGCTCTTGGGGGAAGGGACATAAAACTAGCCTTATGTGCACACCACAGGCCAGACTGAAGAGGTCGTGACCATATGTTAGATGTGGGAATGCACCTAACCCATAAGGATAATTTTGAATTGTTTAGAGACTTCATTTTAAGATGTTTTGAAATAGCATTAATGACACTTTTATGCACTGCTAAACAAATCCAAATCACATCATTACAAGGTACGTGTTCTTATGGGACTTCTACTATCATTCGGATCTTATTTCATGTGGACACTGTATTATAAAGTATTGTTCAATGTTCTTAACGATATGACTCCGTGTGGTCATTTGAATCATTGAATAATGCGCCCCTGGGGACATAAAGTAGCCCCTCGTACGCATACCACGTGGACTCTAAGTCGAGGACCAATGGGGAGCTAATGTGGGAAAGCACCACTCCATGGAGAGGACAACCTTGGAAGAAAGGGGAGATGAAGACTACATTTAAACTAGGGTGTTCTAAAGAAACATTGACAATACTTTATTATACATGGAAATATGCAAGCAAACATTAGATCGTACTCTCTAATTCAGGGTTATAATGTAGGGTATTAGTTACATTAGTATTCACAGCATCATGGGTAACTACCATCATTATTTCATTTTCCTGGTTTCCATTGGAACAAAATTTTGCACACTTCATAGCCGCTGGAACACATCTGATACATATGCCAATTATTAGGATGACCACCAACACTAGGATCAGGAGTTTCCCTATACTCGCAATCAGTCCTTGGACCCACTCTCCTAGACCCGAGAACCATTTCATAGGGTTCAACCAGGAGAACCACTCTTCGACCTGTTCCTCCACTTCAGCGATTGAAGCATTATCGTTCTTCCGAAATTCCCATTTCAACTGGAGAATTTCATCCATTTTCCGGTCTATCACCTCCTTGGGGTCACTAGTGCTATTGGTGATATAAGTACAACATTTAACACCAAACTGGGTGGCTAGGGTTACGCAATACCCTCCAGTGACA
Organism: Taudactylus pleione; assembly: GCA_031769625.1. NCBI lineage: Eukaryota > Metazoa > Chordata > Amphibia > Anura > Myobatrachidae > Taudactylus > Taudactylus pleione. The sequence goes on along the minus strand of JAUIMM010000025.1, from coordinate 40,113,009 downwards.
GCAGTTAAATAATTCAGCACTAAACGATGTTGGACCAGCTCTTTCTTGTACACTTGCAACTCCTTACCAGTGTACCTAAAGGTGTCATCATATAGCTCGGTGATATTATCTATTAATTTTGCGAGATCTTGAATATACCTAAAATTTAGAGATCCCCGAGCAATCCTGGTGGGATCAAGTGCAACTAAAATCTGGAAGCCAGTCGTCTCACTTATCATTTGAGTGGCTTTATGCACATCACCAGGAATCATGTTTCTCTTATTTCTGTGTTCATAATGCGTATGAAGGTATGGAGAAGGTATGTTCCTATGGACATCGATCATTTCATTATGTGCAAGAGTCATGACTTCAGGGAGTACCTTTCCAAAATAGCATAGTCCACTGGAACTTGGAGAGAGCCATTTATACGCTTTTCTACCACAAATATAATATACATCATCTGGGAGGATGAATGGGATGGAATGTTTCATGATACCGGTACACATCTTTTCTATGAATGATCCCATCCCTATCTCCTCCATTTGGCTAATACAAGTATCAGGTTGTATGATCTTCGCACAGTACCCGGGTGGTACTCTTCCAACCATCACTTTAACATTACTCCGCGTATACCTGTACCTATAGAATTTCCCACTTGTAACAATGTTGTATAAAAGTGCTGAGTCTATAGATACATTATCGGCTCTCAGTGAGAAGGTCATTGTCTGATTAATTCCTGTGACTTCCCAATTCCCAGGTTTGTTGGGAAGTTGAAACATAACAGGGATTTATCTACTTGATATTGGTGGAGCTTCAAATTAGGGGAATCGGATATGTTAAATTTTCTGTCCACCGGTTTGCCTCCCTGTAAGTCAATGACTTCAGAGACCTTTAAGGGGAATGGGACTAACCCTACATTATGCTGTCCTTGAGGAACCTGGGAGCATACCCAACATTCGGTTTGGTTCAAAACCTTGCCTACTAGGGAATGGTAGTCCTCTAACGGATGCTCGCCCAAGTATAAATTACTCTGGGTCTGACATTGTAGGATGCATTTATCATTGACTACAGGCCCACAATTTGCGCATATACAATACTCTTCAGACAATAAACCTTCACACTGCCTCCGAGATTCCAAGAGAGCAGATCTTTTAACCATTACAGTGCTAATATTGGTCAGGTACTGGCCTTGTTTTTGCAGCTCTTTCTCTCCCAGCTCCTCTCCACCGACACCACTACCGATCTCTCTCTCCATCCTCCGACCACCAGCACAGAACCAGGACATCCCGAGATACAACAGTATGATATGAACTCTGGGAGGATACACAAAAGCAGTTACAACCTGAAACCCCATCACCATACCAGGTCTTACAAGCCGTGTTCGAATGCTACTGATACAATTAGTAGCTTTCACGGAACAGGCTTGCAATTGACAGGTCCAGGTTCTCTGTCTCTCCCCTGGTCTGGTTCTCCTCAGGATTTTTTGACCTTCCGACAATGGCTGGAATGGACCCAGGTGTCTCTCTCAGCTACTTTCACGGATGTTGTACTTGTCAGTAGCACTTGGTATAGTCCTTCCCAACGGTCAGTCAAACAACCCGAACGTAAAAAGTTTCGGATCATAACATACTCTCCAGGTTCAACATCATGACAGTTCATTTCAGGCATATCAGGTGATAACAGTTTTAGTTTCTGCTGCTGCTGTTGGAGCTGCTTACTCATCCCTATAAGGTACCTCACAGTAACCTCGTTGTTACTTTTCAAATCTTCCTGAGGACTTATAATTAAATGAGGTTGCCTCCCGAACAGTATTTCGAATGGGGAAAGATTAAGAGGGGATCTAGGGGTGGTCCTGATACTATGGAGCACAAGTGGCAGAGCTTCTGGCCATCCCAAACCAGTTTCAGCCATGATTTTACTCAGCTTATTTTTAATAGTACCATTTACCCTCTCCACCTTGGCACTGGCCTGCGGTCGATATGGGGTGTGAAGCTTACTATTAATACCCATCAACTTACACATACATTGAAAAACATCTCCGGTAAAATGGGTACCCCTATCACTTTCAATTACTCTAGGGATACCATACCTACATACAAACTCCTGAACTATTTTCTTTGCCGTGAATGCAGCAGTGTTGGTAGCAGCTGGGTATGCCTCTACCCAATTAGAGAATACTTCTATGCAAACCAAAACATACTTCAAGTTCCTGCAGGGTGGTAACTGGATGAAGTCAATTTGTATGACCTGGAAAGGGCCGTCTGCTGGAGGGATGTGAGATGGTTCGGTGGGTACAGTTTTTCCTATATTCTTCCTTAAGCAGGTCAAACAGGACATTGCCCTCTTCTCTGCTTGGGAAGAAAAGCCAGGTGCATACCAGTATGCCTTCACTAACTTACACATACCCTGCTTACCCAGATGGGTCAGACCATGTGCTGCTTCTGCTAAGCTTGGGTAGTATGCCTTAGGAGCTACTGGCTTCCCTTGTCCATTTCTCCAGAGCCCAGAGGACTCTTGCTCACATCCCTTGGATCTCCAGCTTGCCTTTTCCTGATGGGTACACAGACCTTGCATTTCAACCAGTTTCTGCATGTCAACCGTTTCAAATACCAACACTTTATCCATTTGATTAAGTTTTAAACCTGCTGCCCATTTGGCAGCTTCATCAGCCCTGTTGTTACCCAATGATACTGGATCATCTTCGCAGGTGTGGGCTTTACACTTAATGACAGCTACTGTCTTGGGTAGCTGTATTGCCATCAACAGTCGTTTTATGTGATGTGCATGTGCGATTGGTGTGCCTGCTGCTGTTAGAAAATTTCTTAGACGCCATAGGGCCCCAAAATCGTGCACCACCCCAAAAGCGTACCTGGAGTCTGTGTAAATATTGGCCGTTTTTCCTTCGGCCAACTCACACGCTCTCCTTAGTGCCACGAGTTCCGCCACCTGCGCTGAATGGGGTGGACCGAGTGGTTCGGCCACTATAACGTACTTGTCATCAACCACAGCATAACCTGTACATAACTCACCTGTATCAGTCTGTCTATGGCAACTCCCATCCGTGTAAAACGTTAAGTCTGCATTTTCTAACGGTGTGTCATGAATGTCAGGCCTAGCTGTAAAATTTTGATTTAAATACTCCATACAGTCATGCCTATTAATTCCTGTACCAAACTCACCTTCTACCACTGGTAACGATTCACCTTTACCTTCCACCCTTTGTGCATCATGAGGCACACTTGGTAAATATGTAGCAGGGTTTAAAGTATTACACCTCTATATAGTAATGTTGGTCGGTGCAATTAACGCTAGTTCCCATTTAGTGAACCTAGTGGAGGAAACGTGTCTGGTCTGGGCCGAATTTAACAGGGCAGAAACAGCATGTGGTGTATGTACAGTCATGTCATGGCCTAACACCACATCCTCACTCTTTTCCACTAAGAGTGCGGTTGCAGCTACACTCCTTAAACACGTTGGGAGTGCTCTTGCCACAGCGTCCAACTGGGCACTGTAGTATGCTACTGGTCTATTGGCATCACCATGTTTTTGTGTGAGAACTCCTGCCGCACAACCAGCAGCCTCCATACAAAATAAATCAAAGGGTTTCCCAAAGTCTGGAATCCCCAATGCAGGTGCTCTTATCAGACTGTCCTTAAGATTAAGGGAGGCTTGCTCTGACTCTTCAGAGTGCAAGACACGGTCTAGTTTTGTGGAAGATACTAACTCCTGCAGTGGTAAAGCCAGAATGGAAAAACCGGGTATCCATGACCTGCAATACCCACACATGCCCAAGAAGGTACGGATCTGGTGCTGGTTCTGCGGTAGTGTCATGGTCTGTATGGCGTGGATTCTGTCCGCTGTCAGATGTCGGAGGCCTTGGGTAAGACAGTGTCCCAAGTATTTAACCCTGGTCTGGCACGGCTGTAACTTGTCCTTAGCAACCTTATGCCCTGTGTGCGAGAGGTGAAGCAACAAAAGTTTAGTATCATTTAAACATGACATAAACGAATCAGAGCATAACAACAAATCGTCTACATATTGGATTAGTACCGATCCATTGGCAGGTTGAAAAGACTGTAAACAATCATGTAAGGCCTGGGAGAAGATACTGGGGCTGTCAATGAAGCCCTGGGGTAGTCGTGTCCATGTGTACTGTACGCCTTTGTATGTGAAGGCAAATAGGTATTGGCAATCAGGATGAAGGGGGATGGAGAAGAAAGTGGAGCATAAATCTATTACCGTGAAATGGGTTGCGGTTGATGGGATTTGCACAAGGATGACAGCTGGGTTAGGCACTACGGGAAATTGACTTTCTACCACCTTATTAACCCCTCTAAGGTCCTGTACCAGCCTGTACCTCCTCCCACCACTCTTTTTCACAGGGAAGATGGGACTGTTGGCCACACTGGCTGTACGGACTAAAATTCCCTGTTGTAGTAAACGCTCAATTATGGGGTGAACCCCTAACTCCACGTCTGGCTTTAATGGGTATTGGGGAATTTTAGGAGCGTGTCTACCGTTTTTCAGGTTTACCATGACGGGAGCTACATTTGCCATTAACCCAGTGTCCTATCCATCCTTAGTCCAAAGGAAACTAGGTATTTGTTCTAACATTTCATCTACCTGAGCTGAACCCTTGTCTGATGTTATGGTGTGCAGCATTAACCTTTGGGGAGTGTCTAGCACATCCCTTACCTAGTGTGCAAACCTTGCTGGGACATCCAAAAATATCCCGTCAGGGGTACAATAGATAATACATCCCATTTTGCACAATAAATCTCTTCCCAGGATATTAGTAGGGGCTGTTGCTGCCAGGAGGAAAGAATGCCTGGCATGCAAAGGCCCAATGGTAACCTCCGTGGGTTTGGTTAAAGGGTAATGCTGTACGCTACCTGTTACACCCATTGCTGGTACTGTCTGGTTTGTTATCTGTAGATTTTCAAGAGATTTTAAAACAGACCTGGCTGCCCCTGTGTCTACTAGGAAGGAACGTTCAGTACCAGCTACATTAACCTTTATTACCGGCTCTTCCCTAGTACCTCCCGTTATCCTGACTGCCTGCAGACTACAGGTATGACCTAACCCCTATAGTTGGCTATCTTCCCCCAGCAAGGCATTTGCAGCAACTATGTGGGCAGGATTTATCTGGTAGTTCTTATGGTTACGAGATGCATCAATACGTTGCTGCATGTGGGGTTCCTGAATTATGACTCTACAGTCCTTCCTAAAGTGTCCTACTTGGTTACAGTTAAAACATTTCTTAGCTGATCTGTTGGGGAAATTTTTTTGAAGTCCGGGAGGAGGGGATTTTGAGTGTGGGTATGATGGTTTTGGGTGTGTGTGAAGAGTGTGTTGTGGTCTGGTGTGGTATGTGTGAGGGAATTGTATGGGTTGGGCCTGCGCAGGATGGTAGGTGTTTAAGACTTGTAACTGTGCAGGTGGATATGTGTCTGTTGGCTGTAAGTGCATATCTTCTAGAGCTCGAATGCTAACAGCCATCAATTTCTCGCTCTGAGCTTCACGTTTCCTGGTGATATTTTTGTCATGGTCTATTGCAGTTTCCCTGAGCGCGTCAACTGTTATCCCTCTCCAACCAGGGTGTGAGGTCTGAACTCTGTCTTTCAAACTGTCTTTTAGACCGTCCATTAGAACAGTGATGACCATTCCCCGGTAGTGCGTGCTATCCTTAATGTTTTCGATCCCAGTGTACTGAGTGATCGTCTGCAGCCCACGATTAAAGTAATCTTCTGCAGGTTCACTTTCCTTTTGTTTAATGGAGAAGATTTTACTCCAATTAACAACTAACGGGAAAAATATGGCTAGTTGGGCAACTATACGGGCAATGCAATCCTGATTACCTTGATCAGTTAAGGGGATGTCTGCATCCAGAGTACATGCTGTGATAAACTTTTTCACATCTGTACCTTCTGGGAGACATGCTCTTAACACCACTCGCCAATCCTTGTTGGTTGGCTCATGGGCATTGCCTAGATCCTTTATGAAACGCTGAAATTTTGCCAGATGTTTCTTGGGGTCAGGAAATTCAGACATAATGGAATGTAGTTCCGCCCGTGTCCAAGGACAGTGCATCGCTACTTCCCTTGTAGGTACGACACCATTCGCATCTGCGTTCCCATTAGGGACAATAATTGTCCTTACAGGGTGGATGCCTCCCACCTCTATACCTTTAAGCCTATTACTGCAGCGAACGGTATTAGTAACCTCCGCTATTGAAGCAGTTGGTCCTAATACTTCCTGCACCCTTATTAAAGGAGCCTCCCCCACCATGGGTTCTACTAGGGCCTCCCCCCCATGAGCTAAGGATCCCTCCCCCCCTCTTGATGCCATAGGGGCAGCTACTTGTACTTGCTGGGAAGGGACATTTAATAACTGCACAGCATGGGATACAGCAGACATTGCTACAGGATCACTTTCTGCATCATAGACATTTTCCAAATATTCACTCAGGACCGGGTACAACTTACTTGGTTCAGTTACAACATTTTTATAGTTTTTGTTATGTGGTAATGTATCATCACCGCCCACCACATAAGGTGGCGGGGGAGCGCAAGCGCAATTCGCAATACCTTTGGCAACGCTACCATGCCGCAAGTTTGCATTTCCCTGTGATGCGTACGCTACGCTGTGTAGCGTTGCGTGCGCATCACCCCTAGGCATGCACGTGGCTCCACGCGGTGCCCCATGCACGCCATTAACCCATGTGCAACTCTCATTCAGCCAGAGTTTCAAAGAATCATCATACTCCACTCTTTTCTTTAGGGATTTCACTCTACATATGTGATCCCTAAGGTTATTTAAAATCTCCATATTAAAGCTTCCAATCTTTGGGAAAGGTTTCTCACTCTTACTCGTCATCTTAACCCACACAGTACAGTGCGTCGTTGCGTACGCACCATATTTAGTGTACATTATATGATGAGCCGACCCGGTCGGACCTTGCATACACAGCGCATCGTCTACCATCCCTGTTGACTGTTTTGCGCCCATTTTGCGAAAAAAAACAACAACAATGATGAGACCGGTGGAAGAATTAACCGATAGGCTGCCTCCACACACCTATTCTACAGTTAGCTAATATCTAAAAATAGGGAACACAGCAATACCTACTAAGGCAAGCACAGTACCACCTATAATAGGGAACAGAGGAGTTATCTAGCTATAGATAAAACCACAGTAACCACCTATTGTCCTTTTGTCCACGCAACCAGCCTCAGTCAGAGATGCCACACTCGTATGGTCCGGTCGCAACACTCAAAGGCCCTAACTGACCGATGAATATTACAATTACACTGGAAGCTATATTTTATCGTTAACTCTCTTTAACGATAGGAAACCAGGAGGATCCCCTCTGCCAGTATACCTGTTATGTATACCCTATATTTATTACCTAAAATAGGGACCACGAAGGCACAACCTATTTAACAATCTCAATCATACACCTTACACACTTCTATATTGTGGCCAAATAACAAAAATAAAAAAAAATACCTTTCTTTTGATTAATAGCCTTTTGGAGATTACAGCCCTATCAATATGACGTATTTCAGTCTTGATGATTTATTTGAATTCTAACAGAAATGCTAGTCACATGCTTCACTTGCTATTGTGCGTTCGGTTACAAACAATTAGATGTAATCACTACACATGGCAGGAAGTGGCCGTACATCCGGTCGCACGCACTATGCTGCGACTGTTTGCACGTGGTGTACACTAAAACCTTTGTGGCGTTATTGTGCGATCGGTTGCGCATGCAATGCGCGGCCGTTCTACAACAACGTGGGCAAGCACAAATCTCTCTCCACTATCCCAGATTCTAATCAGCCCTCTCTGAATTCTCAAACTGCGAGTCTCCGTCTCTGAACAAAAATAGGAACGCAGGAAAAAGATCTGCGGGCGCCTTTCCAGTCTTTTGTTCCAAGACGAGGGGAGGAGTTCATAAACACAGTGATGGGTGATATCCAACTCGATGAGCCCCCATTTATTGATACCGTTTGAACAGCATCGATATTAGCGAGATTTGATTGCACAGACCAGATTGCCCATACCTCCCATTTCAATATAAAATAACTTTGTCACACAGAAACAGTTTGCGGTTACAACACACACAAAGGTACTATATTGTAAAAAGGGTATAATCAGCCTTAATCTATACAATGCAGCTATATACAGGATAAAGACAAAGATACAATTACCAACACTTCGCTATGCGGCCTGGATCCTAGACTAATCAGCTGTCCATCAGGATTGCTGTGTGTTTCTTTAGGGTCAGGCAGGGAGGAAGGTAGCAAAGGCAAAGGGCTGGGATCCAGACTGCATGGCAATTTATAGGTGTACAATTACCTTTGAACATAAGCTGAATACTCAGAGGGGTTCCCTATTGGCCCTTTATTACTGAGTCACAATGGTTGTTGCTATTCATTTGTTAGTAAATGGTTGACGTCACTGGAGGTTGAACTGTTAAAAAAAATCCCTTTGTACTAACATTTGGCATGCAAATCTACAGGGGAGGTGTACAGTGATTTATACAGTATAGAGTATAATTCTTGGCAGGTCTTCATAACTCGATAGTGATCCCTTCCATATTCATTCTGTTGGTTTCATATTCCTGTTGAGACAGAGGGAAATCGGTAGATACTACTCATGACCCATTTATCTTATTCCTAATCCCAGATATCATATAACTGCTATTTAACATGTAACATTCACTGTATACCTTTAAAACACATAGCATTGTGCGTATCTCAGTCAGTTTAGGGTTAAATGGGATATAAGTTTATTGTAAGGAAAGGCTGCTGTCCATCAGGGTAAGGTTTCCGACAATAATACTTAAAAGCTGGCTATGCGATTGAAACGCAAAACAGTATTTAAACAGTATTGCTGTACTAACTTTATGTGTTTATGTAATGTAAAAATGGCGCTTAACTGTTGTGAGCACAGAAGCATGGCTCGCCATTCACAATATGACGAGTTGCGGGGGCATGGGATGCGTGTGCATATATAGCGAGCATGTGCAATTGCGCATGCGCAAGTGCGTGCGCAAAATGCGGCGGGAGCCTGTGTTCGCATAAGATGGCCGTGGACGATCAAATCGTCCAATGGATGTCGTGTTGCGATTCGTGCGCAATTAAGCGATCGCAACCAATTTATACGGTTTCGACACGACTCTGTACGAACACCATTGGGATCTTGTATGGTGCAAGTCAGACATGTGCAGGAAAAAAACATTAAATAAGAAAAAAAAATTAATTGGCCACCACAGGTAAAAAACAAACACATTGCCCCTACAGGGAAAAATAAAACACATTAGCTCGCACAGATAAAGAAAATATCACATTGGCCTCAATAAGAAAAAAAAAACACATTATCAATAAACCAACACCACTGGTTAAGTACAAGGGCTGTACAAGTCATCCACTGGTGTGTGCCTAACATCTCAGCAAATTACAACACCTGTACACACACATCATTTCCGACAATTATCATGTAACATAAGAAAATACATGGATGTATGACCCAAAGTGGGTGGTGTTATAATGTAGTGTTAAGACCACCAAAACAGAGATGCCGTGGTGTGGCTTTGTGGCTTACCGTTTGTAAATATATGTAACTGAGATCTCTGCATTGCTATTATTATATACGAAGAGAATCTCGTTTGCTGGTTCTTTGCAGTGTGCTAGGAATTCTGGCCCTGATTCAGAGCCGGATGCTCTGACAGAGTGCTCGCTCTGAATCAGGGCCGTCCTTCTTAAATTTTAGTGCGGCCTCCTGGCCGCTCGTATAGCTGTGGGTGACCACCCACAGCTATAGCGAGCAGCCAGGAAGATGATCGCGATGGTCAGGACCATCGCGACCATCGGGTTTGCGACGAGACCCTTGTGGTAGGGTCTCGTTGCCGCAAGCCCAGGAGTGCTTTCGGCTCTATCAGAGCCAAGAGCACTCCACTGACTTCACTTGTGATGTCAGTGGGGCCGGCCCCAGATGGTAGGCGTTGCCATGGGAACGCCTCCGTCTGGGCAGCCACGCCCCCGGCACGCCCACCAAACAGGTCGTGCTGTCACTCACCATCGACAGCATGCCCCCTTTGGTATGAGACCTGGAGCGACGGCGCACTGGGCCAACATCTACCCGCTTGCGAGCGCCCAGCGCTCGCGAGCGGGTCTGAATCAGGCCCCCTGTGTTCACAACCATGACCAAAAGTTTTGAGAATGACACAAGCATTGGTTTTCACAAAGTTTGCTGCTTCAGTGTTTCTAGACCTTTTTGTCAGATGGTACTATGTTATACTGAAGTAAAATTACAAGCATTTCATAAGTGTCAAAGGCTTTTATTGACAATTACATTAAGTTTATGCAAAGAGTAAGAGTCAATATTTGCAGGTTGAGCCTTCTTTTTCAAGACCTCCGCAATTCGCCCCGGGAATGCTGTCAATCAACTTCTGGGCCACATACTGACTGGTGGCTGTCCATTCTTGTCTAATCGATGCTTGGAGTTTGTGGGTTTTTGTTTGTCCACTTGCCTCTCGAGGATTGACCACAAGTTCTCAATGGGATTGAGGTATGGGGAGTTTCCAGGCCATGGACCCAAAATTTTGATGTTTTGTTCCCAGAGCCACTTAGATATCACTTTTGCCTTATGGCAAGGTGCTCCATCATGCTGGAAAAGGCATTGTTCATCATCAAACTGTTCTTGGATGGTTGGGAGAAGTTGCTCTTGGAGGAAGTTTTTGCTACTATTCTTTATTCATGGCTGTGTTCTTGGGCAAATTTGTGAGTGAGCCCACTCCCTTGGCTGAAAAGCAACCCCATACATGAATGGTCTCAGGATGCTTTACTGTTGGCATGGCACAGGAGGAAGACTTTTGGAGGATAGCCTGGTGTCAAGAAGGGCAGCAAAGAAGCTACTTCTCTCCAGGAAAAACATTAGGGACAGACTGATATTCTGCAAAAGGTACAGGGATTGGACTGCTGAGGACTGGGGAAAAGTTATTTTCTCTGATGAATCCCCTTTCAGATTGTTTGAGGCATCTGGAAAAACACTTGTCCGGAGAAGGAAAGGTGAGCACTACCATCAGTCCTGTGTCATGCCAACAGTAAAGCATCCTGAGACCATTCATGTGTGGGGTTGCTTCTCAGCCAAGGGAGTCTCACAAGACTTGACTGATCTTGATAAAGCTCCAGGGAGGAGCGAAACGCATTGACAGAAGGGTCTGAAGTGCTCACTTGCCATCTAGACATTCCTGGCACACCTGCCCTGCCGCTCTACAGGATTCTCCTAAAATTGAAAGTACGGATCAAACGGAACTTCATCAGTGTGCTCCCATTTAACTATTGCCAGCCAAAGCAACAGCACAAGTGTTTCACTAAGGGAAGACCCGATGCAAATGATGTCGGCACTCTACGCTATCTAGCAGTGATTACACACCGAGGTTCCCCATACACAGGAGGACATTACATCCCTCAGCGGCGTTTAGCCGCCAACAAACTGGCATAGAGAGGTCTATTTGAATGAGATGCATAATATGTATTGCATTTGGATTGTATACATACAGCACCTTAGGAGATTCCATTTGTGACAAATTCTTTACATAGGAGACTTACTGTCATTTAACAAACAAGTGAGAAGGCAGTTTCTAGTTACCATTTGGACAACTATTATATATGAATTAGTTTACAGTCACATTGCAGCTACAAGGACACTGCTTTATATTTGCATATTTCAAGCTATGGGCCTGATTCAGACCCACTCGCGAGCGGCTGTCCGCTCGCAAGTGGGTCGATGGTGTGCACTGCGCATGCGCAAGACGGAGGGAGTTCCATCGTGCGCATGCGCGAGACGCGACGAGCGAAGGACTTTCCTTCGCTCGTTGTGTCTGATCAAAGGGGGCATGCTGTCGATGTTGATTGACAGCACGTCCCCTTTGGTGGGCGTGCCGGGGGCGTACCTCCCAGACGGGGGCATTCCCAAGGGAACGGCTACCTTCAGAAGCCGGCCCACTGACATCACTAGTGATGTCAGTGGGAGTGATTTTGGCTCTGATAGAGCCAATATCACTCCGGGCCTTGCGGTTGAGAAACACAACCGCAGGCTCCGGCTCGCAGTGGCGATGGTCGCGATGGTCAAGACCATCGCGACCATCAACCTGCACGCTCGTATAGGCTGTGGGTGGTGACCCACAGCTATATGAGCGTCCAGGAGGACGCTCCATAATTATGGAGGTGGGCCCTGATTCAGAGCGAGCGCTCTGGTCAGAGCGTCCGGCTCTGAATCAGGGACTATATTCTTACTACAGATCTATTTTCTTTGTCATGTTTTTAATTTATATTTATATTTTTAGTATATTTTGTATATCTTACTTTTGATTTATTGTTTTTTTATTTTCATTTTGTATAATAAATGTGTATTTTATCTGTAAGAAGCCTTGTTGAAATATTTTTATTTTCAGTTGAGTGATAATATTATATAGTTAGTTTCGATTGAATTTCCCCCTCAAACGCTATTCTCTTTTTTGTAGTTTTTGTGTATATCTGTATTGCAGCCAATTGGTACTGGCATATTAGGAGAAGCAGCAGAGAGTGTGGATGTTCAATTATATCAGTCACTTAGCACAAGGATAAATAGCAGTCGGGATGCCGATAAGCTATAAATCTCCTTAAGTGTTATGCATGCTGCTGCTGCTGTTGCTGTGAGTGGGTCTTCATCCCAGAAGGGGACCAGGAAGGAGACTACTTTTAGTTTAACCAAACAATTGACTGTCAAACAATCCTTTGCAATGGTGAACAAGTATGACAGCAGACATCAAGTTGCAAAGCGGATTACGGACGCCATAACAGATATGCTGGTATTAGATGTGTGTCCAGTATCCGCCATTAATGCAGTGGGTTTTACACAGGTAATGGAGGTCCTGTGTCCCCGCTACCATGTCCCTTCTAGATTCCACTTCTCTAGCATAGCAATTCCCAATCTGTACAAGGACATTAAAAAAAACCTTATTAATGTCCCTCCGAAATGCCATTGTGGCCACTGTCCACTTAACCATAGATATGTAGAAAAGTGGAAAAGGGCAAACTAAAGATTACATGACTGTAACAGCCCACTGGGTAGGTGTATTGTCTTCAACAGTGCAAACAGCAGCAGCAGTATCTACCAAATGCCAGCTCATTCAGAGGCAGGCTACTCTGTTTATCACCAGTTTTACTAAGAGGCATACCGCTGAGAACCTCTTAGAAAAACTCAGGGAAATCATTTTCAAAATGGCGTACCCCACTGGTACTCTCCTCTGGATTTGTGATTTCTGACAATGCCAGCAGTATTGTGCAAATTCGAACACATCCCATGTTTTGCTCACACAATTAATTTGGTGGTGCAACATTTTTAAAAAAATGACAGGCATGCAGGAGATGGCCTGAAAGATTTCTGAACATTTTCAACATTCAGCAACTGCGTGTCGGAGATTGAAGAACAGCAAGAACTGTTGAATTTGCCCTGCCATCAGCTGAAGCAAGAGGTAGTAACTAGGTGGAATTCTACCCTCTATATGCTTCAGCAGATGAAGGACCAGCAAAAGGCCATCCAAGGCTACACTATGGCCTATGACATAGGGAGAGGAGCGGGTATGCACCTTAGTCAAGCGCAGTGGAGAATAATTTCCATGTTGTGCAAGGTTCTCAAACCCTTTGAACTTGCCACATGTGAAGTTAGTTCAGACACTGCCAGCTTGAGTCAGGTCATTCCCCTAATCAGACTTTTGCAAAAGCAGCTGGAGAAACAGAAGGAGGAGCTGAAACAGAGTGATTCCGCTATGTTTGTCGGACTTGTAGATCAAGCCCTTAATTCGCTTCACCAGGATCCAAGGGTCCTCAATCTCTTGAAAACAGATCACTATATTTTGGTGACCATACTTTATCCTAGGTCTAAGTCATACCTTGTGTCTTTCTTTCTGATGGACATAAATCTGAAAAGATGCAAAGAGCTGTTGGTTAAAAAATTGTCAGCTTAAGTGGTACATGACACGGCAGCTGGTTGTGATGCAGATTAGTCAGCAAAAACTAATGACATCTGGTTGGGTCTGAAAGAACTGCCTACAATGAGTGACATGTCTACCATGACTTTGTCTGATACGGTCACCATTCAGAGAATGGTGGATAATTATATTAGGGATAGCATCCAAATAGGCATGTCACACAGTCCGTTTCACTACTGGCAGGAAAAAGAGGCAATTTGGAGTCCTTTAAACAAACTGGCTTTGCTTTACTTAAGTTTCCCACCCTCCAGTGTGTAATCTGAAATAGTTTTCAGAGCAGCTGGGAACCTTGTCAGTGATTGGCGTAGGAGATTACTTCCCCAAAATGTGGAAAAGATGATGTGCATCAAAATGAATGACAAATTCCATGAGGAAGACCTTTACCAGCAATTAAGTAACAAAAATACAGAAGCATCTGTAATGGTGGGTTATTCTAAGGAGACTTTTTAGGATGGGCTAAAAGATGTCTCATGCTGATAAGTATTGCTATATTGCTTAAGAAGGCTTACACCTTTTAACACTAGTTAGCCTCATGGAGTTGTCGGGGGAGGAGTACACACAGTGGGCACAGACTAGATGTGCTGCTGACAAGAGAGAAAAAGGGCCCCCTGTCTTAAGTGCCCCAGGCCTCCCGGAGGCTTAATCCAGTCCTGTTAAGTGGGCAGGGTGTTTAGGAATCGGGGCTAAGTGTACGGAGGGGCGATCGCCCATATGCCCCTCTCCCCTGGATCCGTGAATGGGCAGCTGTCTAAGCTGACAGCCTGCCAGGAGTCAGCTTCAGGGGCACTTCCGTGTGAGTTCTGCATGTGTCGGCGTGACAAAGGAGCCGGGACGCGCCCCCTCAAAAAAATTAAAAGAGCGAGGTGCATTCTGGCAGTGTGGCACCTGTTTGTTGTACAGTGCTCCCCTTTATATTTACAAATATACTGCCTGCGTGAGGGAGATGAGATGAGGATGAGGGAAGGGAAGTCAGTGGCTGAGGGGTTGCATGGTGCTGGCTTGCTAAAATCAGAATGGGGGAATGCTTATATATTTAATGCAGTCAGTGACTTAGGGTTTTAATATAGCATGGTGCTGACTTGCTACAATCAGTGTGGGGGGGAGTGGGTGACACTATTATATAATGGGGGCTGGAGTGAGAGGTGGCTTAAGGCTGGAGTGTCAGGGGCTGGAGTGACAGGGGGTTGAAGGCTGAAATTACAGGGTTGAAGGCTGGAATGACAGGAGCTGTAGGCTGGAGTGACAGGGGGATGTAGGCTGGAGTGGCAGGGGGCTGTAAGCTAGAGTGGCAGGGGGCTGTAGGCTGGAGTGGCAGGGGGCTGTAGGCTGGAGTGGCAGGGGGCTGACAGCTGGAGTGGCCAGGGGGCTGATAGCTGGAGTGACTGGGAAAGAGGCTGGAAAGATGGGGCAGGAGGCTGGAGAGACAGGGGGCAGAAGGCTGTAGGGGACACGGGACAGAAATCAAGGGTCTGGTTCAACCTTTGTTGTATGAGTATGACATTGGTTATATCCCTACACAAACAGGTATCTTCTGGACCATGTGATCTCCTACATGCATGAATAGTGGATACCAACTGAAGATTGTCCGCCAAGGGAGGCCCAATTTCTTTAGAGGTTTCCAATTGCAGAGAAACTGCCATATAGGTAAGATGTATTTTAGTTGGTGCACAAAACTGGATTTTATTAGTGAAATTATTTTAGTGGGTTGGAATTAGAGATGAGCGGGTTCGGATTTCTGAAATCCGAACCCCCCCGAGTCCCCCCAGCCGAGTTGTATCCGAGTCAGGCTCGACTCTTCCCACCTGACTCGGATCTGAAATCGAGGCAAAACGTCATCATTCCGCCTTCTGGATCTCGCGGGTTTTGGATTCTATAAAAGGTCCCCGCATTGGCGCCATTTCTCACTCCGGCTGTGGACAGTGAAGAGGGAGGGTGGGAGCTAGGGCTGGCTGGGCTGTGTTGTGCTGCTGTTGTCCATAGGGGCTGTGTCCACTCAGTCCATAGGGGCTGACTGGGCTGTGTTGTGCTGCTGTTGTCCATAGGGGCTGGCTGGGCTGTGTTTAGCAGTCAGTTGTCCATAGGGGCTGTATCCACTCCAAAGTCTATAGGGGCTGGCTGGACTGTGTTGTGCAGTGTCCCATAAAGGCTGTAGTCCTAGAGGGGTGCTGTAGTGTTGTCCAGGGGGTGATCTGTGCATCAGGGGTGCTCCACCAAAGTGCACTCCAATAATTTTTTTTTTTCTGTGTTTGTGAATTGTGTGCGCAGTAGCCGCACGTGCATCAACAAAGTAGCGCCAAGCGTGCGCCTGTGTCATAAGTAAAGGGCCGGCTGGGTTGTCCGTTAAAGGGTGCTGTAACCTCCAAAGTGCACTCCAAAAAAAATAATATTTTTTTTGTGTTTGTGAATTGTGGGCCTGATTCAGACCCGATGTTGGCCCAGTGCGCATGCGCATGACGGACCCGGCACCGTCGTGTGCATGCGCGAGACCCGGATAGCGACGGTCAAGCTGTCACTATGGGTCTTGTACCAAAGGGGGCGTGCTGTCGATGGTGAGTGACAGCACGCCCCCTTTGGTGGGCGTGCCGTGGGCGTGGCTGCCCAGATGGAGGCGTTCCTATGGGAACGCCTACCGTCTGGGGCCGGCCCCACTGACATCACAAGTGATGTCAGTGGGAGTGCCTTCGGCTCTGATAGAGCCGAAGGCACTCCAGGGCTTGCGGCAACGAGACCCTACCACAAGGGTCTCGTCGCAAGCCCGATGGTCGCGATGGTCTTGACCATTGCGACCATCTTTTTGGCCGCTCGCTATAGCTGTGGGTGGTCACCCACAGCTATGCGAGCGTCCAGGAGGCCGCTCTATAAAATGAGAAGGACAGCCCTGATTCAGAGCGAGCGCTCTGTCAGAGCGTCCGGCTCTGAATCAGGGCCTGTGTGCGCAGTAGCCGCACGTGCATCAACAAAGTAACGCCAAGCCTGCGCCTGTGTCATAAGTAAAGGGCTGGCTGGCTTGACCGTTAAAGGGTGCTGTAACCCCCAAAGTGCACTCCAAACAAAATAAAAAAATATTTTCTGTGTTTGTGAATTGTGTGCACTGTGGCTGCACGTGCATCAACAAAGGAGCAGTGCCAAGCGTGCGCCTGTGTCATAAGTAAAGGGCCGGCTGGCTCATCTCTTAAAGGGTGGTGTAAGGCCCCAAAGTGCACTCCAACAAAAATAAAAAATTATTGTCTGTGTTTGTGAATTGTGTGCGCTGTAGCCGCACGTCCATCAACAAAGGAGCAGCGCCAAGCGTGCGCCTGTGTCATAAGTAAAGGGCCGGTTGGCTCATCCGTTAAAGGGTGCTGTAATCCCCAAAGTGCACTCCAAAAAATATATATTTTTTTCTGTTTTTGTGAATTGTGTGCACTGTACATGAATCCTCAAAGCAGCAGCGCCAAGCGTGCGTTTGTCTGTTAAAAGGGTGGTGTGACCCCCAAAGTGCACTGCAACAAAAATGAAACATTTTCTTCTGTGTTTGTGAATTTTGTGCACTGTACGTGCATCAACAAAGGAGCAGCGCCAAGCGTGCGCCTGTGTCCCATAAGTCTGTTAAAGGGTGGTGTAACCCCCAAAGTGCGCTCCACAACAAATAATTAATTATTTTTTAACTGTGTTTGTGTGCGAAATGTATGCGCAGTAGCCGCACGTGCATCAACACAGCAGCAGCGCCAAGCGTGTGCCTGTGTCATAAGTCAAGGGCCGGTTTGGACATCTGGTCCGGACTGAAGGACGTGCCAACAATTTCTGACATGTGTACTGTCACTGCATATGATACTGTCACCACTGACAGAATGGTGGAGGATTACATTGGTGACAGCATCCAAGTAGTGATGTCAAACAGTCCGTACCTGTACTGGCAGGAAAAAGAGGCAATTTGGAGGCCCCTGTACAAACTGGCTCTATTTTACCTGAGTTACCCCCCCTCCAGTGTATAGGAGGTTGCTTCTACAAAATGTGGAGAAGATGATATTCATAAAAATGAATTATCAACTCTTCCAGGGAGACCAGCCTCCAGAACGTACAGAGGGACCTGTGGTGGTGGATTCCAGCAGGGGCGAATTAATACTATGTGAGGATGAGGATGTACACAACACTGAAGCGGGTGAGGAATCGGTGGATGAGGAGGATGAGGACGACACCTTGCCTCTGTAGAGCCAGTTTGTGCAGGGACAGATTAATTGGCAGCTTGTTTTGTGGGGGCCCAAACGAACCAATCATTTCAGCCACAGTCGTGTGGCAGACCCTGGCACTGAAATGATTGGTTTGTTAAAGTGTGCATGTCCTGTTTATACAACCAACATAAGGGTGGGTGGGAGGGCCCAAGGACAATTCCATCTTGCACCTCTTTTTTTCTTTGCATTATGTACTGATTGGGGCCTAGTTTTTCAAACTGCCATACTGTCTGCCAATGCAGTGTCACTCCTAGATGGGCCACGTGTTTGTGCCGCCCACTCGTGTCGCTTGGCATAGTCATTCAGCTACCTCGGTGCAACCTTTTGGACATAAAAACACTATTGTGAGGTGTTCCGAATAGACTGGAAATTAGTGGAAATTAAGGTTATTGAGGTTAATAATAGCATAGGAGCAGAAAAACCCACACATTCTGTGATTTTACCTGTTTTTATGCTTTTTTTAAAAAAAATACAGATCCAAAACACAAAACCCAGAACCCAAAACACGGAAGGGTGGTTTTGGCAAAACCAATTCAGATCTAAAACACGAAGAAAGATCCAGATCCAAAACCAAAACACAAAAAGTGGCCGGTGCACACCCCTAGTTGGGTAATATGTAACCCTCTATGCCCCAGTTTGATACTGCCCCATATATTTATTTTTACTTCCCTTTACTTTAACCCCATATGGACCCGCCTCCTCCCTGGAACACTTGCGGAGGGGCCATAGCACGCACGTGCACCGGGCGCCCTGGCTACACACTACACCTCTGTATCTATCTATCTATCTATCTATCTATCTATCTATCTATCTATCTATCTATCATCTCTTGTATACAAATTATATGTGTCAGTGTGGCATAAATTTTCCAAGGGGGTGTTTGTATGTATGTTTATATTATTGTTCCCACTAGGTACTTTTAGCAGGGCACTAAGCCCTGCCCGGTTTGTTAACTGTGAAATGCACCCTGTCCGTTTTGTGATTGAGGAATTGCGCCCCGCCTTCTCCGAAACAGATACACACACTGTGGGAAGGAGCAAAAGGGGAAGGCGTAACAAAGGCCCAGGTACAGCTGCTCAATCCTGCCCCAGGGAGATGCACACAATAGAAGGTGGAACCCAGGGCTCCCACTACATGCCGCCAGCAGTCCAATCCACACAAGCTGGAGAGGGAAACACAGACGTACAGCTTCCCCCTGTGACTGCGAGACACCAGAGTTGGGACAGCACATGATTTTACCTGAAGGATATGGAACAGGCTGAAAGCTTTGGGACAGATTCCGGTAGGACAGGTATTATTAGATGCTAAACACACAAGCTGTGGGTCATTTTGTAATTGTTAGTGTGAGGCTTGAGCAGAGGCAAGGACAGACTGGCGGGTAGACACAGACGGACGGTAGTGACTGCAACAGGATAGCACCTCATCATAAAGGGGCCCCTATTTCCATTGTGAGATAAGCACAGTCTAAGCATTTAAAAAGAAAAAAAACTGCCCACCATAATAAACAACCTTAAATTGGCTCTGATGTTCATCTTCCAGGAGAGGCGAAATCCAGGAAAAAAAAACAGCAAAAAAAAATTCTCAGGTGTGGTGAAAGAGAATTTCTTCAGATATAACATGTTTATACACTATGTAGACAAAAAAGATTGGACACTGATAGTAAATGGATCAACAAGTTTGTCTTGACGTCGGTACTTTGTAGGTTCACCACGTGCAGTGAATACTGTAGACACCCTTCTTGGCAGACTGTCCGCAAGATCCTGGACAACAGCAAGCAGTACATTTTGCCATTTTGCTTTATATATAGTGACCAACTGTGACACTGAAGAAGGTCGAGTCGGCCAAGAACGCACCCGTCGCTCCAATTCGTCCCAGACGTTCTCAGTGGGGTTAAGATCTGGACTCTGAGCTGGCCAGTCAATCCGGGTTAACAAATTTTCTGTATACCAGTCTAGTGTCGCCCTGGAAACATGACAGGTGGCAGTGCCATCCTTATAAAAACATTTTTTGTTTCCATAGAACTGCAAGTGCATGGGCCTCCCTACAAAGTGTTCTTTGATAGCTATCTCTATGTTATAATTCTGAGCAATAGAGTAGGGACTGGCAGTAAAGTGGTATCCCTTGACGGGGGCTGCAAGCTTAAATGCAGTTATATATATATATATACTGTGCACAAAGATGTTCCTCCGTAACCAGGCATCCTGTTAACAAAGTCTAATATATATATATATATATATATATTATATATATATATATATTAGGGGTGAGCGGGTTCGGATTTCTGAAATCCGAACCCCCCCGAGCCCCCCCGATCCGAGTCCGATCCGAGTCAGGCTCGACTTTTCCCGCCTGACTCGGATCTGAAATCGAGGCAAAACGTCATCATCCCGCCTTCCGAGTCTCGCGGGTTTTGGATCCTATATAAGGTACCCGCGTCGGCGCCATTTTCTCACTCGGCTGTGGACAGTGAAGAGGGAGGGTGGGAGTTAGGGCTGGCTGGGCTGTGTAGTGTAGTGTAGTGCTGCTGTTGTCCACTACTTCAAAGTCCATAGGGGCTGGCTGTGTTGTGCTGTGCTGCTGTTGTTAATAGGGGCTGTGTCCACTACTTCAAAGTCCATAGGGGCTGGCTGGACTGTGTTGTGCAGTCAGTTCTACATAGGGGCTGTGTCCACTCCAAAGTCCTGTGCAGTGTCCCAGTCCTAAAGGGGTGCTGTAGTGTTGTCCAGGGGGTGCTCTGTCCATCAGGGGTGCTCCCCCCAAGTGCTAAAAAAATAATATATTTTCTGTGTTTGTGAATTGTGTGCGCAGTAGCCGCACGTGCATCAACAAAGTAGTGCCAAGCGTGCGCCTGTGTCATAAGTAAAGGGCCGGCTGGCTTGACCGTTAAAGGGTGCTGTAACCCCCAAAGTATACTCCAGTCCAAACTAAAAAAAAAAATATTTTCTGTGTTTGTGAATTGTGTGCGCAGTAGCCGCACGTGCATCAACAAAGTAGTGCCAAGCGTGCGCCTGTGTCATAAGTAAAGGGCCGGCTGGCTTGACCGTTAAAGGGTGCTGTAACCCCCAAAGTACACTCCAGTCCAAACCAAAAAAAAAATGATTTTCTGTGTTTGTGAATTGTGTGCGCAGTAGCCGCACGTGCATCAACAAAGTAGTGCCAAGCGTGCGCCTGTGTCCCATAAGTAAAGAGCCGGCTGGCTCATTTCTTAAAGGCTGGTGTAACCCACAAAGTGCACTACTCTCCAGCAAAAATAAAAAAATATTTTCTGTGTTTAGCCGCACGTATATATCAAATCGATATAACATAAATGGAGGACCAAACTTTCTCCGATAAAAATAAAATAGAGAAAGATCAAGAACCACTTCCTCCTAGTGCTGAAGCTAGTCATGACATAGACGATAACATGCCATCAACGTCGTCTGCCAAGGCCGATGCCCAATGTCATAATAGAGGGCACATACAATCCCAAATGACAAAGTTCAGGAAAATGACCTTGAAAAAAATCAGCTGAAGAGAAACGTAAACTTGCCAATATGCCATTTACGACACGGAGTGGCAAGGAACGGCTAAGGTCGATCCCTAGTATGTTTATGACTAGTGGTTCAGCTTCACATGACGATGGAAGCCCTCCTCCCACTAAAAAAATCAAAAGAGTTAAGCTGGCAAAAGCACAGCGAAGAACTGTGCTTTCTAAGAAGATATCACAAATCCCCAAGGAGAGTCCAAGTGTGGTGGTGGTTGCGATGCCTGACCTTCCCAGCACTGGACGGGAAGAGGTGGCTCTTTCCACCATTTGCACGCCCCCTGCAAGTGCTGAAAGGAGCACCCACAGTCCACTTGGTGATATGCAAATTGAAGATGTCACTGGTGAAGTACAACAGGATGAGGATACTGGTGTAGCTGGCGCTGAGGAGGAAGTTGGCGAGGAGGATTCTGATGGTGATGTGGTTTGTTTAAATCAGGCTCCAGGGAAGACAGTTGTTGTCCGTGGGATGAAAAAGCCCATCACGGTCATGCCTGGGCAGAAGACCAAACATTCCACCTCTTTGGTCTGGCAATATTTCTATCCAAATCTGGACAACAACTGTCTTGCCATATGTACCATATGTAAAGGTGAAATAAGTAGGGGTAGGGACGTCAACCACCTAGGAACATCCTCCCTTATACGGCACCTGCAGCGCGTTCATAAAAAGATACTGTCAAGTTCAGAAACTTTGGCTAAGACCGTAAGCAGTCCAGGGACACCTAAATCCCGTTGTCCTGTTGTATCCAAGCACCTGCAAACCACACCGTCAACTCCCTCCTCGTCAATTTCCTCCTTAGTCAGGATCGGAAGTAGTCCTGCAGGCCATGTCACTGGCATGACTGACTCTCCTATCCGGGATTCCTCCGGAGGATCCTGCATTGCTACGCCTACTGCTGCCGCTGTTGCTGCTGCTGGGAGTCGTTCATCATCCCAGAGAGGAAGTAGGAACACCACTACTTTTACTAAACAATAGACCCTCCAACAGTCCTTAGCGAGGAGGATGAAGTACGACAGCAGTCATCCTGAAGCAAAACGTATAACTGAGGCCTTGACTGCTGTGTTGGTGTTAGATGTGCGTCCGGTATCCGCCATTAGTGCAGTGGGATTTAGACAATTGATGGAGGTAGTGTGTCCCCGGTTCCAAATCCCGTCTAGATTCCACTTCACTAGGCAGGCGATACCGAGACTGTACAGAAACGTCAGAAAAAGTGTCCTCAGTGTCCTGAAAAATGCCGTTGTACACAATGTCCACTTAACCACGGACATGTGGACAAGTGGAACAGGGCAGACTAAGGACTATATGACTGTGACAGCCCACTGGGTAGATGTATCACCTTACGCAGCAACAGCAGCAGCGTCACCAGTAGCAGCATCTCAGAAACGCCAGCTCGTTCCAAGGCAGGCTACGCTGTGTATCACCGGTTTCAGTAAGAGGCACACCGCCGACAACCTCTTAGAGAAACTGAGGGAAATCATCGCCCAGTGGCTTACCCCACTTAGACTCTCCTGGGGATTTGTGATATCTGACAACGCCACCAATATTGTGCGGGCATTACATCTGGGCAAATTCCAGCACGTCCCATATTTTGCTCACACAATAAACTTGGTGGTGCAGAATTTTCTGAAAAGCGACGGGCGTGCAGGAGACGCTTTGGGTGGCCCGAAAAATTTCTGGCCACTTTCGCCATTCAGCGATTGCGTGCCGAAGACTGGAGCGCCAGCAAACACTCTTGAACCTGCCCCGCCATCACCTGAAGCAAGAGGTTGTGACACGGTGGAACTCAACCCTCTATATGCTTCAGAGGATGGAGGAGCAGCAAAAGGCCATACAAGCCTATACATCCACCTATGATATAGGCAAAGGAGGGGGTATGCGCCTGACTCAAGCGCAGTGGAGAATGATTTCCGTGTTGTGCAAGGTTCTCCAGCCCTTCGAACTTGCCACACGTGAAGTCAGTTCAGACACTGCCAGCTTGAGTCAGGTCATTCCCCTCATCAGGCTTTTGCAGAAGCAGCTGGAGAAAGTGAAGGAGGAGCTAAGACAGAGCGATTCCGCTCGGCATGTGGGACTTGTGGATGAAGCCCTTCATTCGCTTTGCCAGGATTCCAGGGTGGTCAATCTGTTGAAATCAGACCACTACATTTTGGCCACCGTGCTCGATCCTAGGTTTAAAGCCTATGTGGTGTCTCTCTTTCCGGCTGACACAAGCCTGCAGAGGTGCAAAGACCTGCTGGTGAACACACTGTCAGCTGAAGCGGAACGTGACACGTCAACAGCTCCTTCTTCATTTTCTCCCGCAACTGGGGCTGCCAGGAAAAAACTTAGGTATCCTAAGCAACCCGCTGGCGGTGATGCAGGGCAGGCAGGACCAAGTTTGGACATCTGGTCCGGACTGAAGGACCTGGCAACAATTTCTGACATGTCTACTGTCACTGCATATGATACTGTCACCATTGACAGAATGGTGGAGGATTACATCGGTGACAGCATCCAAGTAGGCATGTCAGACAGTCCATACCTGTACTGGCAGGAAAAAGGCAATTTGGAGGCCCCTGTACAAACTCACTCTATTTTACCTGAGTTGCCCACCCTCCAGTGTGTACTGCGAAAGAGTGTTTAGTGCAGCCGGGAACCTTGTCAGCGAAAGGCGTAGGAGGTTGCTTCCACAGAATGTGGAGAAGATGATGTTCATCAAAATGAATTATCAGCTCTTCCAGGGAGACCAGCCTCCAGAACGTACAGAGGGACCTGTGGTGGTGGATTCAAGTGGGGACGAGTTAATACTTTGTGAGGATGAGGATGTACACACTGAAGAGGGTGAGGAATCGGTGGATGAGGATGACATCTTGCCTCCGTAGAGCCAGTTTGTGCAGGGACAGATTAATTGCCAGCTTGTTTTGTGGGGGCCCAAACGAACCAATCATTTCAGCCACAGTTGTGTGGCAGACCCTGGCGCTGAAATGATTGGTTTGTTAAAGTGTGCATGTCCTGTTTATACAACATAAGGGTGGGTGGGAGGGCCCAAGGACAATTCCATTTTGCACCTCTTTTTTTTCTTTGCATTATGTACAGTTTGGAGCCTAGTTTTTCAAACTGCCATCCTGTCTGCCACTGCAGTATCACGCCTAGATGGGTCACGTGTTTGTGCCGCCCACTCGTGTCGCTTAGCATAGTCATCCAGCTACCTCGGTGCAACCTTTTGGACTTAAAAACACTATTGTGAGGTGTGAGGTGTTCCGAATAGACTGGAAATGAATGGAAATTAAGGTTATTGAGGTTAATAATAGCATAGGAGCAGAAAAACCTACAAATTCTGTGATTTTAGCTGTTTTTATGCTTTTTTTCAAAAAAATACAGATCGAAAACACAAAACCCAGAACCCAAAACACGGAAGGGTGGTTTTGGCAAAACCAATCCAGATCCAAAACACGAAGAAAGATCCAGATCCAAAACCAAAACACAAAACACGAAAAGTGGCCGGTGCACACCCCTAATATATATATATATATATATATATATATATATATATATATATATAAAAAATGCACAATGTGTGTGTTTTTATTTAGTAACATAGTTGTGGCAAGCCAGAATATTATATAGTATTTTTATCTCTTTATTTGTTATAGCTATGTAATTACAATTAAGTTGTCTAGGATATGAGTACAATGACCCATAGAACCAACTGTAGTGGTAAGTAATAGTAACATATATTAGTGTAATGGTGTGTGTATGTATGTATGTATGTATACCTTCCAACATACGGGAGCCTGAATTCGAGACCCGAAAAGGGAAAGTGGCTTAGCTGCATGCCCCATTTTTGTTAATCTGAGGACGTGCCCAGCGCGAGTTGATGGTTTACCCATAGGCTCAAACCCCTGCACTGTTTAGATGCCGTGCACAGCAGAGCAGTGCGGAGTGCTCCCCCAATCTCCCCCTCGAGAGACATGGCGGCCCGTGAGTGGAATGGCGAGACAGTGCCAGAAAAGCTGGCGGGACAGATGGGGTGTATTATGTACAGTATGTATGTGTGTATGTAAGTATAGGTATAATGTAACTAGTATTCATGTGTAGTTGGTAGAGGCACCAGAAAATAGATTTTTAGAGGTGTTTTGTATTTTCCGTTCCTAGATTCTTCATTGTTAATGTAACCTAGTTTTGCAATGGGTGACTAACTTTATTAGTGCCTCCTCCCAAGCTAAGTGGTATGATAGTGTCAATTATAAAGTGGGCCTGCTTGGGTAGACCCAAAGTGGTATATATTGTATATTAAGCAAACATAGACTAGTGATCATTAATGTATTGTACCTTAATTTTTCTCTTTTCTTTAGATAATCTCCATCATCAGGTAAGTGATCAAACTATGGGCGGGATATCATATACTGATAAGCTGTGACAAGTTTATTACATACACATGTAGACTTTATATATACAATTTCCCTACAAATACAATATTAGTTCTACTTATTTGCAACATTCAGTATGTACCTATTCAATGTTGTCAAACTATTAGGTTAACTGATGTCATGTGAATGCCGCAGAGCATCCCACATACCACCTACCATTGAATCCCTTCATACACTGGGATCGACTATTTCCTTAATGAATAAATAACAAGGTTACTAATACCCCTTTCAGACATCTCGAGATTCCCGGGAATTTGGCCTGCCTCAGCCAAATTCCCGGGTAGCCCCGTCTGCCTAAAAGGTACCTAAGCGGGAACACGTTCCCGGGTAGCCGCCCCTTCAATCGACCAGGGTTTTTCCCTGCGTCTGTCTGAATGGTGCTACCCGGGAGTAGTACTACTCCTGGGCAGCACCAAGCAGCTTTTACATGGAGTTTACAGTACAGAGCATCCTATGGGACGCTCAGCGCTGCTGCTTTCAGTTGACAGCGCAGAGCGTCCTATAGGATGCTCAGCGCTGCTGCTTTGAGTTGGCAACGCAGAGCGTCCTCTAGGACGCTCAGCGTTGCTGCTCACCACCCCCAGCGCCGGCCGGCTGTATACAGAGAACCCCAGCCGGGTGGTGTGGACACCCGCCGGCGGGTCTCTGCCACAGTGTGCCGCCTGCCAGGCCGGTCGCTGTGTCAGCGACACAGGACCCCAGGCGGACGCCAGGGACACCTGCGCTGGAGACCGCCAACTGGTCCCAGCCATAGCGGGCCACCCGCACTCCCGCTAGACCACCAGGGAATTAAAAGTAATGTAAAAAAATTAATTAATTAAAAAACAAATCTGCATTATGATTGGCCGGCTTCCGGCAGCTGAATGACATCATCATCAGCCAGAGGGGGGATAGGCTAGGAGGAGCAGATGGCAGAGAAGAGGCAGGTAAGCAGAAAAACCCTGCTCTTGTCTGAAAGGGGTCTACCTGGGAATTTCCCGGGTAGACACTGTAGTGTGAAAGTGGGGTCTCGACCAAATACACGGGAATTTGCACAGAAGAATTTCACGGGTTGTATATCTGAAAGGGATATTACTTTCCCTTTTTTCTACCTTACATTAATACCCCTTTTCCACCAAAATTCCAGGTCTGACCCAAAGTTGGAATAGAGTTCCTATCCGGATCAGACCCGGAATTTAGCCAGCGTCGACTCGGGATATTCCCGAGTCGGCACCGCTCACACAGGAGTCAGGTCTGCATAGACCCGGCTTTCCCGGCGTGAAAGTGGATGCTTGGAGATGACGTCATCTCCAAACGCCACTGAAGCCGGACCAATCAGCCGGCTTGCAGCGCACTACAGGACATCGTGACCCGGAGTGCGCTGTTCTCACAGTAGGGTTTCACGGGCTACGCCAGTGTTAAACCCTGCTAGTTACCTGGGTTGGATTGCCGGGTCACTCGACCCGGCGATTCAACCCTCTCCCCTTTTTACACCAGGGAGCTGCCCGGGTTAACCCTGCAATAACCCGGGTTTTAGCTCCTGTGTAAAAGGGGTATAACTGATATACTAAGGAAGAATTTAAACCTACATAAACTATGGCATTTGGAAAGCAATATAAACTGTTTCTATGTCATATGATAGACAACAAGAGATTGACAGATTGTTTCCATTGAAATTAAGTTTAGCTAATAGTAAAAAGTATCTAAAAACAATCCAATCTCCTTTATATTGACTGATAAGAGCTTTAAGGAAAAGTTAACTAATACTGTATGTCCTGAGTGTTTCCTTGCTCTGGTTTTATAACACAAATTGAATAGTGGCTGTTGCTATGTCCTTTCCTGAGCTGCAGAGTTCCTTGCAATTATAGTTAGAAGTGTAAAAAGCCACTTGTCTGAAACTTTTCCTTTCCTGTCGAAGTTCATAGCTATAAGGAGTGTCTGATGGTTTGCTCTTATCTATGGAAAAAAATAAGAATTACTTCTTTCCGTGACTGAGAAATAACTATTTCCCTTTTCTAGACAAAGATGTACTGTACATCAAAAAGCAAAGGTTAATAGGTGCAGTCCAACGCATCAGTTCAACACACATTGGTATGTTTTTTTCTTGTGAAGGTGGATTACGATCCCAGTACAGTATTAGGACTGGGAGGGTGACTGGAGCTATTCTCTCTAGTGCTCCCCCAACTCACTAGTATAGGATCAGCTGTTGTGACTCTGAACTATATGAAGGGGGAGGCAGCAGAAATGCAGTCACTATTATGTCCAGCTGAGAGGCAATAACACAAAAGTTATATTTTACTTCAAATATACGAGCTCTCTTGTGGCTGTTAATCCTCTGTAGTATTTTCAGTGAAATAAGGAGCTCACTGAGTAACTTCAATTTCTATCTGACCTTCAGCTGTTATTATCCTAATTGCAGTGATAGATTTGAGGGCATAATATTCCCGGCTTTAAAGTTACTATATAGGGAAAGTCTATAGTGGATATTTATTTCTAGAAGGCTGCCAGCTATAGCTAAAACTTGCAATTATCATTATCCCTGAAGGACATAGCTTGAATATATCACCGCTCACCCATCCAGTGTGATGAAGCACCAGTGTACTAATGCTACTCATAGAGTCCCTCTGAATTATCGCGGCCGATGGCTGTTTCTATTCTCCTGCAGCATCGCTCGCCTCCAGACATCTGCGCTGTCACTGTGCTGCTGCGGATTGGATCCAACACCGCCCACCTCCTGTCAGCTGGGCGTCACTTCTGTGGTCAGCTCACATTCAGTGACTGATCCTCGGTGATTGCTTCAAACTCAGCCCCAGCCGCAGCTCCTGGTACCCTCCAAAACAGGTACTGACACTGCCTCCTTGCCCACACTGGCTTTTACTAATTTGGCCACCCTGCTACCACTGCTACTAGTCTCTTGTATTCTCTGGTACCGGGAGCTCCAGTCTGTCTGCTCTGGAGAGTGAACTGCATTCTGACAGTTACTGGTGAGTCAACTGCCTTCCTACCAGTGGCGGGCTGGGCCAGGGGGCAGGGTGCCATGTGCCCCCCGGGCTGCAGCGCCATGCTATACTGGCCGCGGGCAGTCTGTGTCTGTGTGACACAGGCTGCACCATGCGTGTAGCGCTGACCAGACGGAGTTTGGTCAGCGCTACACTGACTAACACACAGCCGCTGGCTCCGGCAGCTGTGTGTTTGTTTTGATCAGCAGTCAATGAGAGTCTGTCAGACTCTCATGAGCTGCTGCTGCGCCCACTGCAGGAGCTGCTCCATCTTCCGGCTCCCGCAGTGGGTAATGGGAGAGGCGTCATGACGTCATATGACGTCTCTCCCATAATGCAGAGCGTAGCGGTCCGGGAGGACACATTCAGGTAAGTGTTTTTTTAATATATTTTTTATTACTTGTGTCTACTGGGGGGGGCTGACACTACAAGGGGGAGACCACTACTGGGGGCACTACAAGGGGGGGGGGACTACTACTACTGGGGACTACTACTACTGGGGGCACTACAAGGGGGGGACTACTACTACTGGGGGCACTACAAGGGGGGGACTACTACTACTGGGGGCACTACAAGGGGGGGCTACTACTACTGGGGGCACTACAAGGGGGGGACTACTACTACTGGGGGTACTACAAGGGGGGGACTACTACTATGGGCACTACAAGGGGAGTGGACTACTACTAGGGGCACTACATAGGGGGGAGGGGACTAACACTGGGGGCACTGCATCAAGGGACCACTGCTGGGGGCTCCATATAACAATACTGGGGGTACTGCATAGGGGGGAGACCACAACTGGGGCCACTATTTAAGGGGCACAGCATAAGGGTTACCACTATTGGGGGCACTGCATGGGGGGTGGACTGCTACTGGGGGCACTATATAAGGGGCACTGCATAGGTGGTACCACTATTGGGGGCACTATATAAGGGGCTTACTACTGGGGGCACAAGGGGCACTGCACAGGGGGGACCACTACTGGGGGCACTATATAAGGGGCTTACTACTGGGGGCACAAGGGGTACTGCATAGGGGCGATCCCTACTGGGGGCACTACTGGAGGCCTGCATAAGGGGGTCCTCTCCTGGGGCACAGGAGGGCACTGCATATGGGCACTACAACAGGGGGCTGCCCCTAATCTTTAATTTTACTTTACATTAATCCCATATGGACCCGCCTCCTCCCTGGAACACTTGAGGGGTGGGTGGGAGCTGTAGCACGCACGTTCTTCGGGCACCCTGGCTACACGCTACTCCTCTGCCAGGGTCGCCTGCATGCATTTGCCCCCCAGGCTAAAAGTTGCCAGCCAGCCCCTGCTTCCTACCCATCAACTGCCTTTCAGCCCAGTGGAGTTGTCTGCATGGGGTCCCTTTTTCCCCGCACCCCTTCCAGAATCTTCTACATAGAAAATAATGGGGTCACTAACCACTGTTTATAGGAATGCAATCCACCCTCTCACAAAAGATATACACACATATGCATTTGATTTTATAGTAGTATATACATATGATATTACTTTACTCTAAATTACTCTACTATAAATTATTTACACTTTTTCCATATGTTTTATTAAGGGAGCTACACTTAGGGAGCTACTGTACATTAATATTTAATTTTTACAGATTTGGGGTATGGGGTGTTTTTTAACAGGGTTTGTTGGGAATTTAAATTTGGGATATGATTTTTACAGAAGCTGGAGAGGATCAGATCTAGGAACTAATTTTTAATGAGGGAGGGCGGTGGGGTATCAGTTCCGGAGTCTGATTTTCAATCCATAAAGGGGGGGGGGGGGATTTGGACTTTATTTTAAACAAACAAAAGAAAACTGGTTGTAATGATGAATTAGTATTTATTACACCACCAAAGGGTTGTTACTATTTTATGCTCAAATGCTTGATGCTTGGATTTGCAAAGCTGCAGGTGGGCATCTCAATACATCTCCTGAAGACTGCGACATTTGCATATGATTGCAGAGCAGCTGTGTAAAATGTCACAGTCATGATGGTATTAGTGTACAACTCAGAATCAGGCCCATAGATTGTAACTTCCACTGGGGCAGGAAGGATCTGTTCATTTTCTCTGTGAAGTGCTATGTAATATGTAGGTGCTACAAAAACGCCCCTGCTGGTCCGGCTGGTCAGGTCCTGGCACCAGCGCAATGGATCTGGCACTGGACCACCGCACGCACAGGTGGTGGCGCCGCGGATGTGTATAACACCAGCTTCTAGGGACTGCATAGGCTGCGGGCCCTATAAGCTGTGTAGGGCTGCCTGAAATGCTGTGTAGGGCTGCCTGAAATGCAGAGCAGCAGCTTCCACTGGAAGCTGCTCACTGCTAATTGAAGCTTGGACTGGCAGTCCCAGAGGGAGAAAACACCTCCCTCTCTAGCTGTCTGTCCTGTGCATGATAAATAATAAAGAAATGTATGTATAGTAAAGTTCAATAGGCTCTTAAGAATTCAGTTTGTATGTAAATTGAACGTACTATTCTGAAAGCATACAGTCTATGCGACAAGTGCATACTGTACCTTCATCAGAGCTTTTTTGACGAATGCACAAATTCACAGATAGATCAAATAAATCCTGTGCACCACTAAACCAAATGTCTCCATTTACATATGTTTCCGTACATTACAGGCTGGCAGAAGATTCACTATTTGGTCAGAGGATTTACAAGCAGCTTCTCTGATATTTCCTTCCTTTAAATATTTATTATTAAGTCTGCTACCTGGAGATGTGGAAGCAAAGAATGTATTACTCACTTTCTCCTTCAGGCTTCCATGGCAGCAAGCATCAGTCTCTCACTTAAAGGGGATGTTATTCTGATGTAAATGTCTCCCCCTTCTCTACTCACTGCAGTAGTACAGTGACAGACAACAATTTCAATTCTCTCGGCAAAAGCTGTCTGGAAAATTAATTCAGGGGATGGAATTGTTGTCTAATTAATGGGGGTCATTTATGAAGAACAATCAATGTGAACCACAAATGCCATGGTTTTGCACTGGAGCACCTGTAAAGTTTGCCCAATGCAAATCATGATGCGCACCTAGCCTCCGCTCTTGTAGACGTCTCTGCAACCTAGAAGTGTGCCTAGCAGTGGCGTAACTAGGGTATTTGGAGCCCAGGGCAAATTTGAAAAGGGAGCCCCGCCCCCCCATGTGCGCGCGCCGTAGGTGCGCGTGGCAAAAAAATGGGCGTGGTCACTTAAAAATGGGGCTTGTCAACATGGCACACCCCTTTATTTTCAAACTGAACATTCCTATCCATATGCACCTTAACCCCAGTAGTACCCCTTATACAGTACTCCCAGTATGCAGTTGTGGTCCCTCTCATGCAGGCCCATAGTAGTGCCCCTTATACAGTATCCCCAGTAGTGGTCCCTCTTATACAGCCCCCAATTAGTTCCCCTTACTCAGTACCCCCAGTAGTGGCCCCCCCAAATGCAGTGCCCCACGTAGTGTTCCCCCTTATGCAGTGCCCCCAATTGCAGTCCCCACAATGCAGTGCGCCCAGTAGCGGTATGCCCTTATGCAGTGCCCTTTTATATAGTGCCCCCAGCAGTAGTCCCCCCATGCAGTTTTAACAGTAGTGGTCCCCTTATGCAGGCACCCTGTAGTGATCCCCCCTATCTAGTGGCCCCTGTAGTGGTCCCCGCAGTGCCCCTAGCAGTAAGCCCCTTATATAGTGCCCCCAGCAGTAGTGTCCCCCCCTCCCATGCAGTGCCCCCAGTAGTGGTTCCCCTGATGCAGGCTCCCAGTAGTGACCCCCCCTATCCAGTGGTCCCTGTAGTAGCCCTTCCTATTATTACCCCCAGTCGTGGTCCCCCGAGTGCAGTGCCTCTAGTAATAGGCCCCTTTTAGAATGCCCCCAGTGGTAGTCCCCCCCCAAGTAGTAGTCCCCAGTAGAGTAACCCCCCCCCAGTAGAGGTCCTCCCAATGGCACCCCCAGTAGTAGCCACACCTCCCCCAGTAGAGGTCCCCCCAGTAGTAGCCAACCCCTCCCCCGTTGTGCAGATAGGTTTAAAAATAAATAAATATATATATAAAAATATACTTACCTGATTCCACGCTGCTCCTGCTCCTGTCCGCGATGCCGCTCCCGCCCTCCAGTCCGCCCGGGCTGGCGCGCTCAGCATTATGGGACTGACGTCATGACGTCAGTCCCATTACCCACTGCAGGAGCCGGACGGAAGTCCGGCTCTTGCAGTGGGTGCTGCAGCAGTCAATGAGAGTCTAACTGACTCTCATTGGCTGCTGTTTAACACACGCATCGCCGCTAGCGCTGGCGGCGATGCGTGTGTTATGTACAGCCTGAGCCCGTCTCCTGGCGCTATTGGGCAAGCGCTTTGGGGGAGGGAACGGGCTCAGGCGTGCAGCACAGGACCGGCGCTGGAAGCCTAGCGCCGGTCCTGTGCAAATGTGTAGCGCTGACCGCACTCATTGCGGTCGGCGCTACACTGGCTATCTAGGGCGGGCGGGCCGGTACCATGGCCGGCGGTGCCCCCCCGCGCCGCCGGTCCAACGGCGCCCAGGGCACGAACCCCGCTCGCCCTGCCCTAGTTACGCCATTGGTGCCTAGATGTGTGAATTGCTCTATAAATGTGCAAACATCACATCAAGTACTACTTTAGTATCCCCCTAATCTGCAAAGTAAACTTTTACTTTTTTTCTGCTCAAATACTGCTCTTTGGGCCTGATTCAGGGATGGACACTATAGCACAGCTGCTATGTCTTTGTAAGCAGTGGCTGTGCTAAAATATGCAAGCGTGTCTTAAATAAAAAGATGCCCATTGCTTACTTCTCTGATCCACTGCTGCCTCCTAAGACAGAGCATCAGATTAACTGCGTGAGCTTCGAACATCTGAGTAGTCCTTAGGCTACTGAGGAAGTCCAGAAAAATCCTGCTGCCAGGGCCAGTGAAGCTGCATTCAAGGAGGTAGCCACTGACTTCGGCACGCCCAGAAAATGGGCTGACACACCCCAATCTCTGAAATGCTCCCTGTTGCCACCCCCAAATGCATCAGTATGTCATTCATGCTGTGGCAATGGGGCACTGCGACCAAAGTCGCAGAAACACAGAAACAGTTCTGCACATGCTTAGTGTGGCTCCTGCACATGCTCAGTGTGGCTCCTGCACATGCTCGGTGTGGTTCCTGCACATGTTCAGTGTGGCTCCTGCACATGCTCA
The DNA here is from genome assembly GCA_031769625.1 of Taudactylus pleione. Lineage (NCBI taxonomy): Eukaryota > Metazoa > Chordata > Amphibia > Anura > Myobatrachidae > Taudactylus > Taudactylus pleione. The sequence continues at coordinate 40,078,678 of JAUIMM010000025.1, read as the reverse complement.
GTGTAGCTCCTGCACATGCTCAGAGTTTTCTCGTGCACATGCTCAGTGTGGTTCCTGTATAGATCTGCAAACATCTGAGTGTTACATAAATATAGAATTTACGTACAGTACATCTCTGAATTAGGCCCAGTATTGTCTAATTTATGGCTCTAATTAATCATGAGCGTGAAGGGACTACAGGGCTGCCTATGTTAAATGTGCCCTCTGTTTTGTTTGAAGCCTTCTGTTACTTTAGACAATGTGCACATAGACATGCACTTCTTTTCTTTGTAGATAAATAAAAACCATTCATTCAGACCCTATGAGGATTAGAGGCTAATAAAATCACTGTTTAAAACCATCATCATTTTGATTTCAAAGCTATTTGTTCACATCTGCGCATCTTCAGTGTTCATCAAACTCAGGGCCTGATTCAGAGAAGGATGGTAATTCATTTGCAATGGCATTCTCTGATGGTTTGTGGTTGCTAAAATATGCAAATGCCTTCCAAAGCACAGCTGAGCATAGGGACGCCCACTACAGCCTTCTCATATCCGATTACATGCAACAGCTTAAACCAGGGCCGGATTATAGACAGGACGATCGCCCAGTGGCCCACACATTGATGCAAACATTCCAGACCACTCTGTACCTTCTCTGGCAAGCTACCGTCACTGATGGACCATGATTGACGATGTTAGGCCCACCCCCTCGCTCACATAATGCAATGATTCACAGGTGTATGGGTAGGGGCAGAACCTAATAGTGTGAATTGCCCATCCCATTAGAAGCATGAAGCTGCAAGTCTGCAACAGGTAGAGTGTATGCGCTCTGTTCTTTTCCCCCTCCCTCTCTCTCTCTCTCTCTCTCCCTCTGTCTGTCTCTCTCTCTCCCTTTCTCTCTTCCCTCCCATCCTCCCTCTCTATCTCTCTTCCTCTCTCAATCTCCTTCCCTCCCTTCTCTCTCACCCCCTCACTCTCTCCCCACCCTCCACTCACCTCTCTCTCTCTGCCCCCTCCTCCCTCCCTCTCCCCATCCCTCCCTCTCTTTCTCTCTCCCCCTCTCTTTTGCTTGTCCTCCTACTCCCTCTATGCCTCACTCCCTACCTTTCTCTCTCTTTCTCTCCCCTCTCTCTTTCTCTTTCTCACCCTCTTACTCTCCCCTCTCTCCCTATCTGATTATATCTCTCTCCCTCCAGTTTCCTCTCCCTTCCCCCTCCCTCTATATGTCTCCCTCTCTGTTTCTCCCCCTTCTCTCTGTCTTCCTCCTTGTCCCTCCCTCCCTCTTCCCCTCCCTCATTTTCTATCTCTCTAACACCTCACTCAAAATCCTGCCTTTGCCTCTGGCAGTGTACTAGATCATGTCTGCTATGCTGGCAGGAGTCGGTTCCCAGCAGTATCGCGGACATGATGTAGTATGCTGCGACCTTGACGGTTGGTGGACAGTCCGGATATGAAGCAGGTCCAGGGGCGGATTGGCCATTACCTTCAGCGGGAAGATTCCTGGTGGGCAGATTGGTCTGTGGGGCTGCTTGTCACTTGTGGACCTGCCTCCCTAACCCATCACTGCTTTCTTACCGGCTGCCTGTCACACCTATTAGAAAGGCCCGCCTATATCGCAAGAAGAGGCAGTGGCTACAAGTACAGGAAGGAAGGTAAGCTGTGCACAAGTGACTCCATGCACCTCGGAGGTGGCAGAGCGGGTCCATGTCCGGCGGTAAAGGTAAGTATAGCCCTGCCAATCCTCCGCTGCTGCCATTAGTCCCCCATTGCTGCTGCTAGTCCCCCGCTGCTGCTGCTAGTCCCCTGCTGCTGCTAGTCCCCTGCCGCTAGTCCCCCGCTGCAGGAACCATCAGCAGGTGCAGACAGGAGAGGGGCTGTGCGGTGAGGCTGTGATGTGGAGGGCTGAGGTGATGTGAAGGGCTGTGCTGTGCTGTGAGGGGCTGTGCTAAAGGGGGGCTGTGGTGTGGGGGGCTGTACTGTGAGAGGTTGTACTGAGGGGGCCTGTGATGTGAGGTGCTGTGCTATGTGGGGGACTGTGCAGTGAGGAACTGTGATGAGGGGGGCTGTGCTGTGATGGGCTGTAATGAAGGGTTGTGCGCTGAGGGGGGTTGATATATGAGGGGGATTGTGCTGTGTAGAGGGTCTGTGCTATTCGGGCGATTGTGCTGTGAGGGGCTGTGATGTGAGAGGCTGTGTTGAGGGGGGCTGTGATGAGAAGGGCTGTGTTGTGGGGGACTGTGGTGAGGAGGGCTGTAATGTGAGGGGCTGTGGTGAGGAGGGCAGTGTTGTGAGGGGCTGTGCTGTAAAGGGGGCTATCATATGAGGGAGACTGTGCTGAGGGGGCTGTGGGGTGGAGGATTGTGCTATGAGGGGGGACTGTGATGAGGAGGGCTGTGCTGTGAAGGGAGAGGGTTTTGCTGTGCTGTGGAGGATGCTGTGATGTGGGGTGAGGGTTGACTCTGGAAGCACAGAGGAGATGGTGTTTGGGCAAAAAGGAAATGTCCCTGGGGGCAAAGAGTAGCTGGAACTGGACAGTAGGATGTATTGGAGAGACTCAGATGGATGGAATTGGAGAGTGACAGGAGGATGATGCTGTCGAGATACATGGGGATGGTACTGGAGAGAACTTCTGCTGCATGTTGATGACATTGGCTTTAGTCCTACACTAACAGGCAGCTTCCGGACCATGTGATGTCCTGCATGAATAGTGAATACTGACTCAAGACACTACCTATCCAGGGAGGATCAATTTCTTCAGAGAATCCTTGTTGCAGAGAAATCATATAGGTAAGAAAATACTTATTCACATGCTGTGTTTATTCACTGGAGTTAGGGACTGTGGCATATCCATCAGCTCCCAGAGCGGTGGGCATGACCACAGCATGATGATAACAAGGAGAGTAGTTTGTGGCATAGCATTTCACACAAGGCCACACCCCTTGCTGTAAGGCCACACCCACTTTTCTGGTGCGCGCCTCCTGTGCAAGCACATAGGGCCACTTTCAAGATTTTTTTCCAGGGCCACTTTAAATTCCCAATCCGCCCCTAAGCAGGTCTGACCAGCCGCAAGTTCGTGTGTGTTTGACATTCAGTATAGTGTATATTACTGTACTTTACTGAGACGTTCATGATCTTTTGTATCTTGCAATGCCATCCATCACCAACTTCTCATCCAGGCATATAGGCTCTATTTGCTGCAGCTTCTCGACAGATACAGACTAGTATCATCAAATCATATAATTAATTATTCAATTTGACTAGGCTGTTACTCTGCCTTAAATCCTGAGCAATCAACTTCATTGGAATTATTGATGCTTGTTTCTTTGATAGTTTTTTTTCCCATGTCACTGATTTTTTTTTCTTTATAGTTGTATTTTATAATCAACCATTCAAGTAATTAATTAATCAATCAATCACTCAATCAATATAATTTTTATTCTTGTTTTTTAATGGTTTGTTCCATTTGTCATTTTTTTATTTAGAGTTATAGGGGCCTATTCATCAACTTGAAAATAACGTTTTTAAGGACATTTCCCTTAAATAACATTATTTTGGTATTCATGAACAGACTTAACACAGGAGATATCACAGATATCTCCTTGCTAAGTTCCCCTGCGTTAATTTCCACACTCCCCATACATTAGTATGGGGATGTGGAAATTGTGGTATTCATCAAATTCCGAAAATTATCAATTTTCGGAATTTGATGCAGTTACTATTGGCCACTGTGAGGTGGCGAATAGCAGAATCCACTTACCTGTATCAGCATGTGCAGGTCCCCCGACGAGTCCCTCCGGCGCTCTGCTCCGTCCTCAGGCTCTGGAGGCTGGTCTGTCATGTGTGCTCCCCAGCAGAGCACAAGAAAGTTTTTTTTTTTTCTAATCTGTCATGTGGTCTGCTGGGAAACCACATGACAGACCAGCAGGACGGAGCCAGAGGCTGCTGCGCGGACAGGTAAGTGGGGGGGGGGGGGGAAGGTGAGTGGAGGGGGAGAGGGGGGTGATCGGGGAGGAGTACGAAACTTAACGCGCTGGTTTTACAGATGAAACAGCGCATGCGCAGCACTGTTTCCAGATACGATAAGGTAGCGTAGGCAGGGAAAAGTATCTATTTCCCGAAAAGCTGTCATCGCAAAAATGACAACTTTTCAGAATAGATACTTATGGAGAGGTGGAATGATGAATTCCACCTATAATTAGCTAGAACTCCATGAGAGTTCTAAAGCTAATTATCTCCAGAGAATTTTAATGTTTAATGAATAGGCCCCATATTCTGCAATCAATCAATTATTCTCATTTGGATTCTTGCTTTTTAATAGTTTATTCCATTTATCACATATTTTTTTCTTTATAGTTATATTCTGTAATAAATCATTTAATCATTCAAAGAATTAGGGATCATATAAAGTTGAGGTTACCAAAGGTCAAAAATGGGCAGTCTAAATAGGCCAAATGGTTCTTATCTGCGGTCAAATTCTATGTTTCTATCGATTGATTAATTAGTTAATTCATTTATTGATAATCAATCAATCCATTACCTGGCTTCCACTAATACTACAACCTCCATTTACATGTGCTGGCCTCAGGCCTCTGATTGATTAATGAAAAATGTTATAACATTGTATAGTTTACTGTATATTAAACTGCAATCCTGTCTGCCATTGCAGTACCATTACAGTATGTTTCCTAGATGTTCTACATTCTTTTTAAGGGATGCAGTTACATTACCAGCGGCCGGGATGCTGACCGTCGGAATCCCGTCAAGAGAAGCCCAACCCGGGACTAAAGATAGGTGTAGAAATTCAGATGCCTATCTTTAGCCAAAATCCCGACAGCCGGCATCCTGAACAAAGGTAAGTGGGACAGGTTAGCGTTAGCCGCGGGCGGATGGGAATAGGTTTAGGCACCCCCGTGGGGACTTAGAGTTAGGCACCCCTCTCGAGATTGTTTGGGTTAGGCTGCGGGGAGGGAGGGTTAGGTTTTGTCTCCCCCGGGGGGACTTAGGGTTAGGCACCACCCCGGGAGTTTTAGGGCTAGGCACCACCAAGAGTGGGTTAGGGGGGGCAGGGGAGGGTTAAGTTACTTACCAGCCCCAATCGGGATTGCAGTTGATGGGGCTTTGGCATCGGTAGGAGAACCGACGGCTAATCAACTATCGGTATTTCATACCAATTCCCTTGTTTAAGCTGCCATGTGTTTGTGCTGCTGTTCTGTTGCTTAGTTTAGCCAGTCAGCTCGCTGCAGCATTTGACCAATATGGGTGAAAACTGAAAACAATATTGTGAGCTGTTAGGTGGCTGGAAATGAATGGAAATGAATGGCATTGAGGTTAATAATACTGTAGGAACAAAAACAGGACAAAATTACAGGATGATCTTAGCTGTTTTTATCAATTTTTAAAGATCCAAAACCAAAGCACTTGAGGGTCATTTTGGCAAAACAAAATAACTGGGCTCTGTGCACATCTCTAGTTAGGATACATTCTATCTAATTATGGACATCAGAAGGACACAGATAAGAATTATGTTATTCTGAATTAACCTCAGCCTGTTCAGTGGATTTCACCCATTCTGGTGGCATTAATAGTTCCCATGACAGCAATGACAGCACTCACTAAGAAGGGAGGCAAGTATCACAAGAAGAGATGAGCGGTTCGGTTTCCTCAGAATCCAAACCGCTCCGAACAGGTGGAATCCGAGTCCACCCGAACGCAAGTTCGGGTGTTCCCGTCTGACTCGGGTTCCACCTTGAGGCCGAACGTCACCCAGCCGGTGTCGGATCCTCATGAGACCCGGGTGACGTTCCACCTCTATAAGTGGAGCCCGGGAGTCGGCGCCATTTCGCATGAGGAGTCGGACTGACATAGGACCTCATTCAGAGCTGCTCACAAAATGCAAGCGCTCGCTCTGAATGAGGGTGCCTGCTTCTATCTTCAGAGCCAGCCTTCTGGCAGCTCGCTAGGCTGTGGGTGGGCCAGGATGATGGTCGCGATGGTCAAGACCATCGCGACCATCGGGGCTTGCGACGAGACCCTTGTGGTAGGGTCTCGTCTACCGCAAGCCCCAGTGAGCTTTCGGCTCTATTAGAGCCGGAAGCTCACCACTGACATCACGAGTGATGTCAGTGGGGCTGCCCCCAAACAGCAGGCATTCCATCGGGAACGCCTCCGTTTGTGTAGCCACCCCCCCACCCTGCCTACAAAATGGGGCAAAATGTCGTTCACCATCGACAGCCGCCCCTTTTGTAGTGAGTCCTGGAGCGAGAGAATTTCTCTCTCGCTCTGGGGCTTGCGCAAGTGCAGTGCGGCCGCTGCACGTGCGCAGGGCTTCAACATTGACCCGCTTGCGAGTGCATAGGCGCTTGCGAGCGGGTCTGAATGAGACCCATAGTTATTTAGAGAGTGAGACTAGAGTTAGACTATAGAGAGAGTAGTAGGCACTGGCAGTGGCACTAGTTCTTCCAAGTTTTGTTCTTGCCACTAGCATTAGCCCTCTGACTGTGACTTGAGTGATTAATAATAAAATAACACTATCATATAAAGAAAAAAAAATAACCTCTGTGACTTTACTGGGCATGTGACTTTACTGGGTGTGCTCCATGAGTGTGCATAAGCCCACTGAGTGTATACAAGCTCTGTGACCTTACTGGACAAAGCCCACTGTGTGTATACAAGCTCCCTGACCTTACTGGGCATAGCCTACTGTGTATATACAAGCTCCGTGACAGGGCATAAGCCCACTGTATGTATACTGTATACAAGCTCCGTGACCTTACTGGGCATAGCCCACTGTGTGTATACAAGCTCCATGACAGGGCATAAGCCCACTGTGTGTACACAAGCTCTGTGACCTCACTGGGCATAGCCCACTGTGTATATACAAGCTCCGTGACAGGGCATAAGCCCACTGTGTGTATACAAGCTCCGTGACCTTACTGGGCATAGCCCACTGTGTGTATACAAGCTCCGTGACTCCAGTTCAAAGTGATAAAATAATATGGATCACGAGAATGAACCGAGAGGAGAACAGAAACAACAAGCAAATGCTAGCACTGCAGCTGCTGGAAGTCCATCACTTTCATCTAAAGCTGATGCTCAAGGGCGTAGAGGCTTTAAAAAATTAGGGAACCTGAAATCAAAAAAACACTAAAGACTACTACTATTGCAGAAAAACATAAAATTCGCAACATACCATTCACCACACGTAGTGGCAAGGAAAGACTCAGGCTTTGCCCTTTATTTCTGAGGGGTGGTTCTGCAACTGTCAGTGAGGCATTTTGTGCTTCTCATGACAATAAAAGACCTTTTCAAACTAACTATAGAAGAAGTGTAAAAAAATGTAAAACCAATAAGGCAGTAGATCAAACTGTGTTTTTTGAAACACAAATGTCAGAAATCCCTGAGGAGAGTCTAAGTGGGTCCATGAGTGGTATTGCTATGTTTAAGCCTGACCTTTCAGAGAAGCCACCCTCCACAGATTCTTTTCCATCTGTAGTTGTGGGGATGAGCAGTATTGCCGAGGACATAGAAATTGAGGATGCCACCGTGGAATTGCAAGAGGAGGAGGGGAATATATGTGCAGCTGACACTGGCACTAATGAGGATGTTGAGGATGAGGATATTGTTTGTATAAGCCAGGCACCAGTGGAAGCAGCTGTTGGCCAAGTTAAGAAGCCCATTCCAATGCCTGGGCATAGAACCAACAAATCCACATCTTTTGTGTGGAATTACTTTTACCCAAACCCTGACAATGTTTGTCAAGCCATTTGTAGCCTCTGTGGGACCACAGTTAGTAGAGGTAGAGACGTTAAGCATCTAGGAACCTCCATGCTATTACGTCATGTGCATCGAGCTCATGACATGTGTGTGATAACACAAACTACTGCTAAAAAAATAACAACAAGCAGTACAGCATTAGCTAGATGCCTTCTCTCTACTAAATCCCAGCACCTGCAATCTCCGCCGACAACATCTTCCTCCTCAAGATCCTCAGGAATGATCACTGGTAGTCCAGCATCCAATTTGTTAATGCTAAGTCACGATGACTCCTCCACTTTCCAGGACACCTCAGAAGAAACTGAATCTTTGAGCGCTAGGCCTGCTGCTGCTGCTGGTGGATCTTCATCCCAGAAGTGGACCAAGAAGACTACTAGTAGTAGTTTACAAAAAAAACAATTGACTGTTAAAGAATCTCTTGCAAGGGGAAGCAAGTATGACAGCTCTCACCCTGTTGCACAGCGGATCACTGACGCCATGACAGCTATGCTAATATTAGATCTGCATCCAATATCCACAATTAATGCAGTGGGATTTACACAGTTAGTTGAGGTCCTGTGTCCCCGGTACCAAATTCCATCTCGGTTTCATTTTACCCGAAAAGCCATTCCTTGGCTGTACCAGGACGTTAAACAGAACCTAATTATTGGCTTACAAATTGCTATTGTACCCACTGTCCACTTAACCACTGACATGTGGACAAGCGGTAGTGGACAAACTAAAGATTACATGACTGTGATGGCCTACTGGGTGGGTGAATTGCCTTCAGCCGCAGCAGTATCTAACAAACAACACCAGCTCATTCAGAGGCAGGCAACTCTGTGCATCACCAGATTCAATAAGAGGCATAACGCTGACAACCTCTTAGAAAAACTAAAGGTTCCCACACACAAACCGATGTGCTCACGATCAGCCGATGTGTACGATTTGTGTACGATTTCCCTTGAAACTCTCCCCGGCAGCTCTGCACATGATCTCCACACGATTTGCACACGATTTGGTGTCCAATCTTCATACGATCTCTCCTGCATCCAGACTTTCACAGTGCATCGTGTCCTAGATTGTCAGATCTGCCCTACTGCACGGCAGATCTGACGATGCTATGTGTGACCAGCAGGGACGCGTATCGCATCGTGATCGTGAGTAGGGACTCACGATTACCTCACGATTTGGCCATATTTTACACGATCTGTCGTTCCAATGCGTCGGAATCGGCCAGACCGTGTAAAATATCGCTATGTGTGTGGGCACCTTAAGAAACATGGCTTACCACACTTGGACTCTCCTCAGGATTTGTGATTTCTGACAACGCTACAAATATAGTGAAAGCATTACTGCTGGGTGAATTCCAACACATCCCCTGTTTTCCTCACACAATCAACTTAGTGGTGCAGGGTTTTTAAAAAAAAACGACAGGGGTGTGCAGGAGATGCTGTCTGTGGCCCAAAAAATTTCGGGACATTTTTGGCATTCAGCAACAGCGTGCAGGAGATTGCAGCACCTGCAAGAGCAGTTTAATTTGCCCTGCCATCAACTGAAGCAAGAAGTGGTAACGAGGTGGAACTCAACCCTTTATATGCTTCAGCGGATGGAGGAGCAGCAAAAAGCCATCCATAGCTATACGACAAGCCATGACATTGGGAGAGGAGGGGGAATGTACCTTAGCCCAGCACAGTGGAGAGTACTTTCTGTCTTGTGCAAGGTGCTTAAACCATTTGAAGTTGCCACATGTGAAGTGAGTGCTGACACTGCTAGCTTGAGTAAGGTGATTCCCCTGATTAGGCTTTTGGAAAAGCAGCTGGAGAAATTGAAGCATGAGATTAAACAAAGTGATTCCGCAAAGTATGCTGGACTGATAGATCAAGTCCTTTGTTCGCTTCACCAGGATCCACGGGTGGCCAAGATCTTGAAATCTGGTCATTATATTTTTGCAACCATGCTTGATCCTATGTTCAAGTCATATGCTGTGTCTTTCTTTACAACTGACCCAGATCTTAAAAGAACCAAAGCACTCCTGGTGAGCAAGTTGGCAGCTGAAGTAACACATGGCACTACGATGATGTCTCCTCCTTCGGTTTCTCCAGCAGCGGCCAGAAAAAAATTCACCTTTTCCAAAAGACCCAGTGGTGATGCAGATAAGTCAAGACAACATTTTGACATCTGGTCAGGTCTAAAAGAATTGCCCAACACCAGTGACACCTCTACCATAACTCCATCTAGTACGATTACCATCCAAAGAATGGTGGAAGACTATTTTCAGGACACCGTACAAGTAGATGTCACAGAGGGCCTGATTCAGACCCGCTCGCGAGCACTGAGAGCTCGCAAGCAGGTCGATGGTGCCCAAGTGCGCATGACGGAGGCGGCTCCGTCGTGCGCACGCGCGAGACCCGAATAACGATGGCCAAGCCATCGTTATGGGTCTCGCACCAAAGGGGGCGTGCTGTTGATGTTGATTGGGAAAGCCTACCGTCTGGGTCCGGCCCCACTGGCATCACTAGTGATGTCAGTGAGAGTGCTTTTGGCTCTGATAGAGCCAAAAGTACTCCTGGGCTTGCGGCAGGAGACTCCTGGGCCTACCGCAGGGTCTTGTCGCAAGCTCGATGGTCGCGATGGTCTTGACCATCGCGACCATCATTTTGGCCGCTCACTATAGCTGTGGGTGGTCACCCACAGCTATGCGAGCGGCATGGAGGCCGCTCCAAAAAGGAGTAGGGACGGCCCTGATTCAGAGTGAGCTCTGTCAGAGCGTCCGGCACTGAATCAGGGCCAGAGGGCCTGATTCAGAGCCGGACACTATTTGCGCTCGCTCATTCAGAAAAAGGGGCCGGCTATTTAAATTGAGCGCTCGCTGTTTGCGGTCTGTTGACGCCTCTATGTTGGAGCGAGCAAACGAAACATGCGCTTGCTATTTTGTAAAGACGCCCCCTGGCCGCTCGCATCCTACGTCATCTCCGCTATTTATTAGATTAATCGAGTACATCGAAAGGCGTCTGAACTGCTCGAAGTGATTGTGGTTGGATTTTCCTACCGCAATCATGCGAACAGTTCAGGCTAAGAGACAACCAAGTGAAGTGGCCGATGACGCTGCTTTGCTAATTATGCACAACCGTAAAATGCCCGTTTTGACCGTTTGGCATGCCTGCGTTCGGATCTCCACTCCCCGTTTTCAAGCACCTTCCCCTGTTTCCACCCACAAACGCCTCATCCTGTCACTCAAATTAGCAGGCACTCGCTATTTTGCGAACACATGATTTCCAACTGCACTGACTGGTTGGTGCATGCGCATTACGATCCATACGCATGCGCAGATGTGCGAACATCGCTCGGAGCGAACGAGCCGTCGCTTACGAGCGGCTCTGAATCAGGCCCAGAGTCCCTTCGAATATTGGAAGAAAAAAAAGACAACTTGGAGACCCTTGTATTAACTGGCTTTGCATTACTTTATCTGCCCACCCTCCAGTGTGTACTCGGAGAGAGTTTTCAGTACAGCCGGAAACCTTGTGAGTGAACAAAGTAGGAGGCTACTTCCACAAATGTATAAAAAATTATGTTCATTAAAATGAACTGGAAATATCACAAGGAAAACCTTTCCCGCCAATCACGTCACAGTACAGATACTTCTGTAATGGTGGATTCCAGCAGGGATTAATTAATATTGTGTGAGGAATCGGATGATGTACACACTGATGAGGGTGAGGATGGCAATGATGGTGACATCTTGCCACTGTAGACCTGTTGCCTTTAGCAGATTGGTAGATTTTTTTGTGGGGGCCCAAACAAACCAAGCACTTCAGCCACAAAGTGGCAGTCCCTGTCGCTGAAATGCATGGTTTGTTAAAGTGTGCATGTCCTTTTTAAGATCCAACATAAAGGTGGGTGGGAGGGCCCAAGGACAATTCCATCTTGCACCACCTTTCATTCCTGCCACTGCTGTGTGGCAATGTTTCAAAGATGTGCTTTAAACTGTGGTGTCTATGCAACTGCGCCGCTGCTCTGATGCTTGGTAACCAGTCAGCTCACTGCAACCTTTGGCCAATAATGGTGAAAATTATAATTTAAGCGAGTTGGTCTAAATTGACTGTAAATGACAGGAAATTAATGCTATTGAGGTTAATAACACTCTAGGAAGAAAAAAAGCCCAATTTATTTGATTTTAGTTTTTTTGGAAAATGTTTTTAAAAAATCCAATGCTGGGTACACACTAAACAATGTGTACCCAGCATGATCTCGCTAACGATGGGACCCGGTGGGGTCCCGGCATTGGCAATTACATACACACTTGCCGATGCCAGGAGTGACGACGGGGGCCATGCTGCATTTGGCAGCATGGCCCCCATTGACGATATCACCCATCGGACCTGCATGCGGGAGCACATAGTCATTGACATAGCCAGTATACGCTAGCTGATGTGGATGATAGGTCGTCTGATCCGCCGGTTTGGATGACATATCGTCTAGTGTGTACCCGGCTTAACTCCTTATGGTAACACTGCCATTTATAAAGTGGAGACATCTGTTTGAAGGATCACTCTATCATAATACATACTGATCTACCTAATTGCCTGTCCTCTTCACAGTCCACCCATGTTCCCTTTGTACATTCACAAAACCCACTGACCCTAGACCAGCATTGCTGTGTGGCTAGGTCATATAGCCCAACAAGAGAAGTGCAATGGAATATGCTTGCAGTATATAACATAAATAAATGATATTCTCAATAATAATAATAATAATTAATCATATGAATGTGCACAATAACTGAATCACAGCAGCGGCATTTTAAGAGAGGAGGGGGCCCGTGTGCAGACTCTGACTAAGTGCCAGAATCTACTGTGCATATGCAGGTCTCCGGGAAGATGGCGCCTGTGCTGATTTTCCCAGGTACAGCAGTACTGCGCATGTGTGAGTCACCGGAAAAATGGGCACTGCAGAGCAGCACCCTGGAGACAATGGACAGGTAAGTATAAAGACTATAATGGGTGCAGGGTGTGGGCCCCCCCCGAACCCAAGGGCCCATGTGCACAGCATACCTTGCACCAAGTATAGATACACCCCTAAATCATAGACAGACCTGTCTTTTTATGCTTTTAATTTCTTGTTGGACTTTCCACCTTGGCTCTAAACATGTTAAAGCTGATGCTCTTGCAGTCATTTTGTTGTAATGACTCTAAATCACCTAGCCTTGGACTTTTATACTGCCAGAGCTGCCAGTAGCTACTTAGTTAGGCAGGTCTGGAGTCTGCAACCTATGGATTCCCTGCACAGTGTTGGTGGCATGTAGAAACTTGATGAGTCCCACTACATTAGATCTCCACCATTTGCTGCACTTGGGTGAAGCCAAGATCGCAAGCAGAGTACCTCATTGACCGGCAGGCACCATCATTGAGGAACAGTACTTTTAAAAAAAGCAGCAAGTGGTGAGCCACTAGGTACTGTGGACAGCAGTGGTGTTTGGAAGAAAGAGGTACAGTAAGTACAGTACAGTAGGAGTTTAAGGAAACAGTGGGTGTAGTGTCCCTAAACTACACTACAAAAAATATGGGGACATGTTTTATTATTATAATAACAATAGTAATATATTTAAAAAATAAATAAATAAAGGTGCAACAGATTATATTTTTTTAATATACTATATGGTGCATAATATTTATTAATCTGATGGGGGCACTTCTGATGGAAACACACATTATATTTTAAAGCTGTGGGTACAGATTATTTTTATTTTAAAACCAAATTTACTGTGTACATTATTGTTCTGTAGATTGCCACTTTGGCCACACAGATATTGCTTCAGAAAATTGGGCAATTTCCTGTCCTTCGTCTTCGCAATGTATGTGTGACAAGGACCAATACCATAGTCGCTCATAGTGACTATTTATTCTAGGGGTGTGCACCGGCCACTTTTCGTGTTTTGGTTTTGGATCTGGATCTTTCTTCGTGTTTTGGATCTGGATTGGTTTTGCCAAAACCACCCTTCCGTGTTCTGGGTTCTGGGTTTTGTGTTTTGGATCTGTATTTTTTTGAAAAAAAGCATAAAAACAGCTAAAATCACAGAATTTGTGGGGTTTTCTGCTCCTATGCTATTATTAACCTCAATAACCTTAATTTCCACTCATTTCCAGTCTATTCTGAACACCTCACACCTCACAATAGTGTTTTTATGTCCAAAAGGTTGCATCGAGGTAGCTGGATGACTATGCTAAGAGATACGAGTGGGCGGCACAAACACGTGGGCCATCTAGGAGTGGCACTGCAGTGGCAGACAGGATGGCAGTTTGAAAAACTAGGCCCCAAACTATACATAATGCAAAGAAAAAAAAGAGGTGCAAGATGGAATTGTCCTTGGGCCCTCCCACCCACCCTTATGTTGTATAAACAGGACATGCACACTTTAACAAACCAAACATTTCAGCGCCAGGGTTTGCCACACGACTGTGGCTGAAATGATTGGTTCGTTTGGGCCCCCACAAAACAAGCTGGCAATTAATCTGTCCCTGCACAAACTGGCTCTACGGAGGCAAGATGTCATCCTCATCCTCCTCATCCACCGATTCCTCACCCTCTTCAGTGTACATCCTCATCCTCACAGAGTATTAATTCGTCCCCGCTGGAATCCACAACCGCAGGTCCCTCTGTACGTTCTGGAGGCTGGTCCCCCTGGAAGAGTTGATAATTCATTTTATGAACATCATCTTCTCCACATTTTGTGGAAGCAACCTCCTACGCCTTTCACTGACAAGGTTCCCGGTTGCACTAAACACTCTTTCGGAGTACACACTGGAGGGGGGGCAACTCAAGTAAAATAGAGCCAGTTTGTACAGGGACCTCCAAATTGCTTCTTTTTCCTGCCAGTACAGGTACGGACTGTCTGACATGCCTACTTGGATGCTGTCACCGATGTAATCCTTTAACAGACAGACGCACGCTTGTCGCTGCTGCTTTGAGGATGCAAGTGCGGCTACAGCCCACACAATTCACAAAGACAGAAAAAAGAAGAATATTTTTATTGTTTGTGTAGCACACTTTGAGGGTGTCACCATCCTTTAACAGACAGACGCACGCTTGTCGCTGCTGCTTTGAGGATGCAAGTGCAGCTACAGCCCACACAATTCACAAAGACAGAAAAAAAAAGAAGAATATTTTTATTGTTTGTGTAGCACACTTGGAGGGTGTCACCACCATTTAACAGACAGATGCACGCTTGTCGCTGCTGCTTTGAGGATGCAAGTGTGGCTACATCGCACACAAGTCACAAACACATTAAAAAAATAGTTTTTTATTTTTTGGAGCACTTTGAGAGATACACCACCCTTTAACAGACAGACGCACGCTTGTCGCTGCTGCTTTGAGGATGCAAGTGCGGCTACAGCCCACACAATTCACAAAGACAGAAAAAAAACAAACAATATTTTTATTGTTTGTGTAGCACACTTTGAGGGTGTCACCACCCTTTAACAGACAGATGCACGCTTGTCGCTGCTGCTTTAAGGATGCAGGTGCGGCTACAGCCCACACATTTCACAAAGACAGAAAAAAAAAACAATATTTTTATTGATTGTGTAGCACACTTTGAGGGTGTCACCACCCTTTAACAGACAGACGCACGCTTGTCGCTGCTGCTTTAAGGATGCAGGTGCGGCTACAGCCCACACATTTCACAAAGACAGAAAAAAAAAAGAACAATATTTTTATTGTTTGTGTAGCACACTTTGAGGGTGTTACCACCCTTTAACAGACAGACGCACGCTTGTCGCTGCTGCTTTAAGGATGCAGGTGCGGCTACAGCCCACACATTTCACAAAGACAAGAAAAAAAATAAAAAAATTTTATTGTTTGTGTAGCACACTTTGAGGGTGTCACCACCCTTTAACAGACAGATGCACGCTTGTCGCTGCTGCTTTGAGGATGCAAGTGCAGCTACAGCCCACACAATTCACACAGACAGAAAAAAAAGAAGAATATTTTTATTGTTTGTGTAGCACACTTGGAGGGTGTCACCACCCTTTAACAGACAGACGCACGCTTGTCGCTGCTGCTTTGAGGATGCAGGTGGAATCTAGACGGGATTTGGAACCGGGGACACACTACCTCCATCAATTGTCTAAATCCCACTGCACTAATGGCGGATACCGGACGCACGTCTAACACCAACATAGCAGTCAAGGCCTCAGTTATACGTTTTGCTTCAGGATGACTGCTGTCGTACTTCATCCTCATCGCTAGGGACTGTTGGAGGGTCAATTGTTTAGTAAAAGTAGTGATGTTCCTACTTCCTCTCTGGGATGATGAACAACTCCCAGCAGCAGCAACAGCACTAGGAGGAAGTGGTTCTTGATCTTTCCCTATTTTATTTTTATCGGAGAAAGTTTGGTCCTCTATTTATGTTATATTGATATATACGTGCGGCTAAAGCGCACACAAACACAGAAAATATTTTTTTATTTTTGCTGGAGAGTAGTGCACTTTGTGGGTTACACCACCCTTTAAGAAATGAGCCAGCCGTCTCTTTACTTAAGGGACACAGGCGCACGCTTGGCGCTGCTCCTTTGTTGATGCATGTGCAGCCACAGTGCACACAATTCACAAACACAGAAAATAATTTTTTTTTTGGTTTGGACTGGAGTGTACTTTGGGGGTTACAGCACCCTTTAACGGTCAAGCCAGCCGGCCCTTTACTTATGACACAGGCGCACGCTTGGCACTACTTTGTTGATGCACGTGCGGCTACTGCGCACACAGTTCACAAACACAGAAAATATATATTTTTTTGGTTTGGACTGGAGTGTACTTTGGGGGATACAGCACCCTTTAACGGTCAAGCCAGCCGGCCCTTTACTTATGACACAGGCGCACGCTTGGCACTACTTTGTTGATGCACGTGCGGCTAATGCGCACACAATTCACAAACACAGAAAATATATATTTTTTTGGTTTGGACTGGAGTGTACTTTGGGGGTTACAGCACCCTTTAACGGTCAAGCCAGCTGGCCCATTACTTATGACACAGGCGCACGCTTGGCACTACTTTGTTGATGCACGTGCGGCTACTGCGCACACAATTCGCAAACACACAAAAAATATTATTTTTTTAGCACTTGGGGGGAGCACCCCTGATGGACAGAGCACCCCCTGGACAACACTACAGCACCCCTTTAGGACTGGGACACTGCACAGGACTTTGGAGTGTACACAGCCCCTATGGAGAACTGACTGCACAACACAGTCCAGCCAGCCCCTATGGACTTTGAAGTAGTGGACACAGCCCCTATTAACAACAGCAGCACAGCACAACACAGCCAGCCCCTATGGACTTTGAAGTAGTGGACAACAGCAGCACAGCACAGCACAACACTACTCTGCACTGCACTACACTACACTACACAGCCCAGCCAGCCCTAACTCCCACCCTCCCTCTTCACTGTCCACAGCCGAGTGAGAAAATGGCACCGACGCAGGTACCTTATATAGGATCCAAAACCCGCGAGACTCGGATGGCGGGATGCTAACGTTTTGCCTCGATTTCAGCTCCGAGTCAGGCGGGAAAAGTCGAGCCTGACTCGGATCTGCCTCGGATCGGGGGGGCTCGGGGGGATTCGGATTTCAGAAATCCGAACCCGCTCACCCCTAATTTATTCACAGTGTGATTATCAGTCAGAGAGCATTTGGGGAGGTAACAGGGAGCAGTAGCGGCTCTAGACATGGGCAAGCCGGGCCGTCGCCCGGAGCACCATTGTATCTGGAGGGCACAAGAAAAGCCCACCCTCCCACCCAGCGCTACAGTGATTGTGTAACTTCAGGGGGAGGGAGTGGAGGAGGGAAGGGGTGGCAACACAGGACGGCGCTGGGTGCAGCAAAGTCTAGCGCCGGCCCTGATGGGGAGTGACAGCAAAGAACATAAAGTAGGTGTGTCGCAACCATTTCGGGGGCATGTCACATCCTGCGTCTGTGATTCCATACTCAAGGAATATGGCTCCGGTGTCTCAATTCCCACGTCCGTTCTGCTGGACAATAAACTCACTAATGACTGCAATAATAAAATGATCTGCAACCAATGCTGAGTCTTTGTACGCAGATGCTGTGACAATTTACGTAGATGCTTGGATTTGGAAAGCAGCAGCTGGGCATCTCAATACAACTCCCGGCAGATGTGACATTTGCATATTTTCGCATAGTAGCTGCATATAAATTCGCAGCTGAATCAGGCCCAAAGTCCTTTGAAACATGGAATGATTTACATTATTGTTTTTAATCAATTGTTTTTAATCAACAGATCAATCATTATATTATTTGATATGATATTTTATTCATAGACAGCTGTAAAAATGTCTATAACTAAAGTTGTATAATAGTTTCCATTTTTAGTATACCCAGAAAGGACAACATCCTGGACGGGATGTGCTAAGGTTGCGGTGACTGGCGGAATGGTCACCGCAACCTTACTAATTGCATATGTACTGTACTAACATACATAGCCTACTACAGAAACCTGCCATCAAGAATTGAATTCTATATTCAAGTGTACATTAGCCACTCTGAAGTGTGTACAAGGAACTATATAATAGGTTCTATATTGTATACTAATAACTAGGGCAGTGATTCCCAACCTCGGTCCTCAAGGCACACTAACAGTCCTGGTTTTAGTGATATCCATGATTGTGCACAGATGGTTAAATCAATATAACTGGGCACTAATTAAGTCACTTGTGCTCAAGTATGGCTATCCCTAAAACCTGAACTGTTAGTGTGCCTTGAGGACCATGGTTGGGAACCCCTGAACTAGGGAAAATACCTTTTTTTTGTAAATTTGTATATTCATTGGTTTTCTTTTACAACAAATAAAGAAGTATAAAAGGTATACTGTACATAGACATTATAAAGAGATGTGTGAAATAACACTGTAGCCAAAACATTAATACATTTGGATGTAACATAAGCATACATTGGTATAGCTGCAACAGGTAACCTAAAGATATTTAGAGGGAAAGACCACAAAGATGGGTAAATTCCAGACTATGTATCTCATAACAGAACTAATGCATGAAATGGCTACCTCATTATCAGGTCAAAAGTCTTAGCTAATAAACATATATACAGCAGAAAAAATGGAAAAACAAATGGGGAGACAGAGGGAGACACAAGAGGAAAGGCAGGGGGGGCGAGGAGAATATATTGAGAATATGAATGACAACAAGTAGCCTCCTGCTGAGAGATTATGGAAAGGAAAACTCAATACAGCTTAAGAACCCAGAGGTTCCCAAAGTCACCCCAACAGCTCAGGTTTAAGGGATATCCATGGCTGAGCAAAGGTGGTTAAATCAAATTGACTGAGGTACTAATTAAGTAACTTGTGGTCAAGCATGGATATCCTTAAAACCTGGACTGTTAGGGTTCCTTGAGGACCAAATTTGGGACCCTCTGATCTAACCATTATTGTGAGGCTAATAACTTTCTGTGGAAATGGGGTCCTAGACCGCACACCCTGAAAATATATATAATGGGGAGGTGCTACCTGTGGAGACTATTGTTGCAAACATACAAAAAAGAATTACAGATGCACAACTCCAACATTCATTATATATTAATAATACATTTTGCAATAGAATTTTGACCTCCCTACATGCAGCAGCAGCTGCTCTTATCTATCCTGCACCTTTTTACACTTCACCTTTCCTTATTGGAGTGATGCCCTGGGGTGGCTCAGCTGGGCTGGTTTGGGGGTGTCCTGCGCTCTGGATTTCAACACCAGTATGTTAGGGACCTATCCTCAGAGGTTACCTGGGTGTGGTGGGTAGGCCCATAACCATGGCCATGATTATGCCAAAACCTCTTTTATTATTTGCAAAATTCTATTGCAAAATGTATTATTAATATATAATGAATGTTGGAGTTGTGCATCTTTAATTCTATTTTGTATGTTAATAACTTTCTGTGTAAGAACCAGTCAGTACATTCAAACAGAATATTTGTGAGAATAGGACGGAGTTTATTTCCCTCTGTGTCCTGGTCCCAAAGCGAAAAATTTGCACATTACAGAGCCAATGGTTCCTATTCTAAGTTTAAACCAAATGTTATATACCAGCAGGACGGTCTGTATAAATAACAAATCCGATATACATATTATATACATAACGCAAATACTGTAGTGACCACGGGGGAGCGCTAAGCAACATAGGAGTCGCAGATGATCAATGTTAATAACAATCGTTAAACACTAATTACCTAAAAAGACCACACCAGTGGTAGATAGTTCCCAAACCATTAAAAAACAGTTATGCAGTATTTAATTAACCAGTGTATCCTTAGAACTATATAAAGTAGGGTGGTCAAAACCCGTAGTATCTTCACATAACCATCTCCACAACATCATATAGTACTAAAAACCTCAAAAAAATAAACAAAAGAAATATAAAAAAGTATATAACAAGCAAAAGAAACATATAATATTAGAAACCAAGGCAGGTTATTATTTCAAAAAAATATTCAGGGGATTGGATTCATTCAAACCCCTCGGAGACACTGTGTCCAGACGATGTATCCATTTCGCCTCTAGTTTACGCAAAATGAGTTCACGGTTCCCACCCCGTGGGGGTTTAGGTACCCAATCAACAATGTGGCATTTTAACGATGCCACTTGATGACCTACTTGCACAAAATGTATCGCCACTGGTTTGTCCGAGCTACCAGAGGCAATGGCCTGCCTAATGGAGCAACGGTGATTGGCCATTCTTTCACGGAAGACCCGTGTGGTCAGGCCCACATAAGCTAGACCACACGGACATACCAGTAAATATATTACATGGTCTAATAAACAATGTAACTTATATTTTATCTTAATCGTTCTTCCGCTGTGAGGGTGTGGAAAGGTGGGACCCGTTAGCAGAGATCTGCACGTTGTACAGCTAGCGCATTTAAAGCAACCAGGTTTAGCCATCTGAAGCCAGGTCTTAACTGATGTATTAGGGCGACTTGTTGGTCGCATCAAAATCTCTTTCAAGTTTCACCCACGACGAAAAGCCATTAGGGGTAAATCATTAATCCTCCCTTTAAACACCGGGTCCGAGGCCACGACATGCCAGTTCTTTCTCACCGATTTTCGTACCGTCCCTGACATATAGTCAAAATGGCTAACAAAAGTCATCCTGGCATTACCTGTGGCTTCCTTTGTGCTGGTCAATCTTCTGCGTGCTCTGGTGAGGCAACTTTCAATAACGTTACTAGAATAGCCCCTTTGTGCAAACTTCTGTTTCATCTCCATAATCTGGGTCTCGGCCAGATCAACCTCAGTATTGTTCCGTAGAACCCTGAGGAATTGTGATGTTGGTATGCTATTTTTCAACTCTGGGGGGTGATAGCTTGTGGCCAATAGCAGGGAATTACGGTCCGTACTTTTATGAAAAAGTGTCGTTCCCAGTGAAAATCCCTTCCTGAAAATAGTTACATCCAGAAAAGTCCAACTACTCCTTATTTAATTGAACCGTAAATGGGACCGGACTGTCCAGCAAATTCAAATGTTGGACCATTAGTTCCATATGCTCAATGGAATCGGTCCAAATCAAAAACACATCATCAATATATCTCTTATAGTGATGAATACTTCCTCCAAACATCGACAGAATGTTATTCTCTTCGTACTCATGCATAAAGATGTTGGCATATGCAGGGCGAGGTTTGATCCCATCGCAGTCCCGGATATTTGGAGGAAGTATTCGTCACCATACATACAATGATTATGTCTAAGGACTAGGTCAAGCAACTCCAAAACAAATTCAATCGGAGTACCCTGTATTGGATGGGTCGACAATGCCTTTCTCACAGCCATAACCCCCTGATCGTGCGGGATAATGGTTTATAACAAGGACACCAATAAAATGTCATCTGGAAGATCAGTTATCTCCTTAATTTTACACAACAAATCACTTGTGTCCTTCACATAACTTGGAATGGACACCACCACCTCCTGTAGATAGCTATCAATTAATTGAGCAAGTGGCTGGAGGAGTGAACCCCTCGCCGAAATGATCGGCCGACCTGGAGGGTCTATGAGGGTTTTGTGCACTTTCGTCAGGGTGTAAAAAATTGGACACACCGGGGATTCTACTAGTAAGAAATTAGTAATCCTCTCGTCCAGCCACCCACAACGTAGAGCATTCATAACCACAGATTCTCAGATACTCATTTTGCATAGGTAGGGTCTCGTTGCCGCAAGCCCTGGAGTGCTTTCGGCTCTAACAGAGCTGAAAGCACTCCCACTGACATCACTTGTGATGTCAGTGTGGCCGGCCCCAGACGGTAGGCATTCCCATGGGAACACCTCCGTCTGGGCAGCCATGCCCCCGGCCCACCCACCAAAGGGGGTGTGCTGTCACTCAACATCGACAGCATGCCCCTTTTGGTACGAGACCCGGAGTGACTGTTTACCCGTCGCTATCTGGGTCTGGGCCACCATCGACCCACTTGCGAGCGCATAGCGCTCGCAAGCGGGTCTGAATCAGGCCCTGTATGTGTATATATATATATATATATATATATATATACACACACATCTTAAACACACACATATAACACGTATGTCACTTATACATTGCAAACAAACTTACCTTGCAGCAGATCTGATCATGACAGGACCTAGCAGGCTGGAACCATGTTCTTAACCCCGCCCTCTCACTGCAAATTGCCGTGATTCGTGGGTCAATCGGGTGGGGTGGGGCCAAATGACTAGTCTAATGAAAATGCATCATATTGGCTCCACCTCCTCTACATTGACCGCGAGTCACGTCAATTTGCTGTGAGGGGGCAGGGCTTAAGAACACGGTGCCTGCACTCCAGTCTGTCAGGGGTGTTTCTGGGTACACAGAAACCCCCCTGCGTGCGCTACTGCTTAGGAGCTGAGTGGCTGGTAGTTTATCACTTTCTAATTTATCACTTCCCAGAGCTTAGTAACAGTAACATCTCCCCCATAGGCTCTATTTAGCACTTTAATATGCACTTCTTGAAGAGTTGTCAACTTACAGTAAGTATACGAATTGTAGAGTCATATTGATGCAATATGTCCTCTCCACTGATGAGAGCAGGAAAATCCTGCCTCCAGACCTACAATGTTCTGGACCATATTTTAAAAATGTCCAGATGAATGAAGTCTACATATAGATACTTATACCTATAGACATTGCCTGATATAAAAGAAAAGGACATCTATGTGTCAGGTACTTGGGCAGAAGACAATACACCAGGTACGGATCCTAGAAAATGATGAATTTGGAGATATAAATGAAAGTGCTTATGTGAAAGAATATAACGCTCCTGCAATGCTTGTAAGGAATATAAATATCCCCCAAGATCAAAAACATCTGCAGTAGTTCATATTCCCTTTGCTCTCAATGGAAGGTATGTATAGTTATCCAGAAAGGATTACACAAGAAAGTGATAAATTGGAGTTCCTGGAATTTATAGATAATCTTTTGTTATCTCTCCCAGTAAGAAAGTTTGGTGTCACGAAACATATTAGCCCTTGGAGTATGAAGCAGTGCACTTGGGGTTTAAGGTGCCAGTAAAGACCAATCTAAACCATTTAGTAGGATATTCATTTGGGGATGAGGTTTAGCGAGGTAAAAAACATCGCCCCCTCGCACCCAAATATTGGATTACTGCGAGTTTACGCTCCCAATACCCGCAGTATCCAATGAAAAAACGTGGTTGCAGGGTTTTCAGAGCTGAAGACCTCGCGACGTGTAAAGAAATTCAAATAAAAAATAGTTACGTGTCTGGGGGTCTCCGGTGGTTTCTGTGGCTCCCAGAGGCCTCCCCTCCATCTTGTCACTGGGGAGGGGGCTGCTGGGAGGTGCAAAGGTTGCTGGGATATGTAGTTCTCCCAGCGGGCCAGCACCAGCTATACACACACGGGGAGGGGGGGAGATGGAGGTCACTCACACATACACACTAGCGCACACACACCACACACACAGGTGAGTAGTTAAGGACTAATTAAGCTAATTGGAAACTTCCAATTGCATAATTAGTCCTCAGGGGGGGTGCCACTGGGGTCTCAGAGCAAGTCCCACCGATTTCTCCAAAAATTAACGATTTTAGGAAAAATCAGGCTTGCTGTGGAGGTGCGAGAAAAAAAGACGCAGTGATTTCTATTGAAATTACAGCGTCTTATTTTCAGTCCCTTAATTGAATAGCCAAACCCCGTGGCTGCTTACATATCCCACCCGCATTTGGATTCCCCCCTTAATGTATTCACATTTCAATATAAAAGCCAATTGGTTATGTAGCGAAAAATACTGCCTGAGAAAAGGTTGGTAGAATCGAGACACCCAAGCCTCCATCTTTGGGAGACGCTGTCAATTTAACTATCGTTGTTCGTGTGACATCAAATAAATTTTATAAACATTTGAGATAGTAATGTAGAACGGTTAAAATGAATGCTCATATGTTAATGTGTTAGAGGCGCACATTGTAAAAATGTAGTTAAAGTAGTATGAACCCATATGTAAATACTATTATTAAAAACATCAGTAATGTTTATAGTCTTTAAAGGGTCAGGGGCTGATTCATAGTTGTACACAATTTGATGATTTTTTTTTTCTCATCTGAGCATGGCTCTACCACATATCACATTAACATATAAGCGCTCTTTTTATCCCTTCTACAGCACATTTTATTTAACTGAGCAGCTACAACATATCACACTAGCGCAGATTACATTATTTTAGTATATAATTTGAGATGGTAATGACGAGAGAGAGAGACTCTAATAATTTAGTGATAAATAAAATAAGTGGTGTCAAATTAGCAGAGTATAACCTTTAAATGTTGGAAGGGACATGAACTCCCAAATATATTAGTTGGCTACTTTAAATCAGTGTCTAACTGCCATGTTTAGAACACAGCATGTAAAATGGCAGTTAAAAGCTGATTGGTTAGTACTTTATCTCGCTCCAAGTTTTGATAAGTCTCTTCAAAAGTCCTGCTTTCCCAATCCCCATATGATTTTAAAGTAGCCAATAGTCACCTAAAATATTTGGGAGTTCATGTCCCTGCCAACCTGAAAGGAAGAGAATCTTCAACTTGTCAATTTTAATTTTATATCCTGAGAAGGACCTGAAGATAGTTATAATGTCCATCACCAGTGCTGCAAACCCCCCAGTAAAATCAGCAACTTCAGTGAGCCAGTGCAGTCCGTGACTGCACTGGCTTCACTGTGACTGGAGGTGGCTTCCCATTGGAAGTGCCACCTGCCAGTCACACTGAAGTCAGGCAGCCCCAGGGGGAGGTGTCTCCTCCCCCTGGGATTGCCAGTCTGGGCTGTGATCAGCAGAGAATGGCTTCCAGTGGGAAGCCCTACAGGGCTTCTTGGGGCTGCAACCAATGCAGCCCTGAGTAGCTGGTGATGCGACGCCACCGTCGCTTATGCGCATGCGCTGGTCTCAGCACCTGCCAGATTCATTGAGCAGGCAACGGGACTCAGGGCCTGATTCAGAGACAGACGTTCTGAAAGAGAGCTCGCTCTGAATCAGGGCGTTTTTTTTTTGTGCGGCCTCAAGGCCGCTCGCTTAGCTGTGGGTGACCACCCACAGCTATTGCGAGCGGCCAGTATGATGGTCGCGATGGTCAAGACCATCGCAACTATCAGGGCTTGCGATGAGACCCTTGTGGTAGGGTCTCATGGCCGCAAGCCCCAGAGAGCTTCCGGCTCTAATAGAGCCGGAAGCTCTCCCACTGACATCACTGGTGATGTCAGTGGGGCCACCCACAAATGGCAGGCGTTCGCTTGGGAATGCCTCCGTTTGTGAAACCACCCCCCTGCCACGCCTACAAAATGGGCGAGCTGTCGATCAACATATCAACAACGACAGCCGCCCCTTTTGTAGTGAGCCACGAATTTCTCTCTCGCTCCGGGGCTTGTGCACGCGCAGTGCGGCCGCTGCGCATGCGCAGAACCCACCATCGACCCGCTTGCGAGCGCTCAAGCACTTGTGAGCGGGTCTGAATCAGGCCCTCAGGCCAGCAGCAGTGACAGCCCCCCTCAGGTAAGAGGGCAAGAGCCGCTGCTGTCCATCACTATGGGTAACGAGGCAGATGGGTCAGAAAGAAACATGTTTGTGAATAATCCCACTCTAAGGCCATGTACACATCAGAACGATGTGTATCCCAGCCGACCCAACGTCCAATAAAAGGATATATATGGCAGCCTTACACACTGCACGATCCGGTTATGACCACGCAATATACCCTTTCATCCTGCTTGCAACTGCATGCGGTCATCAGTGACATCATCCCATCTGACATGCAGCACATCTGATGGGACGATATTGCTTACAGCGCATGTGAACGCACGACTGATGGTACATACTGAGCAATATAAATAATATAAAGTACAGATCCGCATCGGAATGATATATTGTCCAATATATCACCTGCTGTGTAATGGAAAAGACCATTATGTAACTGATCACTCACAGCACCTTTTCAATGACTACATTGAGTCACTGTAGTTTCCAGAGGAATTACAAGGTGACGGCAGTCCACACTTACTCATTCAACCCAGCAAATAGGGACTACATAATGTAAACCGGTTATTCTTTTATATAGCATGGAGTCACTGTTGGGGTTAATTTGGTGAAAATAGGACTTGGAGGTGTGTGTTTGGGGGTCAATTGTACCAGTTTGATTTAATGTAATAAAGTTGCTTGTCTTGACAGTTCTATGTTTTAACTTCATTCACTACATGACCTATATCTAGGGGCATATATGGGAGAGGAAACCTTGTCCAATGAGCCATGACCAGGTTCCTTACTGTCTGCATATGTACCATTAGATAAAGACTGCTAATTTGGGAAAGCCATAAAAACTTTTCATGATGTCATTATAAAATGAAGGAAGGGAATTAAAATTAGATACAATTGTGTATTACTCCAGAAAATAGTACAGTACAGTATATTTAGTATTAGAATTTAATTTTTTTTCCCCTTGTCTAAGAATGATAATGATAGATAACTGCCACATGGCAATTTATAACAGGAATGCACAAAGGACTCTGCAGCAGTGGGTGCACCAGGGCAAAGAGTGCTCCGGGAGTCTTCACATGAGGCTCATTTTGGGAACCCCTCTTCAGTCAGATCCTCCAAGCTGATGACAAGTCCCCCAGCCAATAAAGATATAAATTCTGTAATGCGGCTAGGTGTTTTGCAGTTACCCCTGGGCAATTAGCCATTAGGCTGCATTGTTATACTGAACTTAAAGATAGATCAATCTCCCTTGGCTGAACAATTCTGGCATTTTATTCATACTGATAAATGCAAGTATTTAAATGGCGTGATATAACGCATTTGTAAAATGTATACAAAGACTAAGATTCATTCACAGCAGCTCCATCAGTGTATGAAAAGCAAATGTCAAATGCAACATTTTATCTATAGAAAATAGCCCATAGTGATAAGAGGAGTTAACGTCTACACTACTGTTAGGGTAAATATACCATATATCATTATATTCTACATATTAACTTTAACATTATCAAATGCAGTATGATCTAAGGCTCCCCACTAAGCTTCTTTGTGAGACAGACTGCTTTCTCCTGAGATAACCATCAGCTGTAATATATGGAACATTGCAGCTCTCGGCATTCTCTGACAGAGTAACATGCTCATTATAGATGGATATGTTCCCGGGAGTCGCATCTCATGTGGTCACTCTCTTATCGAGAATCTGCAGTACACCATGAGATGGCGATCTAACAACTTGTTCCCTACATTGCTTGTCCTTGTAGTTAACACATGTTTTAATTTTGGCCCCAGACTGTCAATTACCAGCTGAGCTGCTAGTGTTTGCCTCAGGCAATCTTTGGGAAAACAGGGGCCATGTCAGCACACCTAGAAAAGCCTGGCAGGGATTGCTACCTACAGGATTGTCTCTCAAGTCTGGAAAAGCTTTGCTGGCTCCTACCCTGGAGATGAGAACGCCGGCTTCCTCCCACAATCTGCTCTTTAAATTCATTTCCACTTAGCATATTGATTCAACAGAAAAACTTCCTTGGAGAGCCATCACGCTACACTTTATGTTTTGTAAACCTAGAAAGAAAATAAAAAAATCTTAAAGATATACGCAGGGAGAAAAAGATGAAAAGGCTATTTTTCTGCAAGAGATTCACTTTATTGTGAAAACACGTCTAAAAGATTGCAAATAACAACAAATTGTGATGCCTAGAGTATGCTTCAAAGCAGACTCATTCCGATTACTTATCTCATTCATTGGAACTATTGCTAAAAAGCATTTTTATTAAATAAGTGAAAGGTCTAATAGACCCCACACATTTATATAACTAAAATAAATGTCAGGACAGTATTAATAAGATAATATGGTAATTTCTAAAGTTGTCCAGTATCATACATATTGGATAATTTATCCTATACTGTAAATCAGTGGTTCCTAAACTTTCTTGAATCACGGCGCCCTAGAGTACCAGCATTTTTTCATGGCACTCCATGACCTCAAGTTTCTTATTGAGTACAATGAGCAAAATGTATTAAATTAAGTAAATTGTCATTATCTGTCATCCTTGGAATAAGTTATGTGATGGTGGATTTCTGTGTGTCCACATATTTTATGATTGGCAGCAGTGGTGGCTACAGAGGTAGGGCTGCAGCGCCGTCCAAAATTCAAATAGGAGAGCTACACCAACTGCCAGTGAGTCCTGGCCGGCAATGTTTGGCAGCGTTTGGAAGGGCAGTTGGTGTGGCTATTCTATTTGAATTTTGGATTGTGCTGCAGCCTCGCCTCTGGAGCCGCCACTGATTGGCAGTCACCAGCTCTGGTTTTCAATATTGTGGGCCTCAATTATTAACAATATTATCTGGTGCTCCAGCCAATCAGCTCCCAACTATCAACTGTTAGAACAAATGACATTTGAAAGCTGATTGGCTGGAGCACCATTTATCATACACAGAGAAATGTATCACTCGTTTTGGTGATAAAATTCGTTAATAAATGGGGGCCTATATTTAACATAAATCATTTGATTTTGTCCTGGGCCACCACCACTGCTGTAAGGTATAAATCATGAAGACTTTTATACAGGTCGTGAATATCTAACCTGATTTCTAATATGTATACCTAGTAAGTGGACACATCATATCCAGGGTCATCTCAGCCCAATGCCTCTCTGCTCCCTTCCCACCCTTGTCCAACACCCTCCCTGTCTGCTTCCCACTATACTTACCTCATGTTGCCGGCGCAATGGTCCTCTCCTCCTGGTGCTCTGTCCCATCGCTGTGAATGGAGAGGGGACTGGTGATATTATATAGATATTAACAGCCGTGATGTGTACCTTACTTACAATACACAAGAATTCGGGTTTTGCATAAGCAGTGTAATCAGCCCAGCCTGGTATGGCCTGCTCACTGTCCCCTTGTTTAGTGTTAATTGGGGAGGGGGAGAGTTGTTTGGTGTAGCATTCTTTTTACTTGTGTGTATTCTTTTTTTGTAACAGTAAATTTTCATGATGCAATCATCATTATCATCATCATCAAGACAAATCTCTACAGCAAATCTTCGGGAGCTATAATTGATTTTTCTCTTAAGCGACAAATCTATATGGGTGGCCCAATATAATTAAGCATTAGCTTCTTCACTGCCAGATCTCTCTCAAGGCATAAGATGCTTTAAGTAGAAGTTACTCTAGCTGTGGCCATATTTTTAGTAGGGAACATTTATACAAGCTCCAGTTGTACTTATTCATTTATTCCCAACTCAAAATAATGCCCAATGTGTACACTACCGTTTAAAAGTTTGGGGTTACTTAGAAATTGGCTTATTTTTGAAAGAAAAGCACTGTTTTTTTTAAATGAAGATAACATTAAATTAATCAGAAATACACTCTATACATTGTTCATGTGGTAAATGACTATACTAGCTGCAAAAGTCTGGTTTTTAAATGATATACATAGGTGTATAGAGGCCCATTTCCAGCAACCATCTCTCCAGTGTTCTAAGGGTACATTGTGTTTGCTAAGCGCGTTAGAAGACTAATGGATGATTACAAAACCCTTGAAAACCCTTGTACATTTATGTTAACACAGCTGAAAACAGGTTTGCTTGTTAGAGAAGCTACAAAACTGGCCATCCTTTGAGCTAGTTGAGTATCTGGAGCATCACATTTGTGGGTTCGATTATATTCTCCAAATGGCCAGAAAAGAGAATTTTCATGTGAAACTTGACAGTCTATTCTTGTTCTTAGAAATGAAGGCTATTCAATGCGAGAAATTGCCAAGAAACTGAACATTTCCTACGATGGTGTGTACTACTCCCTTCAGAGAACAGCACAAACACGCTCTAACCAGAGTAGAAAGAGAAGTGGGAGTCCCTGGTGCACAACTGTGCATGAAGACAAGTACATTAGAGTCTCTAGTTTGATAAATAAATGCCTCACAAGTCCTCAACTGGAAGCTTCATGAAACCGTACCCTCAAAATGCCAGTGTCAACGTCTACAGTAAAGAGACGACTCCAGGATGTTGGCCTTCTAGGCAGATTGGCAAAGAAAAAGCCATATCTGAGACTGGCCAATAAAAGGAAAAGATTAATATGGGCAAAAGACATTGGACAGAGGAAGATTGGAAAAAAGTGTTATGGACAGACGAATCAAAGTTTGAGGTGTTTGGATCACACAGAAGAACATTTGTGAGATGCAGAACAAGTGAAAAGATGCTGGAAGAGTGCCTGACGCCATCTGTCAAGCATGGTGGAGGTAATGTAATGATCTGGGGCTGCTTTGGTGCTGGTAAAGTGGGAGATTTGTACAAGGTAAAAGGGATTTTGAATAAGGAAGGCTATCACTCCATTTTGAAACGAATGCCATACCCTGTGGACAGCGCTTGATTGGAGCCAATTTCCTCCTCCAACAGGACAATGACCCAAAGCACACCTCCAAATAATGCACAAACTATTTAGGGAAGAAGCAGGCAGCTGGTATGGGAGGTGCCTCAGGAAGCGTGGGGTGAAATGTCTTCAGATTACCTCAGCAAATTAACAGCTAGAATGCCAAAGGTCTGCAATGCTGTAATTGCTGCAAAAGGAGCATTCTTTGACGAAAGCAAAGTTTGAAGGACAAAATTATTATTTCAAATAAAAATCATTATTTCTAACCTTGCCAATGTCTTGACTATATGTTCTATTCATTTTGCAACTCATTTAATAAATAAAAGTCAGTTTTCATGTAAAACACGAAATTGTCAGGGTGACCCCAAACTTTTGAACGGTAGTATATATAAAGAAACCTGTACATTAAAGTGCCCTTGGAAATTACTTAAGTGGTTCAGTGTAAGGAAATAATATTTTTACAGCACTGCCGTGGAAATCAAAGCATTCTAGCTACATTTTTTACTGTTTATGCAAGTTTTCTGGATTAACATTAGTTCACATTAGGTGGAAACACCAGTTACAACTGTATTATAACATCACTGGAAGAAAATGTGAACAGGATTTAGACATTCTCCTCCATCAAGTACTGCAACATTAATATAAATCGGTACTGAACGTTCTCAGTATTATATTCTGAATATAGTGGAAAAACAAATTCTTCCTTTATTTGTATTGCTCCAACATTTTCCAAAGCACTGTGCAATCAGGGAAACAACTCATTTAACATGACTAACAAATACTGTAACAAAAAATTAATGAAACAGGTGATATGACTCGTCTCATTACAGTTTTGAATCTAAAATACAGAACATTGGCCCTCATTCAGACCCACTCGCAAGCGGGCGCACGTACGTTAGGCGTACGTACAAAAATATTTAAATTCAATGGCTCGCTCGTATTTTCGTTCGCATCTAAAATTCCTCCCTAAACTCAGGCGACCCCTCCTCTAACTAACGAGCGTACGAAATAGCGAGCGTACATCCCCGAAATGGCTTGAAGGGAACGCACGCACAAGTGAAACCGGAAGTGGCCTTGTCAGACGTCGATTACCTGCTCCTTTATTCTGCCTACCTCCCTCAATCGTATCATGCCAATCAATGTATCAATTAGCTCATTTTTTTTTTTTTTCAACACAATGCAAGAAACTTTACTCTTGTCCGTGTTTGTGTTTACCCGCAGAATACGTACGGATGGAACATTCGCTTTTATTGTTCAAAAAACACGTGAACCACAATTAAACAATTCTTCTATTGCTGTGGATCCCCGCATATTTTCCGGGGTTCATTTCTTTATTTAAATTTGCAAACGCATGTCACTGCATCAAGCCTATCATAACTCTCCAGAGATTTCTGGCCCTGTTGAACACATGACTCATACACTAACCAATAAAATTGCTCCTGTTAATTTCCAAAATACATTAGCCAATCAGAAATTTGGGCCACACTTTATCAAAAATGTTTTGTATGAAAAACTCCATTGCCATCATGAGAGCCTCCGCATTCACCAGGCGCGAGTTGCTGGTGCTTACGGAGGTGATGGATAGGCGGATCACCAGCCAGCCTCCACCCATCACCAACCGGCAGAAGCGCTCCGCGTATGCGGAGGCACGGTCCCGCCTGCGGTCGATGGGTTCACGCCGCAACATCGGGCAGCTTGAGCGCAGGTGGTCAGACCTGCAACGGCGAACGCCCCGCTTGCTGGCATGCTTTCGCATGCAGATCCTGGAAAGTAAGTGTTATGTATTGTGGTTTTCATGTTTGTGTTTGTGGGGCAAACTGCGTGTGCATGTTTTCCTGTCTGTCCTATTAATTATTTGTCCTCATATCTGCGTGTGCATGTTTTCCTGTCTGTCCTATTAATTATTTGTCCTCATATCTGCGTGTGCATGTTTTCCTGTCTGTCCTATTAATTATTTGTCCTCATATCTGCGTGTGCATGTTTTCCCTCTATTTCTGTTTTTTTCATTCAACTCCTTTTTGCATGTTTTTTGGTGCTGGTTTTTTTTTTTAAATTTGGGCCCCGGATTTGCCCAGAAACTAACCTCAATTTGTTTGACATATTTTAGGAGGACAGCCAAGACTACGCCGTCACCGTCCGGCCAGACGGCGTTCCCGGCCACTATCCTCAACCCCCAGCCAACACTCCACCCCAAATATTTCCCCTATACCCCACTCCTCCCCAGCCTTCCCAGACCCTCTCCCGGAACTGTCGGGCCTCCTTCCCCTCCGTCCCACTTCCCCCTCTCCTCCACCCACCCCTCTTCCAATTACCCCCTCCCCGGAGTCCATCATTACCCCTCCCCGTTCTTTGGGGAATGAAGGCTCCTCCGAGGAGGAACATGGATGGACTTCTGGAGCTCCCGTTTTGGCTCCCGGTATGTTTTTCTTTCTCATTTTTTTTAACCACAAACTGTTTGTATGTAATCATGTGTCGTGCCTTTATTCGTGCTTGTTTGGTTTACTTTTGTTGATTTAGCAGTTTGCCTTTACCTCTTCCTGCTGATTTCAACATACACATATCACACCTGTGTGAATTTGTACATAGGCCTTGTATTTTTGCCAGCACCCCCTTTTTGTTTTGGTTTTTTTTTTTTCGGTTTAGGAGTGATTTCGTTGTGTTTTTTTTTTTTAATGTGGATTCCCTATTGTTTTATTAATCCACACACTTTTCTCAACCACAGAGGAACAGAGGCGTCGTCAAGAGGTGGAGGATTGTGTTGGCCAGATGCGGCAACATGTAATTGGGCTTCTTGTGGCCCTTGACCGGCTGTCTGGCATCCTTCGCCAGTAGTTTTTTTTTTTTTGATTCGTTTTGTAAATAAATTTTGTAGTTCTAATATACGTTCTGGCTCATTCTTTTTTTCGAAAAACACAAATAGTTTTCCCTGACATAAGTAGACTGTTCCTGCACGGATTACCATTTTTAAAAAGTTAGATTGTATTTTGTATTTGTATGTTAAACAGCCACAAGAAACACATAACAGTAACAATGTCATTTCCCTTTTTGGGTGTAGTGTCAATTAGATATTTCGCCAGTTTACAGGTTCCTAGTTGGTGTGCAAGCTGCTTAGGCCAATCTTCAAAATCCAAAGGTTTGGACAGGCTTCCTTTTGGTGTGGGTTGGGAACCTGCAAACATATTTCAGTTTACATCAACTGGTGTCAGTACTGGATTACCCCTTAGTCAATTGTAAGGTGTGTTAACCTGGTTCCACTTGCTGTTAACGTCCAAAAAAAGGAAGACCATTTCACTCTCCAAACATTTATTCACAACTTAAATGAGAAATCAAAGTGGTCAGTCCCAAAACCAAAAAACACTGATAATCTCAAATCCAACACATACAAATAAAATATTTAATTTAAAAAAACAATCAAGAACTGGTTGACGAAGGACCATGCCAACATGATTCCACAAACATGGCGTTGCGATATGGGTTCCAGAATATATGGCCAAAATCACCAGATCCAGGTTTGGTAAGGGTAGCAGGAAGTAGTGAGCGTTGGAGTGGCAAAGATTATGTGAACAAACAGAAGATGGTGAAAAAAAAAAAAAAATTAGATGTTCGCAAACAAACACAAACACATTAGGTATAAACACTGTAGTTTGGGTCAAACTTACCTAAAAAATCTGGCCACCACATCATCGCGTATGGCCCCCCCACATACTGACCTCCGACCAACCTCGGGGGGGGCCATCCTCAGGTAAGGCATCCTCTGGCTGCATTGGGACACCACTCCTTATGGCGATGTTGTGAAATATCCCACACAGGACCACAATTTTCGACACCATATCCGGCAAATACATGAGCTCGCCACCAGAGCGGTGGAGGCATCTGAATCGGCCTTTTAAAAGGCCGATACAGCGCTCCACCACTTGCCTGGTGGCTGTAAGTGCGGAATTATACTCACTTTGTGGGCCTGGTGTGGGAGCCAAATAAGGAGTGAGCAGCCAGGACATGCAAGGGTATCCACTGTCTCCTGTGAAAAATAAGAGACAACATCAGGAACACTGTGTATCAAGCTTAACATTGT
This sequence comes from Taudactylus pleione, assembly GCA_031769625.1. NCBI lineage: Eukaryota > Metazoa > Chordata > Amphibia > Anura > Myobatrachidae > Taudactylus > Taudactylus pleione. Next base: position 40,043,973 of record JAUIMM010000025.1, on the reverse strand, counting down.
TATGTACTAAAGGTCTCCACTTACCCAGAAGCCACGCATCACCAGTTTGTAGGTTGGTTAATTTCTGCCATATCCCTGTTTGCCGGATGACGAAGGAGTCATGTGCACTTCCTGGTAACTTAGCATTCAGGGACAGGATCTGGAGGGAGGCATCACATACCACCATTACATTCAGGGAGTGATAGTGTTTCCTGTTTCTAAATATTGCCTCCAGCCGTGCTGGAGGCTGAAGTGGTATGTGAGTACCATCCACAACCCCTATGATGTGTGGGAAGCCAGCTATTTGGTAAAAATTGGCCTTGGCCACACTAAGGGCACCCATATCCAAAGGCATTTGAATAAAATGATGGAGGTGCTTGAAAAGTGCCTCCATCACTGCCCTCAGGATCCGGGAAAAGGAGGATTGGGAGATGCCCGCCACTATTCCAACCGTTGTTTGAAACGATCCTGAGGCACAGAAATGTAACACCGCCATAAATTGCGTCAGTGGTGGTATTGCTGTTGGACTGTCAATTTGCCGCTCAAGATCACTTTCTATTAATGAGAGAGTGTCTATGATGATTTTGGGAGGTAGACGGTAGCGTCTTAAAACCTCATCATCGGGCATTCCAAAAAGGGTGACACGTGTTCGAAATATCTGGGGCCTTGCATGCCTACGATGCCTACGCCTGGGATGAGATTGAGGTTGGTCGGCTTCCGGGAGCATGGCCAGAACAATCCTCCCCAGATCAACCTGAAATTCAAAAATTTTAAAGTAAGGCTTTTGACCCACCCCAAAACTATATTAAAACAACTTAGCTTGATGATAGCATCCATTGCTGCTTACATGCCGGGGTATTGTCATGATACGTCCAAACTGAAAATAAACAACAAAATTACTTGACACATTTCACTCTGTGCATTTTTGTGGATACATTTTGTGCTAGACCAAAGTTCAAATATGCCAAACACCCATTTATAAAAACCGCAAAGCGACATTTAACACAGTACATCAAAACGGGTCGAAATGTTGGCTTAAAAATGCGAAAGCTAAACCATGAAAAAGTTAGAATGATTATTAAGCTGTTTAAAATGTGCAAATTAGTTCGCTAATACAAGTCCCAAGAGTAACTACTAAAAATGCGCTAATTAGTTCGCTAATACAAGTCCCAAGAGTAACTACTAAAAATGCGCTAATTAGTTCGCTAATACAAGTCCCAAGAGTAACTACTAAAAATGCGCTAATTAGTTCGCTAATACAAGTCCCAAGAGTAACTACTAAAAATGCGCTAATTAGTTCGCTAATACAAGTCCCAAGAGTAACTACTAAAAATGCGCTAATTAGTTCGCTAATACAAGTCCCAAGAGTAACTACTAAAAATGCGCTAATTAGTTCGCTAATACAAGTCCCAAGAGTAACTACTAAAAATGCGCTAATTAGTTCGCTAATACAAGTCCCAAGAGTAACTACTAAAAATGCGCTAATTAGTTCGCTAATACAAGATAAAAAATGGACTTACCAAGAGCAAATATCTAAGATGCAAAATCAAAAGGTCTTTGGGGTCGAAAAAAAACAAAATCTAAAATAGAATAAATTAGGTATCCAAAAATTACAAAATATACGAAACACAATGAAACAACAATTGAACAAAAGTTAGACTTCACAAAACTTACCAAATCAACAAACGAGGTCCCAAAAATATAAACCAACAAAGATAACGGAAAAAAAAACGCAAATCTAAACAACAAACGATTCAACAACCTCCAACTCCTTTCTACACAATCAATACACTCCAGCCAAGATAACCTCCAACAATCCAAAAACGCCACCTCGACTTGAGACACACCAAGCCATAAATAGTGTTTCGTTTCCCGCACAAATTAAGGAGGGATCATAGGGCCGCACAATCAATGATGCGGCCGCAAAATAAGGACGCATGTATAAATACGTCACGAAAACACATTCAAATTCTGGTGTATTTCTTGTTTGGACCGCAGACATGGCGACAGACCAGGGAAAAAATGCCCAAGAGTCAGGCGGTAAGTCTTTCATGCATTTTCTATCAACGATTAATTTGAAACATAAGATGAGGCAAGTTGTGATATTGTGAATTCTGTAATTTTACACAAATAGGTGAGGAGGATGACATGGAAGAGGCTGCTGGGCCCAGTCTTCCGGCCAAAGCGGGCAAAAAAAAAAGGCAGCCACATTTCACAAGAAAGGAGATGGAGGTTTTGATCCAGAAGTGTGTGGACATCCTGCCACAGGCAGACAGGAATATGAGTCTAAGCCAGAAGTGGAGAATGTGGGAAGAGGTAGCCGTTGCTGTCAATACGGTGGGTGATTATGTCCGTCTAGCCCGGGATGTCAAACGGCGGTAAGTAAACCCTTGCCCCCCCTAAAAACAAACCCCATTTTAAACCAAAGGATATTGGCTTCCATTTTTACCCACAGATGGGGCGACTTCAAATATCGCCTAAAGCAAAAACTCGCGGACAGGGCTAGGCATGCAAGGGGGACAGGTGGGGGTCCCACCCCTGTGTCATTGGAGTTGACCGATTTAGAAGAGCTGGCACAGGGGTGTGTGCAGCCTGTGGAGGTGTTTGGCGTGTCCAACATGGATACGGACATGCCAGACTTTGCGGCTCCTCATGTTGGCCCAGGTAAGTATTGTGATGTCACCAACTCTGAAATGCTATTGTGCCAATATGTAGATTCTAATGTGACTCTTTTCTCATTTTTCAAACAGAGACACAGGCGGATGAGTCTGCTCCAGAGGGAAGCCTTGGCCGCAGAATTTCTGCTGGCTCTGCAGGGGAGGAACCAGTACATCCGGCTGAGGACCCTGCAGAAGCCAGTCCAGGGCGTGCCCCCTCGCAGGCAGTGGGCCTCCTCACAGAACTCAATTTCAAATCGGATTTCCATACGGAGATTCTGCAGAGGATGGACGCCAGTCTGCTACGGGTGGCTGAGGCCCTGGAGCAAAATGCTGCGGCCAACGTGACCATTGGTCAGGCCCTGGCGGAAAATACCAGGGCCAACATCCGCATCGCCGATGCCCTGGAGCAGCTCGTTCGCCAGCACATGGTGGAGCCGACCTCCCTTCCTGCCGGAACATCAGGATCCTCCACCTCTGGCACAACATCAGCCAATCCTCCAAATGTGCCTAGCCCTGTGCCTAGTCCAGAGGCCACAACATCTGCCTCTGGACAGGCCAGCCCGATGGCATCCCAGACCCGGTCTGGCGCCCACCCTCCCCCATCCAAACGGGCGAAAAAACGGTGACAGCAATGGCGACTTTTCCCACACTCCTTCTGTGCTTGGCTCATATTCCTTTCTGGTCAAAACTTCCCTCTCCTTTCTTGTGAAATGTTTTTAAGTTATTTTTGTACGTTTATGTTATCAGTTATTGGTTTTTTTTTTTGGATAAAAAGTATCTTTGGCAGAAAAACTAAAAAAAAATATTATGCCAATTGGTTTGTGTTTAAACAATAAATTTATGACAAAAATCTGACATTGTATTGTGACATTATTGGACAAATGGGTTACATTTAATCCTGGCCCTAAAGGCAAAAAAGGACACCAAAAACCATTTAATTTGTCTAAAAAAAAGGCCTCTTGAAGGAACGTTTAAAAAAACACATAACGATGCAAATTGCACATTAAAAAAAAAAAGGGGGAGCTAATTAAAACATGATGACATTATTGTCACAATAGGCCATAAACAACAAATTGAGGCCAAAAAACCCCCCACAAAATGTACGCCAATTGATTGTGTAATCCTGACATTAGCAGGTATGATTTCCACCTGCGTACGGTTTTGTGCTATCCCAATAAACTGCTTTTCAAACACATACCAAGCCGGTTTTCAATACAACACTAATTGCTTTTGTGACCACCCGCGATTAATCGCTGCAACATCGTGGAGTCCCGGGACGGGGGAGAAGGCCATCGCCAATGTGGTAGAGTAATCCAGACCCTAAACTGTGCGAGCATTTTGAAGGGAAAGAGGATGTTCCAGTGACGTATGTGACGGTCCGAACACATTTTACGCTCGCATCTGCTAATGTATGTACGCCCCAAAAACGCCTCGCCACGCCTGCGTTTTTCCATCTCCACCCCCGTCAACACCCAAAAACGCCCTGTTCTGTCAATCACATTTGACATGTCACTTCCTGTACGCTATTTTAGGAACGACAGATAAAAAGCTCGCAATCTGCCGTACGCACATGCGCAGTGTAACACCGACGCATGCGTGGTTAGTCAACATCGGAACGCAACGAGCGTACTGCTGTTTGCGAGTGGCTCTGAATGAGGGCCATTGTTTCACTTATTGTTAATATGTAATCTTTACAAACATATTCTGAATATACATATTATAAGACTTCAGTGAAAAGAAAAAAAAAATCCTTTTTGAGTTGCTATAGACTACTTAAAACACAATGGAAAGAAACACAATGGAAAGGTGAGCCATGTGAAATAAGTGGCATGTTTATGAAGGTCTACAGTATGTTTTATTTTCTTATTACACACTAGCATGTATATGCTATTTTATATTACAAATACTGTATTATTAAATCTGCCTAATGACACATGAGATGCTTCCCTCTTTCAAATAACAGTGTTATTTATTCCTAAATTTCCAGAGGATGAGGAGAAATCTCATTTAGGATCTTGCAAATCTATTTGTTATATATTATAATTATTATTATCATCATCATTATTATTATCATTATCATTATAGGTTGAGACTCCCATATCCAAATATTCCAAAATACGGAAAAGTTTTAAATACAGATTTTTTTTTTAGCATGACTAAGATAGTGAAACCTTTGCTTTTTGATGGTTCAATGTACAAACTTCGTTAAGGTACATAATTATTAAAAATATGGTATAACTTACCTGCAGGCTGTGTGTATAAGGTCTATATGAAACATAAATTAATTTCATGTATGTACACAAACTTTGTTTGAGCCACATTATTACTGAAAATATTGCATAAAATGACCTGCAGGCTGTGTGTATAAGGTGTATATAAAACATAAATGCATTCTGTGTTTAGATTTGGGTCCCATTCCCAAGATATCTCATTAAGGTATGCAAATATTCCAAAATACAGATTATTCCGATATCCAAAATACCCCTGGTCCCAAGCAGTTTGAATATGGGAGACTATGTATTAGACATGGATAGATGTTCTCTATATAGTGAACCAGTATGAGCATTGCTTCCTTAGAAGGTAAGAAAGCAACCACTAATCCTCAGACTGAAATGAATAGAGGCTAAAGTAATGTAACTCCATTACTAAACCTGCAAAACTACTGAAGTCCCTCTCTCTGACTAATGGCTCACAGGAAAAGCCATTTTTATACCTACAAATACATACTGTTAGATATAAAATGGTGCATATCAATGATCAAATTGCATGTGTTAGTGTGTACACTGAGGAAAAGAACCTTATAGTTTCAGATGACATGAAGTTACTGTAAGCAGTGGGAAAAGCAAGAAAACATGGTAGACTGGGACAAGATATTAGGCTTATTTCATATTGGCACTGGGATGACAATGGCAAACGAGTTCAAGTATGTGTGGGTGGTGGTGATGGATTGATGTAAAACATGCCCTTGACCTCCAATGCATCCACTGGTGGGGAACGTAAGTCCAATAAATGCTGACGTGGTGCTACCACAACTCCCGCTCACAAGTGCACATGGGTGAGGAGTTTTTGGAAACAACAGTTTAAATTCTGATTTACTCTAAATGATTTTACTCAAGATAGGAGGAGGAGAAAGACTGAAAGACAACATAAGACATGGGCTTCTCTAGGCAGCTAACTCAGGACCAGAACGTAAATTATTATTATAATTATTATCCTTTATTTATATGGCGCCATAAGTGTTCCGCAGCGCCTTACATAGTACATAGAACTAATAGGTGAACAAGAAACAAGTAACTTACAGTACATTACAGTGCAGGATAAGGACACAACTTATATACATTGCTGAAATAGTGATTAAAGCACTCACAATAAGCTGCCGGGAGTTGGCAGTCATGTGTTAGGTGCCCTATGGGGAGTAGAGAGTAGAAGAAAATGTAAAGAGAAGCACATGAGGGAAGAGGTCCCTGCTCATGAGAGCTTACATTCTAAGGGGAGGGATAAATAAAAATACATTTATTACAATTAAAATAGACAAATTATATATTCTCTTCTAAATTAAAATTTTCAGTCAGAATCAAAATTAATAAATTAACTAAGGGGAAAAGTTACAGTCAAGTTAAAGTCAATTGAAAATATCTTGGAGACATGGGGTGATGTAAATAAGTGCGCATTTTCATAGCTTATTAGTTGCGACGAGTTTCAGGTGACTTAGGGGGAAGAGTCATTGTAATGGATGGCAAATCAGAGAGTACCTATGTATCTCTACAGTAATTTCTATCTAGTGTCGGGGACGCAGAAACCCACTAACAAGTGTCCATTCTGATGGTGCGTTTAATTATATCTGTCTAAAACCATTGTATGTATTGGGTGTCAGAAGTCATGTGAGCTTTACATCATTAGCCGGGCTGGGTATGAAATCCCGGCTATCGGGATGCCACTGGTCAGAATACCGACAGCTGCATCCCGACAGCCAGAATCCAGACACCCATAAAAACGCATGGTAAGTATTTTCTCAACCCCTACCCTAACCCTCCCTCCCCGGTGCCTAACCCTAAACTCCCACACCTAGTGCCTAAGCCTAACCTCCCCCCTCCCTGAACCCTAAGCCTAACATCTCCTCCCCAGTTCCTAAACCTAACTTTCCCCCCTAGTGCCTAAACCTAACCTTACCCTCCCAGCACCCTAATCCTAACACTCCATCCCCGGTGCCTAACCCTCCCCCTAACACCATGATACTTACCTTCGGGATGCCGACAGTTGGGATCCTGCATGCCGACTACATCCCCATTAGCCTTATATAAGCCTTGCTTGTCTATATTAACATTTGGTTTGGGAAGGAGATAGGTGAAGGAGGTTAGGAGAGTGGAGTGGAGTGTTGGCATTTAGTGAGTTTGGTGAGTTATATGCGATTACTTATAGATTTGTCTTTGTGCTTTCGTGTTTCTAGTTTTTTTTTCCTATTTACATTTTTGGTCCTGTCATTTCTGTCTTTGAGTCTGTCCTGTTGTCTTTCAGGGCCAGTTCTAGACCAAGTGGAGCACAGGGGGAAAACTTCCTTTGGCACCCCCCTTTCCCACCATTCCCTCCCTTTTACAAAATATATGCATCAGAGCTCCTTAAAGTGCCCCTTTATATACCTCAATGTTCCCTCATGCCCCTGTATATGCCAACATAGAGTGTCCTCATGCTTTATGTGCCAGTCCAGAGCCCCTCATTCCCCTTTATATGTCTCATATGTTGAAATATGGAGTACACTACTGCATTGTTTCCATGAATGCTCCATAATAGAAGCATTCTCCTTATCCAAGATGGCCACCATTTGGTCTTCTGCGTATGTGCAACACCATCTTATTACTGTGTTAGAGCAGCACAGTAGGACACAGTCGTGTTCCACTTAACTCCAATGACCCTGCAATATATCCTGCATATATGTCTGCATATACCACTGTATCGATGCACCGCTACCCTCAACATAACCAGCTGGTTCTGTGTGTATGTTAACAAGAAAAGGGGCAGGTGACTTCTGTACAAGTGTAAATTTAGAATTTTAGTTTAATTTATTAACCCCATATGAAATAAGAATAATATTATTATATTCCTTATTCTTAATTTTTGCTCTTTGGGGGTTAAGCCTGATGACAACCAATCACAAAAATAGAAAAAAAAAGTTGTCTTCGATAGGTCACATTTTATTTAAAATTTAACTATTATTGTATACATATAATATCACATAATAGTATAAAACAAGTGAAATATTAAAAACAAAGATAGACACCGAAAGGTGATTCCAAAGATGTGTGAAATAAAGAGAAATGTGCTTTAAAACAAAAATGAGTCCTGCTGTATTTCTTACTGTGTGTATGTAGCTGTTAGTTCGGCTGTACAACATACTACTACACTACAATAAACCAAACTCCTGGTTTAGTCCTAAGCTATCTGCTGTATCTGAATTCCTCTGGTGTCTACTATTTATAACCTGTGTTCCACTACAAATATGTAGTATACACCTATCAACATCATAGCCCCCTTATGGATTGCCTAACCTCTCTTCTGAGAATGAGAATGTGGATTTAGGGCCTGATTCAGCACGGATCACAACACTGCATTCGCACGCACCTGCCCGATGTTTGCAATCTGCGTATGCACCGCATTGCGCATGTGCGAACCAGCCACTGTGATCAGGATGCAGAGTGATTGACAGGAAGTGACCATTTGGGGTGGTGACGGGGGTGGTGGTCTGAAAGAACGCAGGTGTGCCTGTGCGTTTAAACACCATTACAGGGGCGTGCATAGTTAAGCCCCTACAATTTTTATACGCAGCCTGAGTACTCATTGCGTGCAGGAAGTTTAGCAGTTTGTGCATGAGGGTCAGGTCAACCACAACTGTGCATATGGGTTCGATGGTTCTCAATGTTTTTGCTGTCTTGCTAACTAATGCGGATGTAAGTAAGGTGCAGGGGGTGGCTTTATGTAGCACTGGGTATCTGCAACTTGTGCTGCGGCAGCAGTGCGATTGCATTCATTTGTATAATTTTGCAACGGATGGGTGTTTGCGAATGCAGCAGTGCGATCCGTGCTGAATCAGGCCCTTAGATCCTAGGAGGAGATAGTGTGTGGCTACATGATGGGGTCTGATAGGTGAAGGTGAGAGGGGAAAAGTGTGTGCTGACAGCACTGCCCATTTTGATAAGGAATCCCCAGGCTGCTCCTCGTACCCAACAATCAGGCAAGGGAAGAGAAATTACCCACCCCTTCACTTACACGGAGAGATGGCTCCTCCAATTGGCAGAAACACATTGTCCCTGGAGCAAGAGGCTGCAGTGGGGAGGCTGATGCAGGCAGCAGGAGTTAAACACCTGCCCATGATGCTGCTGCTGCTGGAGCCACACACACACACCTAAAGCTTTGGGGGGCCTGGGACACTTAAACCATGAGGGTCCCTATGGTGTAACAAAATAATATAATAAATTAGTAGATGAAACGTGTTGAAGCAACACACTTCAAGTGCTGCTGCTGGCAAATCTGAACTTGCTTGTAACAGCTGCCGCCCGCACTAACTAGAGGTGCATGGAGGATCAAAGATGGTGTCTACACACTCATGGAGAAGACAGACACCCTGCTACAAAGATCCAAACACCACACACATTACCAGCCTTAAGGGCATGAAAAGGATAGCGGGAAGACAACTTGTGACAGGGTTAGATAGGGAAAGATACCCGTGTCGTACACTGACAAGCAGGCACCACTTACCCATAAGAAGTATCTAACAGTGTATACCATTGTATTACAATTGCCAGCTGCAACAAATTGCAACATTATTGCTGATCATACAAACTGTATAACTGCATATCACAGTGAGCCACAGCAGCGGCAGTACATTAAATATAGCACATTTATGCAGCAGGAATGCAGTTTTTAGAACAGTGGACTAAATGCTGCCGGTCTATATCCTGACAGGAGAAGCCCGACGGGAGACATAAGAGAGGCATCGAAATACTGACGCCTATCTTAATCCCATCACCAAAGGACGACAGCCCGAACTAAGTAAGACCTGGGCGTCCTTAGCGTTAGCCACGCAGGGGTGGGGGGTTGGGGTTAGGTTTAGGGAGGTGGATTAGGGTTAGGCACCCCTAGGGGGTAGGAGGGTTAGGTACCTCCGGGGGGAGGTTAGGGTTAGGCACCCCCCAGGGGGGTTAGGTTTAGGGTGCAGGAAGGGGGGTTAGATACCACCCCGGGAGTTTTAGGGTTAGGCACCCCTAAGGAAGGGTAAGTTACCAGATGGCATTGGGATCACCTTCTGACAGGTTTCTCCTGTCAGGATTTGAGCCGCCAGTATTTCATACCGATCCCATGCAGCACATGCAGTCCATCTGTACCTTGAGAACATGGGACCCCATTTAATAAAGAATGTTAATACCAGCAGCATATTTCATTTAGAATTGCAGTGATACCAGACAATTTGCCGTTGATATTTAACATTATTTACCTCGTCCTCCTCGGCAGTATCCTCTGCTCAGCTGCCTGCAGACTAATGCTACCAGCGGCTGGCTTCTGTGTCATGCACATGCGCGACGGTCAGTCTGCGTATGTGCATAACCATTTCACCCGCTGGGACCCGGCAGTACCCTTAAGGCTTTGCTGAAGTCAGAAAGGCTGCGCTGGGTCCCCATTGCCGGCAATAGGGACTGTATCGCTCTCGCCATCTTTAGATGGCTTAAGCAATACACTGACCGTAAACTTAGTTTACTGCTGTTTGTTGAATACTGAAATAAGAACATACTGTAACTCCTTTAGCAGGTCTCTGTTGAATAGAGCCCTTAGTTTTCAACAATAATCGGCATTGGCCGAGTTGTATCTTCACAATGGCAAAACATTTGGATGCGTGTTTTCCCATTGTGAGTTGTGGGGGTTTGAGAAACATGCGTTTGCATGTTCTTGCACCCTATTACATAGGGTGAGTTCTAAAAACTTGGACCCTATTACATTTAGCCCTTTAAGTTCCTTAGACGATTAGTGCTTTATTTACAAGCACATTTCTAATAGAAAGTAAACACTGTTATTCAATTAGATTTTTTAATGTATGTTGTATATGATTTTATCTATATATATATCCAGGGCAGTTTCTAGGGTTTGAGGCTCCCAGTGCGAGCAGTCAAAATGCGCTCCCCCCCTCGAAGCAGTAATATTGTGGAGTGGGCGTGGTCTCATCGTGAGGGGGTGTGGTATCACAGTAAGGGAGTGTGATCTCGAAAGACCACAGAATGACAGCCACTGTGACTACTGAGTACTGGGTTGGCTAACCTGTCAGGGGCAAAGCGATGAAAAATATATGTAGTTAAACAAAAGACAGACAGCATGCGCGCGGCGTAGGCGCGCGCTCAAAAAATGGGGTGTTGTCTAGCTGTCACAAGCCCACGCCGCATTTCTGTGTGCATGCGTTTGGTGTGACATTTGCAGAAGTATGACCTTGCATCACACCCGTTTTTAGTCGCGTTGGGAGCGAACTCAGCACATTGAAAATAAAAGCCAGATCCACATAAAATACACTGCAACAAACCACTTCCACATAAAATATATTGGAAAAGCCAGAGGCACATAAACTACGTTTTAAAACCACATCCACTTCAAATACATTATTAAATCCAGTACCACATAAAACACATTGAAAAAACAAGATTCACATAATACACACTTCATTCCAGCCCCGTCCCTTGCCATTCCATCCCGACAGGTCTTAGGATTCCCCCTCCGCCCATTATGCAGTGCCCCCTGTAGTTGTCCCCATATGCAGTGTCCTCTGTATTTATGCCCCTTATGCAGTGCCCACAGTGGTAGTGCAACTTATGCAGAGCCCACAGTAGTGGTGCCCTTTATACAGTGCACCCAGTAGTAGTGCCCCCAGGAGTGGTGCCCCCTATGCCATGCCACCATTAGTAGTGCCCCCTGTAGTCATGCCCCCATCAGTAATGCCCCCAATAGTAATGGTCCCTGCTGTAGTGCCCCAGTAGTAGTGTCCCCAGTTGTATTGCCCGAAATAGTAATGCCCCCTGTAATAGTGTCCCCAGTATTAATGCCCCTGTATTAGTCCCCCCAATAGTATTGCTCCCTTTGTACTAGTGCCCAAAGTAGTAAAGCCCCAAGTAGTAGTGCCCCCAGTAGTAGTGCCCCTGGGCCCTGAGTAATGCCCCCAGTGGTGGTACCTCCTAAGCAATGCCCCCAGTAGAAGTGCCCCCCGAGTAATGTCCCCAGTAGTAGTGCCCGGGTGTCCCCAGTAGTGGTGTCTCCCCCCGCAGAAGTGCCCCCAGAGTAATGTCCCCAGGCTGCCTGCACATAAAAAAAAAAACAGTAACACTTACCTTCTGCCCCGCTCCGGCGTCCGCTCCGCTCGGCTGCTCCTCTGCACTTTGGGAAAGACGTCATGACGTCCTCCCATAGTGCACACTGGGGTAGCCGGGAGCCGGAGCCTCCGTCTCTCCGGCTGCTCTGCTCTGCCGGGCGCCCGCTGGTAACTGAATCTCAGCGGGCGCCCGGCAGTTAATATTTTGTTTCTGCTGCAGAGGTCGGAGGTGGCGCGCCCCGTGCGATTGCACGGGTCGCCTGCCCCTAGAAACGGCCCTGTATATATCCATGTTATAACTTTTACCTCAGAGACTTGTTCACTAATTAAAACAGCACATCCTATCTTTATATTGTATTTAGTTTTTGTGGAAATTGAACGTACCTTCTAGCTAACGAAGGAGCGTCTCATCAGTGGATATAGGGTCTCATTCAGACCCGGTCGCAAGCGCCGATGCGCTCACAACCGGGTGGATGGTTAGCCCTGCGCACGCGCAGCGGCCGCACTGCACGTGCACAAACCCCGGAGCGAGAGAGAAACTCTCTCGCTCCGGAGCTCTCTACAAAAGGGGCGGCTGTCGATGTTGATCGACAGCTCGCCCCGTTTGTAGGCTGGCCGGGGGGTGGTGGTTTCAAAAACGGAGGCGTTCCTTAAGGAACGCCTACTGTTTTGTGGGCTGCCGCACTGACATCAGTGATGTCAGTGAGGAGCTTCCTGCTCGATCAGAGCAGGAAGCTCCCTGGGGCTTGCGGTTGCCGAGACCAAACCTTAGGGTCTCGTCACAAACCCCGATGGTCGCAATGGTGTTCACCATCTCGGCCATCAACCTGGTCGGTCGCTAAGCTGTGGGTGGTAACCCACAGCTTAGCTAGCGACCAGAAGGCTGCACTAAAAAAAAAAAGGAAGCGGCCGCCCTCATTCAGAGAGAGCGATTGCTTCTTGCGACTGCCTCTGAATGAGGGCCATAGTGCCACGTGTGACTCACTTCTTTTTTCACATTCTATAAAATGATTGGTAGAAGCTGATTGGCTACTATGGGAAACTTTCCCATTTGTTAATTTCTCCACTTTCTAGATGGCTTGATACATCTCCACCATAGATAGAGTGGTAGAGCCTCGGAATTTGTAAAATGTTGTTTTACAAAGATATTCATAAACTTTCACCACAACAGTATGGCAATATTTTTAGGAATGTGAAGTAGTACTGGATAAACCATTCTCTCACCTTAATTTCCCCCTCTGTATTCACCACATGTTTAAATGTTAAATGTACTCATTAAACATTGCTATGTGCCTCAGTATTAAACAAGTTAGCCCTGTCTTGCTGTAGGGCAATATTGTGAAGCAGACATCTTGTATTTGCATTGTCCCCAACCTTATCAGTAGCGTAAAGGAGTACAACACTGGATACATCAAGGCACATGAACCTACTCCTCAAAGGTGCATTCTGTCACATTCCTAGTGAATATGTGCACTTCATTGTATTGAGCTGGAATATGTAGGTTCAACAGAGGTGTCATAAGGCAGGTTTGTCACGTATATCCTGAATCGCCTGAAATGAGAGCACAAAAAAGGTAACATTAGTTACATCATCTTGCAATTTATAACAAATGCATGAATCACTTCATTTGGCCCCGCCCCCTATGTAAATTCTAGCCAATCGCAGCAATTTTGCCGTGAGGGGGTTCGGGGCTTAATGGCACGAATTGCCAGGCCCTGCCCCCGTCGCCACATTCCTGCTTCTCTTACCCGGGTTTCTCCCGGAAAGAGGTATTAAAAGGTAGGCAACTATGTGCAGTACCAATTATTACATTCATTGCTCCTATGACATTAGGTAGTCTTTAGAGTTTTTAGAAGTGAAGCTTTAGGCACTGCCACTCTGACTCAATTCTTTCACACTTGATAAACTGGGATGGCGATTTGTGCCATGGCATGAATGATTGAGGCTGCTTTCTGGTGAGTTTGCCTCTCATCTCATTGTATTATATACAATGACTATAAAATCACTGGAAGTTCACCAGAATCATGCTAGTTTTGCAAAATCAGAGGCTATTATATTCCATACTTACCGACATTCCTGGGCAGCTTTCCGGGAGCAGCAGGAGGGGATCTGTTGCTCTCCTCTTTGGGGGCCGGGGCCAGACAATAGACAGCATTAGGCCCCGCCCCCTTTACAGAAAACACCAGCGATTCGCAGGTCCGTGAGGAGGGGGTGGGGCTAAATGACGTGTTTTGCACCATTTATCCCCGCCCCTTCCCTAGGGACCCGAAACTTCCAGGTAAAATCTCCCCATACTGCCCACTTCACTAGGAAGTGGGCGGGATGCGGGAGATATGCCTACTCTTCCGAGGGTGCAGGGGGTTACCCGAAAAATCGGGAGCCTCCTGCGGTTCCTGGGAGAGTAGGCATGTATGTTATATTCCCACCACAGACACATTTCTGATAGAATTGCTCGCTGACTAGTCAAGTCTACAAAACAAATCCCACATATCATACGCAGGTCTACAGCACACAGAAGTTATATGTGTGGAGGGTTTTCCAATGCAGATCTTTCCTACAAAACATACACTACAATACTTTATATTATTTGGAATAAGTGCTGTGAACTAATGAAACAAAAGTAATACAACCACATTCACAAAAGATTAATTTGGAGAAATTCAGACAAAGCATTTGAAGTAAGATGAGCGGTTCGGTTTTACTCATTTATCGGATCTCAAATGCAGCAAGTTGGCTATTCGGCTCTTACGTGTTTTGGATAAGATAAATCTGTACTTGCGCTAATTTGGCGAAAGGAAAAAAATGAACCGCTCATCTCTAATTTGAAGTACACTTAAGTTAAATATGGATGTGTATCTACTAAGATCTATTATGGGGCTATGTGGCAGCCAGTGTCACAGTAAATATTGTCCAGGTGGAAGACAGAACGGATACATCTACATAGCACTAAAGAAGTTGATGGTCCAGAGTGTAGAAATTGGAGCGGTTACATATTTCAGCAAGACAATGATCCAAAATATACCTCAATATCAACTATGAAGTATTCACAAGAGCAAAAGATTAAGGTTTTTGAATGAGCTTTACAGACCACAGACTTGCGTACTATTAATATAAAATCTGGGAGAGATATTAAACATGCAGGGCTAAATGTAATAACCTCAGAGTTTCCGACGCTGCGGGGATTTATGCTGGTTAAACCTTTATAATGATTGCCACTTTAAAAAAATGGGAAGACTCGCATAAATCCCCGCAGCGTTGGACACTCTGAGGCCATTACATTTAGCCCACAGGGTCTGCAAATAAACTTAAGAACATTTGTGAGCTAGAAGAGATTGCAAGGAAGAGTGGGAAAACAAAGTATTCCTTAAACAAAAATAGAAAGTTTCTTTGCTGGTTACAAAACAGTTGCAATTCAACCCTGTCGCCTATAGGCAAGATCTCCTCCACCTCAGGGAAGAAATCTTGTCAGCTCGCAGAGGCAGTATCAGCAGAAGACCTGGTGCCCTAGTCTGTAGATGCCGGAATTCACCTAGCCTCAACCCCACCCACCCACAACTGCCATGCTTCTGTTGCCTATGTGAGTTACACAACTGTACCAAGTACTGACTGACAATCAGACAAACTCAGTAAGAACTCAAATAAATAATGCTTTATGCAAAAAAATTTAATTTTAAGTTTAAACCCTGGAGAGGTTGTGTTAACTTAGAGAATCTGTGACAAATGCAACTTGACCATGAGTATTGATCTTTATTTACTAGAGATAAGTACATGACGGAATGGGTACTCAAAACCCTGATGCCGGTATCCCAACAGGGTTAGGATACCAACACTTGTCAGTAGGTATCCTAACATCCCCCTCCCGCACCCTAAACCTAACCATTCTCCCAGTGCCTAACCCTATCCCTCCCCCAAGAACTTTACCCTAATCCTTAACACTAACCCTCCCCCAAACCCTGCTACTTACCTTCGGCATTCCGGCACCGGGATTCTGATAGGTGTTGGTATTCCGGCGCTGGCATCCCCTGTGTCAGGATACTGAACATATCCCGTACATGATAGCTCCCTTACCCAGTATTGTGTATGGCAACTTTTTTTCCCTACATCGTGTATGGCAGCTCTCTTATTTGCATTGAGTAGTATGGCAGCTCTCTTATACTGCATTTTGTATGGCAGCTCTCTTACCTTGCATTGTGTATGGCAGCTTTCTTACCCTGCATTGTGTATGGCAGCTCTCTTATCTTGCACTGAGTCGCCCTCTATACTCCAAATATTATCCTGCACTGCTAACCAGGGGTGTATCTAGGGATCCAAGCGCCCCTGGCAATGTAAGGGACTGGTGCCCCCCCTATGCAGTGCCCCCAGTAGTAATCCCCCCTATGCTGCACTGCCCCCAGTAGTAGTCCCCCCTATGCAGTGCCCCCAGTAGTAATCCTACCTATGCTGCATTGCCCCCAGTAGTAGTCCCCCCTATGCTGCATTGCCCCCAGTAGTAGTCCTCCCTGTACAGTGCCCCCAGTAGTAGTCCCCCCATGCTGCATTGCCCCCAGTAGTAGTCCCCTATATAGTGCCCCCAGTAGTAGTCCCCCTATACAGTGCCACCAGTAGTTTTGCCCCAGTAGTAGTCCCCCCTATGATGCATTACCCCCAGTAGTAGTCCCCCCCTATGCTGCATTGCCCCCAGTAGTAGTCCCCCCTATGCTGCATTGCCCCAGTAGTAGAGCCCCCTATACAGTGTCCCCAGTAGTAGTCCTCCTATACAGTGCCCCCAGTAGTAGTCCACCCTATACAGTGCCCCCAGTAGTAGGTCCCCTATACAGTGCCCCCAGTAGAAGCCACCCCCCCTAAAGTGCCCCCCCTATACAGTGCCCCTAGTAGCAGGCACCCCCCCCATAAAGTGCCCCCCAGTAGCGGCCACCTCCTTGTCGAAGCTGGATAATTGGCTGAGACAAGATCGGTTTACAATTAAATCTGCGCAACGCCATTTTGTGAATGGCAATGAGATGCCATTTTGCGACTGGCTGCCCAACGCCATTTTAGTGAATCTCACCCATTATAAGTACATACGGCGATGCTATTATTTAGCGTCGTGCGATTCCCACGCAATAGAAAGAAGTTAAAAGTCCTCACCATATAAATACAGTCAGTCACTAAAACATATGAAACGATCAACCCTGCAAAACACGTACCATGGTGTACTCCACAAACACATATTCGCACAACGCAAACTAGTGTCTATTCTCAATTCCCCAATACTGACACACTGCACACTTACATAAAAGGTTCCCTAGTATTAAAGTGTAATATTCAAGGTTTATTCAGTAATGATAAATGTTGTGAAATAAAGGTTATTTGATATCTAAGGTTTAGTACATGGTAAGCAGACCGTGTTTGGTGTTGTACTGATCCACTGTGTCTCAACAGATTTCCGGTATCATCGGTGAGAAGATCGCAACATGCGTCTGCAAACTATGGACTATAGAGTGTTAAACATTAAAATGTACTCTGTAATGTAATCAGTTTAGATTAGCCTGCAGCGGGAAAAAGGACACAAAGGGCTGTTGGAGGCTGGTTTGTGTCCATTTGAATTGACCTATGAACTATCCTGTAACAGAAGAACCTTTAAGAAGAACCAATGGAATCATGCCAAACTGTTCTATTGTACTGCCTATCCCTGTAAGAGTATATATGTGGGCTCTCTAAACTTGGATGCCAGTCTTCTTGCCTTGCTGATGACGGAGGTTTCTATTTTTGATGCCGGTATCTGGGTCCAGAGCGCTTGCATATGTAACAACTGTACCTTGGGTCTGTATGATTTATTTGTGCTAATTGTCTTTAGATCACAGCGTGTAACCATCTGTTTTTCTATTGAATAATAACTTTTTGTGCTTTGGAACCACACTCAAAGTCTGAAAGCATTTATTTCTTGTGCGACTCATTACGCTAAATCGCGACAATTATTAGAAGGTATAGGCAGGATATTAGAAGGCATAGGAAGGATTTTAGAAGGTATAGATAGGTAGGAAATGATACCCTATACAGTGTCCCCCCCCCCTGCTGTGCCAGGCTTACACACACACACACAGAAGAAAAAAAAAATACAACTTACCTGATCCCTGCCCTTGACGCGACCGCTGCTGTCCACTCCGAGTCTCGGCTCTTCTCTTGAACTATGGGAGATATTTCATGACGTCTCGACGGAACTCATGAGTGAGCTCCAGCCGGCTTCCTCCATGGACGACGCAGCAGCAAATGAGAGTCTTTATGACTCTTATGGCTGGCTGCTATAACAAACACACAGCCACCGCTGGTGGCTGTGCATTTTGTAAACTGTGTAGGGCAGACTGCTCTCACTGTGGTCTGCCCTACACTTGTGGAGCCAGGGTACTAGCAGGGGTAGTCTACCCCTTGGCTGCTGGTGGCACTGCCGAACGGTGCCCCACCTTTGGATGGCGCCCCTGGCGAGTGCCATCCTGGCCAAAGGGTAGATACGCCCCTGCTGCTGACCTCAACAAAGCAGGTTCCCTTCTAAATCAGAAAGCCTTGATTAATCCAGCAGACTTGCATGTGGTTTCCGTTGTACAGATAAGGGGGCTGATTCAGGCATTAAAGAGGCGGTTCGGGGACGGTCGGCGTTCCCAGAATTGGGCTGTGTCCTCCCCGTTTTCCTGGTGTGGCAAGGCCAGGGGCTGCATTTCCTGGCCTCGCAATAAGCCGGCCAGCCTGGTCGCGATGGTGATCCCTGCTTGAGACCCCGGTCACAGTGCTGGGATCACAAATGCAGCAGGGGTGTCTTACACTTTTTGCTATATTTGCATATTAGCAAGGAACGGAATTGCAAAACTGTCTGCATGCTCTGAGTGCAGCTTTGCAATTCTGTCCTAAGCTGAATCTCTCCCAAGGTCTGCTTACTGTAATAGCTATCCCATAGCAAGCAGAGATTGCTGTAAGAAATAAATAGCATATTTATTTTAGTGCACCCAAATAGGATATATCTGCCTGTTAAAGTGTATTAAAGTCTTTACAGTGTGCATTTCAGTGACCTATTATGTTGCTTACAAACAATGTTTGATCAGAGCATGACAAAATAGGATGCAATGATACTGTAATATATTCTGATATAGTGATGTTCCAGTTGTTAAATATTTCTGGCACTTTGGCCTGAATTATAATTACACTAATGTACCAACAGCCATTAAGATTTTAATAGTTGTACTGGCTGCTGACATTGGTGGGGTGTACCCAGCTCACTATCTAAGCCCCACTCTGGACCCCATCCATTCTACCTTTTGTGACAGTGAGTATAGGCAGTTGAAGAAGCTGCCTCTTTGTAAAGATCATTATGAAAACATGGATCTGTCTGTACTAAGGGCCTGATTCAGACCCGGACGCAAGTGCCCGTTCGCTCGTTCGGCGTACGTACGAGCGTAAAAATTTAAAATCAAGCGCTCGCTCGTATGTTCGCTCACAGCTAATCTTCCGCCCCATAGTCTCCCAACCCCTCCTCTAGCTAGCTAACGTTCTAAATAGCGACCGTCCGTCTCCTCTTTGGTTGCAGGGAACGCTCGCACAAGTCAATTCCGGAAGTGGCCCTGTCAGTTTTCGATTGCCTGCTATTTTATTCAGCAAACATACTTGAATTGATTAATGGCAATCACTATATTAATTACCTTAATTGGTATTCACATGTTTGCAATCCTTTTTTTTTTTTCAATGTCAATAAACTTTATTATTGTTAGTGTGTGTCATTGATTCCGCAGAATACATGCGGTTGGACCAAGGGGATGGTTGTTCAAAATTAAAAGTTTGTTTGAATGCTACTATTGTTTTGTGTTTTTTTATATGCAGATTTTTCATCTTTTTTATTAATATTTAAATTAGCTTACGCATGTCACTGCATCAAGCCTATCATAACTCACATTATATTTTTGAGGGTGTAGGTCACATGACTCATACAATAACCAATAGAATGCTTTCTGTTAATTTACAAAGTACATTAGCCAATCAAATTTTTCCTAGGACCTTTATTAAAACTGTTTGGTGTAAAAAAAATCATTGCCGTCATGAGAGCTGCAGCTTTTTGTCTCAGAGAACTCCTGGTCCTCACTGATGTGATGGACCGGAGATTAACCAACTCCATGGGCCCCATCACTAACCTCCGCAAGCGGCTTGCCTACGCGAAGGTGCGGCGCCGCCTGCGTAGGATCGGCTTCAGCCGAAATATCGGACAATTTGAAAGGAGGTGGTCCGATCTCCGGCGCCGATCCCCACGCCTGTTGGCCAATTTGCGTCATTAAATCCTGGAAAGTAAGTGTTTTTTTTATAAAATTTAAAATGTAAGCATACCTGCGTGTGCATGTTTCCCGTATAGCCCTGTTTCTTTATTTTGGACATACCTGCGTGTGCATGTTTCCCGTATAGCCCTGTTTCTTTATTTTGGACATACCTGCGTGTGCATGTTTCCCGTATAGCCCTGTTTTTTTTTTTTTTTTTGTGTGTGTAAATTTTGGAATCAAAATATTAAATATGTAATAATATAAGTTTTTCAACATCATTTAGGGGCTGAGCGCAGACTACAACGTCTCAAACGTCACCGACATTAGGCTCGTCCCCTCTCCCCCACTCCCACCCAAACATCCTCTCCCCACTCTTCCCCAAATTCCCCCTCCACCCCAGACCTGGAAGACCGTGAGGCCCCTCCCTCTCCTCACATTCCCATCCCTCCAACTTCACCCTCCCCTCCACCTCCCCCTCTCTTTTCCTCACCCTCAACGTCATCAGAAATCACCCCTCCTCCATCCGTGCAGCACTGGCCCACCTCTGAGGACGATTTCGGGGCACCTGGCCCAGGCAGCATTAGGCCCGGTATGTTTCCCTTTTAAACTATGGTTGCTTTTGCATTTTTGGGTTTTTGGGTGATGTTGTCCTTTTGCCTGTGCAGTTCAAAATTGTAAAGTAGTTCTAATGTTTTGGATATATATCTTTGTGAAACAATGTCTAGGATGTTTTCCCCTTACACATATGACACATGTCCAAACACTCATACTTGTGTCTTTCTTGTTTACGGTAACAACAAATGTAGTATTTTTGCGTAGTTGTCCCTATTTTTTGTTGAATTTTGATGTAAAATTAGATTTTTCTTTTTTACAACAATCTTTGCGTTTGGCATTACTTTTGTTTTGTAGATGTTTTTTTTCTTGTTTTTTGTATAGTCTGATTTTTAAGTTGTTTACTAACATATAAATGAAGGTGTCATTTTAGTAATCCCCACATTTTTTAAACCCAGAGAGGACCAGAGGTGAAACGAAGAAATGTATGCAGGCTTGCAGAGCTTGAGGGGCCATGTAGTTGGCATGCTAGTGGTCTTGGATCATCTGTTGGCGCTCCTGTGAGACTAATTATTTTTTTTTCACCAAAAAAAGTTTACAAAAATAAAAGATATTTTGATTTATTTAAGTCTCATTGTCTGTAAATCTTAGATTGTGGAACCTTACATAAGTCTACTATTTTACCATGATGTTTGAAGTAATGAAAATTGGATTGTAGAAAGCTCAAGTAAGTATGTAAGCTGGCACATTAAACACCTAACAATACCAATAGGTTTGTAGAATTAACGGCAACAATAGTTTGTTCTTTTTTGGGGGTAACGTAAAAATTAAACCAAACCTGCTTAGGCTTACATTGGCAAACAGACTGATTCACCATAATACCTTTGGTGTTTGTTTTTAGCCACAAAGCAGGGTCAAAAAGATTACCATTTAACACATTACAGGATTAGCCATTAAGCAAGTTTGCCTTTTTTGGACCAGGTTACACTTGCTTGTAATTTACCCAGGAAATGTTTGTTTAACGGTAAAAAAAAGTTTAATGCACACAAATAACAAACACCAAGTGATTTGTCACAATCAATTCACACAATGAAAACACACACAAAAACCCAAAACACACCCAAAACAACAAAAGTAAAACAACAATCAGGAACTGTTTGAAGAAGTAGCATGCCAACATGATTCCACAAATGAGGCAAAGAAATCATTGTCCCCGAAGTTATATCCAATGTGTCCACATGAAGTCATTTTTGGGGATCAGGTAGTAGGCATCGTTTTTTATGGTAATTTTATGGAATAAAAGAAAAAAAGAAAAAAACATTAAAATTGTACATTAAAATCTTACATGTCTACATTGTGTCAATTAACTTAATTTTGGAAAATAATTACCTAAAAAATCTGGCCACAATGTCATCGCATATGGCCCCCCCACATACTGACCTCCGACCAATCTCGGGGGGCCATCCTCAGGCAAGGCATCCTCTGGCTGCATTGAGACACCACTCCTTATGGCGATGTTGTGAAATATCCCACACAGGACCACAATTTTCGAAACCATAGCCGGCAAATACATGAGCTCGCCACCAGAGCAGTGGAGGCATCTGAATTGGCCTTTTAAAAGGCAATACAGCACTCCACCACCTGCCTGGTGGCTGTACGTGCAGAATTATACTCACCTTGTGGCCCTGGTGTGGGAACCAAATAAGGAGTGAGCAGCCAGGGCGTGCAAGGGTAACCACTGTCTCCTGTGAAAATATAAAAACAAACATCAGAACCATTGTGTAACAAGCTTTGCATTGGTTTCAACAGAAGGTTTCAACTTACCCAGAAGCCACGCATCACCAGCTTGTAGGTTGTTTAATTTGTGCCAAATCCCTGATTGCCGGATGACGAAGAAATCATGTGCACTGCCAGGGAATTTGGCATTCAGGGACAGGATCTGGAGGGAGGCATCACATACCACCATTACATTCAGTGAATGAAAGTGCTTGCAGTTCCTAAAAATAGCCTCCAGCCTTGCTGGAGGCTGAAGTGGTATGTGAGTGCCATCCACAACCCCTATGATGTGTGGGAAGCCAGCTATTTGGTAAAAATTTGCCTTCGCCACATTAAGTGTACCCATATCCAATGGCATTTTAATAAAATGATGGAGGTGTTTAAAAAGGGCCTCCATCACTGCCCTCAGGATCCTTGAACAGGAGGATTGGGATATTCTCGCAACTATTCCCACAGTGGTTTGAAAGGATCCTGAGGCACAAAAATGTAACACCGACATTAATTGAGTAAGTGGTGGTATTGCTGTAGGACTGTCAATTTGCCGTTCAAGATCACTCTCTATTAATGAGAGAGTGTCTATGATGATTTGTGGCGGCAGACGGTATCACCTTAATACCTCATCATCTGGCATTCCAAAAAGGGTGACACATGTTCTATATATCTGGGGCCTTGCACGCCTATGAGGCCTACGCCTGGGACGAAGTTGAGGTTGGTCGGGTTCTAGAACCATGGCCAACATAATACGACCAACATAAACCTGAAATGGTAAGCCAGGTAGTTATTGTTTTAGACAAATGTGTAAAGAAAAATACACTTATCTTTTCTAAGAAATCCAAAGATGCTTACAGGCCTGGGCCGTGTCATGTGCAGAACAACCTAAGTACAAAAGTAGAAAATATGTTTAAGATTAATTAAAAAAAATAGGATAGGAAACAAATTCTTTTTGTGAAAAAATAGAGAAGGGAGCACACATTAGTGCAGAAAATAGTACACTACATTTAGAGGTAAGACATGATTTTACACTGAAAAATTCTAAAAACATTAGTTCGCAAAATAGTACGCTACTTTTACAGTTAAAACAAGACACATTGGTTCGCAAAATAGTACGCTACTTTTACAGTTAAATCAAGACACATTAGTGCGCAAAATAGTATGCTACTTTTACAGTTAAAACAAGACACATTAGTTCGCAAAACAGTACTCTACTTTTACAGTTAAATCAAAACACATTAGTTCGCAAAATAGTACGCTACTTTTACAGTTAAAACAAGACACATTAGTTCGCAAAATAGTACGCTACTTTTACAGTTAAATCAAGACACATTAGTTCGCAAAATAGTACGCTACTTTTACAGTTTAATCATGACACATTAGGTCGCAAAATAGTTTGCTACATTTAGTGTTAAGACATGATTGTTCCCAGAAAATAAACAACATTACTTAGCGAAACAAATGCTAAGACCAACACATCGAATTTGTAAATTCATGAAACCAAAAATACTTACCAAAAACAGACAAATATCCCAAAGTTCAAAAATGTCACTGGGGCAATGCCAAAATAACTGTAAAAAAAATAAAAATATTACAAAAATTTACTTATATAGATATAGTTTGTGAACAGCGCTCAGAGGAACGTGTAAAGATAGTAAGGGAGCAGCTTAATACTGGAGACTATCTCCACAAATAGTATATAGAAGAAAAAGTTGTATTATGCGCTCACCTATCTGTAAAAAATATTTCTTTATAAAAAAATAATGTACTAAAGTGTAATGTAACCGTGTAACTATATTATACTCTGAAAAAATGAATAATAAAGAAATGGCATACAATATAATATTGTTTAATACTGGAGACACAATGTTAAAATACTGGTAGTAGCTGTAAGGGTGCTAAATGCAAATGGTTATGTGGGATAATTAGAGACTCCTTTAGGGTGTCTCTATCCGTAGTATCCTCGAAAATAGACTACGTGCCCACTGTAACCTTTAAATGTCCAGAATTGGGGTGAAGGTGATAGGTGTGCCCTTTGAGGGGGTTACCTTCCGTAATTCGATATGTCACCTTGTATAAAAATCATCAATGATGATGTAGATCAAAGGAATAAACAATGGGTGCGGGATATGTCCTTGTGCATATATCTGTATAGTGGTAACTAGTACCTCTGGAATATTAATCGTATTCAGCCTGCCATTGATAGGGATGTGGGGAACATAAACAGTTAGGCTCTAAACCGTATGTGACACATACGTCTCTTGAAATGTGGTATGCTGTATACCAGTGGAATATGGGGTATGCCTGTAAACCGCGGCGTCCCGCGTAGGAGGCTTACCCGTCATTGTCTTCAGTGAATTCTATATCCTGATACCGGCAGTTGAGGAGTAAATGGAGTGGTGTTGTCCTGTG
The DNA here is from genome assembly GCA_031769625.1 of Taudactylus pleione. Taxonomy (NCBI): domain Eukaryota; kingdom Metazoa; phylum Chordata; class Amphibia; order Anura; family Myobatrachidae; genus Taudactylus; species Taudactylus pleione. Next base: position 40,018,993 of record JAUIMM010000025.1, on the reverse strand, counting down.
ATCCACACGTCGGTGCAGCCGCACTTGCCCGGTGTACTCTGTCCTGCCGGTGGGAAAGGTCCTGTAACTGGCGGCAGCGTTAAGCTGTGCGTCAGTACCAATAGTCCTGCTGATCAGCGTGTGTGTGTCAAGACATGTGACAACGTGTTTCGGCCAATCGGGCCTTCTTCAAGGTGGAGTCTGTGGTAATGTCTCCTTGTTAATATACCAGCTCTATCCAATGATCTTTTTAATGGGTGTCTCCCAATATTGAACCTGCACTTACATAATAGTGGAGTGTGATAGACATGCACTAACAAATCCTCAAAAATTTGGAATATTAAAATAAATCCTATTTTAATTCTAGCCTGAATCCTTTATTGTACTATATAAGTATAAATTTGATTAAAAGTATGTATCTTATCAAAAACATATATTGTTTAAAACTGTTTGCTCACCATTTTTTCCATAACGAAGCATGTATTGGAAAAATCCAATACTGCAAATGGAAAGAAAGAAACTAAAATCCAATACTGCAAATGGAAAGAAAGAAACTATAAATGGATTCTAACAATTAATGAATGTTAAGAGACACAGAAAAATATGAAAATAGAGAAAGAGAACAAGAGAAAGAAAACCAAGCAGAAAAAGGGATGAGAAAGAGAAAAAGAAAAAAAGAAAAAGAATAAGAATAGGGAATGTTTATTTAATGCGTCAATATATAAGGGAGTATTTTATTTTATCAGAATTTTATTGTTAAATTCGATGTTCATCCCTTTAGGGGTCATGGTTTGTAAAGTATAGATCCATTTCATCTCATTTCTGTCTAAAATATTCATATGGTCACCCCCCCCTCCAGTTGACCTGTGGCTGTTCTATTGCTATAAAAATTAAATTTGTCGGATCTGAATTGTGTGCCTCTTTGAAATGTTTAGATACACTATGGTTATCGTAGCCAATCTTGATGTTCCTTATATGTTCATATATATGTTTTTTAAGGGGTCTGATAGTGCGACCGACATATTCAAGGCCGCACCCACATCTTAGCAAGTAAATGACGCCTCGAGATTCACATGACATGGCTTGTTTGATTTGGAAATCCTTATTAACTGTGGATGAATGAAAGTACATTGATTTTTTAGAGTCTGAATATGTGTAGTCTTACATCCTGTACACTTCCCACAATAGTGGAAACCACCTGTGTGTGTAGTATTGGGTAGTTGTTGTTGAATGAATGTTCTTGGAGGAATATGATTCTTCACTATTTTGGATTTTATATCAGGTGCCTTTCTGTACACTATATTCGGTCTACTACCAAGAACTTGATTCAAATCCTCATCTTGTAACAACAAATCCCAATGTTTATATAGAATCTTTTTGACCTCATGAGCTGATTTGTTATATTGAGTAATGAAATATACATTTGTTTGAGGTGTTAACTCCGTAGTGTCCTTTGTTTTGGACTGTAGTATAGTCTTCCTGTCTAGCTTTCCTGTTGTTTGGAATGCTTGTTCTATCCTAACTGGGTCATATAGTTTGTCTATAAATTGGGAACTCATCTCCAACCCTTGTTTGTGATAATCCTCAATTTTTGAACAATTCCTCCGGATCCTCCTGAACTGGCCTTTGGGTATGTTTGCTAGCCAACTTTTGTGATGTCCACTGGTGGATAAAATGTAACTGTTAACATCTACATTCTTTTTGTATGTCCTGGTGTGTAGTTTGTTTTGATCGATGTATATCTCTAAATCCAGGAATACTGCTTGACTTTTGCTCATGTGTGTGGTAAATTTGAGATTGTGGTCGTTATTCCCCATATGGTCTAGGAAGGCATCAAGTGTAGATTTGCTTCCATTCCATATGAAGATGTCATCTATGTATCTCCGCCATAGGATCAAGTTCTCCCCCCAGCCATGCCCCCCCATATGTGCTCTTCCTCCCACTTGCCCATAAACAGGTTGGCATAGCTCGGGGCCACCCTCGATCCCATGGCGGTACCTGTGGTTTGTAGATAAAATGTATCATCAAACCACAGGTAATTATGATGTAATATGAAATCAATTGCATCAATGAGGAATTTGATTTGGGTCTGATCCAGACTTTCATCCTTATCTAGAAAGTATTTGACACTTTCTAGACCTTGTGTATATCTAATGACAGAATATAGTGAACATACATCACTGGTGATTAACCAATAATCAGGCTGCCAGTCTATAGTCTCCAAGGTGTTTATGATATCTGTACTGTCCTTAATATGTGATGGTAATTGTCCTACAATTCCTTGTAAGAAACAATCTGTGTACTGAGCTAAGTTTGACGTGAGTGATCCAATACCTGACACTATTGGGCGTCCGGGTGGATTAAAATTTAATTTGTAAACTATTTATGATTATTTGTTACGGTGGTTTTTTAAAATACTTACTCAAAAAATCCAATAAAAATAGCCAAACAATAAGAAAAAAGCCAACGGAAAAGAAAGAAGTTAGAAAAAAACAAAAATCTTGCACAAATAAATTCCTCCTTCTACTCAATAAGCCAACAATCCACTCCAACGCAAAACCTCCAACAATCAAAACATGCCACATTGACTCGAGTCACACTAAGCTATAAATAGTCTTTATTTTCCCGCTCAAATTAAGGACGGACAATAGGAGCGCACAGTCAATGATGCGGCCGAATAATGCTGACGCATGTATAAAAACGTCACTGAAAACCCAAATCGGTCTGCTGTAGTGAGACCTGAAAGTCCAAAATGACTACAGAGCAGCAAAGCACTGGCCAAGAGGCGTCAGGTAAGTATTTCTCTTTTTTGGGCAAAAGGCTTATGTTTAACAATAATTTTGGGAAAATTTTACATTATACATTTTAATCCCATTTAAAAAAAAAGGTGTTGAGGATGCCATGGAAGAGGCTGCTGGGCCTAGTAGGCCAACTAAACCAACAAAAAAAAAGGCAGCCACAATTCACAAGAAAGGAGATGGAGGTTTTGGTGCAAATGTGCAATGACAACCTGCCACAGGTAGCAAGGAATATGGGTGCAAGCCAGAAATGGCAAATGTGGGATGACATAGCCAATGGTGTCAATAGGGTGGGTGATTTTGAACGTTCAACCCAGGAGGTCAAACGCCGGTACGTAAAAACTACATTTTAGTAAAAAGTGTTTACAGGTCCAAATACTGCAGGAATAATGCCAACTTTTTACCCCACAGATGGAGCGACTTCAAATATTGTCTTAAACAAAAACTGGCTGATAGGGCTAGGCATGCAGGGGGGACAGGTGGGGGTCCCACCCCTGTGTCACTGGAGCTCACAGATTTGGAGGAGATGGCCCAGGGGTGTATGCAGGATGAGGAGGTGTTTGGCGTGTCGAACATGCATACCGACATGCCAGACTTTGCGGCTCCTCATGTTGCCCCAGGTAAATGTTGTAATGTTAACAACTCAGAAATGTGTTTGGGACAATATCTAGATTATAACGTTACTCTTTGCTCTTTTTTCTCACAGAGACACAGACGGATGAGTCTGCTCCAGAGGGGAGCTTTGGCCGCAGAATTTCTGCTGGCTCTGCAGGGGAGGAATCAGTAGATCCGGCTGGGGACCCTGTGGCAGACAGTCCAGGGCATTCCCCCTTTCAGGCAGTGGGCCTCCTCACTGATCTCAATATTAAAATGGATCAGCAGACCGAGATTCTGCTGAGGATGGACGCCAATCTGCTATGGGTGGCGGACGCCCTGGAGCAAAGTGCTTCGGCCAACGTGACCATTGCTAAGACCCTGGCAGAAAATACTGGAGCCAACATGCGAATAGCAAATGCCCTGGAGCAGCTCGTTCGCCAGCACATGTTGGAGCCGGCCTCCCCTCCAACAACAGCCATCCCTCCAAATGTGCCTAGCCCTATGCCTAGTCCAGAGGCCACAACATCTGCCTCTGGCCAGGCCAGCAGAAGGACATCCCGGACCCGTTCAGGCTCCCTCCCTACCCCGGCCAAACGGGCCAAAAGGTGATGACAGCACTGGCTAATTTTCCCACAATCCTTCTCAGTGTTTGCCCCATATTTCTTAATGCCCAAAACCTCCCTCTCCTTTCTTGTGAATTTTTTAATAATTGTGTTTGTTTGTGGATTTCAAATGCCAGTTATTTTGTTTGTGTGTTTCTAAAATCATTTGTTATTTGTTTTTACGTTATCAAGTTTTTATTATTTCCAAAAAAATTAAATAAATAAATAAATAAATAAAATACTGTTGAAAATTTGCACAATTCTATTGGTAATTTATTCAAAAACTGGTTAAAAGGTAATCCCGCAAACAAAATTACAAACAATACAACGGAAATCTAAACATTATTTTTGAATTAAAAAACCAAGGGTTAAAAACAATTTATGAGTTTTAATTAACACTTAGCAAAAAACAAAAGGACAATTGTTTTCTTGGCCCCTAAAAAATTAAGAAAAACAATAAACATGCGTACAATATTGTTGCCCTAAAAAAAGAAGAAAACAAATTTGGCAAAAACACGCAAATTGATAAAAAATTTGTAAGCTAATTGATTGTCTAACCCAGAAATTAGCAGCTGAGTAGTTCACCTGCATACGTTTTTTTGCTACTTAAAAAAAGGCCATTTGCTAAACACCTTACAAGCATTTTTGCAATTCAAAACTGATTGTTTTTGAGGCCTCAATTGATGAATCGGAAAACCATCGATGAGCCTTGTGAAGAACGAAGAGACCATCGTAATTGCGGTAGAGAATACCATACCACAAGCTGAGCGAGCAGTTTTAATGGAAAGTGGATCAGACAGTGACATAACACTTGTTCCGTTCACATTGGCCGTTCGCATCAGATAATTTATGTACGCCCAAAAAACGCCTCGACACGCCTGCGTTTTCCCATCTCCACCCCCGTCACCGCCCCAAAATGGACAGTTCTGTCAATCACATTTGATATGTCACTTCCTGTTCGCTATTCGACAAATGACTGATAAAATGATCGCAATCAGCCGTACGCACATTCGCACTGTTACACCGACGCATGGTTTAACAACATTGGATGATTACGAGCGTACAGCCGCTTACGAGCGGCTTTGAATGAGGGCCTAAGTGTCTCAGTGTTGATCTGACTCTCAGGGCAGCCACATAAGTGCCAGCGTCTCCTCTTAGCTTTGTGGCCTGGGTCCAGGAGCATGTCTCCAGAGCCATATTTAGTGGCCTGCTCTTCCTCCCTTAGCTCTTACACCTGACAGATGTGAGCGGTGGTTCCCCCTCTTACGGCATGGTAAATATTGATCTACTGCCATCCCTGCTACCTGCATCTCCGCCGACCTCACACACTGCCAGGGACTTGTCCATCTTCCTTACCACTAACCACCCATCAAAGCTCCATCTGTTTTCACTATAAATATATTTTTTTAACCATATTTAATCTATTATTTCCCCTTTGTTCAAACTAGTGGAACTGGAATCCAAAATCTGCAAAGGCACGATTAGCTGCCATATGCACACATATCAACAGAAACTGGCCCAGAGAAGCAGTAGCTTAACCCTTACTGCCCCAGACCAGTATCACCTGAGCAGCAATATTTTCTTACTAAATTGCAGTGTTAAGGATTTTTTTATAGATGCAATATTTACATTTATAAATAGGCCTTTTAATATTTAAACTGGACCACCATTGCATAATTCAGTAATTAAATTTACTTAACTACCTGACCATTCTATTACTGCTAGTTTATTCTAAAGCTGCATACACACAACGATTTTGTTAGCAACGATTTTATGAACGATTTCCGGTCATGATTATCTGTCAGATTTTTTAAAGTGTAGTGAACGATTTTTTGAATTACAAATGATTTTTGTAACTTCCCTTAATGAAAAACGTTCAGTTGGTCAGTCAAGGTGCGTACACACACAACGATTTTGTGAACAATTTAACTATAACGACATAGTAATCTTTCAATCATTCAAAAAATCGCTCAGTGTAAAACGATAAACGATGAACGATTATCATTCATGCACGTTCACGTTTGTCAATTGTAGTTTGTAGTTCAGTCAGACTGGCCAACTAAACGATTTTCAATAGAAGTTGCAACATTTTTCCTTCAACACACAGAAAATCATTTATTATGTAAAGTAAAACCAACTACTTTGTAAAACGATTTTCGTTCACTTTTTCAAAGGGAAAAACTGAACGAAAATCATTCATTACTTACATCGTTGTGTGTGTATGCACCTTTAGAATGAACTACAAACGGGAACGCGCATGAACAATAATCGTTCATTGTTATAACTCAGAAACTGAACGATTTTTTCAACGATTGAACGATAACAACATCGTTATAGTTAAATCGTTCAAAAAATTGTAACGTGTGTATGCACCTTTGGGTTTCAACCATTTTTATAATGTTTATGTTCCAGTTACACCATCAGAGAATGCTGTTATCAGAATAGGGAGTACCACTTTGATGCTTAATTAATAGGCTCCCAAAACAGGGATTATTGCCAGTGGTAACGGATACTGTACTTGCCTAATCTCCAAGAAAGTCTATGATTCTTGAGTGGCTCTCTTGGACGTCCAGAAGAGTAGACAAGTCTCCTGGAGGTTGCCCGTTGGCCAGCCACCCACATGTGTGTAGTCCAGGTGGCATTTTATAGTGGGGGACGGGCCATGGTGACTAAGGGATACCATCACAACCCCTCGTGCCACAAACTGGATTACGCCACATCCACGCAACACCGACCTGTTTGCCACCTCTCAGACTAGCCACATAGTCGGCAACTATTGGTAATGACACATATACTTATACAGTGTATATATAGGATGAAGCAAACACAAGTCTTTTAACCTATACAAAACCAGTTTAACTCTAGAAAAAGTCCTTTGCACTTTTATAAATCAGCTCCTGTGTTCTGTCCTTTAAAGCACCTTTTCGGAAAGCCAGCCTCTGACTCCCACTCTCTATGGCGGGTGCCAGCCATTCCACACTCAATTTTCTTGCACATCTGTCATTCTTACACAAACATGCAGGACGGATCCAATTTGTGCATATAGCACACAACGTGATGACGGGGGAATGCTTTCATACCACGCACCTCATAGCTTATCAGCCACAGACTCTCTGCATGTTAAGGCTCTGTGCTTTGCAAATAACCTATGTTTCCCCTAGGTCACTCCAATTATCCCTGCTGACTGATTAAATTCAGCTGAGATTTCTACTGAAAATGGACCTCACCTGTACAAGCAGTCTCTCTCTCCCTGGCTGTGTGGGGGCAGCTTGAATACAGAAAGTGCACAGCTTGCAGCTGTTAGAATCGTGTGTGAGTAACAACCATAGAGATAAACGGTTGTTTTTTCTAGTAATCCTATTAGAAGACCCAGCTATGATCAGAGCTTCTGACTCTAGTTTATTTAGAGGCTCAGATGAATAGATGTTTTTGCAGGGTAGTTTTGTTTTCTGGCAAAAGTGTTTTTGTTAAAAGAGACTGCCCATCATTAAAGGAGCAGTGGGAAAGATCTTAATATACTGTCATTCTAATTTGTATCTGCCTGAAAAGTCTCTTTTAGATACTCTAGACAACTGCTCTAATTAGAGTCTATTTACTAAGCGTCTGTTTGTTGATTTCCATAACTTTTCTGTTGGTTTTGTAATCTGCTGATTTACTAAAGGGAAAATCGATGGGAAACCAATGAAAGTTCAGCCTTTAGAATGGAATTAAACATCGGCTCCATATCAATGTATTTTCCATTACACATATAGAAACTCCGGATTACTAAGCATTGAATTCACAAACCTAGAAACCAATGGAAAAAAGCCCAAATAATAGACTATTAACTGAGAAGCAAGTTTTTGTGTAAAACACATTCTGTAGGTGAAAGCGTCATAATGATACTCATAAAGAGGGACAAAAACCATGTGGTGCTCTGTTGCTGTAGGAGTAATGGCTATCGATTCCTACCTATCTATACACTTTAAAATGTTTAGCGTTGTGTTTCCAAAGCACAAAAAGGTATTATTCACCAAAAAGCAGATAGTTACATGCTGTGATCTAAATACAATTAGCGTAAACAAATTATACAATCACAAGGTACAGTCAATACATACGCAGGCGCTCTAGATCCAGATTTCCGGCATCAAATGTGAAGCCTCCATCAGAAGAAAGAACAAGCAGACTAACTACTGGAAATAGAGCGTCCGTATATGTACCCTTACAGAAATAGGCAATACAATAGAACAAGTTGGCATAATCCCATTGGTTCTTCTTAATGGTTCTTCTGTTACAGTACAGTTCATAGGTCAGTTTGTAAGATCACAGTCAAGCCTCCAACAGCTCTTTGTGTCCATTTTCCCACTGAATAACAAGTCTAAACTGGCTGCATTACAGAGTACATTTTAATGCCTAACTCTCTATGATCCATAATTCCCAGGCACATGTTGCGATTTCTTTGCCGATGGAACCGGAAGCCTGCAAATACACAGTGGTTTAGAATAGCACCAAACACGGTCTGTTTATCATGTACTAAACCTGAGATCTTAAATACAGTCGCTTTATTACATACTTAATAATAAATAAAACCTTGAATATAAACCTTTATGCTAGGGAACCTTTTTATGCAAGTGTGCAGTGTGTAATACCCTTTTCCACCAAAATTCCGGGTCTGACCCAGAGTTGGAACAGGGTTCCTATCCGGATCAGACCCCAAATTTAGCCGGTGTCGATTCCTGAGTCGGCGCCGCTCACACCGTAGTCGGGTCTGCATAGACCCAGCTTTTCCGGCGTGAAAGTGGATGCTTAGAGATGACGTCATCTCCAAGCGCCACTGAAGCCGGACCAATTGGCCGGCTTGCGGCGCACTGCAGGTCATCAAGACCCGGAGTGTGCCGTACACACAGCAGGGTTTCATGGGTTACTCCCATGTTAAACCCTGCTATTTACCTGGGTTGGATTGCAGGGTCACTCGACCCGGCGATCCAACCCTCACCCCTTTTACACCAAGGAGCTGCCCGGGTTAACCCTGCAATAACCCGGGTTTTCGCTCCAGTATAAAAGGGGTAAAAGTGTAAGCATATTAAGAAAAGCCTCTAGTTAGCGTTGTGCGACTACATGTTTGTGGAGTACACTGTGCTACGTGTTTTGCAGGGTTGGTCATATTATATGTTTTAGTAAATGTCTGTATTTATATAATGAGGACTTTTAGCTTCTTTCTATTGCATGGGAATCGCATGACGCTAAATAATAGCATTGGCGTATGTACTTATAATGTGTGAGATTCGCTAAAATGCCGCTGAGAGGCCATTCGCAAAATGGCGTCTTGCGGCCATTCGTAAAATGGTGTCGTGCAGATTTTAATTTTAACAGATTCTGTCTCAGCCAATTATCCGGGTTCGATATGGCGTATCAAGGCTAATCTATTCTCACCATTTAGATGAAATATGGGAAGAACCAGGAGGCAGTTACAAAGGACCAACAGCAGCTGCCAGAAGTCCTACGGAGCCCAAGTTCTTATATGGGTTGTTGAACCTCAATGCCATCTCTGATGCTCTGCTGGTGAGGTCATACAGATGCTCGGCCTCAACAGAATCAACTTAATAAACTTGTAAGACCGCGTCAAGGATCAGCTTGAGTCAGACACAAGGTCGCAAGCAGTTTTATGCCTGCTGTGTGCTCTGCATTTTTTTGCCACTGTTTCCTTCTAGCCAGTCACCTCTAGTGTAGTAGCAATCAGTCAACCAACATTCTCCTGCCATCTCTCCCAGGTGTTGTCTGCCCGATGATCCTCTCCTACACCTCAATTTGCTTCCCTAGTCAGTCGGCTTATGTCACTAGACTCTACATTTTAAATGGAAACCATCATGAACTAAAATAGACTAAATAGGCAGTACATCTAATGACCAAATTGCAGGTCATTTATTTTTTTACCGTGTATATAAATGACCCTTGTTTTGTATAAACCCAGTAAAAATTGGTGATTTCACTAGAGATTACCCTTTTCTCTACAACACTTAACAAGCCCCAAAGTCAGCAAAAGCTCTCACCTGGTATTGTCGGCATTATCCTTCGCTGGCTGCCTCTGGTGAAAACTTTTTTTTTTTTTTTAACACACTAACGGATAGTGGAGGATGAAGGATGCTGGACCTTGTCAATATCCTTCATCTATTTTGGACCATATCTACCTAATACTTCTATGAAGTGCCAGTGATATTCTGTTTATGGTCCTGGACCATCAGAGACTTATTACTTCTGTGACTGCACTGGCTACACTGTGACTGGTAGAGCTTTCAGTGGGAAACCACTGCCAGTCACAGTCTAGCCAGTGCAGTCACGGACTGCACTGACTACAATGAGGTGGTAGATTTTACTGCCCTACAGCCCCTAGGTAAAATCCGCCACTGGTAATAAGTAATAAGTCTCTGATGGACCATGACCATAAACAGAATACCACTGGCACTTCATAGATGTATTAGGCAAATACGGTCCAAAATAGATTAACCATATTGACAAGGTCCATCATCCTTCATCCTGCACTGTCCGTTAGTGTGTTGAAGGAAAAAAAAAACAGCTTTCACCAGAGGCAGCCAGTGAAGGCATGCCAGTAGGAAGCCGCTCCTCTGCATTTCAGCCAGTCCTACCTGGCTACTAGGGGCTGCAGCCGATGCAGCCCCTAATAGCTAGTGATATGCTCATGTGCGGCTCCCGGCGCTTGTATGACCTATTATGCTGGCACTGGGACCTGACTGGAAGGTGAGTATCTCCCCAGTCAGATGAGTATGCTTCTGCTCTACCTGATTACATGTCACAGCCCACTATATAGCCCCTTGCTTGTGCAATAACATTCTCTGGGCAGTTGCTCAGCTAGAGATAATCATTTTATTCATACAAAGTCTTACACTCCTTTTTGTTTTTCCTACATAGTGAAACCCGCAACCACAAGTGATTCTATAAATAACATAATTTGAATTACATGTAATTACATCCTTAAGTTTATAACACTCTTTGTTATCTAACTCCCAGATGAATGGATGTTTATCTATATGTTTGTAACAAATACATTTGTTACATGGATAATATCCTGATTTTTTACTTGAAAACTTTTCAGACTGTGTTTGATTTGATTTTTACAGCACACAACATACTTGGTGCTAACTTATTTAAATTGTGGCTCTACTAAATATTAGTTTAGGCTTGTCTGGGAGGTATGGACCTATCACTGGATCCCATAATAGGATATTACAATGCTTATCTAAAACCCTCTTTAACGTCTTATTATCTTTATTATACTGGGTTATAAATGGTCTACTAAATGGATGTGCATCAGTTTCTATTTTTGGGTATTTTCTCCATTAGTTCAGTTCTACTCTTTTTGCAAGACATTTGTCTGGCTTCCTCAATTTTTTGATATTGTAACCATTGCCGCAACTAGTCATCGATGATGAATAAAGATAAAGTTTGTTCTCGCTCTTTCTTTATCTATCTATCTTTCTATCTCAGAATACACTACATATTTATACACAAGGCAAGGTTTAGTTCTTTAAAGTGGAGTGCTGGTTTCTGTATTTTGTATACTGTATATACATATATGCAATTGTCCGCAACCACAGTTAGTACTGAAATTCCTGGGGTCGTACACAATATATGAACATGGAGAGAGCAGCTCCAGTCATCCAGTCATAGTATTTATCAAAAGAAGATTGGGGTGCCCTCACCAGTTTGTAGAGTGAAAAATCCTTTATTGAAGCACATCAGGGGTAAACAAACACTGATGTTTTGGTCAAGATCCAGGTCCTATAGGGACCGAAATGTCAGTGTTTGTTTACTACTGATATACTTCAATAAAGGATTTTTTACTCTACAAACTGGTGAGTGCACCCTGATCTTTTTTTGAGATAGACATATCTATCTACAATCTCATCACACACTCTCATCACAAGTAAAGTACAGTAAATACATATACATAACATATATATATATATATATATATATATATATACAGTCAGGTGCATAAATATTGGGACATTGACAGAATTTTCATATTTTGCCCTCTATTCACCACCACAATGGCTTTGAAATGAAACAAACAAGATGTCCTTTAACTGCAGACTTTCAGATTTAATTTGAGGGTAATTACATCCAAATCAGGTGAACGGTGTAGGAATTACAACGGTTTCTATATGTGCCTCCCACTTTTTAAGGGGCCAAAAGTAATGGGACTATCAACTCAAAAGCTATTTCATGGACAGGTGTGGGCTATTCCCTCATTATTTCATTATCAATTAAGCAGGTAAAAGGTCTGGAGTTGATTCTAGGTCTGACATTTGCATTTGGAATTAGTTGCTGTCGACTCTCAATATGAGATCCAAAGAGATGTCACTATTAGTGAAGCAAGCCATCATTAGGCTGAAAAATCAAAACAACAATCAGAGAGATAGCAAAAACATTAGGTGTGGCCAAATCAACTGTTTGGAACATTCTTAAAAAGAAAGAACGCACCGGAGAGCTCAGCAACACCAAAAGACCCGGAAGACCAGGGAAAACAACTGTGGTGGATGGCAGAAGAATTATTTCCCTGGTTAAGAAAAACCCCTTCACAACAGTTGGCCAAATCAAGAACAATCTCCAGGAGGTTGGTGTATATGTGTCAAAGTCAACAATCAAGAGAATACTTCACAAGAGTGAATATAGAGGGTTCACCAAAAAATGTAAACCATTGGTGAGCCTCAAAAACAGGAAGACCAGATTAGAGTTTGCCAAACAACATCTAAAAAAGCCATTACAGTTCTGGAACAACATCCTATGGACAGATGAGACAAAGATCAACATGTACCAGAGTGATGGGAAGAGAAGAGCATGGAGAAGGAAAGGAACTGCTCATGATCCAAAACATACCACCTCATCAGTGAAGTATGGTGGTGGTAGTGTCATGGCGTGGGCATGTATGGCTGCCAATGGAACTGGTTCCCTTGTATTTATTGATGATGTGACTGCTGACAAAAGCAGCAGAATGAATTCTGAAGTGTTTTGGGCAATATTATATGCTCATATTCAGTCAAATGCTTCAGAACTCATTGGACGGCGCTTCACAGTGCCGAAGGACAATGACCCGAAGCATACTGCAAAAGCAACCAAAGAGTTTTTTAAGGCTAAAAAGTGGAATGTTATGCAATGGCCAAGTCAATCCCCTGACCTGAATCCAATTGAGCATGCATTTCACTTGATGAAGACAAAACTGAAGGGAAAATGCCCCAAGAACGAGCAGGAACTGAAGACATTTGCAGTAGAGGCCTGGCAGAGCATCACCAGGGATGAAACCCAGGGTCTGGTGATGTCTATGCGTTCCAGACTTCAGGCTGTAATTGCCTGCAAAGGATTTGCAACAAAGTATTAAAAAGTGAAAGTTAGATATAGGATTGTTTAGTTTGTCCCATTACTTTTGGCCCCTTAAAAAGTGGGAGGTACATATAGAAACCGTTGTAATTCCTACACCGTTCACCTGATTTGGATGTAATTACCCTCAAATTAAATCTGAAAGTCTGCAGTTAAAGCACATCTTGTTTGTTTCATTTCAAAGCCATTGTGGTGGTGAATAGAGGCCAAAATATGAAAATTCTGTCAATGTCCCAATATTTATGCACCTGACTGTATATGTATATATATATATATATATATATATATATATATATATATATATATAAAACCAAAAATGAAACCAGAGCAAGTCGGTAAACCAACACACCACTTTCATATGCAGAAAAAATATTTAATATAGTTTAATTTCATAAATATGTCATTATAAATAGAACGACTATATATCAGTTCACATAAAGTGCAAATGTGGCAAAAAAGTGCAAATCCGAAAAAAGTACTTATCCAGTGATCTAGTGGTGTGAACTGACATAGCAGCATAACAAGACATGGTCCATGTGATGTCATCGTCACATCGCAAACAGTATACATTGCCCCATCTATAATAACATAATTGTTAGTAATATCAGCAGCACATCAAAGGCATCCCACATACCATAAATCTATGTAGGCAAATCGTCCCCTCATGCGGCTCCCTTGATTGCCACAACCAGAAGTAACGCACAATGTGCCACATCTGGGTAGTGGGAGAGCTGGAACGCAGTGCCTAGCAACCCAATGCTGGCATGCGTTCCACCTACACACTAAACAAATACAGAGGTCCAACAGGGTCAATCTCAAACAAGCCCAGTGCAGTTCAATATAGTTAGGTATTTAAAGCAAGCAGATGCCTGAGTTCACACTAAGAGCATAAAAATGTGTTATAAAAATAGAGCCACATATACAAATATACCAAACATAACCATACATCAAAAAAAGTATATATAAAAAATACAAAAAACAAACCTATGTGCCCGATCACCAGCTATTAAGGATCTGTATATACAGATCTAAATCAAAATCAGAAAATGTCATCGCTTTTAGAGTGCCAATCATAAACACTATGGATCTTCATTGAATGCTAAGTCCTTATACAAAAATAGAAAAGGAATTAATTTCATTGAGGCCTTTAGGGGCCACAGTGTCATGATGGTGTATCCACCATGCCTTCTTCTTCAGTAATTTCAGGCCACGATCACCTCCTGTCTGAAGAGGTGGTATCCAGTCAATGATCATGCAATGAAGTTTTGAAAGCTGATGTTTCTCATTTAGCAAATGTGTGGCCACAGGTTTATCAGAGCAGCTATTATTATGAGCCAAACGTATCGAAAACCTGCGCTGGTTAATTTTCTCCTGGAATGTGCATATGGTCTTTCCAATATAAATGAGACCACAGGGACAGGTCAGTAGATAGATCACATGGTCCATCAGACAAGTAAAATAGAGCCAAAGGTAAATCTTCCTTCCTGTGTGTGGATGACTAAAGTATTTGCCGGTTACCATTCGACGGCACTTATAAAAGCCTTTCTGCTGGGATAACCAGTTTCCCTCAATTGGTATTGTTGGTTGCATATCTGGGCTCAATAGGATATCCTTTAAATTGGGCCCTCTTCTTATACTTAATAATGGTCTCTGACCTTGTAGCCTCTTAAATGCTGGGTCACTGGTTACCAAATCCCAATGTTGCTTAACAGTTCTTTGTACTGTTTTTAAGCTATCACGACTCGTGCTCAAAATAATCCTATTGAGTGTCCTATCCAAGGGCTTTGCATCCCTTAGTCTACTGTGGAATAATTTCTTGGCTCTGGTGAGACAATTCATAACCATCTTGGGTTGATAGCCCCTCTCAAGAAATCACTGTTTGCACTCATTTAGCTTAATCTCTGCTCATGCATTATCAGAGTTATTCCTCAATATACGCAGAAACTTCTAAATCAATAGATTCGATTAAAGTGAGTCAGGGTGGTGACTCAAAGTCCACAACAGTGTGTTTCTGTCTGTTGGTTTCCTATATAACATATATTCAAGTGTGCACCGATGTAAACTGCGAAGTTTACATCCAAAAAATTCATTGTTTTTGCATCTATTGATGCTGGAACTCGTATTGGACTTTTGAGAGCCTTCAAACGATTGACCATAGTGTTGAAGGAATCAGCATCACTCCCCCATAGCAAAACGATATCGTCTATAAACCTCCTGTAATACAGTATATTCTCAGAGTTTTCCTGCACAATACATTCTTGTTTATATCTGTTCATGTAAATATTTGCATATGCGGGTGTGATATTTGTCCCCATCGCAGTCCCCATGATTTGAATGTAGTACTCACCCTGGTACATAAAATGATTGCACATTAACAGCTTGGTTAAGAGTTCACAAATAAATTCAATAGGTGGACCTTCATAAGTGCCTTGGGGGAGAGCTTCCCTAACTGCTGCAATTCCGTCAATATGCAGAATTGTGGTGTACAGGGATAGAACATCCATTATGTCCAATAAGGCATCTGCGGTTAAACATTCAATATGGATTAAATCATTCAAGAAGTGGCCGTGTCACTTAAATAAATCTTGATTTAACAAAGGATTGCAAATAGAAATCAAGAAATTGCACTATTGGTTTATAATAGCTTTTTATGCTCTTAGTGTGATTTCAGGCACCTGCTTGCTTTAAATACCTAACTATATTGAACTACACTGTTATGATAAATACTGAGCTTGTTTGAGATTGACCCTATTGGGCCTCTGCAATGCGTTCCAGCTCTCCCACTACCCGGATGTGACACATCGTGTGTTACTTCCAGTTGCAGCAATCGAGGGTGCCGTATGAGGGGACAATTTGCCTATGTAGATTTATGGTATGTGGGATGCTAAGGCCTTTGATGTGTTGCTGATATTACTAACAATTATGCCATTATAGATAGGGCAATGTATACTGTTTGCGATGTGACGATGACATCACTTCCAGTCGCGGCACACTGTTTAGTTTTAACCTAATGTATATGGGTTTATAAAGGCATTCGGGTGCCTGTAATAGATTCTTACTACATTATGTCTGACCGTGTGGTAGGTTGTGGTCTTGAGAAAGGTCCCTGTGTGGACCAAAACGTCGACCAAGGACAACAGTCTTTTACAATGATGCAATTTTTGAGTATATCTCTTATTTTTCGCAAAAGCCCGGTGAGTGCACTCTTTTCTACTATCTATCTATATATATATATATAGATAGATATGCATTTACTGTAATTTACTTGTGATGAGAGTGTGTCACGAGAGTATATATATATATATATATATATATATATATATATACATATATACATATACAGGTTTGTTGACAAATAAATGGCAATGATTAAAGACAAATCTGTGACATTCACATACTCGCCACTTCTGATTCAGTGTTCTAAGCTTGTAAATGTCAGGACTTGGCAATCTCAGGGGGCTATTCAATTTCCCTTTATCATATGAATAAAAGAAAGGAACTTTTTTCTTCACATCTTTCAATTGTTCCTTTGTAAGCTCTATCTCTAATAAAAAATAAATAATTTTCAAGGCCATATTATTTCTCTACATAAAGTATAGAGGAAAATAGACTGAAAAGAAACATTTCATTGTGAGTGCAACTGATTCACTCGTATAATGAAGTTTAATCACACAAAACTTCTCACTACACTACACTAAGGATGATGTGAAGATTCAGGGAAATTGAGATGCAAGCACACAAGTAAAGCTGGAAATGAGCGAGTAGCTGTTAGCACAAGCCTTCATCAAACTGGCAAAGATATTCAATGGAATCGGTATGCAATACCGACGGCTGAATAGCCGCCAGTTCTCACACCAATGCCGGAAGCCCAAAGGGAGGACATTCTGATAATGGCTAATAAGTACTCCAACCCTCCCCTGTCCCCCCCTAACCCTAACCCTTCCTTGGTGGTGCCTAACCCTAAAAATCTCGGGGTGGTGCCTAATCCTAAATCCCCCCCCCCGGGGTGCCTAAACCCAAACTCCCCTTCCCGCACCCTAAACCTAACCCTCCCAGGGGTGTGCCTAACCTCCCTCCCGGGGGTATCTAAACCTAAACCCCCCCCCACAGCTACAACCTAACTATCCCCGGCTTACTTTGTTGGGGATTATGGCCGTCGGGATTACCGCGTGGGGCTAAAGATAGACGTAGGCATTTTGACACCTATCTTTACTCTCAGGTCGGCCATCTGCCATCGGGATTCCGACAGCCAGCATTCCAGTGGTAAATAACCGCATCCTATTCCAATAGCATAAAGAAATAGACAGACGTATAAGAGAGGTGACTGGGCATTGGTAGACAGGGTTGAACAGATCTACAATGAGTTAATATGTTTTTATTCTATTTATATCAGAGGTCGGGCCTGTCTGACTGAGCTCTGGCAGGTCCCTTTGACCTCCGGCTTAGTCCTACCTGTTAAGGTCCGTACACACCGGATGATTTTCTCCCCGAACGAAAATTGTCCTGTGTGTCCCCGGCAGGGGTTTGCTCAGTGTTGTTAAACACTGAGCACAATACTGAACTAAATCAATACCGATTTTGTTCAGTGCCGGGCTCCCTCCATCATCCCCGAACATGTTCGACCTGACATTAGACTAGATGAGGGCTGCCTAAGCTGGAGACTATTTAAGAGTTCTAAATTTTTTGTGATGGGTAGCCTAGAGAAGCTGTTGCTAGGCAGATTCTTGTTTGTGAGGTATTTTGTTATCATTTAGGGTCAGCCAATTAAGGTTGATGGGGGCGGGTGCTTTTAGGCTGTACTATTTAAGGCGGAATTTGAATAAGGTTCTGCCTCTTTTCCAGTTGGAAGCCAGCTAAGTTAAACCTGTATCGCTCTTGTATTACCTCAGGAGTTGTGCCAGTTTTTCTGTCCTCTACTGTTTAAGCCTCATTTTCCCTTATCACTTTTCTTAACCTTGTTTATTTAATATTGTATCTTGCAATTTTTCTTTAGTTAACTTTAACCCAAACCTCGTTTAAGCCCCCCCCCTTGTCTGCTTTACTTCACCACTCCTTTTCCTTTTTATTGCTGCATTGTGTTTTCCTTTACCCTCCCTTTCCCAGTCAGGATGCCGCATCCCAAACGTTCTGCACCCCCTCCCCTCTGTTTAGTGGAGGCAGCCTGCCCACTCGCAGCCGCAGGCTATCACCGGCCTGTGCTTTTGGCGTGCCCTCCTTCACCTGGGGAGCCCGACGGCGTTCAGCTTGTTCTTCAAACGGGAGGTGAGGCAGCTCCCCATTTTCCCTCCTCCGGGCCCCTGCTGCCTGTGCATGCGGCGGTGGAGCCTGGTGGCCTGGGCGCACACTCAAGTCGAGCGTGTGTTCCCGCGCCGGTGGAGGGCTGTGATGACCCCCCGCGAGTCGGGGATGTAGAATCCCCGGCAGTGGTAGCTCCGCTGCTGGCCTTACCTTCTGGCAGTCCTGGCGTCCATCGCCTCCTGGGTGTCCTCCCTGGCAGCGCGGTGGACGCTGAGGAGGGAGAGGAGTCATGTGACAAAGCGCATGCCGGGGACAGGGAATCCCCAGCTGCGCTAACTATCATTAATGAAGCGGCAAGTGGTATAGGGACCCCTGGCCTCTCTGCGGAGGTCTCAGGGCCCTTGCCAGGCGCCATTTTAGGGGTTGCAAGGGAGAGGTCTGCAGCTCCTGAGATGGCTGAGCCTGTTGGATATTTGAATAGGGCGCCACCTGCTGGTTCGGCTGCGTATGTGCAGGCCATGAGCACTGCAAGCTCATGGTTAGCAGGTTATAGTTTACACCATCAGCCCACTATTTTAAACTCGCATAATACTTTTTGCGGGTTATGCCGTTAATACTTTGCCCGTTAATGCCCCTCTTTTTCAGGCCATGCCTGCTGTCAGTACGGCCCGGCAGCCGTTTTTCCAGATGTCAGGGTCACATGCAATCAGTTCTCAATTACCTTCGGTGGTTTCCTCTCCACAGGTCGTGCAAACCACATGGTCATTAGGCACGCATCTTGTTTTTCCCCAGCATTCCATTTTCCCCACCATGACAGTTTCTTACCCCTCCTACACCCCCTCCGCCCCTACTTTTAGCCAGCTTCCCTATGGTCAGCCGAGTCTTTTTGGGTCACAACAGCCACTTAGCCCATATGGCTCCTGACACCCTGCTTACGCTTCACCTGGATCCTGGTTGCCAGCATACCCCCCGCCAAGCACTCTGCAGCAGAGTATTCCTCAATCACCAGTAGTTTCCGCTCCTTATTTTAGCCCCGTTTCCATATTGAGTCCAACTGTTCCGGTTACTGCATTGCAGGTGCCTCCCATCCCTCAGACCCCCCCTCCCCCTCCCCCAACACCAGTTGTTGAGTCAGTGTCCTCCGTGGATGTTAACATGTCTTTTGCCACACCTGATGTTCTCCCTAGTGGTTCAGCAGCTGCTGCGGTATCAGACGCGGTGGAACGTGTCTCGGGACGAAGTTGCGGCATCAGGGAGCAATACTACAGGGACGGCAGGAATGATATCGGAGGATTCGGAGCTTCCAGGCCCTTCAGGAACAGGTGAGCATACATCTGCACAGATTTCCAATGACAGTTATTCGTCTGATTCATCTACTGGCAGCGAGTCATCGGGGTCCCCTAAACGCCCGCGGAAATTAGCAAAGTTGATTGCGCACCGCATAGTCAAGAAAGCGGCAAAGAGCAAGGGCCCTGAAAAAACAGCTGCGCCTGCTGAAGTGCCACCATATTCTGATATGGTGCATTGCGTCAATACGGCTATTATGAGGGGTTTAAGGAAGATAATCCGGGAAAAGATAAGAAAGGGGAAATATATTGATATGTTTACTCTCACGGATGACATGAGGCAGGATTTTGAGAAGGCCAAGAAGACAGGTGGCATTGGGGAGAATGCTTTTCATAGTATTCATCATTGGATGAGGGGTGTTTTAGTGTTTGCTGCTTGTTACCTTGAAACTAGGCATGGGGAGCACATGAACATGCTTAAATACATTTACCTCGTTCACGATATGTTCTTGGCTTCTCGGGGTTATGTTTGGAGAGATTACGACGAAAAATTCCGTCGTAAGCAGGAAGGAAATTTGGTCATGCCTTTGGGGGTAAAAGACGTGGAGGCGTGGCTAGAGGTAACTCAGCATAATAAAAACCCATCAGAGAGTCAGTATAAGAAGCAGAGTGTAGTAGGGAAGGGCAGCTCAGGGTACATGGCAAAAGGTAAATGTTTTGCCTTCAATGATGGGAAATGTACTAGAGGGACGAATTGTCGTTTTCGCCACTCCTGTCGCAATTGTGGGGGAGGACACCCAGCCAAGGACTGCAAGGGCGGGGGTGGTGCATCCCATTCGGAGCAGCGGGAGAGCGCTGGGGCCAATAAATAGGGCGCCAACACCCATTGTTTTAGAAGAACTTAGTAAGTGGTTGGCGCATTATCCTTTGCGGGATGATACTAAGTTTTTGTTTGATGGTTTTAATTTAGGTTTTCGTTTACTCATTTCCGTTTCTTTCCAAGTAGTTGCTCGCAGAAATCTCAGGTCAGCGAGGGAGTTACTGCTGGTGGTGCAGCAGAAAGTGGATACGGAGGTTCAATTAGGACGTATGTGCGGTCCTTTTGATGCGGAACCCCTGCCGGGTTTGTGCATTTCCCCCCTGGGGGTGGTGCCCAAGAAAGTACCCGGCAAATTCCGTTTAATCCAACATCTGTCTCACCCACGCGGGGGCTCTGTCAACGACGTCATTCCCGAGGAGCTTTGCAGGGTGTGGTATCAGTTGTTTGACGATGCACTGTGTTTGATTCGCAGTTTTGGCCCTGGGGCGTTAGTGGCAAAGTTACATATCGAGTCGGCTTTTCGGCTACTGCCACTACACCCCGATTCCATGTGTTATATGGGTTTTAAGTTGGAGGGTAAGTTCTACGTGGATAAGTGTCTGCCCATGGGGTGTTCTGTTTCTTGTGCCTATTTTGAGAAATTCAGCACTTTCCTTCACTGATACATTGTCGCGGGCACAGGTCAATATGGTGTTGCCCATTATTTAGACGATTTTCTTTTTATAGGTCCTGGAAATAGCAATATTTGTCAGGAAGTTTTGCTTTCAGCCAGCTCGTTGTTTCATGTTTTGGGGTTTCCAGTTGCTCAGGAAAAGACAGAGGGCCCCACTTTTTGTTTGTCCAATTTGGGTATCGAAGTCGATACCAGGGCGGGATGCTGCCGCCTCCCGGCAGATAAGGTCCAGAAGCTTTTGGAGCAAATAGAGGAATGTTTGCAGCTAGAAAGGCTCTGGTTGAAGCAGGTGCAGTCCCTTTTAGGCTCTTTTAATTTTGCTTGCCGAATTATTCCTATGGGGCGGATTTTTTGCCGTAAGCTTGAGAAATCAACGGCGGGTGTGCTGAAGCCGCATCATACCATCCGCCTCTCTAGGGAAATCAAGGATGATCTTCGAGTGTGGTTTTCCTTTTTGTCAAATTTTAACCTGGAACTCATATGGCCTTCTAGTACGGTTTTTAATACCACTCTGCAATTATTTACCGATGCGGCTGGTTCTACGGATTTCGGAGCATTTTTTCAAGGGGAATGGTGCGTGGCGCGTTGGCCGCTGACATGGGTCGCACAAGGTTTCATGGCCAATCTATTGTTACTAGAGTTATTTCCAATAATTGTGGCTGTGGAGCTTTGGGCCACCAGATTGGCGAATCAGAGCGTGGTATTTCGATGTGACAATCTGGGGGTAGTACATGCTGTAAACAATCAGCGCTCATCTTCCCCTGAGGCTTTGAGGCTTCTGAGGCATTTGATGCTGAGGTGTTTGCAGTTTAACATAAATTTTTCAGCAGAACACGTACCAGGCGTTGAAAATGACATAGCGGATGCTTTGTCACGTTTCCAATTTTCTAGGTTTCGCGTTTTGGTGCCTGGGACTGCCCCTATTGGCTTAACATGTCCTCCTTATGTCTGGCAGATTATCGAGCAGGCATAGCTGGGCTGGCGCGTAAGTCCTTGGCACCATCTACATTACGGGCATACACATCTGCGTGGCAGGACTGGGAGGCTTACAGGGTTAAGTATGGGGATGCGGGTAAGTCACAGGAGGATTGCTTGTTAGCGTTTGTTTGGGGTCACTACGAAAGGGGTAGATCTAGGGCAGCCTTGGCTGCTGCGTTAGCAGGTATTTCCTTTTACTCGAAGATTTACCAGATACCTGATCCCACCAAGACATTTGTGCTATCTAGGGCTCTTAAAGGTTGGGCCAGAGATAGACCTGCCTCTGCGGATGACCGCAGGCCCATTGATTTGAGCTTGCTTCGGGACCTTATGTCAATATTGCCATCGGTGGCTGCGATTGATTTTGAAGCCTTGCTTTTCGAGTGTGCTTTTTTATTTGCTTTTTTCTGTGCCTTTCGGGTCAGCGAGCTGGTGGCGGTTAATAAACATTCGGAGGTCACCGGATTGCTGTCCCGAAACGTGCTGATTAAAAAGGAGTCAGTCTTGTGTAAAATTCCCCGTTCTAAAACGGATCAGACTGGCCGCGGGAAGTGGGTTTCCCTTAAATCCCATGACATACCTGACATCTGCCCTTTGCGCCTCGCGGGCCTTTGCAGTCAAGCAAAGCTGGCGGGGGGTTTCCAATTTTTAGTTCATGTAGATTCTTCCCCTCTTATGAAATTTCAGTTTGCGGCGGTTTTTAGGCAATGTTTACTTGCTTTAGGCTTGAAGAGTGAGGAGTATGGTACTCACTCATTTCGCATCAGCACTGCTACGTGCGCTGCGGCTGAAGGAATGCCAGCTGCTGCTATTCAACAAATGGGGAGGTGAAAATCAGCTGCTTTTCAAAGTTATGTTCGTTGCGATAAGTTGTGATGTTGCGCCTGTTGCGCCAACACAGAAACGCTGCTTACCTGTCAGTTTTTGAAAGATTAGCTTTCAAAAACTAGGGGTGTGAAGGGATTTTTTAAATTTTTCCTCCGCGGGGGCCTTAATTATAATTGGCTATACAAGTGGTCCACGGGAGGTTTTTTAAGTTTTCTCCTTCGCCTGGGTTTATGTACTAACATTGTATGTCGCATGTGTTTTTCATTTACATTGGTTTTGGGTTCACAGTACATTATCAAACGGTTAGGTGTCTTCTTTTTCAGCATCCACGGGCTCTACGGAGCAAGTATGGCTGGTGGGCCACTCCTATATGTTTTGGGCTGAAAGACACCCTCTAGCCAAAAGAGCGGTTATGCTAATGGGCGGCCGCACAGTTAGATGGTTAGGAGTCCGAGGATTGCATTGGGATTCCCTTTTGGGTCTGGTTTTTAGGCATGAGAGGCAATGGGGCCATCCTGATTGGTTGATTATACATTTAGGAGGTAATGATGTAGGTCATATCAAAGGCATCGAGGTGATACTAAGAGTCAAAGAGGATTTGGATAGGGTGTTGTCCCATTGGCCGGGGGTACGTTTAGTGTGGTCGGAAATTGTACCTCGTTTTAATTGGAGAGGGTCTGTAGATGTAGTTGCTTTGGACAAAGCCAGGAAGAAGGTAAATATTGCAGTAGCTAAGTTTGTGTTGGCTGCCGGGGGTGTTGTAATCAGGCACCCTCTTTTGGTTCTTGAGAATGCACAGTATTTTAGGTATTTTTTCTGTTTTTGATTAGCTATTTTGTTGTTGGGTGGAAGGCTGCGGTTCATGGAACCTGGCGTGGCAGGAAGGTGCTACTAACCAGTGGCCACATGTGGCATAAGCGGTCGTTGTGAGGCACTTGCCCTTTTGAAGGACGGCGAGTGGGTCCTACCTATGTGGGTTGGACAATCGGGCACTATTCTTTGCGGAAGTGTCCGGACTGTGCCAAAGTAAGGGGCGGTGAGACTTGCACAACGCAGGTTACGCATTTTTGAGAGGTGGGGTTGTTTTAGTCGTCCTCCAATTTTTGTATTAAGATTTATCTGGGCTAGAGCTAGGTAGTGGTAGCGCCTTCTTTTGCCACCCTCTTTAATTAAATTTGCAGTTTAGTAAATAAACCAATTCTAATTCAATCTAAGCTATCGTTGTCTGTGTGGTTATTTCATTTAGAAGTTAAGCTTAGCATAAGAGGTTATTATGTTTTTATCACAATATATGTATGAACGCCTTAGACTAGACGAGGGCTGGCTAAGCTGGAGACTATTTAAGAGTTCTAAATTTTTTGTGATGGGTAGCCTAGAGAAGCTGTTGCTAGGCAGATTCTAGTTTGTGAGGCATTTTGTTATCATTTAGGGTCAGCCAATTAAGGTTGATGTGGGCGGGTGCTTTTAGGCTGTACTATTTAAGGCGGAATTTGAATAAGGTTCTGCCTTTTTTTCAGTTGGAAGCCCCACCCTCCCTGCCCAAAACCATGTGTTTGTCTTTGTGTTGTTTGTCTTTACTAAAATTTCTTAGATCAGTGGACGGGAAGGCGCTACTAACCAGCGGCCACATGGACGTAAGCGGTCGTTGTGAGGCACTTGCCCTTTTGAAGGACGGCGTGGGTCCTACCTATGTGGGTTGGACAATCAGGCACTATTCTTTGCGGAAGTGTCCGGACTGTGCCAAAGTAAGGGGCGGTGAGACTTGCACAGCGCAGGTTACGCATTTTTGAGAGGTAGGGGCGTTTTAGTCATCCCCCAATTTTTGTGTTAAGATTTATTTGGGCTAGAGCTAGGTAGTGGTAGCGCGCCTTCTTTTGCCACCCTCTTTAATTAAATTTGCAATTTAGTAAATAAACCAATTCTAATTCGATCAAAGCTATCGTTGTCTGTGTGGTTATTTCATTTAGAAGTTAAGCTTAGCATAAGAGGTTATTATGTTTTTATCACAATATATGTATGAACGCCTTATCGTCAGGTTGGACAGGAGGTTCGGGCGATGAACGGCAACTACCAACTACAAATGGGAGCGTGCATTGGTAGTTGCCGCTCATCATTTTGGCCCTGAACTAAACTATTTTTTTGAACGACTGAACGATTACGACGTCGTTTATCGTTCAGTCGTCAAAAAAATCGACCCGTTTGTATGCACCTTTAGACTCCTTCCAACATACATGACATTTAAATGTTATGGCCATATAAATTTTATTAACTAAAACACATTAATATAATAAATATAACAGAGCAAGTAATGGTAAAGCTGTTAGCAGCAGATAATTCAGGCATTGTCCGTGAAGGTGTCTTTAATTTAAAGCTGCAAACAGAATTAGGGGAATCATTTGCAGAGACAAACATGGCTGCATCCATCTAGGAGGAGAGTTGCAATATCACACTTTTTTAGCTGGTAGTGTAGCTTGACCCCTGTCATGTCTCCCCTGCCTACACTAAAATCCTAATCTGGAATTAATTTGACTTTATTCCCATTTTGGTGTATTTGCAACACAGTAAGTATGAGAGACATTAACTCTCAAGTAACTTGAGAGACATGTCATGCTTTAAAAAAACCTCTATAGTACTGAGCACTCTCTCAAACCTTATCAGCAATTGTAAAGAGGGCCTGAAGAATAATTGTGAATAATAATATTAAAAATTATATTTGCTTACTTTCCCTGGAGGCTTACATATTTTGGTAGACCTCTCAGATTCTTGGTAAGATAGACTAACCTCACAGAACCACAGTGTGCACCTCGAACTGTCAGAATGCAGACTGCAAGATGATAACACTGTTCTCCAATACACAGATGTATTCATTAATCATTATCATCAGTTATCGCTCAGGAAATTGTCCTGTACAAAGAATATACGAGTGAGATTTAGATGTAGATCAATACTGTATATTTGCTTTGTTTACCAGAAGAAGGTATGCTAAAGTACATGAAAATGGTAGCTTTTCTCAAGCACATAGATGTCATCTTTACTTGTTGTTCTTAACTTCTTCCCAGCATTTGCTCAGTATAAATGACCAATGAGCTTAGCCAAATTATACAGAGTCATTGATTACAAAACCAGGTGCAATTTTGTTGAAGAAGCATTAACTACAGACCTGCTATAATGCACACCCAGGTGAATGCTACAAAACGAACATGGGATGCTGTCAGTATTTTACCTTCGACAATGCAATGTACAGATACAATACAGATTCATCTGGGCAGCACAGATGGTGTAATGGTTAGTATTATTGCCTCACAGCACTGAAGTCGTGTGTTCAGCTCCCACTATGGCCTTGTTTGGAGCAGGGACTGATGTGAATGGCCAAATATTCTCTGTAAGGCACTGCGAATATGTGTGTGTTATATAAATAGCAGGTAATAAATAAATAAAAAGAAAGGAGGATCTGAGAGCAAACAGAAGATTACTTGTGCAGCCAGGACTGGATACTCAGGAACCTAGAAAAAGTTTGTTAACTCAGGGAACTTGGAACATGTTGTAAACTCTAGAACCTCAGAGCAGATTGTCAATTATGGCAGTTGTGAAAAGTTGTCAACTCTGGTAACTAGACCCTATGGCAAGATAAAGAAGAGGCAAAGAAGAGGCTGGGACCGTGGTTAGGCAGTCCATTCTGAGACCTCAGGCAAGGCAGTGATTAAACCTTAGGCATGGCAGTTATTCATGAGACATCATACAAGGCAGCGACTGGACATCTGGCAGGGCAGTGACTGAAACTTCGGGCAGGAGAGTTCTCTAAAACATTAAGCAAGGAAGTGACTGAAATACTGAGCACAGCAGTAATCTCTGAGACCTTTGGCAAGGTAGTGCCTGGGACCTCTGTTAAGGAAGATATCTCTAAATCCTTGTCAAGGCATTGTCCAAGAAGCTAGGAGCAAAACCATAAAATCCATCATGATTACACAGACAGACTAGATCCAGAATCACAGTAGAACCAGCAAGAACCTCTCTCTGGGAAGCCTTAACAGAATGATCTGGCAGTGAGAATACCACTTAGCGAGAGTATACTGAATCCTTACACAAGCAGATGCAAAGGACTTGAAGTAGCATCTAGACATGTTGTACTGTACAAGCAGGTGAATGCTGGAGAGGAAGACAGGATCCTGACAGAATGCCCCTCTAAACAAGATGACATCCAGCTGTCTAACAGATTCATCAAATGAAAACACCCAAAAGTAGCACCTGAGAACAAAAACAGGATCACTTTGGGCAGCAAATATAAGTGGCCTAGGTGTGACTACTCCCAGGGCTTAGATATCTTCAGGCTTAATAATTGTCTTGAGCAAATGAACAGAAATTAAGTAGTAGACTGTCATCTCAGGGACATCAGAACAGGCTTTAATCTCAGGGACCTTGTAACAGCCAGTCATCTCAGGTACTTCAGAACAGGCTGCTAATTCAGGGTCCTCCGAACATGTTGTGAACTCTGGGACCTCTGAACTAAAAGTCAACTCTGGGACTACAACACATCCTGTAATCTCTGGGACCTCAGAACAAGCTGTAATTTTGGAATCTTGGAACAGTCTCTCAACTTTGGAATTCATCAGAAGTCTAAAATGTATTTGTTAAAGTTGGATAGAAAGGTTTTTATCTATCAGCACTATCAATGTAATTAAATGCTTATCGTTGCAATGTAGAGTTTTTTTGTTGTTGCTTTGCTCTATTTATATGTTTATTATTTATACATTATTTAAAAACCAGTGTGGCAGTATCTTCACTGCAATGTTGTTTGTTATCACTGGTTTGGTAACTTTTATAGTAAAATAAAAATAATATTCCATCTATCTCTACTGAACTAAACAGCCTCCATCAGTACCATAGGTTACACCTGGTGGTGCAGTAGATAAGGGTCAGGGTTACCTGAACATGATCTTGGTAGCAGCAGGGCAAATCCCCTTCGGTAGCGCACAGGTTTTACTTGCACAGTCTCCCTGAAAAAAATGTTTCAAATGTAGCAAGTATGATTAAAAAAAATCCAAGGTGACTGAAGAGCAACATAAGTTTTCTTTTGCGATTACAACAATGCATCAGTCATCCGGACTGATAGAGCATTGCACGAGTCCTGATACATTTTGACGTAACACTGGCAATGTATTGACCTTAGGTCATTTTGTGTTTGACTAAATTTCTGTTTTTCTGTTTAGCAATTGCCTTTCGCAACCTACAAGACTTGACATGAGAAATCACCCAGAATACGTCACTAAAAACAAACATGCAGCAAATCTTATCATCAGTCTCCATATAGCAAACACTTTCATACTTACTTTTCAAAGCTAAACAAACAAAGAATGATTCAGCTTCTTTATCCTTTTGAAATAAGGCATCAATCCATCCCATACAGAACAAATAAATTAAAATAATTTTTCCTTAAATAAACCAAAGCTGGGGATGAAGGGTGTGTCCAATTTTGGTGGATGGTCTCCTTGGTAGCAGCACTAATAGCCAGCAACAATGTCTTACTGCCCCTTGGTGCATCTGGGGAGAGTCCTCAACACTGCCCACTCAGGGGTGAATGCAATATAGTTTAACAAATGAGCCTCTGCATATATTTTAATTTGTAGTCATAAATTGCAAACAAGAAACTAGTCCCACAGGCTGTGCAACAGTCCTACATCTGCTGCATGACAGGATTTATGGGCATTAAGGTGCACCTTATGATGTAATAAATGCCAGAGATTTCTTGTGGATCAAAGAAAGCAGCTTATCTTGCAAATCCACAGGAACTAACTAGTCATGCATATGAAGGAAATTAATCAGATCCATATTGGGGAGAAAGGTCCTTCGCAAAGACTTGGAAGCATAAATGTCGGTGTTCCCCAACCTATCCCTTCAATATCTCAAAACTGCAGCATAGTTATTAGCAGCCATGGCTCCTTAGCTGTTTCTGAAGGGGGGGGGGGATAATTGTGCGCATGCGCAGGATCGCAATCTCATGTGTGCACACAAATTAGCAAATCGGACAGCTTCTTAGGATTGAAAACAGTATACGAGCACTACTGAAAAGTCATTAAAATGTAAATAACTAAAATGTCTAAGAGTGATAGTTTGATAAAACTGGATGTGTTATGCTGGTGATTTTATGTGATTGTAGAAGCACTTTATGTAAAGATTAAAAACATGCATATATAAAAAAGTTGGTAACACTTTGTATCCATTTACGTGTGTGAGAAATTGCAACACTTCATAAATGATTGACGTAATGTTTATAGCTCTTTTATGTCCAATATTGTGGAGAGTCCTCGGGGTAAATGTACTAAGAATCGAGTTTGGTTCGAGATGCCAATCTCAGGAGAGTTTAGGCATGATTTTCAACTCGCAAATTGACTAAAGGCAAAGTCGGGTGAGTTGAGATTTCTCTCGTAAAACTCAAATGAGATAGCAAACTTGAATCTTATCACCATCGGGCAAACTCGGAAGTACTTTTCACCTAAAAGATACAGCTCGCAAATTTACTAAGAATCGAGATGACAATCTTGGGTGAGATACCTGCAAACTCTCTGCCAAATTGAAGTTTAAAACTGTCACCTCCGGAGCTGCGAGTTTGGCTGAAACAGACACAAATCATTGTGATTTGTGTATGTTTCTGCCTATAAATAGTTTAAATAGGGTATATTTAAAAAAAATAATTACTGTACATAGGGTCCCGCCCCAAAAGCCTAACCAGCCTCGGACTTGCCAGCCAGTTCTTGTATCTAAAATTACGTGGAACAAAATGAGTAGGGTTCCACCGTAATTTAGGTACCAGCACCATGCTGCAGGGCCAGTCTTGGTTTTAATTATAAGGGGAAAAAATTGTGTTTGGGTCCCCCTATAAATAAAACCTGGGATTTTGGGGGGGCCCTTCTTAGGCCCTTCTTAGCCCTTAAATGACCCTATGTCTTTTTTTATAACATTTAACCTGTTTTTTAAAGGTCTTAACACACAAGCAGCCAGCACATATCTCACTGATATTGTGCCGGCTGCTAGCTCGGGAGAGATTTCCAGAGAGAAAACTCTGCAATCTCGGGTGAGTAATCTCATATTCACTTGCAACTCGGGGGAGATATCTCAATCTGCTTCACCCTCGGCCAACTCACTTTCAGCTAAACTCACTTCTTAGTAAATTTGCGAGATGAAAAACGGGAAAATCACCCGAGATGCGGCGATGCAAATCGATATAGAAAAAAACTAAACTCGACCATTCTCGATTCTTCTTAGTAAATGCACCCCCTGTGATCTGTTACAGCGGAATGTACGGCAGGCAAGTCTTTCATTGGGGCCAAAGATTGGAGGTACTAAATCTCCCTGTCTATCCCTCTCTTACCTCCTAGGCGTCCAGAGTGTGGAGGCAGGTCTTCTCTCTTGCTGCTGCCGGGACGGTACAACTTCTTAGGACTGCATCAAAAGCCGTCAAGGCTGTCATGATAGCAGGGGAGTGGTGTTATCTGCTATTGCAGTCCAGACTGGCAGCCCCAGGGAGAGAAAACACCTACCCCTGTGACTGCTTGTCCATCAAGTGATTAGCCTGGAGCACTTCCAATGGGAAGTTATTGCCACTGCTAGGCAGTCCTGCAGGTGTCGGATTTTACAGGGGGGGAGGGCTGCATCCCTGCAACCCATTGGTAAGATCCGCGACTGGTTTTTAAAGAGTATATTAGGGAAATTGCTGTCCCATTTGCCCTAGGCTAATAAATTTCCTCATACTGTTTCTAGACTGCCCATGTTTTTTTTTTAAAAGTTGCTGAATATGGAAGTACTGTATTTTAAAGACTATCATTATGACTCAAAAGACTTGGGATGGAAAGAAACATTTTGCTATTAAGTTTCATAAAAATATATGTGATCATGGTAAGTTATATCTACCAAAAATTAATAACGGAAACAGTTAAAACACAAACCCATGGTGCTAAAAAAAAAAATCAGTAATTATATATGGTAATTTCTGCAGCTGCACAAAATAAATCTGTGTAGGATTTACAAATAAAATGAAATAGGAAAATATACAAAAAGAGCAGCATGGTTTATACCGTAAATAAACAAAAAGCACCAAACTTCACCCCCCACATGGTCCAATTTCACTTCAGACTCATGGTGATAAATTTACTTAGAATATGTCCAAGTTAGCATTCTCGTGAGAGTTTCCCCTGACTTTCAAACACAGATTTACTAAAGGCAAACACGGGTGTAAAAAGACACGAATCTATCTGCAAAACACATCTGAACATACAAATAAAAGTAAATACACCAACGAACCAACTCAACAAGTACTTTCCATAGACAGTAATACAACACAGGGATTTACCAAGAATCGTGTCTGCAAACAAAATCGTAGATGGAGCAAACACGGGACAAAATAGAGTTAAGAATAGACGCTCTCCTTAGCAGCATGGTGTGCTGAAGCACTGCACAGAGACCAGTGTGACCTGTGCAGACTTCTGTGTTTTACAGAAAGGGTAATGGCACAACAGGGGGACACAGACTGGGGTCCCCCTGCCAAACCATTCTCCAGCCCCAAACTGGTCAGTCCAGGGCTGGCAATTCTTGGAAATCCCCTTGGATCCTACCCCGATTTTTTACTACTAGAATGGGCTCACAGGTCATGGGCTGGTTATCTGGTTATGCTATTTGGGAAGGGACCCCACACCATTGTTTTTTTCTGCTTTTTTTTTATCTTAAGTCTGTAAGTCTGGAGGGACCGTAAGTGTGGCATATAGCTTTACTTACCTATGGCCCGAGTAATTTGCATTAATTGAATCGAACCCTTAAGAGTCAGATAATTCTGTATTTATTACAAATGTAAAACTATGGTATGGATATTAGAAGTTAATTCTCTTTTGTGACTACATTATAATTATTATTGGGCACCCGCAACATACTGTACACGTCTAGTGCACTGTTCTTTGCCAGTCATGTATGATAAATGAATAGTTCTTTATGATACATGGCATGATATTAAATATGTGCAATGTTGCTCAAATGTTATGCATAAAATGAAACTTATAAATGCTATAATCATAAGAATATATATTTTTTAGGACTCCTAGTATTATCTCTAATCTAGATCTCCTTCTCAACCAGTATGCGTAGGATATTAGGACCACTTCTGATTAGTTCTCTGGTGTTTAGGAACATCCAACACACTGCACATTATTATCACTGGTGTTTAGGAACATCCAACTCACTGCACATTATTATCACTGGTGTTTAGGAACATCCAACTCACTACACATTATTATCACTGGTGTTTAGGAACATCCAACTCACTGCACATTATTATCACTGGTGTTTATGAACATCCAACACACTGCACATTATTATCACTGGTGTTTAGGAACATCCAACACACTCCACATTATTATCACTGGTGTTTAGGAACATCCAACACACTGCACATTATTATCACTGGTGTTTAGGAACATCCAACACACTGCACATTATTATCACTGGTGTTTAGGAACATCCAACACACTGCACATTATTATCACTGGTGTTTAGGAACATCCCACACTGCACATTATTATCACTGGTGTTTAGGAACATCCAACACACTGCACATTATTATCACTGGTGTTTAGGAACATCCAACTCACTACACATTATTATCGCTGGTGTTGAAAAAGAATTTCATGAATTGCACAGAATGTTTCCAAGAATAAAAAATAAAAAGACATACAATCACCAGGTTGGGAACACCTTTTATTCAGTTAATATTCACATAGTGTTATTTTACTTGGCAAACCTCACATAATACACAATAGCTACTAGCACATTATTGTTCAACCATAGTGGAGAAAACAGTATAGGTTGCTACGTTGTTGCTGGATTTTGCTCTATCTATATATATAATAAAAACAAATGTCCTGACTGGCTGACAAACTGATTGACTGGCTCATCGACGCCCAGTCCAAATCCCTGGGCCTAGAAACATGAAAATTGGGGAGTAAATTCCTTCCATGACTTAGGTGCCCCCTAAAAGGGATTTTTGGAAATTCAACTCCTAAGGGGGTGAAAATGGCTAAAATGTTTCCTACCCCTGTGCAATGTCCTGCCTGACTGACTCATCGTGGCTGTAGCACAGTTTAGAATTCAAACACCAACTGTCATCCTAAGGGCCTCCAAACATCACTGGCAGTTGGTGTGGCTCCCCTATTTGAAAAGTGAGGGAAGGGAGTGTGCTACTACAGAGGTGAGAGAAGAAAATGTGTTACAACAGCAGTGAGAAGGGAATGTGTTACTATAGAGATGAGGGAGGGTAATGTGTTACTACACAGGCGAGGGAGGGGAATGTCAAATGTATTATTACAGGGTGAGGGAAGGGAATGTGTTAGAACATGAGTGAGTGAGGGTAATGTGTGAAGTGAGGGAGAGGAACAAGTTTCCTCAGACATACGAGGGCTGAGAAACGCGTTAGCCCACCTTATTTTCTTATTCATCACACGGACCTTTTGACCACCTATTACGGTGGCTTATAACCATCTGCCGCTGCATATTTGACAGAGCATGGAGGTATAAGAACGGTTCCCTTCCTTCCAGGGGCCGCCTACCAGCTGACACCTGGCTTGTTATCTTTCCCGGCTTTCCCTTACACGGAGCTCCGACTGCTGAATACAGTGATCATCACCAGTTGCCGCGGATACTACGGAGCACGAACCAGTCGAAAGGCTCTAATCAGGCGTCCCATAACAGTGGTAACCCTGGGTTGACATCTTCCCGGTGCCTTATTATAAGAGGTTCCACTATACCAATAGGAGGTTATATTATCCCTCTGTGTGGTGATACCTATTATCAGAGTGGCATTCCGGACACTGCCCTCTGTTCTTAATTGGAGTGA
Source organism: Taudactylus pleione (assembly GCA_031769625.1). NCBI lineage: Eukaryota > Metazoa > Chordata > Amphibia > Anura > Myobatrachidae > Taudactylus > Taudactylus pleione. Next base: position 39,984,946 of record JAUIMM010000025.1, on the reverse strand, counting down.
AACCGGGAATCAAATCAAACAGGTCAGCTTGTATTGTGCATAACTAAGCTGTTCAATAACTTACATAGTGAAGCTTGCACAATGATCAAGCTATTCACTCGTTTCCTTTTTTAATTATCTGGGATCATTTATACACCTCCATCATTTGATAGAGGTGCATGGACATATGGAGCTACATTCAGATATCTGATTATACCAAATCTTTTTTACAGTATATATTTTAGTTATATTTATGTTTTTATTTATGTATGTAGCATTGTCGAATACACAATCCATATAGTCAATGCACTATTATTGTGGACACCTATATGGTCCAAGTCTGTTTATTCTGTAATTTATGTTATAGTCATTTTATTGCAATATTTATTATTAAATATATAATTGTTACATCCCATTGCGCTTTCTCCCATTGTTGATTTTTTTGTTTTTTTCCACTAGAGTGGTTAGTCACCACTCAGAGAGCAGCAGACGGATTATCATTTTATTATTGTTATAATCACAGCACCCTTCATTGTTGTGTGTTTCCTGCAGTGCTAATTAGCATTGTGCAGCAGATATCTGTGATATCCAATACAGAAATGACAGTTTAAAAAATGGCATGATACACAGCGGATGCCTCCCGATGGATTACAGTTATCATACTAAATGAGTATTTATTTGCAAGTGATTGACAAGCAGGGACAATTTCTGGCGGCAATAGGGGAATGGCGACTCAAACAGAGGAGTGTTGCGACCGTCTTCAGGGCATGTCTCAGTTCCGACGGCTATTTCGGAGTAACCGTTACTCAGAAGTTCTATCTGCTTCCAATGGTGCATCTTTGTGTACAATCTCTTGGATTAGTGAAGACTGTATGAATTCCTAATGATCTATACACCCTAAATGTCACTATTTAGCGTTATAAGTCGCACAAGAAATAATTGCTTTCCAGACTTTGATTGTGGTTCCAAAGCACAAAAAGTTATTATTCACCAAAAAGCATATAGTTACACGCTGTGATCTAAATACAATTAGTGCAAACAAATTATACAATCACTAGGTACAGTCGAATACATACGCATGTGCCCTGGATCCAGATTTCCGGCATCAAAGGTGAAGCCTCCGTCAATAGCAAGAAAATTATGACTATCTATCAGATTCAGACTGCCTGTATATGTACTCTTAAAGAGATGATAAGCAATACAATAGAACAAGTTGGCATAATCCCATTGGTTCTTCTTCCTGGTTCTTCTGTTACGATACAGTTCATAGGTCAGTTTGTATTGTAATAGTTCAGCCTCCAACAGTTCTTTGTGTCCATTTTCCCGCCGAAGAACAAGTCTAAACTGGCTAATTACATTACATGAACAGAGTACATTTCAATGCCTATTTCTCTATGATCCATAATTCCCAGACGCATGTTGCAATTTCCTTGCTGATGGAACCGGAAATCTGCAAATAAAAAGTGGTTCAGAATGACACCAAACACGGTCTGTTTATCATGTACTAAACCCTAGATATCAAAATACCTGCATTTCACAATAGATTTGATAACATATAAAACCTTTAATATCAACCTTAATGCTAAGGAACCTTTCTATGTAAGTGTGCAATATGTCAGTGCGGGGATATTAAGAAAAGACGCTAGTTAGCGTTGTGCATCTACGTTTTTGTGGAGTACACCGTGGCACATGCTTTGCAGGATTGTTCATATTATATGTAATAATAAATGTATGTATTTATATAATGAGGACTTTTAATAGTGTTCTATTGCATGGGAATCGCACGACGCTAAATAAAAACATTGCCGTATGTACTGATATTGTGTGAGATTCGCTAAAATGGCGTTGGGTGGCCATTCGTAAAATGGCGTCTTGTTACCATTTGCAAAATGGCGTCTTGCAGATTTTAATTTTAACAGATTCTATCTCAGCCAATTATCCAGCTTCGACAACTTCGGTGGGCGTCTCAATACAAATCCGGTGGCTGCGACAATTACATACTTTTGCACAGTTTCCGTGTACAAAGATGCAGTAGCAATGGGATTCTGCATCCGACATCGCCATAGTGTGCGAATCAAAATCAGGCCATTAAAGTAAAAAAGGACTTGATACATATGCCCCCAATAAATGAGTTGATAGATCAAAATAGACAGACTGTACAAAAAGTAAATTCCATGTGACGAAAGTCTGGCCACCTCTCAACTACATATTAAAAGAAGAGATGTGCGCTGACCCCCGTGTTTTGGATCTGTATCTCCTCTGGTTTTGGATCTGGATTGGTTTTGCCAAAACCGCCCTTACATTTTTTGTTTTTGGATCTACATTTTTTCTAAAAAAAATCATAAAAACTGCTAAAATCACATACAATTGGCCTGTTTTTGTTCCTACAGTATTATTAACCTCAATAACATTTATTTCCACTAGTATCCAGTCAATTTTGACCACCTCACAGCTCACAATATTGATTTTTTTTTCATCTAGTTAAGGGCTAAAAGTTTGCATCCAGCTAGCTGGCTGACTAAGCTAAGTTGACAGCAGTGGACGGCACTAACATGTGACAGTTCAGCTTCGAACATGGCACAGAGGGGCATTGCAGTGGTAGACAGGATGGCACTTTAATAAACTATATGACCCCTAGGAATTTTAAAAACCAAGAATGTATTCCTTTACTAGGTCAGAGACCCGACGGAGTTGGATTGTTTATGGCAGCGTTTTTCAACCACTGTGCCATGACACATTAGTCTGCCACGAGTGGTTGTCAAGTGTGCCGCTGCAGTCAGCTCAGCGCACTAGTACTGTAGAGTGTTTTATTCCTGTGGAGGCCAATATGTGTGTATATTTTTATGTGGGAGTCAATATTTATGTTTTATTTATTGGTCACGCACACCACATAGCCGGATAGTGTACCTTGGCAATTTTAAAATCTTGTGTAGTGTGCCTTGGGTTGAAAAGGTTGAAAATCACTGGTTTATGGACTGAAGACAGGGAGAGGATGGAAGGATTGATTAGTTTTTAATTTATTTAATTTAATAGTTTGATTCTTTAAAAAGTGTATGAGAGAAGATCAATCTAGGATCAAGTTCTTCAGTTCCTAAAAGACACCTTTGATCTGGAGAAGGTTTTTTTTTATTTTTTTACATCATGATCTAATAAAAAAAATGAGGTGGCCTGGCTTGTGGAAGTGCTGCTAGAACATACTGTAAACAGACATTTACTAGTTTATACTCAGAGAGGTTGTTATGGATAATGGGACCAAGACTTGCTGTTTACATCAGAGGAAAGCAGCCTATAGTTCTCCGCCCACCCCATCAATTTGGTGGTTCAGAATTTTCTTTAAATAATTTAAAGGGGCATGCAGGAGATGCTGTCTGTGGTAATTACAATTTCTGGACATTCATAAACCATAACATTAAAAATGTCAGGCAGCAATGCCCCAAACAGCGCATAATGCAAAGAAAAGAGGTGCAAGATGGAATTGTCCTTGGCCCTCCAACCCACCCTTATGTTGTATATACATTGTATGTACAGGACATTCACAGTAACAAACCAATCACTTCAGCGACAGGGTCTGCCACTTGTGGCTGAAATGATTGGTTTGTTTGGACCCCCCACAAAACAAGCTGCCAATGTGCAGTGGACATTGATGGCAATGATCCCATACACAAACTGGCTTTACAACATAGGTAAGATCAGATGTCGTTATCGTCATCCCCATCAGTGTGTACATCCTTGTCTTCACACAATATTAATTTGTCCCTGCTGGAATCCACTATTACAAATGCTTCTGTATTTTTTTTACTTAATTGCTGGTAAAGGTCTTCCTCGTGGAATTTGTCATTCATTTTGATGAACATGATCTTTTCCACATTTGGGGAAATAATCTCCTACGCTGATCACTGACAAGGTTCCCGACTGTGCTTAAAACTTTTTCAGAGTACACACTGGAGGGTGGGCAACTTAAGTAAAGCAAAGCCAGTTTGTGTAAGGGACTCCAAATTGCCTCTTTTTCCTGCCAGTAGTGAAACAGACTGTCTGACATGCCTATTTGGATGCTATCCGTAAAATAATCATCCACCATTCTCTGAATGGTGACCGTATCAGACAAAGGCCCTCATTCAGAGCCGTTCGCTATTTGCGTTCGTTCGTTCAAAAACAAGGGGTGGCTATGCAAATGATCCGTTCGCACATTGCAGTCTGTTCACACTTCTAAGTCTGAACGAGCGAGCAAAACATACGCTCGTTTATTTGATAAAAACGCCCCCTGGCCGCTCGCACCATACGTCATGTCCGCTATTTATTAGATTAATCGAGTACATCGAACAGGATATGAACTGCTCGCTATTCTTGTGGTTGGTTTTTTCAACCGCTATTTTGCGAGCAGTTCTGAGTTAAAAAAAACCAAGTGACGTGGTCATTGACGCTGCTGTATTAATTATGCACACCCATAAAACGCCCGTTTTGACTTTTAAGCACGCCTGCGATCAGATCTCCACTCCCCGTTTTCAAGCACCTTCCCCTGTTACCATCCACATACGCCTCATTCTGTCACTCAAAATAGCAGGCACTCGCTATATTGTGTACAAATGATTTTCGGCCGCACTGACTGGTTCGCGCATGCGTACTAAAAACCATACGCATGTGCAGATGTGCGAACATCGCTCGGAACGAGCGTACTGCCGCTAGCGAGTTGCTCTGAATGAGGGCCAAAGTCACGGTAGACATGTAACTCATGTAACTCATTGTAGGCAGTTCTTTCAGACCCAACCAGATGCCATTAGGCTTTGCTGACTGATCTGCATCACCACCAGTAGTGGGTCTCTTAGGAAAATTTAGTTTTTTCCTGGCAGCCGCAGAAACTGAAGGAGGAAATGCTGCCGTGTCACGTCCCGCTTGAGCTGACAATTTTTTCACCAACAGCTCTTTGCATCTTTTCAGATATATGTCCATTGGAAAGAAAGACACAAGGTATGACTTAAACCTAGGATTAAGTATGGTCGCCAAAATATAGTGATATGATTTCAAGAGATTGAAGACCCATGGATCCTGGTGAAGAGAATGAAGGGCTTCATCTACAAGCCCGACAAACTTAACAGAATCACTCCATTTCAGCTCCTCCTTCAGTTTCTCCAGCTGCTTTTGCAAAAGTCTGATTAGGGGAATGACCTGACTAAAGCTGGCAGTGTCTGAACTAACTTTAGATGTGGAAAGTTCAAAGGGTTTGAGAACCTTGCACAACACAGAAATTATTCTCATCTGCGCTTGCCTAAGGTGCATTCCCGATCCTCTCCTTATGTCATAGGCCATATTGTAGCCTTGGACTGCCTATTGCTGCTCCTCCATCCGCTGAAGCATATAGAGCACAGGTTCTCAAACTCGGTCCTCAGGACCCCAAACAGTGCATATTTTCCAGGTCTCCTCACAGAATCACAAGTGAAATAATTAGCTCCACCAGTGGATCTTTTAAAATATGTCAGTGAGTAATGAATACGCCTGTGTACCTGCTGGGTGACCTGGAAAACGTGTACTGTGTGGGGTCCTGAGGACCGAGTTTGAGAACCACTGATATAGAGGGTAGAATTCCACCTAGTGACTACCTCTTGCTTCAGCTGATGGCAGGGCAAATTCAGCAGTTCTTGCTGGTTCTGAAATCTTCGACACATGCCCCTATAATTTTAAAAAAAATGTTGCACCACCAAATTAATTGTGTGAGCAAAACATGGGATGTGTTCGAATTTGCCCACATGTAATGCTTGAACAATATTGCTGGCTTTGTCAGAAATCACAAATCCCGAGGAGAGTCTAAGTGGGGTAAGCTTTTTTGCAATGATTTCCCTGAGTTTTTCTAAAAGGTTCTCAGCAGTGTGCGTCTTAGTGAAACCGGTGATACACAGAGTAGCCTGCCTCTGAATGAGCTGGCATTTGTTAGATGCTGCTGCTGATGTTTGCACTGTTGGAGGCATTACACCTACCCAGTGGGCTGTCACAGTCATGTAATTTTTAGTTTGCCATGTCACACTTGTCCACATATCTGTGGTTAAGTGGACAGTGGGCACAATGGCATTTCGGAGGACATTAACAAGGTTTTTTTTAATGTCCTTTTACATATTGGGAATTGCTAATCTAGAGAAGTGGAATCTAGAAGGGACATGGTAGTGGGGACACACAACATCCCTTAACTGTGTAAAAAAACCACTGCACTAATGGCGGATACTGGATGCACATCTAATACCAGCATAGCTGTTATGGCGTCAGTAATCCGCTATGCAACTGGGTGTCTGCTGTCATACTTGTTCACCACTGCAAAGGATTGTTTGACAGTCAATTGTTTGGTTAAACTAAAAGTAGTCTTCTTCCTGGTCCCCTTCTGGGATAAAGACCCACTCACAGCAGCATCAGCAACAGGCGTAGCATTCAAGGATCCTTCTGAGGAACCACGGATAGGAGTCAGTCATTTTTTATGATATTGGATGCAGGAATTCTTCCGATCACGATTGAGGATGTTGATGATGATGCAGGTGTTGGTGGTGGAGATTGCAGGCGCTTGGATCTAACAGAGAGAAGATAGCAGCTAGGTGACACTAGACTGATTGTTGTTACGTTTTTTTACCCAAAGTTTCTGAATTTGAAAAACCCTTTTCAATTTGATGAATGAGCTGCAAGTGACATAACAGGGAGGAGGTTCCTAGATGGTTATGGTCCTTACCTATACTCAATGTTACTTGGCAATGGTTACAAATGGCTTGGCAAAGGTTGTCCGGATTTGTCCGAAATAATTCCAACATGAGAAGTGGATTTTTCGGTCCTTTGCCCAGACATGACAACAATGGGATTTTTCCCACCATGGGCAACAACTGTTACCTGATTTACGGTTTTTACACAAACATCCTAAGCATCAACATACTTATCATCATCATCAACACCCTTGTTGTTATCGCCAACTACATAAATATCCTCCTCATTCTCCTGGTGTAATTCCACAGAAGCATCCTCGATATCTACGTCAGTATATTGACTTGTGCTGCTCATCCCCACATTTGCAAAGGGCACACAAATGGTGGAAGGAGGATCCACTTCAAGTACAGTGTTAGAAAGGTTAGGCTCAGACATGGCAACCGCGGACACACTTGGACTCTCCTCAGGGATCTGTAACTTTTCAGAGCACACAGTTGGTTCCGGTGTCTTACTCATCTTAACAACTTACATTTTTTTTATACCTCCACTACAAGCAGATGGGCTTAAATCATCACAACTAGAACCACCAGTCCTAAATAAAGGCCAAGGCCAATTCCTTTCCTTGCCACTTCATGTAGTGAATGGCATATTGCCAATTTTTTGTTTCTGTAAAGCTAACTTAGCTTTAGGTTTTTTTTTTCCTTATCAGGGTAAAAGTTGATTTTACATGGCCTGACTTAAGCCCTGCGGCATCGGCCTTCATAGATGACGTTGACGGCCTTGCATTGTCATCTTGACTGCTGCTGACAACTACAAGACTGGTATGTGGTTCCTGCTCTCATGTCATGTGACTGTCCTTCATACTCACTGCAGTCTTGCAGCAGTGTCACCAAGCAATTATATCGCAGCTAACTTGCACTAACACACACAATCACCCAAAAAAAAATATATTTTTAAAACTGGGGAAGAACACCCCTGAATGAGACAGCAGCCCCTTGATAAATGACACAGGCAGCACCCCTGTGCAGCTATGTTGCTGATAATTGTGGCTAACTCACACACACACAGAAAAAAAACACTTTTGTTAATTTTTGGGGGGGGTTTTACACTGGGGGGGAGAGCTCCCCTGAATGAGGCAACAGGCCCTTGATTAACGACACAGGCAGCACGCTTGGCGAAGCTATGTTGTTAAGTGCGGCTAACGCGCACATACACACACAGAAAAAAAAACACTTATTATTTTTTTAGGGTGTTTTTACACTGGAGGGGAGAGCACACCTGAACGAGGCAGCATCCCCTTGATAAACAACACAGGCAGCAGCCCTGCGCAGCTACATTGCTGATAAGTGTGGCTAACGCACACACAGAAAAAAAAACCCACTTATAATATTAAAATACTTTTGTTTTGCACTTGGGGGTGGGGGAGCACCCCTGAACAAGGCAGCAGCCCTTTGATTATCGAAACAGGCAGCATGCTTGGCGCAGCTACGTTGTTGCTAAGTGCGGCTAACGCGCACACACACAGATAAAAAACACTTTTATTTTAATTTTTTTCACAATTGGTGTGACGAGCATCACTGATGGACAGAGCACCCCCTGGACAACACAGCAGCATCCCTTTATGGACTGCAGTGACAAAGGAGCCACTGAAGCCCCCCTCTTCTGTCTGCAGCACAGCTCCTATATACAATAACACAGCCCAGCCAGCCCCTATGGACAACAGCAGCCAGCCCCTATGGACAATAGCCAGCTGCTAAAGACAACAGCCAGCCCCTATAGACAACAGCAGCCAGTCCTTATGACTACAGCACCCAGCCCCTATGCACAGCAACAGCACAGACGCTATGGACAACAACACCACAGCCCCTCCCTAGCTTCCTCTTCATCTTCGCTTTCCACAGCTGGAATGAAAATGGCAGCGAGCGCGGGAACCTTTATAGGATCCAAAACCCCTAGGGAAGATGATGTTTTGCCTCGTTTTGAGATGCGAGTCAGACGGGAAAACCTGGGCCGGACTCAGATCTCGCCTCGGATCTGCAAATTCGGGTGGGCTTGATTCTCTGAGAACCGGTCCCGCTCATCTCTAATAAAAAGCCGTTGTCAGTCTATGCATTAAGCAATTTTGAGGAAGCACATGTCATTCAAGATGTATGTTTATAGCCGTTCTTCCTTGTAACAAATGTCTCAAAGTGATTGGTGCTTATTTTTTCTGTATAAGAGTTATTTCCCTTACTGAACCGATGCAGATGAAAGAGTACTGTGGAAATTGAAGTTTAGATGCATTATATTATGTAATATGCATCGGCAAGTGTAACAATGCAGTAAGGGTTGGCTAGTGCGATAAGTGCAGGCTGCATACCGCACACAATGGAACAATAAAAGGTGGAATAAATCCCTTACTCAAAACAGCTTGAGATCTAATTACTTAGAATTCGAGATGAGCAAATCATTTTGCCTATTTCACTTTTGGCAAGTATTCAGGTTGGTTCTCAGTGGGTGAAACATTTCATGGAAACAGGGTGCTTTGTATCATTTTAGTTTTAATGACTCACTCTGGCTCCAGGACAACCATCTACGAGACAAACTGTGTGGATGCTTAGCGATGAAGAGAAAGCAATCAGCGTGAGCCTATTTCAATGGTCATTTCTGCTGTCTCTTGGAAGCCTTTTCTCAAGAACTGTCTTTCGAGGCTTGATGTAATCCATGTAGGACTCACAGGCAGGTTTAGAAAGTAAATTGGAGCAATTCTGCTCAACAGTGTAAATGTTATCTATACATACATATCATCATCATACCATTTGTATATCGACAGTCAGAGTTACAAATCATACCAAACACAATCGTGCAGGACATGCAGACATGAGACAAAGGGTAGAAAGGGCCTTGCTGCCTCTGAGATTTTATATATGTAAATATAATTATGTATATATATATATATATATATATATATACTGTATATATATATATATATATATACATATATATATATATATATAATTTATATATATATATATATATATATTAGGGATGTGCACCGACCCCTGTGTTTTGGTTTTGGATCTGTATCTCCATCAAGGTTTTGGATCTGGATTTGCTTTTACAAGACCACCCTTGCATGTTTTGGTTTTGGGTTTGGATCTGTATTTTTTTTTAAATTATATAAACAGCTAAAACCACATAATTTGGGCCTGTTTTTGTTCCTACAGTATTATTAACCTTAATAACAATCATTTTCAAGCATTTCAATGCATTTTTAATCACCTCACAGCTCACAATATTGTTTTCACTATTTTTCACCAATATAGGCCAAAGGCTGCAGCGAGCTGGCTGGCTATAGTGACAGAGCAGTGGCACAAACGCACGGCAGTTTTAAAAAATACTGTATATGACATCTACGAAACATTACCACACAGCAGTAGCAGACAGGATGGCAGTTTAATAAACTATAAAAATGTCAGTCAGCAATGCCCCAAGTTGTGCAAAATGTAGAGAAAAGAGGTACAAGATATAATTATTCTTGGGCCCTCCCACCCACTCTTATGTGAGATATTAAAAAGGACATGCACAGTTTAACAAACCAAGCACTTAGCGACAAAGACTGACACTTTTGTGGCTGAAGTCTTTGGTTTGTTTGGGTCCCCACAAAACAATTTTTTGAAGGACTATCTTCAATTATTAAGGAGGAGGTTGATGATGAGGGTGTTGGTGGCGGAGATTGCATGTGCTGGTCCAAACTGCTGGTAGCTGATACTGGACTGCTTGTAAATAATTTACAAATTGTTATAATTTTGTTAAATAAATTGCATGAACTCGCTTCAGATTACGTAACGGAGGAGGTGCCTAGATGGTTAACATCCCTACCTCAACTTTGGCTTTACAAATGGTACAGATGCCTTCACAACTTTTGTCAGGATTTGGGTTAAAATAATTCAAGATGTAGCTTTTCTCGTCTTATGCCCAAGCATGACAATGGCATTCTTTTTATCATGAGCAGAAACTGCTGCCACTTGTGGTTGATTTACACAAACAACATCCTCATCATCAACATCCTCATTAGCGTCAGATAGGACACAAATTTTCCCCTCATCCTCCTTTTGCACTTCCTCCACACTATCATCCTCATTTAATACTAGCACAGCGTCATGGTGTCAGTGATCCGCTTTGCAACTGGGTGACAGCTATTATACTTGTTTCCTCTATCAAAGGATTGTTTAGTAGTCAATTATTTTTTTTAATTGATATTAATAGTAGACTTCTTGGTCCCTTTCTGGTGTGAATATTCACCCCCAGCAGCAGCAGGCTTAGCACTCAAGGATTCTTCTGAGGAATACTGGATAAGGGCTGATTCACCTAGCCTTATTCTGGATGCAGAACTACTTCCAATCATTAGTGAGAATATTGATGATGAAGGTGTTGTTGGTGGAGATTGTAGGTGCTGGGATCTAGCTAAGGGAAGGGAGATATCTGATGCTGGACTGTCTGTTGTTATTTTTTTAGCACCAGTTTCTGATTTTCCCAAAAATGTTCCATGAACTTACTGCAAATTATGTAACAGGAAGGAGGTTCCTAGATGGTTAAGGTCCCTACCTCTACTTACTCTGGCTTTACAATGGGTACAGATAGCTTGATAATTGTTGTCCAGATTTGGGTACAAATAATTCAACACATAAGAAGTGGATTTTTTTGTCTTATGTCCAGGCATGACAAAGGCCTTTTCCTTATCATGGGCAACAGCTGTTTCTTCCACTGGTGCCTGATTTACACAAACAACACCCTCATCAACAACATCCTTATCATCAACATCCTCATCATCAATATCCTTATTAGCGTCAGCTACACAAATATCCTCCTCATCCTGGTGCACTTCCACAGAAGCGTCCTCGATTTCTATGTCAGCATGTTCACTTGTGCTGCTCATCCCGGCTTCCTTGATTTTAGATGCCCTGACTTAAGCCCTGTATGCCCTTGGGTATTGGCTTTAGTAGATCACGTAGACTGACTAGTATCATCATGACTGGTGGCACTGGCAGCAGCTCCAGCACTAGTATGTGGTTCCTGCTCTTCTCTCAACTGATAATTCTCCATATCAACCTACAGTGTCACAATACTTTGATGAAATTGGGGTACACCTTACAGTGTCATGATATTTATATGAATATTACACTACATTTCCACTTACAGTGTCACAATATTTTTTATGAATATTATACTGCGTTTCCACTTACAGTGCCACAATATTTTTCATGAATAATACACTGCGCTACCACTTATACCCCTTTCACACTGGCATCAGATAGCCCGGGTTACTGCACATGAACACGCAGCAACCCAGGTTACTGCGCAGTGTGAAAGAGGCCAGTTGAAATAACCCAGGTCGACATGGAAATTCAACTCGGTTAGCAAGCAGGGTTGAACACGAGTTCAACCTGGCTCACAGTGCAGTGTGAATGGGTAGCTCAGGTCGATGTGATCCGAGGCCCTTTCACTGCATAGAGAGAGCCAGCGCTTGGAGATGAGATCATTTCCAAGTGCCGGCTCAACAGCAATGGAGGTGACGTCATCGAACTGGCATTAGTGCCGTTCCGGGCTGCCAGTCTGAAAGGGATCTCAGGCGGGTCACACCCGGGATCGACGCATACACATCAGACCCGCATTAGCGATGTGAAGGGAGTATTACAGTGTCACAATATGTTTTATGAATAATACACTGCTCTACCACTTAGTGTCACAATCTTTTTTATGAATACACTGCGCTACCACTTACAGTGTCACACTATTTTTATGAATATTACACTGTGGTACAACTGACAGTGTCACAATACGTGTATGAAATACTATGAATATTACAATGCGCTACCACTTACACTGTCACAGTACATGTATGACTGTGAATATTACACTGCGGTCTGACCGGCAGCGTCACAGAAAAAAAAATAATAATATAGTACACTGGGTTACTGTACAAAAAAAATATATATTATATTATTAATATTATTATCTTTTATATTTTTACACTGGGTACCCTTAAATGGATAGAGCACCCATAGACCGACAGAGCACCCCTAAAGGACACAGCAGCCCCTTTATGGATGGACAGAACACCCATAGACTGACAGAGCACCCCTGCAAGACACAGCAGCAGGTGATGGACGGACACTAAGAGTACCCCTAGGCTGACACAGCAGCGCATCCCTGCAAGACACAGCAGCCCCTTAATGGACAGACACAGCACCCAGAGCACCCCTAGACTGACACAGCAGAGCACCCCTGTAAGACACAGCAGCCCCTTGATGGACGGACAGAGCACAGTGACAAGTCTCTACAATACACTCTCCACAGCCAGAGTAAAAATGGCGTCAATGACCGTGGACCATTATAGATTCCAAAAATAGTGAGAATCCGACAGCGGGAGGATGACGTTTTGCCTTGTTTTAGGATCCAAGTCAGCCGGGAAAACCAGAGCCAGACTCGGATCCCAGCCCGGATCGTGAAGTTCGGGTGGGTCCACTCATCTCTAATATATATAAAATACTGTGAAAAAGTTTTAGGCAGGTGTGGAAAAAATGCTGCAAAGTAAGAATGCTTTCAGAAATAGAAGTATTAATAGTTTATTTAAATGCAAACTGAATGAACAGAAGAGAAATCTAAATCAAATCAATATTTGGTGTGACCACCCTTTGCCTTCAAAACAGCATTAATTCTACTAGGTACATACGCACAAAGGGCCTGATTCAGCAAGGAAAGCAAGGATGTGTACGCACACAATCGGCTGCTGCGAGAATATGCTAATGAATGCATACGCATGGCAATCGCAGCAGAATAAGCAGACGCCCAGCACTACATAATACCACCCACTTCCCTTTACTTGCATCCTCTATATCTGGCAAGACAGCGGAAACATTGGTAACATCGAGATCCATCGGACCCATACGCACAATAGTGGCTGACCTGACCCTGCCGCAGACATAACGAGACTTCTTGTGTGCATCTAGACCTCAGGCTGCATCCGCCGACGCAAGGGGTTAATTATGCACACCCCTAAAACGCATCCAAACATACAGGCACGTCTGCATTGGCCTGACCACCCCCTGTCACTACCCACAAATGGCAATTCCTGTCAATCACTGTGCTCTGGGTCTGCGTTGCTTCTGCAAACGCAGTTCCCATCGCAATACCTAGTTCGTGCATGCGCACTGTAATGCATATGCATGCGCTATGCAAAATAATCGACCGATTGCATGCGTCTGCATCCGTTCGTTCCTTGCTGAATCAGGCCCAAAGTCAGCGATTTTGTCCAATTATAGTGAGGTGTATGATGTACCAATCATACCAAACAGGTGATAGTGATCATCAATTTAATTTGCAGGTTGAAACACAGTCAATAACTGAAACAGAAACAGCTGTGTAGGAGGCTTAAAAATGGGAGAGGAACAGCCAAACTCTGCTACAAAGGTGAGGTTGTGGTAGACGTGTTCATGTCAAAGGTCTTATACATCATGGCAAGACTGAGCACAGCAACAAGACACAAGGTAGTCATACTGGAATGGTATTGAAATACTGGTGGTTCAAATCCCAACAGCGGATGCAGTACTGTATATTAAACTGAAAAAAGTGCTTAACGACTATTTTAAAATAAAAAATAAAAATACATACAGTATGTGTTGTTCCAAGATAAATAATGAAGAATGGAGAAAAAACAAAACCAGTCAGCCTCTTCATATATAACCTGTTCAAATGAATACCCCTAAAATAGATAAAAGAAACTTAGGGCAACACACATACTGTAGTGTATCAAATTTAACTATAATATAATGTTCTTCAATAGTTTCTTATATACGCACCACAATGTGAGTGTTTTTGTGCTCCAATATTCCATAGTGTTCATCCCTTATTACGTGTACTCCACAGATCTTAACATGATATTAGGTACCAACACTGATTTCTCTGGGCATTTTATCTCTAAGGAAGCAGGCTCCCGAAGACCTGATGACACTTTAAAAGCTTTCCAATGTACCTCAGAAAGACAAAATACTATAGTATATTATATTAAAACTCATAGTTTTTTTATTAAAGCAAATAGTATATATATATATATATATATATATATATATATATAACCAAATGTCCTTACTGACTGACTCATCAATGGCCAGACTAATCCCCTGGTCCTAGAAACATGAAAATTGGGCAGTATATTAATTCCATGACGTAGGTGCCCACTAAGAAAGTTTTTTTTTAAATTCGACTCATAAGGGGATGAAATGGGCTAACATGTTTCCTCCCCCTGTGCAATGTCCTGCCTGACTGACTCATTGTGGTTGCAGCACAGTTCATAATCAAACATTAATGTTGCATACACACGGTCAGAATTTTCTTCACATCTGAACGATAACGATTTAAAAAATCGTTCAATCATTCATATCTGAAGGAAAATCTGACATATCTGACATGCCTGAACGATGAACGATGAACGATGCGTGTTCCCGATGGTCAGATAACGATATCTGACATCTGATGTGTTTGCAGTCAGACTTGGACGATTCCATTCATTTTAATGCAGTCAAAAATCATTCAAATCGTTGAAATCTTTGGTAAAATCGTTCAAATAGTTCAATCGTTCATCTGACAGATCTGACAAATCTGACAAATCTGACCGTGTGTATGCTCCATAAAACTGTGATCCCAAGTGCTGCCAAACATCACTGGCAGTTGGTGTGACTCCCTTATTTGAATAGTGAGGGAAGGAAATGTGTTACTACAGAGGTGAGAGAGAAAAATGTGTTACCACACAGTTGAGGGAGGGGAATGTCAAATGTGTTACTATTGGGTGAAGGAAGGGAATGTGTTACAGCACAGGTGAGGGAGGGGAATGTGTTACTACAGAGGTGAGCAGGGATAATGTGTTACTGCAGAGGTGTGGGAGGGGAATATGTTATTACAGGAGTTAGTGGGGGTAATGTGTTACTACAGAGGTGAGGGAGGGGAATGTGTTACTCCAGAGGTGCTGGAGGGGAATAAGTTACTACAGGTGTGAGTGAGAGTAATGTTACTACAGGTGTGAGGGAGGGATTGTATTTCTTCACAGGTGAGGGAGGGGAATGTTGAATGTGCTACAACATGGGTGAGGGAGGGAAATGTGTTACTACAGAGGTGAGGGAGTGGAATGTGTTAGTACACAGGTGAGGGAAGGTAATGTCTTACTATAGCAGTGATGCTGTTATTGGAGTAGTGAGATGGTCTACCCAGGCAAAACCGGGTAAATCAGCTAGTATATATGCAAGGGTATAAGACAGCTCTCAATCAATTAAATGCAGGTAAATAACAGCAGTGCTGGGTCCAGAATAAATTATATAAGAACAATCACCTTGTCCACTCCCAACAAAGAACAGGATCAGAACTCACATTCAGAAGGTGTCTTTATTTCAAATAAACATTGTATACAGAAAATATCATGACAGCAGATGCTTGTCAGTTTCCTCAGGGGGGGCTTTGCAGACACAGCACTTGAGCCAGTTAAATAGCCAAAAAAAGCAGTAAAAACATAATGACATCAGCAATCAATGTTTTTCTGGGGAGCCCTGACCGAGACTACTCAGAGCTCCTAGGTTACCAGACTCCCAGCTGAGTGGGCGGAACCTGTCATAGTAAAGCCATGACAGGCAGCCCCTAACTAATAATGCTCAGCTGGCTTAAAGCTGGGTACACACTAGATGATATGTCATCCACATCGGCCAGTGTGTATCAGCTCTCGAACGTCATCAGCAACATTGCCCGTCGGACCTGCATATCATCAGCGGGGGGTCATGCTGTCAAATTCAGCATGGCCCCTGCTGTCGCACCGTTGCTCCTGTCATTGGCAAATGTGTACACACTTGCCTATGCCGGCACCCCACTGCACGACACATCGTGCTGCATACACATTGTTTAGTCTGCTCCCTGCTGCACATTACTGCTGGATAAATAATGTTCAAAAAAATGTGAGAAAAGAACTGAAGAAAAAACTAACACTGGTGTCACAAGGGAGAGCAGGGGTGCAGGCCACACATGGGTGTCACTCACCAAGGGGTGACACCTAAGTGCAGACTCCTCCTCAGTGACAGGAGCTGGGTGCTGCACTGTAGCATTACTTGCAGCACAAGGCTCCTGACACAGTGAGGGAGCCGGCACTGCACATAGAGTGGTCCCCGGGGGCAGTCTGCACCTCCGGGACCCCCAGAGTAACTAAAGCAGGGTACGGACCGTGAGGCCATGCCCCCTGCTCACATGGACATTCCCCTTTCTGTGAGGCCATGCCCCTTTTTCCCATCGAACAGCTTTGCCGAGCTCATTAGCAGGATCACTCACAAAACATAACAGCCAATCCAAATCCAGAGGTATTCAAAGCATGCAATGCCTCTTGTACAGGATATAGATAGATATCTAAGGGATCCCTCACACTTTCTTGATAGAATGAAAAATTTTCTATCTGTGTCCCCAGCTATCTGGCTAGACACACTCGATGTACAGTCACTGTACACTGTTATCCCACATGTGCAAGGTATTAATGTGATTCGTGAGTGCCTGGTACATGCTCGACAGACCACAACCCCAGTTGAGTTTCTTATGTCAATAACAGAGATAATTCTGACAAAGAATTATTTTGTGCATGGGTCTGATTATTATGCGCAATATTGTGCCATCATACGGAAATCTTTATATGGTGGCTTTTGAACAGAAATACTTACTTGACAGATACGGTGACAAACTTATGACATATATGCTATTTATTGACTACATTTTTACTCTGTGGTCTGGTACAAAGATTGAATTTTTTTACATAGTTGAACAGTTGAATTCTCTTCATGAACCTGTCAAATTTACTTACAATATAGATTTGCACTCAATCGATTTTTTAGATGTTACCTCGAGTTAACACTTAAGAAACTTGAAGGCTGCTAGACCCATAGACTCAACATCATTGTTCCAGGTGGTCTAAATGAGAACAACCCATTGAAAATATTTTTATAATAATGGGGTAATATCACTGCCATATAGTATGGAGTACAGTGCATTTTTGGCATTTTTTGTTGATCTCTTTATTTTTTTTGTTTATATTTCTTGGTTTGCACTTATATTATTTGTTCGTATGTAATGAGCCATACTGCCTGATATAGTCTATGGCAGTTTTTATGCTGATTCTGAGATGTTCCTATCTAATATGGTGAGCTTTGATTATTCTTTCATGCTAGAACCTTATATATCATGTGATGTGAATTTTATGCTTTTTAGTGATTAAATAAGATTAGGTTTGATAGATGTAATTTATGTCATATTATTATTATTATGCATACTGTATTGTGGTATTTATTCATGATTGGTCCCTTCTGAGCTCTCTCAATAGCCTTATGATTGTAAAGTTCTGATATATTTATATACTGGAGTTATGCTACTTGTTCCGTTGTACCTGTTCCTTGATTTTGACATATCCTGCCCTCTACTAGACATCATTGTTAGCCACATTTCAGTTCCTCCTCTAGTTCCTCTCTATGGAATGCATAGATGGGCTATGTGACATGCACACACTTCCGGGATCAGCTCCAGTGACAGCGCGGTGATGCACTTTTGGCTCTCCCCACACCAGGAACCCGTGGCTCCATACTCAGAACTATAGACGCCTCTGGTGGGTTTGTAGACTTTAGTTGTTAGCGGTCCACTTTATTTGTTGTCCCTGTTAAGTGAATTCTCTTTTTGCATATTTATATCTTTACCAGTACCAGAAGTGATGCATTCCAATGTGGAACGCAATGAGGTGGGTGTCCTAATTACCAATTTACTAATTAATTTTGATATGTTGTGCTATATTAGGGAGCGCATGAGGCTATGTCAATATGCTCTTAATTTGCATGCTGAATGGTTCTCATCCTGTGACTGGTCTTGATAAAGACCCATCAGGGCCAAAACGTTGACTAACTTTAGACTTTTGGAGATATTGGACCGATTAATAAATCTTGGTGACGTTTTCTAAAATAGCGGTGAATGCCCTCTCTTTGGCTTAATTAGCCATATTGTGGATATATATATATATATATATATATATATATAATTTATATATATATATATAAGTCCAAGATAACCGGCACTCCTAAATAGCCTGCAACCACTCCGGTGCCTTTCCAAAAAAATTATTTACATGCAGATATATACGGGCGGCACTCATGAGGTTAAACAACTTCAAATAAAGACCATGACACTGGTCGTAATGGAAATCGACGTTTCAGGGACAACTCCCTTTTATCAAGACTTACAAACACACAAACAAACACAGAATAAATACCTGTAGAAGACACCAGCGTGACTGTAAACTCACCACAGCACCCGGTCGGAGATCTGATTACGTCACTGGTGCGACCCCGCACCCACGTTACAGACGCATCCCGGGGGCGTGGCTATACTACGTGAACCATCACCATGGAGAACATAAACAAAAAATACTGCGCAAGACCTAAAAGGGAAAACGGGACATTAGAGCCTCAAAAAACAGGCATAATAATTACTAATATTTAGTATATGGTACAATGATAATATCAAATGCGGAAACTCATTAATGAAGGTAACTGATGATCTGGATCTATACATAACGATAATAGGGTGGTATAATACGTAATGTCGAAGCACCATATAGAAAAATATGGTGTAAATGCCCAATCAAATAGTATGGTCGCTAGGCTGAGGCTCTAATGTCCCGTTTTCCCTTTTAGGTCTTGCGCAGTATTTTTTGTTTATGTTCTCCATGGTGATGGTTCACGTAGTATAGCCACGCCCCCGGGATGCGTCTGTAATGTGGGTGCGGGGTCGCGCCAGTGACGTAATCAGATCTCCGACCGGGTGCTGTGGTGAGTTTACAGTCACGCTGGTGTCTTCTACAGGTATTTATTCTGTGTTTGTTTGTGTGTTTGTAAGTCTTGATAAAAGGGAGTTGTCCCTGAAACGTCGATTTCCATTATGACCAGTGTCATGGTCTTTATTTGAAGTTGTTTAACCTCATGAGTGCCGCCCGTATATATCTGCATATATATATATATATATATATATTTTAGGGGTGTGCACCGGCCACTTTTCGTGTTTTGTGTTTTGGTTTTGGATCTGGATCTTTCTTCGTGTTTTGGATCTGGATTGGTTTTGCCAAAACCACCCTTCCGTGTTTTGGGTTCTGGGTTTTGTGTTTTGGATCTGTATTTTTTTGAAAAAAAGCATAAAAACAGCTAAAATCACAGAATTTGTAGGTTTTTCTGCTCCTATGCTATTATTAACCTCAATAACCTTAATTTCCACTCATTTCCAGTCTATTCTGAACACCTCACACCTCACACCTCACAATAGTGTTTTTATGTCCAAAAGGTTGCACCGAGGTAGCTGGATGACTATGCTAAGCGACACGAGTGGGCGGCACAAACACGTGACCCATCTAGGCGTGATACTGCAGTGGCAGACAGGATGGAAGTTTGAAAAACTAGGCCCCAAACTGTACATAATGCAAAGAAAAAAAAGAGGTGCAAGATGGAATTGTCCTTGGGCCCTCCCACCCACCCTTATGTTGTATAAACAGGACATGCACACTTTAACAAACCAATCATTTCAGCGCCAGGGTCTGCCACACAACTGTGGCTGAAATGATTGGTTCGTTTGGGCCCCCACAAAACAAGCTGGCAATTAATGTGTCCCTGCACAAACTGGCTCTACGGAGGCAAGATGTCATCCTCATCCTCCTCATCCACCGATTCCTCACCCTCTTCAGTGTGTACATCCTCATCCTCACAAAGTATTAACTCGTCCCCACTTGAATCCACCACCACAGGTCCCTCTGTACGTTCTGGAGGCTGGTCTCCCTGGAAGAGCTGATAATTCATTTTGATGGACATCATCTTCTCCACATTCTGTGGAAGCAACCTCCTATGCCTTTCGCTGACAAGGTTCCCGGTTGCACTAAACACTCTTTCGGAGTACACACTGGAGGGGGGGCAACTCAGGTAAAATAGAGCCAGTTTGTACAGGGGCCTCCAAATTGCCTCTTTTTCCTGCCAGTACAGGTACGGACTGTCTGACATGCCTACTTGGATGCTGTCACTGATGTAGACATGTCAGAAATTGTTGAAAGGTCCTTCAGTCCGGACCAGATGTCCAAACTTGGTCCTGCCTGCCCTGCATCACCGCCAGCGGGTTGCTTAGGATACCTAAGTTTTTTCCTGGCAGCCCCAGTTGCGGGAGAAAATGAAGAAGGAGCTGTTGACGTGTCACGTTCCGCTTCAGCTGACAGTGTGTTCACCAGCAAGTCTTTGCACCTCTGCAGGCTTGTGTCGGCCGGAAAGAGAGACACCACATAGGCTTTAAACCTAGGATCGAGCACGGTGGCCAAAATGTAGTGGTCTGATTTCAACAGATTGACCACCCTGGAATCCTGGCAAAGCGAATGAAGGGCTTCATCCACAAGTCCCACATGCCGAGCAGAATCGCTCCGTCTTAGCTCCTCCTTCACTTTCTCCAGCTGCTTCTGCAAAAGCCTGATGAGGGGAATGACCTGACTCAAGCTGGCAGTGTCTGAACTGACTTCACGTGTGGCAAGTTCGAAGGGCTGGAGAACCTTGCACAACATGGAAATCATTCTCCACTGCGCTTGAGTCAGGTGCATACCCCCTCCTTTGCCTATGTCATAGGTGGATGTATAGGCTTGAATGGCCTTTTGCTGCTCCTCCATCCTCTGAAGCATATAGAGGGTTGAGTTCCACTGCGTCACAACCTCTTGCTTCAGGTGAAGGCGGGGCACGTTCAAGAGTGTTTGCTGGCGCTCCAGTCTTCGGCACGCAGTCGCTGAATGGCGAAAGTGGCCTGAAATTTTTCGGGCCACCCAAAGTGTCTCCTGCACGCCCCTGTCGCTTTTCAGAAAATTCTGCACCACCAAGTTTATTGTGTGAGCAAAACATGGGACGTGCTGGAATTTGCCCAGATGTAATGCCCGCACAATATTGGTGGCGTTGTCAGATATCACAAATCCCCAGGAGAGTCTAAGTGGGGTAAGCCACTGGGCGATGATTTCCCTCAGTTTCTCTAAGAGGTTGTCGGCGGTGTGCCTCTTACTGAAACCGGTGATACACAGCGTAGCCTGCCTTGGAATGAGCTGGCATTTCTGAGATGCTGCGACTGGTGACGCTGCTGCTGTTGCTGCGTAAGGTGATACATCTACCCAGTGGGCTGTCACAGTCATATAGTCCTTAGTCTGCCCTGTTCCACTTGTCCACATGTCCGTGGTTAAGTGGACATTGGGTACAACCGCATTTTTCAGGACACTGGGGACACTTTTTCTGACGTTTCTGTACAGTCTCGGTATCGCCTGCCTAGTGAAGTGGAATCTAGACGGGATTTGGAACCGGGGACACACTACCTCCAGCAATTGTCTAAATCCCACTGCACTAATGGCGGATACCGGACGCACGTCTAACACCAACATAGCAGTCAAGGCCTCAGTTATACGTTTTGCTTCAGGATGACTGCTGTCGTACTTCATCCTCCTCGCTAAGGACTGTTGGAGGGTCAATTGTTTAGTAAAAGTAGTGGTGTTCCTACTTCCTCTCTGGGATGATGAACGACTCCCAGCAGCAGCAACAGCAGCAGCGGCAGCAGGAGGCGTAGCAATGCAGGATCCTCCGGAGGAATCCCGGATAGGAGAGTCAGTCATGCCAGTGACATGGCCTGCAGGACTACTTCCGATCCTGACTAAGGAGGAAATTGACGAGGAGGGAGTTGACGGTGTGGTTTGCAGGCGCTTGGATACAACAGGACAACGGGATTTAGGTGTCCCTGGACTGCTTACGGTCTTAGCCAAAGTTTCTGAACTTGACAGTAACTTATTATGAACGCGCTGCAGGTGCCGTATAAGGGAGGATGTTCCTAGGTGGTTAACGTCCCTACCCCTACTTATTCCACCTTTACATAAGGTACATATGGCAAGACAGTTGTTGTCCGGATTTGGATAGAAATATTGCCAGACCAAAGAGGTGGAATGTTTGGTCTTCTGCCCAGGCATGACCGTGATGGGCTTTTTCATCCCACGGACAACAACTGTCTCCCCCGGAGCCTGATTTAAACAAACCACATCACCATCAGAATCCTCCTCGCCAACTTCCTCCTCAGCGCCAGCTACACCAGTATCCTCATCCTGTTGTAGTTCAACAGTGACATCTTCAATTTGCATATCAGCAAGTGGACTGTGGGTGCTCCTTTCAGCACTTGCAGGGGGCATGCAAATGGTGGAAAGAGCCACCTCTTCCCGTCCAGTGCTGGGAAGGTCAGGCATCGCAACCACCACCACACTTGGACTCTCCTTGGGGATTTGTGATATCTTCTTAGAAAGCACAGTTCTTCGCTGTGCTTTTGCCAGCTTAACTCTTTTGATTTTTTTAGTGGGAGGAGGGCTTCCATTGTCATGTGAAGCTGAACCATTAGTCATGAACATACTAGGGATCGACCTTAGCCGTTCCTTGCCACTCCGTGTCGTAAATGGCATATTGGCAAGTTTACATTTATCTTCAGCTGATTTAAATGTTTTTTTCAAGGTCATTTTCCTGAACTTTGTCATTTGGGATTGTATGTGCCCTCTATTATGACATTGGGCATCGGCCTTGGCAGACGACGTTGATGGCATGTTATCGTCTATGTCATGACTAGTGGCAGCAGCTTCAGCACTAGGAGGAAGTGGTTCTTGATCTTTCTCTATTTTATTTTTATCGGAGAAAGTTTGGTCCTCCATTTATGTTATGTCGATTTGATATATACATGCGGCTAAACACAGAAAATATTTCTTTATTTTTGCTGGAGAGTAGTGCACTTTGTGGGTTACACCAGCCTTTAAGAAATGAGCCAGCCGGCTCTTTACTTATGGGACACAGGCGCACGCTTGGCGCTGCTCCTTTGTTGATGCACGTGCGGCTACTGCGCACACAATTCACAAACACAGAAAATAATTTTTTTTTTGGTTTGGACTGGAGTTTACTTTGGGGGTTACAGCACCCTTTAACGGTCAAGCCAGCCGGCCCTTTACTTATGACACAGGCGCACGCTTGGCACTACTTTGTTGATGCACGTGCGGCTACTGCGCACACAATTCACAAACACAGAAAATATATATTTTTTTGGTTTGGACTGGAGCGTACTTTGGGGGTTACAGCACCCTTTAATGGTCAAGCCAGCCGGCCCTTTACTTATGACACAGGCGCACGCTTGGCACTACTTTGTTGATGCACGTGCAGCTACTGCGCACACAATTCACAAACACAGAAAATATATATTTTTTTGGTTTGGACTGGAGTGTACTTTGGGGGTTACAGCACCCTTTAACGGTCAAGCCAGCCGGCCCATTACTTATGACACAGGCGCACGCTTGGCACTACTTTGTTGATGCACGTGCGGCTACTGCGCTCACAATTCTCAAACACAGAAAATATATATTTTTTTGGTTTGGACTGGAGTGTACTTTGGGGGTTACAGCACCCTTTAACGGTCAAGCCAGCCGGCCCTTTACTTATGACACAGGCGCACACTTGGCACTACTTTGTTGATGCACGTGCGGCTACTGCGCACACAATTCACAAACACAGAAAATATATATTTTTTTGGTTTGGACTGGAGTGTACTTTGGGGGTTACAGCACCCTTTAACGGTCAAGCCAGCTGGCCCTTTACTTATGACACAGCGGCACGCTTGGCACTACTTTGTTGATGCACGTGTGGCTACTGCGCACACAATTCACAAACACAGAAAATAATTTTTTGGGGGGGTTTGGACTGGAGTGTACTTTGGGGGTTACAGCACCCTTTAACGGTCAAGCCAGCCGGCCCTTTACTTATGACACAGGCGCACGCTTGGCACTACTTTGTTGATGCACGTGCGGCTACTGCGCAGACAATTCACAAACACAGAAAATATATATTTTTTTGGTTTGGACTGGAGTGTACTTTGGGGGTTACAGCACCCTTTAACGGTCAAGCCAGCCGGCCCTTTACTTATGACACAGGCGCACGCTTGGCACTACTTTGTTGATGCACGTGCGGCTACTGCGCACACAATTCACAAACACAGAAAATATTTTTTTTTTTGGTTTGGACTGGAGTGTACTTTGGGGGTTACAGCACCCTTTAACGGTCAAGCCAGCCGGCCCTTTACTTATGACACAGGCGCACGCTTGGCACTACTTTGTTGATGCACGTGCGGCTACTGCGCACACAATTCACAAACACAGAAAATAATTTTTTTGGGGGGTTTGGACTGGAGTGTACTTTGGGGGTTACAGCACCCTTTAACGGTCAAGCCAGCCGGCCCTTTACTTATGACACAGGCGCACGCTTGGCACTACTTTGTTGATGCACGTGCGGCTACTGCGCACACAATTCACAAACACAGAAAATATATATTTTTTTGGTTTGGACTGGAGTGTACTTTGGGGGTTACAGCACCCTTTAACGGTCAAGCCAGCCGGCCCTTTACTTATGACACAGGTGCACGCTTGGCACTACTTTGTTGATGCACGTGCGGCTACTGCGCACACAATTCACAAACACAGAAAATATATATTTTTTTGGTTTGGACTGGAGTGTACTTTGGGAGTTACAGCACCCTTTAACGGTCAAGCCAGCCGGCCCTTTACTTATGACACAGGCGCACGCTTGGCACTACTTTGTTGATGCACGTGCGGCTACTGCGCACACAATTCACAAACACAGAAAATATATATTTTTTTGGTTTGGACTGGAGTGTACTTTGGGAGTTACAGCACCCTTTAACGGTCAAGCCAGCCGGCCCTTTACTTATGACACAGGCGCACGCTTGGCACTACTTTGTTGATGCACGTGCGGCTACTGCGCACACAATTCACAAACACAGAAAATATATATTTTTTTGGTTTGGACTGGAGTGTACTTTGGGGGTTACAGCACCCTTTAACGGTCAAGCAAGCCGGCCCTTTACTTATGACACAGGCGCACGCTTGGCACTACTTTGTTGATGCACGTGCGGCTACTGCGCACACACTTCACAAACACAGAAAATAATTTTTTTTTTGGTTTGGACTGGAGTGTACTTTGGGGGTTACAGCACCCTTTAACGGTCAAGCCAGCCGGCCCATTACTTATGACACAGGCGCACGCTTGGCACTACTTTGTTGATGCACGTGTGGCTACTGCGCACACAATTCACAAACACAGAAAATATATATTGTTTTGGTTTGGACTGGAGTGTACTTTGGGGGTTACAGCACCCTTTAACGGTCAAGCCAGCCGGCCCTTTACTTATGACACAGGCGCACGCTTGGCACTACTTTGTTGATGCACGTGCGGCTACTGCGCACCCAATTCACAAACACAGAAAATATTTTTTTTTTAGTTTGGACTGGAGTGTACTTTGGGGGTTACAGCACCCTTTAACGGTCAAGCCAGCTGGCCCTTTACTTATGACACAGGCGCACGCTTGGCACTACTTTGTTGATGCACGTGCGGCTACTGCGCACACAATTCACAAACACAGAAAATATATATTTTTTTGGTTTGGACTGGAGTGTACTTTGGGGGTTACAGCACCCTTTAATGGTCAAGCCAGCCGGCCCTTTACTTATGACACAGGTGTACGCTTGGCACTACTTTGTTGATGCACGTGCGGCTACTGCGCACACAATTCACAAACACAGAAAATATATATTTTTTTGGTTTGGACTGGAGTGTACTTTGGGGGTTACAACACCCTTTAACGGTCAAGCCAGCCGGCCCTTTACTTATGACACAGGCGCACGCTTGGCACTACTTTGTTGATGCACGTGCGGCTACTGCGCACACAATTCACAAACACAGAAAATATATATTTTTTTGGTTTGGACTGGAGTGTACTTTGGGGGTTACAGCACCCTTTAACGGTCAAGCAAGCCGGCCCTTTACTTATGACACAGGCGCACGCTTGGCACTACTTTGTTGATGCACGTGCGGCTACTGCGCACACAATTCACAAACACAGCAAATAATTTTTTGGGGGGGTTTGGACTGGAGTGTACTTTGGGGGATACAGCACCCTTTAACGGTCAAGCCAGCCGGCCCTTTACTTATGACACAGGCGCACGCTTGGCACTACTTTGTTGATGCACGTGCGGCTACTGCGCACACAATTCACAAACACAGAAAATATTTTTTTTGGGGGTTTGGACTGGAGTGTACTTTGGGGGTTACAGCACCCTTTAACGGTCAAGCCAGCCGGCCCTTTACTTATGACACAGGCGCACGCTTGGCTCTACTTTGTTGATGCACGTGCGGCTACTGCGCACACAATTCACAAACACAGAAAATATATATTTTTTTGGTTTGGACTGGAGTGTACTTTGGGGGTTACAGCACCCTTTAACGGTCAAGCCAGCTGGCCCTTTACTTATGACACAGGCGCACGCTTGGCACTACTTTGTTGATGCACGTGCGGCTACTGCGCACCCAATTCACAAACACAGAAAATAATTTTTTTTTTAGTTTGGACTGGAGTGTACTTTGGGGGTTACAGCACCCTTTAACGGTCAAGCCAGCCGGCCCTTTACTTATGACACAGGCGCACGCTTGGCACTACTTTGTTGATGCACGTGCGGCTACTGCGCACCCAATTCACAAACACAGAAAATAATTTTTTTTTTAGTTTGGACTGGAGTGTACTTTGGGGGTTACAGCACCCTTTAACGGTCAAGCCAGCCGGCCCTTTACTTATGACACAGGCGCACGCTTGGCACTACTTTGTTGATGCACGTGCGGCTACTGCGCACACAATTCTCAAACACAGAAAATATATATTTTTTTGGTTTGGACTGGAGTGTACTTTGGGGGTTACAGCACCCTTTAACGGTCAAGCCAGCCGGCCCTTTACTTATGACACAGGCGCACGCTTGGCACTACTTTGTTGATGCACGTGCGGCTACTGCGCACACAATTCACAAACACAGAAAATATATATTTTTTTGGTTTGGACTGGAGTGTACTTTGGGGGTTACAGCACCCTTTAACGGTCAAGCCAGCCGGCCCTTTACTTATGACACAGGCGCACGCTTGGCACTACTTTGTTGATGCACGTGCGGCTACTGCGCACACAATTCACAAACACAGAAAATTATTTTTGGGGGGGGTTTGGACTGGAGTGTACTTTGGGGGTTACAGCACCCTTTAACGGTCAAGCCAGCCGGCCCTTTACTTATGACACAGGCGCACGCTTGGCACTACTTTGTTGATGCACGTGCGGCTACTGCGCACACAATTCACAAACACAGAAAATAATTTTTTTTTTGGTTTGGACTGGAGTGTACTTTGGGGGTTACAGCACCCTTTAACGGTCAAGCCAGCCGGCCCTTTACTTATGACACAGGCGCACGCTTGGCACTACTTTGTTGATGCACGTGCGGCTACTGCGCACCCAATTCACAAACACAGAAAATTATTATTTTTTTAGTTTGGACTGGAGTGTACTTTGGGGGTTACAGCACCCTTTAACGGTCAAGCCAGCCGGCCCTTTACTTATGACACAGGCGCACGCTTGGCACTACTTTGTTGATGCACGTGCGGCTACTGCGCACACAATTCACAAACACAGAAAATATTTTTTTTTGGTTTTGACTGGAGTGTACTTTGTGGGTTACAGCACCCTTTAACGGTCAAGCCAGCCGGCCCTTTACTTATGACACAGGCGCACGCTTGGCACTACTTTGTTGATGCACGTGCGGCTACTGCGCACACAATTCACAAACACAGAAAATATATTATTTTTTTAGCACTTGGGGGGAGCACCCCTGATGGACAGAGCACCCCCTGGACAACACTACAGCACCCCTTTAGGACTGGGACACTGCACAGGACTTTGGAGTGGACACAGCCGCTATGGAGAACTGACTGCACAACACAGTCCAGCCAGCCCCTATGGACTTTGAAGTAGTGGACACAGCCCCTATTAACAACAGCAGCACAGCACAACACAGCCAGCCCCTATGGACTTTGAAGTAGTGGACAACAGCAGCACTACACTACACTACACTACACAGCCCTAACTCCCACCCTCCCTCTTCACTGTCCACAGCCGAGTGAGAAAATGGCGCCGACGCGGGTACCTTATATAGGATCCAAAACCCGCGAGACTCGGAAGGCGGGATGATGACGTTTTGCCTCGATTTCAGATCCGAGTCAGGCGGGAAAACTCGAGCCTGACTCGGATCGGACTCGGATCGGGGGGGCTCGGGGGGGTTCGGATTTCAGAAATCCGAACCCGCTCACCCCTAATATATATATATATGCGTTGCGGTGGTGGGGCATGCGCAGAGAAAGACAGTCTTTTCAGACAACCAAAATGACTGCCTGTGGGGACTTTGCAGGGACAGCGTGTTAACACAACCGTTGTCCCTGAGAAGATTATTGCTAGCGGGGAAAACGACAGCGAAAAATAAAAAATCGTGTCGTTGTTGGGCAAAAATATTCAGGCCAATATCAACATTGTTGCTGAATAGACTCAGTCATTAACAGGAGCGCCACCCAATTTTTGGGAGCCTCCCGGCCATTGCGGGACAGTCGACAAGTATGATCTACATTTGAGAAGCACAGAGATAACGCTGCAGATCACTGATAGGGGCGGGGCACTTCTTCCTATTAGGCCCCATCCCAATGTGGCAAAATGCTGCAATTTATGGGTCTATGAAGATGGGGAAGGGTCAAAATGACACAGTTCTCATATTGGCTCCATGCCCTCACCATGGACCAGCCCCTCATGGCAATATGCCTTCCATATCACTAGGAAGTATGATACTATATGAAGTTCTGCAACTCTACACAAAAGGATAAGAAGCAGGAAAACAACAAAACAGTGAAGTAAGAATAAAGAAGTGTAGACGATAAGTAAAAAGCTTGACATTTGAAAAGAGTGACTTGGCCTATAGATGTGGGTCTATGGTAGTTTGAAATGCTCAGGAGGAATTTGGGTATTGTAATTTCTGTCCAAGACACAACACACAGAATTTTTTCCATGATCAGCATTGGAAGTTAAAATGTCTGCAAAATAGTATGTGAACCATTACATTCCTATTCAAATTGCATCACCACCTGCTTCTTTCTTTGTACAAAAGAAACCTGATCTACAGCCTGCAGCATTTCACAGTGTTCTGCCTGGATCCAGACTCACAGGGCTTCAGTAACAGACGAGTTTGCTTCTGCAAAGGGTTTTAGCATTCACACAGCATAATCCGTGAAGTAGCATTTCATAGTAAGGGAGAACCATTCACCCTCCCAGAAGCGCAGTGTGCTATGCTACATAATAAGACTGAATATCTTTATCGCGTTTTGGCTTCTAAACAGCACATCTACCACAGTGGTGAAGTGTAAAGGAAGAACCAGATGTAGGGTTTAATATGTAAAATCAGATATTATTTAAATAATTTAGAAATGTAAAGACAATATTTTATTGTGTTGCTATGATCATAGCCATTGTAATTACCTCAGATATATGAAGCAGTAAATTAATTATAATGCAAGAAACCAGGACGTGACTTTCATGCTGCCAAGAAATTGATTATGTATCGACTATCTATATGCTGGCATACAGTATAGCACAGACATAATGCTAACATACTGTATAGTACAGTCCCCTGGTCAGTATACTGTATATATATATATATATATATATACACATGGACATGGGCAGCAGGCTCAATACCAAACCCACCCATAGAGGGGGCCAGGCGCAGAGGCAGCGGCGCCTCCAGACCCCCCAGGGGGAGGAGAACTTAACTTTTAATTTATCCTCGACTCCACTGACAGCCATAGAAACTAGGATACTCAGCAAAGGGTTATCCTAAGTTCCATCTAATAAACACAATGGGCTACAGTGGAAGATTGATACATACAATTTACAACATACACTTAAATTAAAACAGTTATTTGGTAAAATTCCACCAGCAGCCAGTAGACCTGTTGGTTTACAATTACCTCCACAATTAAGAAAAGTGAGCAACAAATCACATTTTGAAATTTATAAGAATGTTGGAAACTTAGGCACAACAGGTTGATACTTCAGTTCACTACAATTGATACAGAGAAGAACACCTAGCCTTAAAGGCTTTGTATGAACAACGTGATATTATAATATGAGGAGCAGACAAGGGATGGTCCATAGTGGTGATGGACATTGAGTCTTACAAAAAGGAATGTTCTTGGCTGTTGACAGACAGTAATACATATGGCAAGTTGCAAGGGGACCCGACGTATGAATTCAAGCAGCAATTACAGTGAAAAATACAAGAGGCAGTTACATACATCTAATACAATTTCTGAAGAAATTAAAAAGTCTTCTTAAAGGAACATTCTATTGCACCTCTGTTTTACATAGTCCCCAAAATTTACAAAAAGATCTATAATATCTGAAAGGGGGTCTCTGAGTGAACCGATTGCGGTATTTCTCGACTCCTTCCTTCAGCCGTGTATACAAAATACATTCACACATCTAAAGGACACATCTACCTGGCTAAGGTCGTTAACATCTATGCAAAAGATACCGGAAGCCACAGTACTGGCTAGCATAGACATTACTAGCTTATATACATGTATTATGCATGTGGAACATTTGAGAGCTGTGGTAGCACTTCTTACTAACAATGCATTGTATACAGGCCCAGATGTTGATTTCTTTCTGAAATTGTTGGAATTTATATTAACGCAACATTTTTTTTTTATAATGGGAAGTTCTATATCCACTTATCAGGCTGTGCAATGGGTTCATACGTGGCCCCAGCATATGCTAATACAAACATGTTTTATGTGGAACAGCAAGTGTTTTTCAGCAATATAGAGATTAGTAGCCAGTTAATATTGTATCTGTGGGCTCCACTTATTAACCTTATTTTTACTAAAATAAACTGAAAAAGGGTGTTTTCACACCCTTTTCACATTATTTTAGTTTCACCTACAGTTACTATAGGGCAATTGGAGTAGAATTCGTAAAATTCTACTCCAACCCCTAAGTATCACTTATTTTTAGTAAGCAGATCGCATTTCCCATAATTGTAAAGGGAAATGTGATCCGACCAGAGTTACTAAAAATAAATTGTAAAAAAATACCGGGGAAAGCCCTGTGATAATAACACCACCTGGAGGTGGCATTATACAGGGTTTCCCCTGGTTACCAGGCTCCTACTCTGCTCTAAAAGGCAGAGCAGAGCCCGGAGCCGGTCCCAGTGATCCGCTGTGTGGTCTAAACAGACCACATGCTGATACACTGCAAAAAAAAAAAATAGTCAAAAAAAAATTCACTTACCTGACTCCATGGACCGGTGGTCGGGGCTTTGGTGATGACTCCCCTCCAGTCAGCTGGTCTCCCATGCTGCACTGCGGCCTGGTCATCAGGTGATCAGGTCCCAGTGCAGTATGGGATATCAGCTGACCGGAGGCATGGAAGACATCACCGTAGCATCGATAACTGCAGGTAAGTGCTATTAAGGGAGGGGGGGTCACTGGGGGGTCCGCAATCGCAGGGGCAGGGCTTAGTGTCTGGGGTGGGCTTAGCACCGGGTGGCCAGTCGGCGCATGTGCGGGACACTGATCGCGGTATTTTTTTGCAAAAATATCGTGACTAGAGTGGGAGGGGATTAGCAGGGACAGAGCTTTCTCGCAAGCTCTGTCCCTGCAAGGGATTTGCAGTAAATCCCTGTGATATTGCCTGAATTCGCAATGCAAATTCAATCGGTAATATCACGCTACAATCTGCATTGCAGATACATAGATGATATTTAGATTTTTTTTGGGGGGGAAGAGCAGAGGAAGAGCTAGAATCTATGATAAGGTTACTACACCGGTAATGTTCACACTTACTAGCAGTATGTTGAGCATACATTTCTTAGATGTATGCATTTCGGTGGTGAAGGGTAATATTAAAATATCTCTATATGTCAAATCCACGGATCAAAATACCCTCTTGAAGAGTGACAGCTTTCACCCTATAGCATCTACTAGAGGTCTGCCGTACTCACAAGTTTTGAGAGTGCGTCAGATCACTAGTGATCCCACTGAAAGAGAGGTGCAACTATCGAAGATGATAGATAAATTTGTACAAAGAGAAAGTAATGAGGTTGGATAGAGCAGAGATTGTCAAACACACAATACATGATTCAAATGCACATCTCATTCCATGGGTGAATCAGTTTAATAACAAAAGTAAACATACTACAGAAAGAGAGCTAAACAACTCTGGTCAGTTATAACTTCTGACCCTGTTTTGCCAATGTTGAAAAAAGCTAAATGGATGCCTATCTATACAAGAGGCGCAGCATGAAAGATGTAGTTGTTAAAACAGACGTGTCAGGTAGAGGTCCCTCTCCGACACATTTCTTACACCTAAAAATGGATGCAATTGTTGTGTATAATGTCAAACTTGCTGTTACTTAATCACAGGAGATAAATTACACATCTGTATTCTGGAATTTAAAAAAAAAAAATTGCCCCCTGTACTTC
The DNA here is from genome assembly GCA_031769625.1 of Taudactylus pleione. Lineage (NCBI taxonomy): Eukaryota > Metazoa > Chordata > Amphibia > Anura > Myobatrachidae > Taudactylus > Taudactylus pleione. The sequence goes on along the minus strand of JAUIMM010000025.1, from coordinate 39,951,773 downwards.
CAGATTTGTGGTGTATCTCCTGTCTTGCCCATGTGGAATGCACTATGTAAGCAAGATGGAGAGGGAATATAAAGAATGCATGACCCAACACTGTTCAGCCATCAGGGCAGCCATTAATACTGGCCACAGTGAACAACCAGTGGGCAGATAATTTGCCCAAGCTAAACATGGCATGTCCGCATTATGGTACAGATTTATAGAGCAGGTCTCTATATCATTAAGAGGGGGTAACAGGGCTAGAAAACTACTGCAATTAGAAATCAAATGGATCTATATACGAGATACCATGCAACCGAACATCATTTTTGTATATATGATTGATTAGTGGTTTTTTGCTATATATTTGAGTTAAGCTCATACTTGTTATTGTAGTGGTAAATGTCATACAAAATTTGCTTATTATTAATAAGTCACAGTCATCCAGCCTTCTCCTTTATTTATGGTGCTTGTAATAGAATATGGTTTTAGTGTTATATAGGCACAGCTTATTATTGTATATATAGATTAGCACAATTTGTTTTGATTACTCTGTTTTTATTACTATGTCGATGTGTTGGCATGGTCACAGGGGATCCCGGCACCGGAGCTTCCGCTGGACGCACTGCAGCGGGAACCGGGTGAGATGCGGGCTGGAAAGGTGGCAGCAGAGGCACAGGGGGCCGGAGGAATTCCAGACCAAAGGTATTTATATTTGCACTGTATTGTACACTACCCCTAGGTAGGGCTGACCAACAATGTTTAAAAAAAAACCAATAGTTCTCCGCCAGCGATGGATGAGAGGGAGCCAACAGGTTGTTTTTTTTTGTGGCAGGACCACCAAGCCTTGCCCTCAATTTGTATTGACCCACCACATCCCACAGCAGAGGCGACCATCGAGGAGGTGCAACAATCAATGGTAATCACCGATGGTTATCCCTACCCCTAGGTTGGGTCAAGGCTTCCTTCTGGGGAATGGATTCTTCAGCTCTCCCAAGAAGAAGAGAGTCTCTGGAAACCTAAAGACTAGTATTACCCAAACCCCCACATAAGGAGATTTAAAAGACAGAAAACAAAATTATACTGGAGGTAGTTTAAATTACACGCCCTTTGGTTTAGGGAGAGTATAATTTTTTACATTTTTCTTTCTAATATATTTTTTCCTTTATAATACTGACTATATGAAAATCACTATTTATTGATGTCTATGTCAAGTTAAACTACGTAGAAAAACAGTGCAAACACTGCATCAATTACGTGGTGCATTATGGCCAAAATAATTTGAATATATGCAAATTATCTTACTTGTAACCCATTGTGAATTATGTAATTATTTACATCCACCAAATGACCCCTTTCATATGGTTCTTGACCAGCATGTCTCCCTTGCTGGAAAAAGACAACACAATGAGGGGCGCACCAAATACTAAATGTGTATATACAAACAGCAGCTCACCTATGGATAGGCTAATCCATGTGCTAGGCAGAGAAAACAAAGGAACAGGGAGCGCTACTTTGTATAGCAATAATGAACCTGAATAGGTTGAAAATTACATGATTTAATATCTTGATAGATTAAAATAAACTAGGGGTGTGCACCGGCCACTTTTCGTGTTTTGTGTTTTAGTTTTGGATCTGGATCTTTCTTCGTGTTTTGGATCTGGATTGGTTTTGCCAAAACCACCCTTCGGTGTTTTGGGTTCTGGGTTTTGTGTTTTGGATCTGTATTTTTTTTTAAAAAAACATAAAAACAGCTAAAACCACAGAATGTGTTGATTTTTCTGCTCCTATGCTATTATTAACCTCCAAAACCTTAATTTCCACTCATTTCCAGTCTATTCTGAACACCTCACACCTCACAATAGTGTTTGTATGTCCAAAAGGTTGCACCGAGTTAGATGGATGACTATGCTAAGCGACACGAGTGGGCGGCACAAACACGTGGCCCATATAGGAGTGACACTGCAGTGGCAGACAGGATGGCAGTTTGAAAACTAGGCCGCAAACAGTACATAATGCAAAGAAAAAAAAGAGGTGCAAGATGGAATTGTCCTTGGGCCCTCCCACCCACCCTTATGTTGTATAAACAGGAAATGCACACTTTAACAAACCAATCATTTCAGCGCCAGGGTCTGCAACACGACTGTGGCTGAAATGATTGGTTCGTTTGGGCCCCCACAAAACAAGCTGGCAATTAATCTGTCCCTGCACAAACTGGCTCTACGGAGGCAAGATGTCGTCCTCATCCTCCTCATTCACCGATTCCTCACCCTCTTCAGTGTTGTGTACATCCTCATCCTCACAGAGTATTAATTCGTCCCCGCTGGAATCCACCACCACAGGTCCCTCTGTACGTTCTGTAGGCTGGTCTCCCTGGAAGAGTTGATAATTCATTTTTATGAACATCATCTTCTCCACATTTTGTGGAAGCAACCTCCTACGCCTTTTGCTGACAAGGTTCCCGGCTGCACTAAACACTCTTTCGGAGTACACACTGGAGGGGGGGCAACTCAGGTAAAATAGAGCCAGTTTGTACAGGGGCCTCCAAATTGCCTCTTTTTCCTGCCAGTACATGTACGGACTGTCTGACATGCCTACTTGGATGCTGTCACCGATGTAATCCTTTAACAGACAAACGCACGCTTGTCGCTGCTGCTTTGAGGATGCAGGTGCGGCTACAGCCCACACAATTCACACACAAACACAGAAAAAAAGAAGATTATTTTATTTTGGTTGGAGCGCACTTTGGGGGTTACACCACCCTTTAACAGACAGATGCACGCTTGTCGCTGCTGCTTTGAGGACAGTATCATATGCAGTGACAGTAGACTTGTCAGAAATTGTTGGCACGTCCTTCAGTCTGGACCAGATGTCCAAACCGGCCCTTGACTTATGCCACAGGCACACGCTTGGCGCTGCTACTGTGTTGATGCACGAGCGGCTACATCGCACACAAGTCACAAACACATAAAAAAAAATGTTTTTATTTTTTGGAGCACTTTGAGGGTTACACCACCCTTTAACAGACAGACGCACGCTGCTTGTCGCTGCTGCTTTGAGGATGCAGGTGCGGCTAAGCCCACACATTTCACAAAGACAGAAAAAAAAAGAATTTTTTTTTTGTGGAGCGCACTTTGGGGGTTACACCACCCTTTGACAGACAGACGCACGCTTGTCGCTGCTGCTTTGAGGATGCAGGTGCGGCTACAGCCCACACAATTTCAAAAGACAGAAAAAAAAAGAAGAATTTTGTTATTGTTTGTGGAGCACACTTTGAGGGTTACACCACCCTTTAACAGACAGACGCATGCTTGTAGCTGCTGCTTTGAGGATGCAGGTGGAATCTAGATGGGATTTGGAACCGGGGACACAATACCTCCATCAATTGTCTAAATCGCACTGTACTAATGGTGGATACCGGACGCACGTCTAACACCAACATAGCAGTCAATGCCTCAGTTATACGTTTTGCTTCAGGATGACTGCTGTCGTACTTCATCCTGCTCGCTAGGGACTGTTGTAGGGTCAATTGTTTAGTAAAAGTAGTCCTACTTCCTCTCTGGGATGATGAACAACTCCCAGCAGCAGCAACAGCACTAGGAGGAAGTGGTTCTTGATCTTTCCCTATTTTATTTTTATCGGAGAAAGTTTGGTCCTCCATTTATGTTATATTGATATATACGTGCGGCTAAGGTGCACACAAACACAGAAATTTTTTTTTTTTTGTTGGACACTAGTGCACTTTGTGGGTTACACCACCCTTTAAGAAATGAGCCAGCCGGCCCTTTACTTATGGGACACAGACGCACGCTTGGCGCTGCTCCTTTGTTGATGCACGTGCAGCCACAGTGCACACAATTCACAAACACAGAAAATATTTTTTTATTTTGTTTGGAGTGCACTTTGGGGGTTACAGCACCCTTTAATGGTCAAGCCAGCCGGCCCTTTACCTATGACACAGGCGCATGCTTGGCGCTACTTTGTTGATGCACGTGCGGCTACTGCGCACACAATTCACAAACACAAAAAAAATTTTTTTCTATTTTGTTTGGAGTGCACTTTGGGGGTTACAGCACCCTTTAATGGTCAAGCCAGCCGGCCCTTTACCTATGACACAGGCACACGCTTGACGCTACTTTGTTGATGCACGTACGGCTACTGCGCACACAATTCGCAAACACCAAAAAAATATATTTTTATTTTGTTTGGAGTACCCTTTGGGGGTTACAGCACCCTTTAACGGACAAGCCAGCCGGCCCTTTACTTATGGGACACAGGCGCACGCTTGGCGCTGCTCCTTTGTTGATGCATGTGCAGCCACAGTGCACACAATTCACAAACACAGAAAATATTTTTTTATTTTGTTTGGAGAGCACTTTGGGGGTTACAGCACCCTTTAATGGTCAAGCCAGCTGGCCCTTTACTTATGACAGAGGCGCACGCTTGGCACTACTTTGTTGATGCACGTGCGGCTACTGCGCACACAATTCACAAACACAAAAAAATATTTTTGTTTATTTTGTTTGGAGTGCACTTTGGGGGTTACAGCACTCTTTAATGGTCAAGCCAGCCGGCCCTTTACTTATGACACAGGCGCACGCTTGGCGCTACTTTGTTGATGCACGTGCTGCTACTGCGCACACAATTCGCAAACACAAAAAATTATATTTTTTTATTTTTTTTGGGGTGCACTTTGGGGGTTACAGCACCCTTTAATGGTCAAGCCAGCCGGCCCTTTACCTATGACACAGGTGCACGCTTGGCGCTACTTTGTTGATGCACGTGCGGCTACTGCGCACACAATTCACAGACACAAAAAATATTTTTTTTTATTTTGTTTGGAGTGCCCTTGGGGGTTACAGCACCCTTTAATGGACAAGCCAGCCGGCCCTTTACTTATGGGACACAGGCGCACGCTTGGCGCTGCTCCTTTGTTGATGCACGTGCAGCCACAGAGCACACAATTCACAAACACAGAAAATAATTTTTTATTTTGGTTGGAGTGCACTTTGGGGGTTACAGCACCCTTTAACGGTCAAGCCAGCCGGCCCTTTACTTATGACACAGGCGCACGCTTGGCACTACTTTGTTGATGCACGTGCGGCTACTGCGCACACAATTCACAAACACAGAAAAAATTTATTTTTTTTGCACTCTGGGGGAGCACCCCTGATGGACAGAGCACCCCCTGGACAACACTACAGCACCCCTTTAGGACTGGGACACTGCACAGGACTTTGAAGTGGACACAGCCCCTATGGACAACTGACTGCACAACACAGTCCAGCCCCCCTATGGAATTTGGAGGAGTGGACACAGCCCCTATGGACAACAGCAGCACAGCACAACACAGCCAGCCCCTATGGACTTTGGAGTAGTGGACACAGCCCCTATGGCCAACAGCAGCACAGCACAACACAGCCAGCCCCTATGGACTTTGGAGGAGTGGACACAGCCCCTATGGACAACAGCAGCACAGCACAACATAGCCAGCCCCTATGGACTTTGGAGTAGTGGACACAGCCCCTATGGCCAACAGCAGCACAGCACAACACAGCCAGCCCCTATGGACTTTGGAGGAGTGGACACATCCCCTATGGACAACAGCAGCACAGCACAACACAGCCAGCCCCTTTGGACTTTGGAGGAGTGGACACAGCCCCTATGGACAACAGCAGCGCAGCACAGCACAGCCCGACACTACACTACACAGCCCAGCCAGCCCTAACTCCCACCCTCCCTCTTCACGGTCCACAGCCGAGTGAGAAAATGGCACCGACGCAGGTACCTTATATAGACTCCAAAACCCGCGAGACCCGGAAGGCGGGATGATGACATTTTGCCTCGATTTCAGATCCGAGTCAGGCGGGAAAAGTCGAGCCTGACTCGGATCGGCCTTGGATCGGGGGGGCTCGGGGGGTTTGGATTTCAGAAATCCGAACCCTCTCACCCCTAAAATAAACACATAAATCTTTGTCTTGTCTCCCTTGCTGGACCTATGGTCTACAGACTTATGGATGTTGAGCGCTTAAATGTGTGTTTGGGTATTGTCCAGTACAGAGTCGTGGGTGGCGTCCCACATTAGTAAGAAAAGGCAAGAGGAATTAACCTACTTGTAGGTGGGCAGCCAATGTGCTCTACCCTTTCTGTCCTTAAGTGGGCTCCCAAATCTCTTAGGCCTGCCGTGTGATTCTCCCCATGGTGGGCATCTTTACTGGTGCTGCCAGGTGTAGAGAGGGTGTTGCAGAAAGGTTACCCCATTGGCCCGTGGGATCTGGCTGAACTGGTAGTTAAATGTACTGCCAGCGGCTGTCTGCATGGAGAGCTGACACTTGTATAGGAGGTGACAGTCTTATCCTGGTCTACATTGCTATGAATGGTCAGCGGGTTTGCCTCCTGGATATCTCAGGGGAGAATTGGCAAAAACCTCCTCACCTTGCCAGTCCCTGCAGCTCCTGCTGAGAATTGTCAGCCCCTGAGTTATGAAGAACTGTCCTGCTATGATCTTCTCTGAAACATGTATTGGGTTAAAAATTTTCTGATTCTCCTATTCAGCTGCCAGAGATAACCCTATTTCAATCAGACAGAGAGGGGTGAGCTTCAAGGAGGAGGACTGTGCATCTTTGTTAATAATAGTTGGTGATCCAATGCCAAAAAGATAGTAAATAATGTCCTGCCGATTCTGAACATTTAGTTTACATTCCACCTCAAGCAAATATTAAGACTGCCTTGGGATAATATATAATGCATTTGTGAAGCAGAACATGGTGGGAGCATTTATTGTAACTGAGTATTTTAATCAAGCTAATTTAAAATCCACACTTGCAGGTCTGATCAAAATATAAGTATTCCTATACAAGGGGGAAACACTTTGGACCATGTGTACACCAATGTAAAGGACACTTATAAGGTTGAAGTAAGACGTCACATTGGTCAGTCAGACCTTTTATCTTTGATCCTTGCCCAGGCATATAGGCCTCTTATTAAGCGGAGCAAGGCAACTGTTAGAACAGTCCACATTTAGACTGAGGAGGATATTTTGAAGCTTCAGGACTGTTTTAATTCAACAGATTGAGAACAATTTGCTCTGCAGTCAATAGAGGATTTGCATATTAATTTTGCATCTACTGTACTGTTTTATATTAATTGTACTGAGATTGTTACTTTATGCATGTCCCTAATGAGTAGCCGTGGATAAACAGCGAAGTTCGCTCTTTGTTAATATCTTGAGACAATGAATTTAAATCAAAGGATGTAGAGCCATGTAAAGTAGCCAAGTTGAATTTAAAGCAAGGGATTAAAAAAGCAAAAAAAGAAAAGGATTACTCAGCTAAGATTGAATATAGTTTTGAACATGACATGGATTCCCAGGGCACATAGCAAGGAATTGACATTATTACTGATTGCATTCATTCATTCATCCATTCAGGTTAAAAGAACCCAACCAAAACCTAGATAACGCTCTGCACGCAGAACACTTCAGAGTGGGAACCTGGTGGTATCAAAGGCCTGTAGAATGGGATGTATTCAGATATAGGGCAGGATGTACTAACACTAAAATGCAGTCAAACTCTGAATATTGCAGTTTCAGCAGTTTGAATGCATTTCCCATATGTATCCAGTTCCGAAAACAAAACTTTCTGGAGCTTGTACCCAATAATGGAAGCCTATAGGCTTCTTTTCACAGCATTCCCTGCGAGGTGTCCCCCGTGACTTGCGCATTCACAGTAGGATCATAAACCTGGAAGTGCTCAAGGAAAGCTCTTATCGCAATTTTACGTGATTACGTCATTAATGTCCCCAAGTATGCCCCAGGTGTTTTTAAGTTTGCAGGTGCTTGCGGCAGGTGGATTTTTTACAATTTTTAACTGTGCTGATTAATTTGATATGCAACACTTGTATATCTGTATGCCAATGAAGCACAAAAGAACTTGGAATGGAAAGTAGCCATGACCATTGCATCGCAGCACTTCATCTATGCCCAGTGCTAGAAGAGTCGCATGGGACCTGGTGAACCAAGAGGGGCGGCTTGGTGCGACTACAGCAAGAATGTATGAGAACACATCTGTATGCATGCGGTGAGTGACAGGATGTATCCAGAGGTGTCGTCGGGTGTGTGACACCCAGTGCAAGACTCACTGACCACTTGCGCTTGAAAAGGTGGCATTGCCTCGCCCCCTTATGTGTGCCATCTTCATCAGTCTAGGTATTTGCCCAGAGCTCTGGGAGCTGCTGGGAAGCCTCCCTCAGCACAGTGTGGATGATGTGCACACATGTCACCCATCACACCTCTGCAGTGCTGTTAGGTGACACCATCCAGGGGCGTGACACCAAAACAGCAGAGCAGCTCTGCTATTTTGGTGTCCCCCTCCTCGCATGGTGTAACTCGCTGCCGCCCGCATCCCCGCTAGTGATGCCCCTGAATGTATTGCATATAGTACTGAGTATAACAGTTCCCAGGGGCGTACCGTGAAGCCATGGCGTCCGGAGCATGCTATTGCTATACGCCCCCCACCCCCTCCCTCTCCCTCTACTGAATTTTACCAAAGTGGTCGTGGGCCAAAACACAAGCTGAAACCTACCAATTGTTTTCCGGCTGTCAGGACATGCCACTGATAAAATAAAGGCAGGGAGGGGATGCATGTTTTTGCAGTCCACTGCCAGCAGCAGCTGCAGAGGGTAATGACAGTCACAGGCAGAGAGGCGGGCAAGGACTGGAGGCAGACGGGGAGGCGGTGAGTAGGTGGGTGAGGACAGGAGGTGGGTGAGGACTAGAGGCATGCGAGGAGGCAAGTGGATAGATGGGAGTGGACTTGAGGCAGGTGAGGCAGGCGGGCAGGTAGAAGGGGACTGGAGTCAGGCAAGGAGCCAGTGAGGAGGTGTGCAGGTAAGCGGGAAAGAATTGGATGGGGGCAGGGAGATGGGCAAGGAGGCATGCTGGTAGGCAGGAAAGGACTGGATTGGGGCAGGGAGATGGACAAGGAGGCATGCAGGAAAGGACTGGATGGGGCAGGAAGAAAAGCATGGAGGTGTGCTGGTAGGCTGGAGAGGCAGGCAACTAGGTGGGAAGTTGAACTTGTGAATGTAAAGTAAGAAAGTGTCAATAATAATTATTGTAATTAAGGATGAGTGGTTCAGATTCCACAGAACAGCGGGGATCCGAGTCCACCTGAGCCCCGTCTCAGGTGTTCCCACCTGACTCGGATCACACTCCGAGGCTGAACGTCATCCTCCAGACGTTGGATTCTCGTGAGACTTAGATGACGTTCAGCCTCTATATAGGGTGCCCCGCGGCCGGGACTCGGTGCCATTTGTTAGTCGGACTCACACGACATGCAAGCTGCACAGAGGTCTGCAAGGAAGTTGGCTGTATCCAGACTCCAGATTAGTGGCTACTGGCTTTGCTGTTAAGTGACTGTAGGGGGGGAGGGGGGCACACTGCATGCTGATGCTGTGCTACTCTGCTAATTAAAGTGACTCCTTGGGCAGTGCAGTAGTCCTCTGTGTATACAAGCACGGTGACTCCTTGGACAGTGGCCCTCTGTTTATACAAGCACTGTGACCCCTTGGGCAATAGCTGCTGTGTGTATAAGCACTGTGGTCCTGATTCAGAGCCGGACGCTATTTGCACTCGCTCGTTCAGAAAAAGGGGCTGGATATTTAAATTGAGCGCTCGCTCTTTGCGGTCTGTTGACGCCTCTATGTCTGAGCGAGTGAATGAAACATGCACTTGCTATTTTGTAAAGACGCCCCCTGGCCGCTCGCATCATACGTCATCTCCGCTATTTATTAGATTAATCGAGTACATCGAAAGGCGTCTGAAAGGCGGATTTTCCTACCGCAATCATGTGAACAGTTCAGACTAAGAGACAACCAAGTGACGTGGCCGATGATGCTGCTTTGTTAATTATGTACACCCTTAAAACGGCCGTTTTGACCGTTTGGCACGCCTGCGTTCGGATCACCACTCCCCGTTTTCTAGCACCTTCCCCTGTTACCACCCACAAACGCCTCATCCTGTCACTCAAATTAGCAGGCACTCGCTATTTTGTGAGTGCTCGATTTCCGACCGCACTGACTGGTTGGCGCATACGCATGCACAGTTGTCTGAACATTACTCGGAGCAAACGAGCGGCCGCTTACGAGCGGCTCTGAATCAGGCCCTGTGACTCCTTGGGCAATAGCTCTCTGTTTAAACAAGCACTGTGACTCCTTGGGCAGTAGCCCTCTGTGTAAACAAGCACTGTGACTCCTTGGGCAATAGCCCGCTGTGTGTACAAGCACTGTGACTACTTGGGCAGTAGCCCTCTGTGTATACAAGCACTGTGACTCTTTGGGCAATAGCCCTCTGTGTGTATAAGCATCATGATTCCTTGGGCAATAGCCATCTGTGTATAAGCACCGTGACTCCTTGGGCCTTAGCCCTCTGTGTATACAAGCACTGTGACTCCTTGGGCAATAGCCGTCTGTGTATACAAGCACTGTGACTCTTTGGGCAATAGCCTGCTGTGTGGATTTGCACTGTGACTCCTTGGGCAATAGCCCTCTGTGTATACAAGCACTGCGACCCCTTCTGCACTTTTTAACGCCTGCCATTCATAGGTGATACTTTACCGCCTATTACATTGCATTGACTTAACGCCTAGGCGGAAAGTCTTTCAAATTGAATACGGAGGAAAACTAAAACAGGCGATAATGACGTCATCGGGGGTAAATTACCGCGAATCCGGACTTAACGCCTCAAATTGAATGCGGCCCTAAGTGCCTAAGCCTAACCCCCCCTTCCCCGCAGCCTAACCCTAAGTCTCCTGGATGGTTGCCTATCCCTAAGTCCCCCCGGGAGCTCCTAACCTAACCCTCCCCCTCCGCGGCTGTCCACGCCTGGCTTACCTTCGATCGGTAAGCCGGGTTGTCAGGCTCCCCGTGTAGATCTAATGACAGGCGTCGGGATTTTGACGCCTGTCATTAGACACTTGCCGATATTAGACAGTCGGGATACAAACGGTCTGCATTTAGACCGTCGGCATCCCGACTGCATACCGGCTGCCATGCCCCCGGACCACCCACTATTGACGCCATCACACCCCTGCACCGCGCACCATTGCCAATGTCACACCCCCTGCAGCGCTGACCTGGCTGCCCCTTCCCGGCCCAAGTGGAAGCTGACATTAGTGCCTATGCTGGCATGCATGAAAATACCTATTATAAATTGGTACCATTGTGCATCTTCTTTCCAACTCATGAACACTGTCTTTAGACTCAATACAAACCTCCTGCTAGCAATTAAAGTTGTTATCAAGTTCTGGAGATTTAGTTTGGGATTTACTAGTTTATGTAATAGTTGTTTCAGATGTCATTCCTGTTACATATCATGTCTTGTAAAGTGGTGATGCTTGGGAAATCCACTTTTTCATACTGTGAATCATTTTCTTGTAGACTCTTAGGCCCTCATTCAGAGCCGCTCGCTAGCGGCCGTACGCTCGTTCCGAGCGATGTTCGCACATCTGCGCATGCGTACGGTTTTTAGTACGTATGCGCGAACCAGTCAGTGCGGCCGAAAATCGTTTGTACGCTATATAGCGAGTGCCTGCTATTTTGAGTGACAGAATGAGGCGTATGTGGGTGGTAACAGGGGAAGGTGCTTGAAAACGGGGGAGTGGAATTCGAACGCAGGCGTGCTTAAAGGTCAAAACGGGCGTTTTAAGGGAGTGCATAATTAATCCAGCAGCGTTATTGACCACGTCACTTGGTTTTTTTTAACTCAGAACTGCTCGCAAAATAGCGGTTGAAAAAACCAACCACAAGAATAGCGAGCAGTTCATACGCTGTACGATGTACTCGATTAATCTAATAAATAGCGGACATGACGTATGGTGCGAGCGGCCAGGGGGCGTTTTTATCAAATAAACGAGCGTATGTTTTGCGCGCTCGTTCAGACTTAGAGGTGTGAACAGACTGCAATTTGCGAATGGATCATTTGAATAGCCACCCCTTGTTTTTGAATGAACGACCGCAAATAGCGAACGGCTCTGAATGAGGGCCTTAAACAGCTATCTGCACATTGAGCTGTATTTATACAGACAGTTTACAAATCATAAATGATGCTGGTATATTTATTTATTTATTAACAGTTTCTTATATAGCGCAACATATTCCTGATGCGCTTTACAATTAGAAACATTAATGGAACAAACTGGGTAATAACAGACAGACATAGGAAGGCCCTGCTCATAAAGCTTACAATCTACAGGGCAGTGGTTCCCAACCTCGGTCCTCAAGGCCCACTAACAGTTTTAGTGATATACAGTACATTCTTAAGCACAGATGGTTAAATCAAAATAACTGAGGTACTAATTAAGTCAATTGTGCTCAAGTATGGCTATCCTTTAAACCTGGACTATTAGTGCGCCTTGAGGAACGTGGTTGGGAAACCCTTCTATAGTGAAATAGGCATTGATGCACAAGGATTGGTGCTACATATTGAATATTGGTCCAGCCAGATTGCAGAGGTTCTTGGTGGGCTGTATGATCCAGCCACACAGGAATGTTGGCCAAAAGTTAGGAGGATGTAAAAGTGAAGAAAGAAAATGTGTGAGGTTATGTGTGGACTGTGAGAGGGGATGTAATTAGATATGGACACTATGATGGTTATGTGGGCGGTTCTGGAATCTGACAAGCTTGTCTGAAGAGGTGAGTTTTCAGTGGACTCTTGAAGGTTTGGAAACTAGAGGAAAGCATTATTGTGCGTGGGAAGGCATTAGGGCTAGATTATAGGGGGGCAACAAGGGGCGGTCGTCCTGGGGCCCCAACACCTAAGGGGCCCCAAACAGCAGCACCAGAGCAGGCACCATTTTTAAGCCCTGCCCACCTCACTGCATTTTGCTGTGATTTGTGGGTCAATCGGTTGAAGGCGGAACCAATATGATGCGATTCCATTCAAATTGTATCATCTGGCCCTGCCGCTCTCCGATTGACCCACGAATTGCAGCATTTTGCAGTGGAGGGAGCGGAGCTTAATAACATGGTGCCAGCCTGCTCATCCCCATCCCATCCACAACCTGCAGTCTGCAGATGCCGCAAGGTAAGTGTGTCTGTGACTTGTGTGTGTATATATGTATGTATGTGTGTGTGCAATGTGTGTGGAGTATATATGTGTTTTTCTGTGTGAACATACAGTATATATGTATGTATGTGTGTGTGTGTGTGTGTATATCTATATGTATGTGTGTGTAAGTATATAAATATATGCATGTGTGGTGTGTGTGTATGTATATGTATATATATATATATATATAAATATATTTATATGGGAACCAACCCCCACCCCCTACCCACCCAGTAAAAATCCTGCGTTTGCCCTGCTGACTGTATCCGTGCTCCAGGATGGCCACAGCATGGAGATGGAGATGCTGTCCACTCAGTGCTCCCCTGTATCCCGGCGTGTTGGGACAGTGTCTGTGCACCTGCCCAAGCACACCCACTCACTGTCCTGCCTGCGTGCCCATGCAGCTCTCCTGCACAAACATACATATGTATATACTTTTAATACAATTATATTGATAGGTGCCCCAGGGCCCCCACAAACCTTAATCCAGCCATGGAGGGCATTCCACAGAGTGGGTACAGCCCGCCAAAAGAGTCCTATAACCGTGAATGGGAGCAAGTAATGCATGTGGATTTTTTAATAGCCTTATTGTAATGAATATGGTAGAAAACCAATAACCAATGAAGGGACTGACAGAGTGGAGCAGCAGATGATGAACGTTTGGCAAGGATGATCAGCCTCGTAGCTGCATTCAAAATGGATTGTAGTGGTGAGAGCCTGTTTTTGGGAAGACTAGTAAGAAGACTATTGCAATAGTCAATGCGGTAAATAATAAGTGCATGGATTAGAGTTTTGCAGTGTTTTGTGTAAGATATGGTTGAATTTTTTTATATGTTTTTTAGATATATGTAACATGATTTTGAAACAGATTGAATGTGGGGAACAAAGGACAGTTCAGAGTCAAGGATGACACCTAGACAGCGAGGTTGAGGGGTAGGGTGGATTGAACAGTGATAGAGAGATAATTTCAGTATATTACTGAAATGTTTGCAAGAAAGCGGAGGTTTGCACATCTGGAAATGTCTCTTTAATTAGTAATCTGCCAGAAAGCAAAGGACAACAAGTGATCATTGTACCATCTCTCAATCACCACAGCTAACAACCACATGTTACCACTCCCCATACCCCACTGTTCTTTTTCTAAACAAACCTTCTCATTCTGTTTTCAAGAAACTCAGAAGCCTAAGTGGCATTGGGAATTGCTGCTCATCTCTACCACTTGTGGAAGTATCATTCCAGGAAGATCCATTTAGCTTAAAGCGGTTTGCCTTAAGGCCCTCATACACTAGCAACAGATTACCACAATCAGGGGCGTTTCTAGAGAGGAGGGGGCACGTGTGCAGTCACCGACATGGGCCTCCTCCTCTCCGCTCGGCGGCTGGCAGCGCACTGAGCTGTGCGCGGCCAGTGCCGGAGTTATAGACTCTGGGCACTAGAGTCTATAGTGCATGCACAGGTCACTGGGAAAATTGCTGCAGTGGCCATTTTCCCTGTACTGCGCATGCGCAAACGACGGGAAAATGGCAGCCGCGGCCATTACAGCACCGGACCCCCATGCCGACGTGGGACTCCGGAGATGTAAGTAATATTATGGGTGCAGGGTGTGCGGTGCGCACACCCTGCACCCATTATAGATACGTCCCTGACCACAATACCCCGATCCCCAGACGCTGGGTCAAGGCATCAGTGAAATCCAATTGAATTTCACTGATTTGCCGATCACGATTAAAATATGAACATTATCAGCAAATCGAGGTGTTTTAACATAAACAATTTCACCAATTTTGCGACCTGTGGATCGGCAGTTACAGTCCGATAGGGGGATCCATAAATTGATGTATATGGCCATTTACTCTTACACATTGTTTTTCTGCAAATAGAGCAGATTTTATTCTTTGATGTTTTGCATGTATTAACTCCTGTCGTTCCTGGCCTACCTGACTTCACCAACATCTTCCCTCTATTGACTGTAGCTTTAAACAGATGCTCCAATTGTCTTCCATTAGCTGTCACACCAGCTTGTAATAAGTTAAATTTTACACATGCCATTATCGAAATTGCAATTATCCTTGTCATATCTTTGTTCTTATGTCTTTTACAAATGCAGAGATGAAACTTTACCACCACATCCAGAAATCCAGCTCACCAGATGGAGCTGTATTTGTTTTATAGAGATAAAGAAATGTTCTTTAAGATCCTGTATTGAATTCAGAGAAGTAAATAAAATTCCTATTAAAAGTGGCGCCCTCTTCACCTGTTTCTGAGCTCTTTTTTTTTCCAAATTGGATTTATGCAGCAATCTCATTTGCTAAAAAAGAAATAAATGGAAAACTGCTTTTAATACTTGCGATGACCACTATGAGTATTTTGGGCCTGATTCAGAGATGTATGCGATTGCTGCCGCAGCTGCGATTTTTTTCAGCTCAGGATTTGCAAAAGTTTGCCAATGGACCAGCCTCCGGGACTTGCACTGAGACCATGGGCGTCGGAACGGGGGGCAAGGGGGCAGCTCGCCACCCCCAAAACATTTGAAGGCACGGCGGCAGCGGACAGTCAGGGGCTGTGCTTTATAGCAATAGGCTGCACTGCCCCTGCACCGCACGGAGGAGGATGTGTAATGTGCAGTATGTGGCCTACTCTTGAAAGGGGACCGGAACATGTCCTTGTGAAATGTTTCTATCTAGACCAGTAAGGGGTGGTGATTTTCCTTGCAATCCAGTCTGCACCTGTATTAAATGTAGTTTTACTTATGTGTTGGTGGTTAGCAATGCTTTCTCAGCCATTCTGTATTCTTTAAGTTGTCATTAATAAATTAATGATCTTTAACTGCCAATCATGTGTTGTTATTTTAGTGGAGAGTAAGAAATGAAGGTCCTCATTTATAATTGAGTTTTATCATTTAACACCGAGTGCTAAAACTCGTTGCACATTATAAATTGTGCTCCAGCCAGTCAACTCCCAACTGTCGTTTTTTAAACAGATGTCAGTTGGGAGCTGATTATCATACGCAATGAGTTTTATCACTCGTTGTGAATGATAAACTTGTTGATAAATGTCTTGGATTATTGTTAGTGGTTTAGTTGGAACTGTTCAGAGCTCATCAGCCCATGGGGTAAATGTTATAGGATGCGAGTTTTGTGCAAGATTGTACTCATCTAGGTTGTCTGCGAGTTTAGTGTAAGAATGCATAGCAACTTACCGAATGTATTAGCCTATGAGTTGCTAGGTACCCATGATACTCAGCAGCGACATCAATCGGGTTGGCTGCTGACGTAACCAATGAAAAATTCGCAAATCCACTGTTGAGTTTCAATACATTCGATGGGTTTAAGATCTCTCCATATTAAGCAATGGATATAGCAAGTCACCTGAGTTTAATATCAATAGTCCTACAGTATATAATCCTGGTTTTCCCCATTAAACAGTGAGGGTTTAGAAGAAGATAGGTGAAGATAGGAGAGAGAGTAGTGTTGTTGGTGGTTTATGTTCATTGGTGTTTGGTGAGTGGTATTACAGTGAAATAACTGGATGTCTGCACAATTGATTTAACTATAAATACAATATATTATGAAAATAGAAGGGGGTTACAGAACCAGCACTTTAGAGTCACAGCTCAGGCATTCCTAAAATAGGATTCAATCCAAAAACCCTAAACATATCTCAACGCTTGATATTTATGCACTTTAAACTACCTAGACTAAAGGTGCCCACACATATACCGATGTGCTCACAATACGATTTTATGACCAATTTCCTCATGAACTTTCACGGGAGCTCCCTTGCCATCATGATCACGATTTGGGAAAAAAGACACCCAATCTGTCTTACGATCTCACGATCTATCGGATCGTACGCATCGTGAGATTGGACATAACAAATCGTGAGTTTAAAAAAAAAATAAAACAGGCTCTTGACTATTGGTGGGAAATTTAAATAGCCATAACAATGGGAGGGGCTATTTAGGGAATATAAACAGCAGGAACCCTTTAAACTCTGTGTACATTCTGCTCTGCTACTAGATGAGGCTAGGTGTATTCCTGCTGAATCCTGTACATTGCTACTGTGCTCTTTGTATTTGGCTTGCCTTATACAAAGTTTATTCTACCTGCAAGTGTGTGCTACCTACCTGCATTCTATCCTGTTCCTGAATTCTGTACTGATGCGTCCCTATCAGTATAAAGTGTTGGTCGCTGAAGCCGGGGTCCGGGAGATTAGGAAGAGGGCCCAGCGAAGAAGGACGAGAGCATGCTGGACCAAGGAGTGGCTGCTACAAAGGGATACCTGCTCTCACATGTCCCTGCTGATAGAGATCAAGGAGAACAACCCGGAGGATTATCGGAACTACCTGCGCATGGATGACGCCAGCTTCCAAGAATTGCTGCATCTGGTGACCCCCCACATCAAGAGACAGGACACAAGGTGGCAGAGGGCAATCCCTGCTGAAGACAGACTGGTGGCTACCCTGAGATACCTGGCTAGAGGAAGGTCACTGGAAGACCTAAAGTTTGGGACACTCATCTCACCTCAGTCCTTGGGCGTCATCATTCCGGAGACCTGCAAAGCCATCGTAAAAGTGCTACAGTACCAGTATTGCAAGGTAAGTTAAAAAAAACACCACACATTGGTTTCTTGTGCAAAGAAAAATTTTTATATTTATTTTTTACTCAACATATAAAGCAAGAAATTGCCTTCTTTTAGTACAATGTGCACTGACCTGCAGGCAACTGAAAGTGTGCACTAAACTGTGTGCAAAATACTTTTTTATTACAACTTTACAAAAGAACATTATCACCAAATTTTATGAATCTCAATAGGTAGCCGGCTGTATGTGATAGGGTGGGTCAGATGCCAGTTTGAACAGGCCAATACACACATGGCACAAGTACACATTGTTGCCCCGGCTTCCAGCTATGTATACTTGTGCCATGTGCGTAGTGACCTTGAGAATTTGAGATATTTTTGCTCATACAGCAACTCAAGAGGTCGTAGTTTAACCGTAAAAATTTTTTGGGGATATCTGCATCCAGATTTCTCAATTTGCTGTTCACATGAGCTGTGAAATCATCAATTGCATCTGGGGGTTTCTGCAGCAGCCGTTCTGCGTTTTGTAAAAAATGGTCCTCTCGTTCTGTAAAATTCTCCTTTCTGCCTTTTTTTTTCTTTTTTTGGGGTTGTTGCGAAGATGAGGGTCCAGGTGGAACTTGACTTTCCACTTGTGTGCTATTCTCCGGATCACTGTCGCCACCGAGCAGACTGAGGTCCGGTGTTGATGTTAAATCAGGGTCTTGGGTGGGAGTCTATATAGGGAAAAAAGATATAAAAAATATTATAGTCATGTTTTAACATCTTTTTTCCTATTTTTACAGTTTCCTAACACCGTGGAGGAGTGGACCAGCATCGCGGAAGATTTTGAACAACGTTGGAATTTCCCTAACTGCGGAGGAGCCATCGATGGGAAACACATCCGCATCAACCCACCTGCCAACACCGGATCATATTACTACAACTACAAAGGATTCTTCAGCATCGTTCTCATGGCAGTGGTGAGTGCCAACTACGAATTTCTGTTTGTGGATGTCGGCAAGAATGGGCGTGCTTCAGATGGTGGATCCTTCAAAAAGACGGCTTTCTACCAGAGACTCGCCAACAAAACCCTCAACCTGCCCTCACTGGACCAGACAAAGCACGGCCTAAATTATGTTTTCGTTGCAGACGAGGCTTTTGCATTACATGAACATGTGATGAAGCCATTTGCACACAGGGGCCTGACCAGAGAGAAGAGGATATACAA
This sequence comes from Taudactylus pleione, assembly GCA_031769625.1. Lineage (NCBI taxonomy): Eukaryota > Metazoa > Chordata > Amphibia > Anura > Myobatrachidae > Taudactylus > Taudactylus pleione. The sequence goes on along the minus strand of JAUIMM010000025.1, from coordinate 39,932,901 downwards.
CTACCGTCTATCCCGGGCACGGCGCATTGTGGAAAATGCGTTTGGAATAATGAGCAACCGCTTCCGCATTTTCCACACCACCATCAATCTACATGTGGAGAAGATAGACTGGGTTGTGATGGCGTGCTGTGTGCTGCACAACTTTCTGCAAAAAAAATCTACTCAACAAGGACCAGTCCCAGCTAGACCAGAAGATGTAGGACCCCTGGAGGACATTGAACATTTGACATCTGTGTCTGCACCAACAACTACAACAACATCCACCGCACGTGCCAAAGAAGTGAGGGAGGAGTACATTACCTATTTCAATGGACCAGGTGCTGTACCATGGCAGGAGGACTATCTGTGAACTACTGACTAAATTGGACATTTGGGATTTAACAACAAAAACATTAAGGATTTTGGTTTAAACTGTGTCACTACTTACCAAGACTTCTGCAACCTCCTCATCTCCCTCACACTCAGACATCAAGATGATTGATTCCCTTTGAGGCTCTTGTTCACTGATGAATGACATCATTTGGTAGTACCACAGCGCAGGAGTATATATTTCATCTGTAGCCGCTCCTGATTTTTTGGAGTCATCCACCTTCTTTTTTTCTTTGATGTATACTGTCCTGAGATTTTGTATCTTTTGCCGTACAGTTTTCAGGTCTGCATCAGATATGTAATTTTTTGTATACACCAACAGTTCCTCGAGTGCGGCCAACTTCTGCGACTTATTGTGGTACTTCCGAGAACTGATCTTCCACAGACAGTCTTTCGAGTGCAGGATTTCAATGAATCCTGTAACGAATTCACGTTCTGAATCCATGGACATTATCTATGAATAAGAAAAAAAGGACATTTAAATATTTGTGTATATAGTTTTGTAAAATGTAATGTTGTTATAGTTCACATTTTTAATGTTTTAATATTTTCTTTTTTACAGGTTTTTAAAGGTTTGTTATGGTATTCTAATCATGTTTTCTTTTACAGGAATGTTATGTGTTTATTGCTTGGTAATATAATGTTTTTCTTTGACAGTATGGGTTTTCCACCTTTGGGCCTGTCGTTGTGGTAGAACTACAGATCCCAGGATGCCCTAAAAACAGTTTCAAAGGTGGGTGGCAGGTCATCCTGGAATCTGTAGTTCCACAACAGCTGGAGACCGAAAGGTAGAAGACTCCCAGCTTGAAATAATGTGTGTTTTTAAATGTAATGTATGGTGTTTTTTTTTGTAAAAAACGTGTTTATTTATTTATTTGAGGTATTACACACATTGGTGGGAAGTGGGGGAGCTTAATGCATGACCCAGCCACCGCCCGACTCAATACGGCGGGCCGTGGCTGGGTCATGCATTTATTGCCTGGGGGCACACATTTTTGGGCAGTGGGGGAGCTTAATGCATGACCCAGCCACCGCCCGCCTCAATATGGCGGGGCGTTGGCTGGGTCATGCATTTATTGCCTGGGGGCACACATTGGTGGGCAGTGGGGGAGCTTAATGCATGACCCAGCCACTGCCCGCCTCAATACGGCGGGCGATGGCTGGGTCATGCATTTATTGCCTGGGGGCACACATTGGTGGGCAGTGGGGGAGCTTAATGCATGACCCAGCCACCGCCCACCTCAATACGGCGGGCGGTGGCTGGGTCATGCATTTATTGCCTGGGGGCACACTTTGGTGGGCAGTGGGGAGCTTAATGCATGACCCAGCCACCGCCCACCTCAATACGGCGGGCGGTGGCTGGGTCATGCATTTATTGCCTGGGGGCACACATTGGTGGGCAGTGGGGGAGCTTAATGCATGACCCAGCCACCGCCCGCCTCAATACGGCGGGCGTTGGCTGGGTCATGCATTTATTGCCTGGGGGCATACATTGGTGGGCAGTGGGGAGCACATATTGGTGGTCAGTGTGGTTGCAAACTGTACAAATACTCACCAAATATCCAACAAAACAAATATCCAGTGTGCAGGCTCCCAAAGTGCGACTGACTTGCTCCATACACGATGCTGCACAAGATGACGATGGGGCGTGTCCAGGCTTCTGTCAGTCAAATTCTGCATTGTATGATGAATCATACGATTCATCGTGAGGAAAAAAACCCTCACGATCGGCGTCCATCGGGTTCATGGTTGGCTAATCTGCCCTACAGCACGGCCGATCAGAAGATGCGATATACGACGAGCGGGGACGCGCATCGGCATCGTGTTCGTGAGTATAAACTCACGATTTGTACTTTTTTTACCCGATTCGTCGTCACGATTCGTCGAAATCGGCCAAATCGTGTAAAATGTCGCTATGTGTGTGGGCACCTTAATACATATTCATAACTTCATAGCACGTCACTTCATTTCCAAAAAATCATTAGATAACAGCCTTTAAGGAAAATGCCTCGATTATAATTGTCCATAATAGCTCATTATGTAAAGCAGCCTGTCTGTGATTGGTCTCAGGCTTTTATTTTTCGTGGACATGGTCAGTTGTCATCTTTTAGCTCATCACATATTAAGTTGTCCCACCTTAATGCCAATTTAAATTGTTCCTAAGCTTGGGTATTGTCATCTTGAAGTTGAGATGGATCTTAGCAGACACCTGCATGCTAAAAGTAACAATTCAGTAGCTGCATCAGAAAAGACATGCCAATTTGTTGCAGAAATAGAGTTGCTTACTAACATTCTGTAATGATAGCATCAGTTACATGTTAAACAGAAGCCATCGATAACGGTTTTTCTAATTCAAATCATATGTCTATATTTCTAAATACTTCGTATATTATCTTATGATAGAATGTCTTATACAAATGCAACACAAATTGTATCTAACCATCAATAATGTTCATCTTGTTGTATTAATGTGACACAAATCTGACACAGATTAATTAGTAAGGGTAATAGGTAATGCAGGGAAAGGTAAAGTGTTCCTTCTAGCACTTAGAAGACCCTAGAACTGTGGGTATAACTGTGGAGCGTAGCTTACCTAGAGGCCGCCTAGGGAAATACAAGCAGCAGTGGTCAGATGGAGGGCTATCAATTATAATGTCCGCTGTTACATTCATTATGCTTATGATTATATATGGCTATACACATTCATATATTTCCACTTTAACAGTTCCACCCTCTGAAGGTTTTAAAACCCGAAACCTTAGTTTACTTGGTTATTCTATTTGTTACATATCTAAGCATCTTAAAACCACATGCAAATATTAGATATACTGTAAGCAATGCAATGAACACAAATAATAGTAATTTTCCTAGAGTATGCATTATGCCTGAGAACCAGGGGTCTCTCATTTTCTGATTAGTAGTGGATCCCCATGTACGTAATGTAATTATAGTTCTAAATCCCAATCCAACCTTAAAGCCTGTGGATAGTGTAAAAATGTTCTTATACTTCCTTTGTATTATCTATATTTATCACCGCTCTAACCTTGTCCTTGCAGAGAAAGGTCTTTCAATAAATGTGTCCCTGTAAAAGTGGGAGTGGTATCTGTCATGGTTACCCTGTTAATACCTGTTGGATAGTCTTCAGCATCATTTACTTCAGTATTTATGTAAAAGTGGAGTAAATACTTAAACAAATACTTGTTTTTCCAGAACCATCACACGCAATCCCACCTACCTCACTGCCAGCAGAGATGTATGATGATGAACAGGAGGAGCAGATCATCCTCATGGTGATTGGGCCAGAGAGCCTGTAGAGGAGAGGGGCAGACAAACAGCAGCTACAGTATCTACATCTTACCCACAGCAGTTGCCTTCCCAGCCAGAACCACTACCAAGTTTAGGGGAAATGTTCCAATCCCTGGCTGATTTTCGGCAAATGCAGAGGGACTTTAGGCTGATACAGACCAGACAATTGGTCCATATTTCATGACAACTTATAAATAGCTATGACAATTGAGAGGGGGTTGCAAGGCATCACTAATGCTATTAGGGAGCAAATGCAAGCTACAGAATAGGTATGTTGCACCAAGCTTGCACACCTTGAAAGTGTACCTACACCATCCACATTCATTCTCCACACCGGCTTTGGGGCCATCTATTGTTTGGTGAGTTATCCTGGCCAGTTTATAACTCACTGCCTATTACATGCCTATTGTATGTTTAACATGAGAAACATCTGGAGGGTGTGTTGCCCCCCTCCTTCAGTTGGCGACACAAGGGAGTGGACTTTGGTGCTAGGCCAGAGTCTACGGCGCATGTGCAAGGAAAATGGTGTGGCAGCCATTATTCTGGTGACTTGTGAAGCCAATCAGATCCCTCCCGGCACTGCCCCTCACCCACCCCGTGAATTACACCAGAGGGACTTCTGGGTCATAGACTCAGAAGTCCTTCATTCGCAAAGGACAGCTCTTACTGAGAGAGCTATCCTTTATGATTTTCTTCATGAATACCGGCATAACTAACTCCAGCATGCATGCAAAGAGTGGCGGGGTGCATCGCATACAAGTGATATTTTACACAAAACCTCGGACTAGCCATCAAGCTGTTTCCAACCTCAGTTATATTGTCTGTACGCCATCAATCAAGACTTAGTGGATCAGTGTGTGAATATGTGAAAGTTATCAAGATTGAAGAGAATCTGAGTTCACTACTACCCTGCTGGTTATTTGCTATAGCAACCAGAATCTTAATTAATCACTGCATCATCTTAAAGCCATCTTAAAGTCTAGACATTAATAAAAGTTCTGTCATTAAATGCTGACATTTATCACAAGATCTGTATTCATAGCAACACTTTTCTCTGTGCAACAGATTTAGGCCCCTATTTACTGCAAACCGCATTTCAAATGTGGCTGTAGTGTGATGTTTTCGCCTAAATTTACATTGCAAATCTAGGAAATATCACAGGAAGGTATCAAACATCATTTGCAGGGACAGAGCTTGCGATAAAGCTCTGTCCCGCAAATCTCCTCCACACACTTCTCACTGTGACACCCTCCCCCCTTGCAATCACTAACCTCCCCCCCCTCCCCCTGCAGCCTGTCCAAGCCCAGCAGGAGTTGGGGAACCTGGGGATAGCCCTAATAATGCCATCTGACATTATTATCACAGGGCTTTCCCACTTATATTTTTACAATTGATTTTTAGTAAATTTCAGGCAGATCGCATTTCCCATTACAAGTATGGGAAATGTGATCTAATTACTAAAAATGGGTTGGGCATGAGATCCCGGCTGTCGGGATGCCGCTGGTCAGAATACCGACAGTGGCATCCCGACAGCCAGAATCCCGACACCCATAGGAACGAACCGTAAGTGTTTCCTAAACCCTACCCTAACCCTAACCCACCCTCCCTGGTGCCTAACCCTAACCTCCCCCCCAGTGCCTAAGCTTAACCTCCCCCTCCCCGCACATTAATCCTAACACTCCTTTTCCGGTGCGTAACCCTAACCCTCCCCCTAATGCCCAACTCTAACCCTGCACCCTAACCTCCCCCTAACACCCCGATACTTATCTTCGGGATGCCGATGGTCGGGATAATGGTGCCGGGATTCCGGCCTGTCAGGATTTCGGCGCCGGTATTTAGACCGTCGGCTTCCCGCACACCGGGATGCCGACTACATCCCAAAAATATGTTAATTGAAGGGATTGGTGTCGTTTTTCACGAAAACTACTCCAGTTGCCCTTTAATACATTTATGTGATATTAAAATAATGTGAAAAGGGTGTGAAAACATCCTTTTTCAAAGTTTTATTTGGTAAAAATAATATTGAAAAATAGGGTCCATAGTGTTTATTAATGCTATAATTATTGTAAACTAATTTATACTGAATTTTGTTGTAATAATGTAATTATTAATGTTAAGTTAGGTAGAATGGCAAGTCTCTTCAGATAGAAGATTTAACGAGTTACATGACCTTGTATGTTAGTGAGGAAGTTATATATTTTGTATGCATAAACATATTTTTGTTACATTCATCTTGTCATGTGACCACATTTATTATTCCCGAATACAGAAAACTATTTTTTTTCTAGATAAGTTTGTACTATATACTATCCATTCATTATAAAATTATAATTAAGCAATTTTATAGAAAAATCAAGTCAAGCAAAATAAAGTCAGTATAATCAGGGCATATGTTTTAACTACTACATTTATTTACAGTAATGGTTATCATTACTGGTACCTTTGAATTTGAAGTACATCATGTACCTTATCTCCTGCAAAAAAGGAATGTAGTGAAACAGCTTATACTTAGCTCTTTGGCATGGAACAGCTAAGGATAAAACAATAACAATTTGAAAAAGCAATAGGATTACCATGACACAATTATTGGCAACAATTTCAGCAATTCAAATTAATTTGAAAAAAAAAAAAGCTAGATTCCACTCGAGTGTGATAAATTAGAAATTAGAGTCATCAGTGATAATTTGTCAGTGCTCACGTCTTTATTTAACCAATGAATTATATATTTAATGTTTAAAAAGGCCACTTTGTATTTTCTGTCAGTTTTGTCACAATGGAGAAGACAACAGAGCTGTCTGAGAACATCAGAAATGCTATTACCACCAACCACAAGACCTTTAAAGGGTACTACAAGGCCATATCCAAAGACCTAGGCATCCATGTTTCAACAGTGTGCAATGTTATTAAAAAGTTTGCTACTCATGATACTGTGAAGAACCTCCCTGGAAGAGGGCAAAGTCTTTGTAGGTTGGTATGAACTGTGGAAAGGAGCTGAAGGTTGACCAGGAACAATCTGGATTTATAGTTTCAACCTGTATCATATCCTGGACACTAGGAAGAGGCCAAGGAGGACACCATTGGTGATATTTTCCAAAATGTGCCTAGACAAATCACTGTCTTTCAGGGAAGATGTTCTGTGGACAGACAAAAAGAATTAGAACTCTCTGTCAATGAAGACCATCGATTTATATATAGGTTACAAAATGAAGTTTTTAAGGAAAACACCCTGCACATGGTTAAATATGGTAAAGAATCCATAATGTGGTGGGGCTGCTGTCACAGCAAGGCCGAACCTGGCACTCACTTACGGGGTCCGTCAGCGCTGGGGTCCTGCTCAGCGTAGTGCAGGGAGTGGGGAATCCCTGGTGCCCACTGCTATGGTCCCGGCTCCTCCTCTCTCCCCTTCCCAGTGGCTGCAAGTGCACGCACTGACCTGCAAGAAAATTTAAATGGACAGACAAGGCAAACAAGACATCACGCTTTGCTCAAGAATTGAACTCATCCCTATAAGAGGGAGTCCCTGGGCACTAGGCAGGTGCCAGAATATAGGATCTTGGCATGTCTACTACATTGCACACCTTCATAGTACTCCGCTCCAATCCAGAGTACACCAGCACCTATGCAAGGGATGACCTAATATCTGTGCGTATCTGAATAGACCTCCGCCACAGAGAGAGAGGAAACAGTCTTGGTGCTTCAGCTTCAAGCTTGCCCCGCATTTCACAACTCCCTCTCGTAGAAAGGGAAAGGAAGTTCAAGAACAAGCTGTCTTAGTACTGTGGTGAACCGGGACACCTCATTGCCAGCTGCTTCAAACGAGAGGCTAACTGATCAAGTGGTGGTCAGATTAGGTGCATTTAATCACACCCCAAAAGAAGACAGTCCTTCCCAGTTCTCGACTTATCTAAACCTGTTTTTAGAAAAGACCCTGGAGACTCTCAAGGCCTTTTTGAATTCCGACGCAGACGGTAACTTCATTACAATGAAGAATTCCTAGTGTGCCGCTGCAGACATCACTCTGTATCATTGGAGTATACAGGAATACACTTCCTACGACTACCATCCACTCCCGGATGACAGAAGTTACTATGTAAGTGGGCGCTCTCCATCTGGAGTTAATATCCTTCTACATACTGTCATCAGCCGATAGCCCTATTATCCTGGGTCTTCTATGGCTAAGCAGGCATGCTCCCACAATAGATTGGAGTAAACCCCAAATCCTATAATGGGGAGCTCAGCAGACGTTCTTACCAACTATCAGACCTCTACATCGTGTCATCCAGAGTTCGTCCACCTCTCCAGAGAACCCTCTTCCAGCTCCATACCAGTCCCTCAGGGATGTATTCAGCAAGAAGGCTGCAGAGACACTCCCAGCTCATCGGGAATGGGACTGCTGTATAGATTTACTACCTGGGAAAATGCCTCTTTGTGGAAGAGTGTTTCCCGTCTCACCTCCTGAGATCCAAGCAGTGTCTGAATACATCAAGGAGAACCTTGAGAGCGGGTTCATCAGGGAGTCTAAATCACCTGCAGGAGCTAGTCTACTTTTTGTTAAGAAGAAAACCGGAGGCCTGAGACCATGTATTGATTACAGGTGTCTGAACGACATTACCGTCAAGAACCGGTATCCACTACCACTAATCTCGGAACCCTTTGACCTAATAAAACGGGCAAAGGTCTTTTTCCAAGTTAGACCTTCGTGGGGCCTACAACCTAATCAGGATCCATGAAGGGGATGAGTGGAAGACAGCCTTCAACACGTGGGACAGTCATTATGAGTACCTGTTATGCAAGTACATAGTGGTGTATCTGGACGACATCCTGATCTACTCTGAGGACATAGTGAGGTATTGTAAGCACATATTTGAAGTGCTGTCATGACTTCAGGATAACCAGCTCTTCTGCAAGTTAGAAAAATGCTTCTTCGAGCAAAATGAGCTGGTGTTCCTAGGTTACATCATTTCAGGCTCTAGTCTCCAAATGGACCCTGAGAAGCTTTCCGCCATTGTCAACTGGCCCCATACAGTGGGGTTACAGGCGATGCAACATTTCCTGGGCTTTTGTAACCTTTAACGGCAGTTCATCAGGAACTATTCGTCTGTTCCCCATCACCGCTCTCACCAAGAAGGGCCAAGACACACGGGTGTGGCCTCCTGAGGCAGAGGAGGCATTAAACTCCTTAAAGCATTGTTTAATTTCTGCTCTCAACCTGAGGCAACCCGTTTGTGACCAAGTTTTTTTTCTGGAGGTGGATGCCTCTACGGTCAGGGTTGGGGAAGTGCTTTTACAGCAGGAAGAGGGAAATTGGTACTCTTGTGGTTTTTTTCCACAAGAGTTCTCCATCGGGGATAAAGAATTGTTTGCTATCAATCTGGCCCTGCAGGAATGACAATACCTGTTGGAGGGGGAAACATTTCCTGTGACAGTTTACATCGAACACAAGAACCATACTTACCTCAAAACCACTCAGTGTCTGAACTATCATCAACTATCATCAATCCAGATGGTCGCTGTTCTTCGACCGCTTAAATCTGATGATCACTTACTGGCCAGGCAGCAAAAACATCAAACCTGACGCATTCAATTTCGCTGAGGAGATGAAGTTCGAGAGGATAATCCCATTCTGAACCTGGCCTGCTTTGTAGCGGCAGCCACAAAGGTAAAAATTCCTCCAGGAAAGACATTCGTAGTGCCTGAGCTCTGTGCAAAACTGCTACGATGGGCACATGTTTCACACTTCACCGGTCATGCGGGTGTGAAAAAACCTCTGGAGCTAATCCTAAGGACTATTGGAGGTTAACGGTCCATTAAGATGTTAAGGACTTTGTGGCAGCCTGCATTCAACACAAGGTTCCATCTCACTCTCCCTCAGGTCCTCTGCATCCACTGCTCATGCCTGATCATCCTTGGACTGTCACCGATCTGCCATCCTGTCAAGGCTTCAATACCATCAACTTCATTCCATTAAAAGGCCTACCCTCAGCTCCAAAGATAGCGGAAGCTTTCATAAGGGAGATCTTCAGGTTGTACAGGTTCCCCAAGGACATCATTTTGGACTGTGGAGTGCAATTTACCTCCAAATTTTGGAGGGCATTATGTAAGTGTTTTGGGGTAAACCTGACTTTTTCATCAGCCTACCATCCTCAGAGTTACAGTCAGATTGAGCAAGTGAATTAGGATTTGGAGACACTTATCTGAATGTGTCAGCCAGTCTTCTTATTGCCATGAGCTGAATTTAATCAAAACAATCTGTTCCATGAGACATCGGGCCACTCTCCATTCTTTATCCAGTATGGTCTACACCCTGTATTACCGGAATTACCAGTCCTTCGGTCGGTATCACTACCAGTTGTCCGTGATGCAGCGAGGTGGTTCCTCAATATCTGGAAAGAGGTAAAGAAGAATTTGTGCAGAGCTTTTTCAAGGTATAAGGTGTTTGCAGACAGGAAGAGGATGAGGGTTCCTTTACTGAGTGCTGGTGACAGAGTCTGGTTGTCAACCAAACATCTACGACTGAAGGTGCCCATGATGAAGTTTGCTTCAAGGTTTATTGGGCCACTCCAGATCCTCCTGATGGTGTACTGCCTGAGACCCCTGGCTCGCTTAGTATACCGAATGTCTTCCACATTTCTCTCTTGACCCTCCTTCAGCTATTCCAGTGAGTCATCAGGAGGAGTATGAAGCGAAACAGATTTTGGACTCCAGAGTTTCTCGAGATACGGTCCAAATCTTGACTGGAAAGTATATGGTCCTGTATATTTGTAAATTTTGAGCCCCTACTGAAAATTTACAAATATATATATAAAAATATATATAAGTACGTATGTGTCCTTTTATTGTGTTATTGGGTCAAGGCCTCAGATATCCATGCACCTCAACTCGATGCTCACCCCTAACAGGGGGGTAATGTTACAGAGTGGCTGAAGCCAGCACCCACTTACCGAGTCCGGCAGCACTGGGGTCCTGGTTGGCATAGTTCAGAAGGTGGGGAGTCCCCAGCACCCACTGCTAGGGTTCCGGCTTCCAGCTTCTCTTCCTTTCTCGGCGGCTGCAAGTGCAGGTGGCCGCGGGTCCCCTTAAACGGACAGTTGTGCCATATGTAACATCACAGTTGGAGTGAGAATTGAACTCCTCCCTATAAAAGGGATCCCTGGGCACCAGGCAGTCCTATTGACTTCTACTGCTGCTTGCATAGGCAAACGCAGGGGGGCGTTTCATCTGCCTGGAAACCCCCCTCCCCAGCACACACCATAACCACAATAGAAATATTAATATAATAGAACGTTACTAGTGCTGCATGTTCTTCTTAGTATCACAAATGAAATGATTAGCACCAACTGTGGATCTTTTACAATGTGTCAGCCAGTAATAAATATACCTGTGCACCAACTAGAAGATGTGAAAAACATGCACTGTTAGGGGTGCACTGCTATAGACCAGCAATAGGGTTAATAATTAATACAGTACAATAATACACTATCCAGTACATAAGGATACCAATATGTACATATATGTCCAGGGCAGTGCTAAGTTCTTCTGCTGCTCCCTCAGACTCCTGGACTTGCTCCAATGTTCAGGAATAGTGCTCACATCTGAAAAAAAACATTCTGCTCAGACAGGATGGACCTACTGCCGTATCTAATGGCATACTGTGATTGCTGGTCCTGTATATGCTAGAATTATGCAACACAATACACTTTGTATGTAACATATTAAAGCTGGATAAAGTGCTAATTATGCCATCTTCATGGACAGGCCACACTCACTCTAAAATCAAGCATTTGGAAACCCCCCTCTAGAAATCCTGCGTTTGCCACTGACTTTGGCTTTGCTTGTGACCTGATTCTGTCGCCTCCTTGGTACTGCACTTAATATTCCGGATTTGACCTTGGCTATTCTCTGTTACCTGATTTCGTCTTATCCCTGGTACCGTCCTGAACGTTTGGTTCCGACTTGACTTGTTGACTATGTTGCACACCTTCATTGACTCTGCTCCAATCTATAGTACACCAGCACCTGTACAAGGGAACCAAGTCTAAGGGCTGCGACCTGAGTATCAGGCGCAGCTAAGTCCAAACCTCCTTGTGGGGGTCCTTGGTGAATACCGCCGGCAAATTAGACTCCGCGGCTCAGTACTGGGTCTCGCCAATCCCGAAGTATGGGCCAGCATCCATCATACATGCGTGAGTTGTGACTGCTGCTATGCTGCCTCTGGTACTGGGCCTGGAGCTAAAAATGTTCAAGGGCCTATACTGAGAAGGAGAAGAGCTATGAATGGTACTGTGTGGCTGTGATCAGAGTCACCTTGGTGTATACACCCCCTAAACTATGACCACAATGTCTCCCTAACTACATAGAAATAGAAAAATTGCATAATTTAGTTTTTTTGGGGGGGGGACTAGAAAAACTATTTAAATACTGGCAGTTGGTAATCATTCTGTCATGTTGATGGGCCTATTTTTATTTGGAGGCCTGGAACTGTAGCTCCATCTGCCCCATTGTTGATCTGGCCCTGGATACTGGAGGTCTTCACTGTATTGTATGAATCACAAAATCAGAGAATAACTTAGATCAGTGGTGGTGAACCCTGGCACTCCAGCTGCTGTGGGACTACATATCCCAGCATGCACTGCCAGAGTTTTGCTATTAGGGAATGCTAAAACTGTGGCAGTGCATGCTGGGATATGTAGTCCCACAGCAGCTGGAGTGCCAGGGTTCGCCACCACTGTCCTAGGTATTGAAGAGTGAATTGTGCTACCAAGTGTAAGAAAACTAGCCCACGACAATGGTTAAAAATGAAAAAATGTACTGTTTTAGTCATTATTTCAATCCAATTGAAAAATCTGTGGGGAGAGCTGAAATCTGCCATTGGGAAAAGGAATCCTGCAAACATTCAAAAGCTTCAAGTAATTGCAATGGAAGAGAAACTACCAGCAGACAGATGTAAGAAGCTTATAGATTGTTGCCGAAAGGTGTGCAACCAAATATTAAGGAAGGGTGCCTTTAATGCTGTCCAGGTCATATTTAATATTTCATCTTTGACATTACTACAGGTAAGTTGAAAAGGAATTTTATTTTGGTTCATATATTTGGATATGCTATTAAAATCAAAAAATTAAATATTCTGATGATACGAAGTTGGTACATTTCCATTCAAGTTTGCTAATAATGTTGACCAGAACAGTATCTAAATATTTGTTATTAAGGGTCAGCTTACATATTACATTTTATGTTGAGGAGTAGATAAGTTTTACTGTCGCATGATGGCCCATGTATTGTATAAGTATTATTTTTATTATCCTTTATTTTTATGGCACCACAAGGGTTCCGCAGTACCTCACAAATGAGCAAAACAGGAAAACAGTGACTTACAGTACAAAACAATTCAGGACAAGGACATGGTTTATAAACATTGCTGCATCCGTGATTTTAACACTCAAATAAGCAGCAGGGCAGCAGCAACTAAAGGTTAGGTCATATTTACCGACATTCTGGTCGGTGCAGCAGGGAGGGTGGGGCAGATTAAGTGGGCAGAGCGGTGGCGTGCCACCACGATCATTGTTGTCCCGCCCCCCGCTTATAATGCCAATATTACCAGCATTACAAAGCAGGGAGCGGGGCTACGATGACACGATTCAGCGCAAATCGCCCCATCGCCTCCCCAAACCGTCCACTTTCACGTGCGGTCGCAGGGGGCTGGGGGACTTGTCTACTCTTGCGGGTGCCGGGAGTGGCACCTGATTTTCAGGAGGTTCCCGACACTCCCGGAAGAGTAGACAAGTATGGGTTAGGTGCCGTTATAGGGAGTATAAGATAGTGTAAGTAAGGGAAAGGAGAAGCACATGAGGGAAGAGGGCCCTGCTCGTGAGAGTTTACAATCTAAAGTATGTATGTATATGTACGGAATCTGCCACACATGTCAGTGCTACACCTCCTACTCTGCTAGATAACATTATTACTTTTCAGCTATAGCCTCACAAATTCCTGCCATGAGCACTAAATGCTCTAAGGCCCACGTCAGACTCTGTCTGTGGCAAAATAAACTGTTAAATACTGTCTACCTTTTCATATAATGTGCTAAGCTGCTATACCCTATGTCCTGTATTCCACTATTTACAACTTTACAGTATGTCATTAGCCACTTGCCTGGCATGGTCGCATATTTCCAACCACACCAGGCAGTGCTTTATCTGATCTGGTTGCAATATTTCGACCAGTCAGATAAACAGTGTGGGCGGCTGCAGGAAGAGAATCTTCCCACAGCTGCTGATCTCAGAGGGACCCCTTACCTGGCGGCAGCAGAGATTAGCAGCCGCTGGGAAAAGGTAAATTAACCCCCCCCCCTTAACCCCCAAGTGTACCTGGTGACTCAAGTCGCTGTGAAATGGAAAGTCGCAATATTTCCGATGTTCAGATCATGGTGTTCCGATGTTCTGATGTTTTACAAATATTACAAAAGAAAAATAACAATCTTTTGTTTTTTTTAATGAATTCATTTTTGACTCGTAAAAAAAACCCTGACAATTTCTGAGCGATTATTAGAAAAAAAAATTGTCAGTTAAGTGGTTGTGGAGCAAGGTTTGCAATGAGATAGATTCACATTGACTTATCTGCCTCTGGTCAGCATGGGGTCAGTTTGTGGAGTGACAAAAAAGTCCATATACTACTAAAACTTACATAAGTACCCCTAGGACACATACTGCTGTATGCCATAGGGTACAAAAGTCCAATCTAATGACTGGGCACTTTCAGCTATGAATATATAGCAACTACAGCTCATTTAGCAGCACCTACAAGGTACACAAGGTCCCTAAATGTACTGTATGCTGGGCAGCGCTATTTCTGTAGAACCTGCTGCTGTTTTCTTACTCACTGATCCTTTTCAGAATTAGAGTATTATTTCAGGTTTGCAGTATATAGTCAGGTGTCAGGAAGTACCTGGCCAAGGAGAAGGACAGATATAGGGACAGGGTCACCACAAAACACAGCACCGTGTTGGAATTTCCAGTCATGCACCATGATACAATAGTTGCTGCCATAATAGGAGTGTGCCCCCATCTGTCTCTAAGAGTATTCGGAATCAGTATGGTTCTAATCCCGACAGCGGCAGCCTGACAGAGGAGGAAATCCCGATCGTCTTTTAAGGTGAGTATAACTAACGTAATTCTCCCCCCACTAACCCTCCCTTAAGGGTGCCTAACCCTAACCTCCCCCCCTAGTGCCTTAATCCTAACCCCCCTCTAAGTGCCTAAACCTAACCCCCCCTTCCCCGCAGCCTAACCCTAAGTCTCCCAGGGGGTGCCTAACCCTAACCTCCCCCCGGGGGTGCCTAACCCTAACCTCCCCCTTCCCCTAGCCTAACCCTAACCTTCCGGGGGGGTGCCTAACCCTAAGTACCCCCCAGGAGCCCCTAACCTAACCCTCCCCCCGTGACTGTCTGCGCCCAGCTTACCTTTGATCGGTAAGCCAGGTGTCGGGCTCCCGGCATAGGTCTAATGACAGGCGTCTGCATTTCAACGCCTCTCATTTGTACCTTGCCGGGATTAGACAGTCGGGAAGCAGGAGGTCGGCATTGTGACCGCCAGCTTCCCGACTGCTTCCCGTGTATTCCACACACTAATTTGTAGCTGCAGATCAGAAGTAGTGTGGGCAAACACCACATAACTGAACGTAAAGATGGCAGATAAGCACAATTTTCCTTCTCTCTAAAACCATTGGGAGCTCCTTAAAAATGTTGCTATGGGGTCCAAAAGTCTTAGCTACGCCCTTGCCTTTGACTCATGTCTCCACCTTCATTGTCTACCTGGTATATACTGTACTGGTATATCCACATGCAGGCTTCCAACCCCACAAGTTTTAGTTGTCCCTCATATACACAAAAGACTCCATGGTTTTAAAAACTACCAAATGTTAGAATAGCTTCTTTTCCTTTTTAGGATATTATCCCTTCAATGTGATCTAGGCAACTGACAATGTATTAATATTCAATGAAAAACTTGGTCATCGTATTCCACTTCATGCTATTAATTACTATTTAAGAAACTCGAGGGTACAGCACAAGCTAGATCTTCAAGGCACTTTCAAATAAGCAAAAACAGAATTATTGCTAGAAATCACTCATAAATATTTCCTTCCCTGTTTATTGCATGGCAATGACGGTTAAATAGTAACAAATGTGAAATATATAATATCAACTAGACATTTCTTTACATTCCTTGTAACAAAAAATAAGTAAGTTATTCTAAATCAGAGCAAAGTAACATATCAGGGAAATTAAAACAAATACTGTATATGCTGATCATATATTGTACTTAATCATTATAACATCTTATAATTATAATGTTATTTTATAGCTGACTCAGAACATAATATTCTTCAACATTATTTAATCATGTGTTGTCCATAAATTGAACAAAAATTCAGTAATATCAGCAAAAATAAATGAATCCGCAACATAATCGTTCCTTTTACCTTGTAATAAATTAACCCGAATTTTACAGTCTCTGTCCAGTACAGACAACAAGATGCTGTTCGTTGGCCGGCTTTATGAGTTACATAGTAATAGTGTAGAACTAATTAATAAACAACATTATTACCATAGTGATTCCCTGGAACAGTAACAGTTGCCAGTTTAATAGTGGATAGCAGCATACTTGGTAACTTTTGGGCAGATTTATCAGGAGGAGAAAACCCCTTTTTTTGCCAAAAATAGTTTTTTTTTTAACATTCTCAAAATTTAACAGATTTCCTCCGTGGTGCCTAATATAAAACACATAACACTATTTCAGGATGGCGTTATTCTTACTTAAAGTCCTACTGAGGCTACAGACGCTGCGTCTTTGATAATTGCGCATGTGAGGCCCTATAGGCTCATGCATGCGCAGTCCCAAAAACAAACAATTGCGTGATGCCATATACAGTATATCACACATAAAATTACATATCACATTAGCGCTACGTTGATGTGATACTGGTGGGTAAACAGATGGTGGAGGGGTAAGTTTGTGCAATATCTCTCTGGCAACTGTTGTTTTGATACATTGCAGTGCAAAGACATCCTGCATCGCTGCCATGAGCAGTGACATAGGATGTATCTGAGCATTAATAACAAACATTTTGATAAATTAACCCATTAAGTTTTTAAAACATTTATGAATTAGCAGTAATGCGATGAACACAGCAAAGTTACAGCGAATGCAAACGCTGTCCATGTATAGGAAGTCCCATTCTCAAATAGACCTGGGATTTACTGTAACTATAAAAGATGGGTCTAGTAACTATAACACCTTAAGCTGGCGACACACGGTGCGATATGCACCGTGCAACGCGACAGGGGATCCGACGTCCGACATATCAGACGTTCCCCACACATGGTCCGATCGGGTGGCCGACCGCCCGATATGCTGGCTCCCCCACCTGCATAGCGCTGCGTGGGATCGCACATCGCAACCCCTGATTGACTGAACCTGCAGTAAGATCTGGGGGTGCGATGTATGGCCCCACGGGTGCGCGCACAATCCGATATCATGCCCATACACAGTACGATAGAGCAGCCAAATCGCACCAATCCGTCGGATCGGCTGATTTATCGCACTGTGCACCTTCAGACTAATGGAGGGCGATTCAATTCAGCGGGAATTGAATAGTGCCGGTATGGAGCTCCCAGAGCTATTCAATTTACCGCGATGTTTACTCTGATGGGAAGCAGTCTAGTCAGAGAATGACGTTTTAACCTGGATGTTTAGTCACGAGAACCGGCATTCTCTGACTAAAGTGGTGGCCGCGAGACTGCTAGCACCACGCTAAGCAGGAAAACTGCCTCGCGGACAGCACTTTAGTCTGTTTTCTCCTTGCGCCCTCGGGAGGGAGCGAAAATAAATAATTAGTTGGACTAAACAGCATGCTGAATTGAATAGCGCCATAAGCTCACTCCCAGTGTTATTCAGTTCCTGCCGAATTGAATTGCCCCCTTAGAGAGCAAGGTTTTCAGGACATATATGGCACAAGTGATTTGTGGTTATTAACAAGCAGGGCTAACTAAAACTTAATTTATTTAGGTGTTTCTCAGGAACAGCCCGTCAGCTGAAAGTGATGGGTATGTAATGGCAGTAATTCCACTACTGACAAAAAACCTTAATGGCCTCACATTTGGGCCTGTTCATCATAACTAAAAATTTTCTGGAGGTAATTAGGTTTAGAACTCGCATGAAGTTCTACCTAATTACCAGAGGAATTCATCATTCCTCCTCTCCATAACTATCTATTCCGAACAGCTGTCATTTTTGAGATGACAGCTTTTCGGGAAATAGATACTTTTGCCTGCCTACACTAACTTACTGCAGCTGTAATCAGTGCTGTGCATGCGCTGTTACATCTGTAAGAGCAGCGCATGCGCAGCACTACCTACAGATGCGGTAAGTTTGTGTCCCCCAACCCTCCCTCCCCCCTCCGCTCACCTCCCCCCTGTCCCCCACTTACCTGGCCACTGCAGCTGCCTCTGGCTCCGTCTGCTGTGCTGACACTGTGTTCTCCCAGCAGCAGGGCCGCAACTAAGGGGGGGGCTGGAGGTGCACGTGCACCGGGTGAGCCGCTGTACCCGGTGCCAGTGACCTCCAGCCAGGCGCTGCAGAGAGGCTCCAAGCCGGACGTCCGTTGCTAATATTTATTACCAGCGGGCGCCCGGTTCCTTCTCCGCAGCGACACGGTGTAGCCGGAGGCTGGATTTCTCTCTCGAACTCCAGCTTCCGGCTCTCCCCACGGGCACTATGGGGGAGATGTCATGACGTCTCCCCCATAGTTCCGAGAAGCAGCTGGCAGACCGGACGCGATGCTGGATGCAGGAGCAGGGTTCAAGGTAAGTATTTTTTTTTTAATAAGCTGCACTACAGGGGCATGGGCATTATCACAGGGGCATTACTATGGGGGCAGGGGCATTACCACAGGGGCATTACTATGGGGACATGGGCATTACCACAGGGGCATTACTATGGGGGCATGGGCATTACCACAGGCATTACTATGGGGGCATGGGCATTACCACAGGTGCATTACTATTACCACAGGGGCATTATTATGGGGCATGGGCATTACCACAGGGGCATTACTATGGGGGCATGGGCATTACCACAGGGGCATTATAATGGGGACATGGGCAATAAGGGGCATTACTAATGGGGCATGAGCACTACAGGGGCATTATTATGGGGCATGGTAATTACCACAGGGGCATTACTATGGGGGCATGGGCATTACCACAGGGGCATTACTATGGGGGCATGGGCAGTACAGGGGCATGAGCACTACAGGAACATTACTATTGGGGCATGAGCACTACAGGGGCATGAGCACTACAGGGGCATTACTATTGGGGCATGTCCACTACAGAGGCATTACCACAGGGGCATTATTATGGGGGCATGGGCATTACCGCAGGGGCATTATAATGGGGGCATGGGCATTACCACATGGGCATTATTGAAGCAAGGGCTCTACAGGGGCATTACTATGGGGTATTAACATATGGTCATTACTATGGGGGCATTACAATATGGGCACGACTACAGGGGCATTACTATGGGTGCATTATCATATGGGCACTACTACAGGGGCATTACTATATGGGCACTACTACAGGGGCATTACCTCAGGGGACATTACTATAGGGGCACTGCTGTAGGGGGAATTACCAGGGGGGGCGCCAAATTACTGTCTTGCCCCTGGTGACAAAAATCCTAGTTTTGGCCCTGCCAGCAGAACACAGTAAAGTTAAAAAAAAAAAAAGTATTGTTTTCTAAACCTTACGGTGTTCTGCCGGTAGAACACAGTGTCAGAGCAGCCACCGAAGCCTGAGAACCGACCAGAGTGATGGAGGGAGCCGGCGTAGGACCTGCCCAGCTGACAGCAGGTAAGTGTAGCCTGCTATACGCCACCTGACAGTGGCGTATAGTAACACCATCAAATTCCGAAAATACATAATTTTTGGATTTGATGAATAGCTTAATTTCCATATATCAGTGATATCTCCTGTGTTAAGTGTCTTCATGAATACTAAAATGACGGTTATTAAGGAAAATGTCCTTAAAACCGTTATTTTAATGTTGATGAATAGGCCCCATTGTCTTTAATAATTTGAAATAATAACTATACTTCTGATTTCTAAAGGTATAGTATTGAGACTTTGGGCCTGATTCTGCAAGGATTGTAATTGCAAAGCTGCACGCAGGCTATAGATATGATGTTTGCACGGAGATCCTGGCTTCTTCCCTCCCCAGCAACAGCGGCGACACGCCTCCGTTTCGGGAAACAGAGGGCATCACCTCCTCCTCCCTGCCCACAAATGGCAGCAGACTGTCAATCACTGACAGTCTGCTGCCAGTCTGCGAGCGAGTTAGCAGGACTCATTCTGCAAACATCGGGAATCTGCGTTCAGCAATGCACTAGCCCTTTATATGGTCTGGAGCATTGACATCTTTTGCAGGGAAAAAACATCTGCTCAATAAAATCCAGTTTTTGCATTTTGTTGCGAAATCAAACGCACTCATGCATCAAATCCATTCTCTGCAAGGAATGCCTCTAATCTAAATAGCACTATCCTCATGGCAATGCAAACCTTAACAACCCCAAAACAGTTCTAGACTTCTGAATATTTTCCACATTAATCTGCTGTCATTGCTATACTTTGTGATAGATAATGGTTTTCTCTTGAGCTTAATAATAAAACGCATAGAAAGAACTTCCTGTTCACACGCGACCAGTTGAGTTAAGTGTAGGAAGGAAACATCTTTGAAGTTGTTTACTGATGCCCTCATACCTGATCCTCTTTGATTATCAGACAGTGAATCATTACTTAAATTCATCTTAGTAATCTAAACACTTCATTATCATTAGTCTGATTTTTTTTTCCCTAGCTTTTAATTATTAGCGAATATCACAAGTTACACTTCAATGAAGGGACGGAGATATTTCCTTTATACAGAAGTATATGTACATAGCAGTGTAATCTGTGCTGCAATGTAATCAAGCATCTTTTGTAAGATTCTGTCTTTTAGTTCTGTCTCTCTTACCACAGTAAAGGTGCGAATCCACTTGCAGATCTTGGAACAACAGTACGATTACAACATTGTAATCGTACACTCATTCCTCTTCCCCTGTAGTGCCTACACTGAACAATATGTAGTTCAGTGCAGGCACCCTCCCTCATCCCCGAACATGGGCAGATTGTTCAGGTGATGATTGATGTCGAAAACAACCAGCGGGAGCACGCATCGCTGGTCGTTTGACATTTTCATGCCCGATTTGTGCACGATTAATAAGTGATTGAACGATAACGATGTCGTTATCGTTCAATTGTTCTGTTTAATCGGCAAGTGGATATGCGGCTTTATAATCTTATCAACAATTGGGTATGAGTCACCTATTTTTGTTAAAATAATATATACTTTCCACCTTAGTTATAAAGTTAGGCACACACTATGCAATAATCGGACCGATCAGGTGATTTTTGGCTGCTTTGTCTGATAATCTCAGAGTGTGTGCGCAGTACCCAGGGCCAATTAACGTTCCAGAAGCAGTAGGATCAGATACTGTAATTGAATATGACCAGCTGCATGTCATTTGTTGAAAATGCACATTTTGTAGTGTGTATGAATTTCTGATCATCTGTCCATCAGTTCTGCCCATAGTTCATTTAAAAATGTCACCTTTGTGACAAGCTTTAGAACAGATCATCATTTGGATTGGAACAATAATTTGCTAGTGTGTACACTTGAAATCAGATGTTTTCCAAGATCATTTATTTGCACTGAAAATCACCAAGTTGTGAGTAAAATCTTTCATTTGTGCACCTAGCTTTACTGCTGATCTGTTATTCTGCTGTCTAAGGCTGGGTACACACTAGGCAACCCGTCAATGCGACTCCCAATGCTACGGCGGCACGATATATCGGGCAGTCGGGATACACTCCACGATCAGGTGAACGGCCGCACAATATATATCGTTCACCTGCACCATTCACCCTCCTGGCGTCAGCGGCTTGGTCACTCCAACGACCCCGATGTTGGCGCACTTGAGCGCGTATAGTGCATACACACTAGACAATCTGGACAAGAAATCGTCTAGTGTGTACCCAGCATAAGACAATAATTGCTAAATAGTGTATTAGGACATATTTGTATATCACAATACCTGATGGGACATAACACAAGGATTCAGTGGTGGTATATAGTGTAAAATGTATTTAAAAATTAAGAGAAACTACATTTTAATTTAAGTTTACAGCATTTACTAAGGTTTTTTCATTAGTTTTTAACTTCAAAAGAAATCAAAGCCTGATGTGGGAGGGAGGCTTAATATGCCAGGAATCTGGAAGGACTATCCAAAATAAAAGAGTAGGCTAGCATGCATTGGTTTTACCTAACAAGTACTGTATGCATCAAGAAGGGATGGGAACCATTTTATGGGGTGTTTTCACACTTTCATACTCTACATCTTTTCTAGACATTTTGACTACTGTGCATGCCTATAAAAAAAAGATGTGTGCAGATTATTTTCCTTCTGACATGTATTATTACAACTGGAGAGGCGGAACAAGCAGGGGCGGATTAAGGTCTGTGGGGGCCCCTGGGCAACAAACGTGTGGGGGCCCCTATATATGTATATATATATATATATATAATATATAGACACACACATTATATATATATACATATATATATATATATATATACAGTATATATATATAGATATATATATATACACACACACAGTACACATGTACATATATACTTACTGCTTCAGAGGCAGGGAAAGGCATATTGGCCAGCAGCAGCAGAAGGGGGTGGAGCCAAATAAATGCCAGGGGCGGAGCTTCATCGCGAGCCGCAGCAGGCGGCTCCGATAACAGGAACAAAAAACAGTTAATCTTGGGGATTGGGGCCAGGGACAGTGTGGGGGTCCCGGGACGACCAGCCCTGGAACAAGGAAGGAAAGAAGTGTGCAAACTCACCCCAAGTACAGTAATCATAATTGCAAATACATACCTTCCAACTTTTATGGTTGGGGAACAGAACAAATCTGTCTTAGGACTTCTCATGCATGGAACCCCTTCCTGTCCTGTTTCCCTCTCCTGAAATACCATACCATTTTTCATATACAGTAACTGAAATACAGGGGATTGTTTGGTTTATGATAACTATTGTTACAGTTTCACTGTAGTGTGATATACAGTAAGGAAGGAGAACCTAAGAACTTTCTTTAAAAAATATTGCTGTATTATGGGCCTTTAGGGGAGATGTATCAAACCTTATAGAGAGATAAGGTGGAGAGATATAAAGTACCAATCAATCAGCTTCTGTAATTTTACAGGCTGTGTTTAAAAAATGACAGAAGAATCTGATTGGTTGGCACTTTATTTCCACTTTATCTCTCTCCAAGGGATCTATGTAGCCTTGTAGCGAGATAAAGTGGACACTTTACAGGCTGTGTTGAAAAATAACAATTAGGAGCTGATTGGTTGGTACTTTATCTCCATCCACTTTATCTTTCTCCAAGGCTTAGTACATAGACCCTCAAGTTTGATACATCTCCCCCTTATTTATTAATATTTCTGAAAAGTGGGTGTTAATTATCTATCCATCTTGCAGGGATTCGGAACAAGAAAATAATACTTTTCGAAACAATACTTTATTGCTCCACATCAAGGACAGTACTTTCCAATGTCCTGGAAAATTGTAAAACCTTTATTTTCTGAGCTAATGACAGCAGTAAAAGTTTACACTGCTTGGTTCTGCCCTGGTAGTGTTACAGTGCATGCATGACATTAGGTCATGTATGCTCATTGTGAGAGCTGGGGGAGGCATCCAAATGGATCCCTGTTCGCACTCTGGAAACTCTTTTAATTGGAAAGAGCATGCTAACGCCATCTCTATCATATACGAGCTCTGAAAACTGAGCATGATTAATATCCACAAATCGCAGGGGTGTGCTATGACAATGACAGTAATGGTATAAGCTTAATAAATAGCAGTAATGTAAAAGGCTTAATAAAGAGCAGGTCGGATATACAGTATTTAGTGATAATCATGCGGAAACTGCTGTTTCTGCATGAGTAATGGGTTTAGTAAATAGGCCACTGAAGGGAGTTTTAATAATTTTTAGACATCAAGTGGTTTTGTTGTGATTAACCCTTTGTCACACGCATCACGCAAGCTCAAGTGAGCACTGTATGTGACAATTATGAATCAGACAGGAATATGTTCATATATGTGGTAAGTATTTTTGCCTAAATCTTGACATGTTACCTGTTTTGGGATAACAATAATTTTGGTCTCAGGGGCTTGCTTCATGAAAGGATTACCTTGTATGCTGCTGAACAGGAAGGGTCATGTTGGTGATGAGTAAATAGCTGAGAAACTTAGTAGGCAGCAGTAAGGACATTTAGGCTCAGGGCTTTGCACCTTTTAGTCATTTTATTATTTGAAAGTCTCTTCTTCTGTAATTTAAGCACCTAAATCTGCCAGCATTTGTTAAAAAAGCCAAAGTAGCTGTCAATGTGATAGTCACAACCATGAGCAAGGTGTGGGGTTGAACTATTGTGTGGAGTTATAATGGCTGATATAATATATTAGAAATTTAGGATCGTGGATTGTTGTCTTATTTTGTGATTTAATGGAGAGGATATTACATCCGCAGAGTTTAACCACCAAGCAGTTAGCTAGTTAACTATCCATCTTTTTCATCATTGAGAGCGATTTCTTTTTGTGCTTTTAATAAAATACTGTATTTTACTTTCCCTCAATACTGTATAGTTAACTTTGCTGAAATGATCTTTGGAACCTAGGGCTCGATTCAGACCCGTTCGCTGGATGCGTTCGCATGCAGCCAAAGTATGCAAATCCCGCGATCGCACAAGCAAGTCATTAGCTCGCCCACTATGTCTTGACTGGCTGCGTGCGAACGCAGCCTTGCGAGCCAACCTGAATCAGGCGCCAAGTGAGCAGGTCGCAGCCCTCTGGTCAGGTACCTGGGAGTGACGAGGAGACCAGGAGAATACCGGGAATGAATACGCAGGATAATGAATGTAAGAATACTGTGAGTTCGTACACTGGACTACAAAGAAGGAAACTTGAAACGTGAGAACACTGGAGATCCCAGCAAGGGCTTGCACTAGAGAGTATCTATGATGATCCGGATACAGGACTGTATAGAAGAGCAGCACTAGGAGTCAGTACACGATTGCTGTACTGAGTACACACGCTGTTGATCAAGACGCAGGCACAGGAGAATTCCCGATGTTTGGGAACAGACACAGGAGAATTATAACTAGAGATTCAGCACACACTCAGGTGCTGAATTAAACACTGAAGAGTCTGCCGTAGATCAGTGCTGAAGTTGTTAACTGGAGTTAGCACATTGACAAGTACAGAAGGATTCACTGGAGAAGTCTGATGCTGACTAGCACTGGTAGGGGCCACTATAAATATATAGCAAATAGCCAGGAGCGAATCCAGACACTAGGATATAACACTGGTAGGAAGTTACTTGGAAGCTGGAAAGCTGCAACAGCTAGAATTCACTGGGAGTAGCGAAGTTGAACAGCAGTTTCCTGTTCCTGGAGTCAGACTAAATACCCTTAGGTAGTTTGTCATTGGGTCAGAAGATCAGCTGAGTGACCGCAGGACTACCACTGGGAGAGACTAGTGAACATCAGCAGCCGTTTTGATGTATTTCAGAAGTTTTTTCTGTGTACTGAGAGTACAAGGCAACCATATTTCACCTTGCCATCCTGAGCTGACAGGGATTCTTATGCAGCTGACTCATTCGCTATGCTAGGCTTATTACTGATCAATTAATATAGCTGGTCAGCAGCACTGACAGTCATGTGTTGCTCACATGATTTTCACCCAATAGCTGATTGGCCAGGACTCGCATTAATATACTGTATTCAGTGCCATTCTCACCTTGCTGGTGTTAGGTTCTACCTAGTCAGTCCTGTACTTGTGAGTGAATTTTGGAATTCATTACTCTATATATGACCTTGTGTATTTTTGGATTAACCATTTGACCACTGCCTGCCTTTTTAGTTTTTGCCTGTATATTTGACCGTTGCTCTAGCCTTCAGCCTGCCCACACCTGTGCCTGTTGTTTGACCATTCTCCAATCTAAATTCCTTTTGACCTTGGCCTGGTTTGACTAATCTCATTGTGTTTTGTTCTGTCTCATTGTCCTGTGTGTTTCCATTTGTACTTCGTCTCCTACGACTGTTTGCATTGGTGCTGTTAGCATCGCCATAATACTGGGATAAAGTCCAGGGTGCATCTGAGTACTAGTGAATGCTGTAATTTTGGGAAAGGCGGCTGCTTTTGGTGAAGAATATCCTGCACTATAGGTTCTATAGCAGTTGTGATTATCTACTGTGTAGTACAAACCCTAACACACATTGGACATACAGATTGGTGTACAGATGTACACCAGGAAAGGGCTTTGTAATGGCATTAGCATAAAGTTGCAGACGTGACTGCGGGAAAAGACACAGACCTGGCTGCAGCTGTGTCTCAATCAGACCCCAAGCATACGTACCGACTTTGTAATTATCCTTTCCGGGAGCAGCCCGGTTCGGGGGGTGGGGCCGGACTGTTGACATAATTAGGCTTGCCACCTTCCCAAATATCAGCAATTAGCCCCACCCCCTCCTCGCGGACCCGCAAATTCCCCATTAAATCTCCCCATCCTGCCTGCTTCACTAGGACGTCTGAAGGATGCAGGAGATCTGCCTACACTTTCGGGGGTCCGGGGGGGGCTACCTGAAAAATCAGGAGTGTAGGCAAGTATGGCCCCAAGTCCCCTGGGGTGGTGGAAACTTGATATTCATGTGTCTAGAGTATGGTAAAAGAGGAGAAAAAGTGGGGTATGTATAGAATAGAAGGGTTAGGTTAGATAAAATATAAGAAGCAGCCCTTGTGTCTTTATTTTTTTTAAATATAATCTGTGTAGTCTTAGGCACTCTATTATACTTGAAACCGTCAGATGGCAAAATCTCAATCTTGTTAATTACCTTAGATCCCCACAGCAAAGGGGGTTAGGTTGTTTAGAAGAGTAGCAACATTATTAATGTGGCGCTGGTGTTTTTTTGCCCCAAACTTACTCTCCCAGTAATCCGTCCTGTGCTCATTAGATTTCCCACCATAGCACAGAGACCCCATGCTTGTGGGCTCCTCCTGAAGTGTAAACTATCCCAGGTTGTCTAGGTCTGGTGCTGGCAGGGGGTTTGGTATGAAATCCCGGCTGTCGGGATACTGCTGTTCAGAATGCCAACAGCGGCATCCCGACACCCATAGGAAGGCACATAAGTATTTTCTCTACCCTAACCCCTGCCCTAACCCTCCCTCCCCAGTGCCTAAACTTAACCCCCCCTTCCTAGTGCCTAAACCTAACCTCCCCCTCCCCGCACCCTAAACCTAAAATCCCCTCCTCGGTGCCTAAACCTCACCTCACCCCTAGTGCCTAGTGCTTCCGCAGAATACGTACGGTTGGATCAAGGGGATAGTTGTTCAAAATTAAAAGTTTGTTTGAATGCTACTCTTGTTTTGCGTTTTTTTTGTAGCCCGATTTTTCATCTTTTTGTTAATATTTAAATTAGCTTACGCATGTCACTGCATCAAGCCTATCATAACTCACATTATATTTGTGAGGGTGTAGGTCACATGACTCAAACAATAACCAATAGAATGCTTTCTGTTAATTTACAAAGTACAACATTTTTCTAGGACCTTTATTAAAACTGTTTTGTGTAAAAAAAATCATTGCCATCATGAGAGCCTCAGCTTTTTGTAGGCGTGAGCT
The DNA here is from genome assembly GCA_031769625.1 of Taudactylus pleione. Taxonomy (NCBI): domain Eukaryota; kingdom Metazoa; phylum Chordata; class Amphibia; order Anura; family Myobatrachidae; genus Taudactylus; species Taudactylus pleione. Next base: position 39,905,388 of record JAUIMM010000025.1, on the reverse strand, counting down.
CCTGGTCCTCACTAATGTGATGGACCGGAGAATCACAGACCAGCCGCCCCCCATCACTAACCTCCGCAAGCATCTGGCCTATGCAGAGGGGCGGCGCCGCCTGCGTACGATCGGCTACCGTAGGAATATCGGCCAACTGGAAAGAAGGTGGTCCGATCTGAGGTGCAGATCCCCATGCCTGTTGGCCAATTTGCCTCAGCAAATACATGAAAGTAAGTGTTTTTTTATATTTTATTTAAAATGTAAGCATACCTGCGTGTGCATGTTTACTGTATAGCCCTGTTTCTTTATTTTGGACATACCTGCGTGTGCATGTTTACTGTATAGCCCTGTTTCTTTATTTTGGACATACCTGCGTGTGCATGTTTACCGTATAGCCCTGTTTCTTTTTTTTGGACATACCTGCGTGTGCATGTTTACCGTATAGCCCTGGTTTTTTTTTGGTGTGTCAATTTTTGAAACAAAAAATGAAATATGTAATAATATACATTTTTCTACATCATTTAGGGGCTGAGCGCAGACTACAACTTCTCCAACGTCATCGATATCGGGCTCGTCCCCTATCCCCCACTCCCACCCAAACCTCCTCTGCCCACTCTTCCCCAAATTCCCCCTCCAACCCAGACCTGGCTGACCGTGAGGCCCCTCCCTCTCCTCACATTCCCATCCCTCCAAATTCACAATCCCCTCAACCCCTCCTCTTTTTTCCTCACCCTCAACTTCCTCCCAAATCACCCCTCCTCCATCCCTTGTTGCACTAGCCCACCTCTGATGAGGACGATTTTGGGGCTTCAGAACCAGGCACCATTATGACCGTTATGTTTCCCTTTAAAACTATGGCTGTTTTTTCATTATTTTGATTTTGGTTGATGTTGTCCTTTTGCCTGTGCAGTTCAAAACTGTAAAGTATTTCTAATGTTTTTGATATATATCTTTGTGAAACAATGTCTAGGATGTTTTCCCCTTGCACATATGACACATGTCCAAACACTTGTGTCTTTCTTGTTTACGGTATCAACAAATGCTGTATTTTTGCGTAGTTGTAACACTCATGTTATTTTTGCCAAATATTTTTTGTCTTTGTTTTTCGACAATCTTTTCGTTTGGCATTCCTTTTGCTTTGCATTTTTTTTTGTCACCTTTTTTGGTATAGTCTGATTTTTTAGTTGTTTTTTCATAAATTAAGGTGTCATTTTAGTAATCCGCACATTTTTTTTACCCACAGAGGAAAAGAGGCGTAACGAAGAAATTTATGCAGGCTTGCAGAATTTGAGGGGCCATGTAGTTGCCATACTTGTGGCCTTGGATCACATTTTGGCGCGCCTGCGCCACTAATTATTTTATGTTTCCCTCCAAAAATGTTTTAAAAAATAAAATGTATTTTGATTATTTAAGTCTCATTCCTTGTGTGTAAATCTTAGATTGTTGAACCTTACATAAGTCTACTATTTGTCCCTGATTTTTAAAGAAATGTAAATGTGTTTGTCGAAAGCTCAAGTAAGTATGTAAGCTTGCACATTAAACACATAACAATACCAATAGGTTTGGAGAAGTAACCTCAAAATGTGAATATTTTTTGGTGTGGGTAATGTCCTCAGGCAAGGCATCCTCTGGCTGCATTGGGACACCACTCCTTATGGCGATGTTGTGAAATATCCCACACAGCACCACAATTTTCGAAATCATAGCCGGCAAATACATGAGGTTGCCACCAGAGCGGTGGAGGCATCTGAATCGGCCTTTTGGCTGTAAGTGCGGAATTATACTCACTTTGTGGCCCTGGTGTGGGAGCCAAATAAGGAGTGAGCAGCCAGGGCATGCAAGGGTAACCACTGTCTCCTGTGAAAAAAAAAAAACATCAGGACCATTGTGTAACAAGCTTTGCATTGGTTTCAACAGAAGGTGTCAACTTACCCAGAAGCCACGCTTCACCAGCTTGTAGGTTGTTTAATTTGTGCCAAATCCCTGATTGCCGGATGACGAAGGAATCATGTGCACTGCCGGGGAATTTGGAATTCAGGGACAGGATCTGGAGGGAGGCATCACATACCACCATTACATTCATCGAGTGAAAGTGCTTTCGGTTCCTAAATATAGCCTCCAGCCTTGCTGAAGGTTGAAGTGGTATGTGAGTGCCATCCACAACCCCTATGATGTGTGGGAAGCCAGCTATTTGGTAAAAGTTAGCCTTCGCCACATTAAGGGAACCCATATCCAATGGCATTTTAATAAAATGATGGAGGTGTTTAAAAAGGGCCTCCATCACTGCCCTCAGGATCCTTGAAAAGGAGGATTGGGATATTCCCGCGACTATTCCCACAGTGGTTTGAAAGAATCCTGAGGCACAAAAATGTAACACAGACATTAATTGCGTAACTGGTGGTATTGCTGTAGGACTGTCAATTTGCCGTTCAAGATCACTCTCTATTAATGAGAGAGTGTCTATGATGATTTGTGGCGGAAGACGGTATCACCTTAGCACCTCATCATCTGGCATTCCAAAAAGGGTGACACGTGTTCTATATATCTGGGGCATTGCACGCCTACGAGACCTATGCCTGGGGGACAAAGTTGAGGTTGGTCGGGTTCTGGAACCATGGCCAATATAATACGACCAACATCAACCTGAAATGTTAAGCAAGGTACTTATTGGTTTAGACAAATGTGTTAAGAAAAATATACTTATCTTTTCCAAGAAAACCAAAAATGCTTACAGGCCTGGGACGTGTCATCTGCAAATCAACCTACATTTCAAATTTAGAAATTTTTTAAGATATTAATTTAAAAAACTATGATTGTAAACAAATTTGGAATTCTAAAAAATAGAGAAGGGAGCACACATTAGTTCTCAAAATAGTACGCTACATTTAGTGGTAAGACATGATTTTACACTGAAAAAAGGAAAACACATTAGTACGCAAAATAGTACGCTACTTTTAAAATTAAATAAGGACACATTAGTTCGCTAAATAGTATGCTACTTTTACAGTTAAAACCACTAAAACATTAGTTAGCTAAATAGTACGCTACTTTTACAATTAAATAAGGACACATTAGTTCGCTAAATAGTATGCTACTTTTACAATTAAATAAGGACACATTAGTTCGCTAAATAGTACGCTACATTTAGTGGTAAGACATGATTGTTCACAGAAAATAAACAACATTACTTAGCGAAACATATGCTAAGACCAACACATCGAATTTGTAAATTCATGAAACCAAAAACACTTACCAAAAACAGACAAATATCCCAAAGTTCAAAAACTTCACTGGCTCACTGCCAAAATAACTGTAAAAAAAATACAAATATTAAAAAATGTATAAACTATTCACTATTCTTTTTTACGGTGGTTTTTTAAAAAACTTACTCAAAAATTCAAATAAAAATAGCCAAACAATAAAAAAAAATGCGAACTGAAAAGAAAGAAGTAAGAAAAAAAAACAAAAGATCCAAATTAAAAAGTCCTCCTTCTACTCAACAATCAGCCAACAATCCACTCCAAAGCAAAACTTCCAACAATCATAACATGCCACCTCGACTCGAGTCACCCCAAGCCATAAATAGGCTTTATTTTCCCGCTCAAATTAAGGACGGACAATAGGAGCGCACAAGGAATGATGCGGCCGAATAATGCTGACACATGTATAAAAACATCACTGAAGGCCAAAATCGATCTGCTACATTGAGAAAAAACAATGAGTACAGAACAGCAAAGTACTAGCCAACAGGCACCATGTAAGTGTTTATATTTGTGATGGGAACATGCGTATGTTTATCATTACATTTTCAAACATTTTACTAAAAAAAATATTAAACATTTTTAAAAAAAGGTGTGGAGGATGCCATGGAAGAGGCTGCTGGCCCTAGTAGGCAAACTAGGGCCAAAAGAAAAGGCAGCCACAATTCACAAGGAAGGAGATGGAGATTTTGGTGCAAATGTGCAATGACAACCTGGCACAGGCACCAAGGAATATGGGTGCAACCCAGAGATGGAAACTGTGGGATGACATAGCCAGTGGTGTCAATAGGGTGGGTGAGTTTGAACATTCAACCCGGGAGGTCAAACGCCGGTACGTAAAAACTACATTTTAGTAAAAAGTGTTTACAGGTCCAAATACTGCAGGAATAATACCAACTTTTTAAACCACAGATGGAGCGACTTCAAATATCGGCTAAAGCAAAAACTGGCTGATAGGGCTAGGCATGCAGGGGGGACAGGTGGGGGTCCCACCCCTGTGTCACTGGAGCTGTGTCACTGGAGCTCGCAGATTTGGAGGAGCTGGCCCAGGGGTGTGTGCAGGATGAGGAGGTGTTTGGCGTGTCGAACATGGATACCGACATGCCAGACTTTGCGGCTCCTCATGTTGCCCCAGGTAAATGTTGTAATGTTAACAACTCAGAAATGTGTTTTGGACAATCTCTAGATTATAATGTTACTCTTTTCTCTTTTTTCTCACAGAGACACAGGCGGATGAGTCTGTTCCAGAGGGGAGCTTTGGCCGCAGAATTTCTGCTGGCTCTGCAGTGGAGGAAGCAGTAGATCCGGAAGTGGCCCTTCTCACTGATCTCAATGGTAAAACGGATCAGCAGAGACCGAGATTCTGCTGAGGCTGGACGCCAGTCTGCTACGGGTGGCGGATGCCCTGGAGCAAAGTGCTGCGGCCAACATGACCATTGCTAAGGACCTGGCGGAAAATACTGGGGCCAACGTGCGATTAGCAAATGCCCTGGAGCAGCTCGTTCGCCAGCACATGTTGGAGGCGGCCTCCCTTCCTGCCGGAACATCAGGACCCTCCACCTCTGGCACAACAACAGCCATCCCTCCAAATGTGCCTAGCCCTATGCCTAGTCCAGAGGCCATAACATCTGCCTCTGGCCAGGCCAGCCGAAGGACATCCCGGACCCGTTCAGGCTCCCTCCCTACCCCGGCCAAACGGGCCAAAAGGCGATGACAGCACTGGCTAATTTTCCCACAATCCATCTCTGTGTTTGCCCCATATTCCTTAATGTCCAAAACCTCCCTCTCCTTTCTTGTGAATTGTTTTTTAATGTTGTTTGTTTGTGGATTTCAAATGCCACTTATTTTGTTTGTGTGTTGCTAAAATCATTTGTTATTTGTTTTAACGTTATCAAGTTTTTTTATGGAAAAAATAAATAAATAAATAAATGTTTAAAAAAATAAAATTCAGTGGAAAATCTGCAAAATTCTATTGTTAATTTATTCCAAAACTGGTTAAAAGGTTATCCCACAAACAAAATTACCAACAATCCAATGGAAATATAAACATTAATTTTGATTAAAAAAACCAAGGGTTAAAAACAATTTATGAGTTTTAAATTAACACTTAGCAAAAAACAAAAGGACGACTGTTTTCTTGGCCACAAAAAAATGAAGAAAAATAACAAACATGCATACAATATTGTTTCCCTAAAAAAAAACCATAAAAATTATTGCAAAAACACGCAAAATTAAATTAAATTTGTTAGCTAATTGATTGTATTACCCAGAAATTAGCAGCTGAGTAGTTCACCTGCGTACGGTTTTTAGCTACTAAAACATGTCTATTTGCTAAACACCTTTCAAGCATTTTTGCAATTCAAAGATGATTGTTTTTGTGGCCTCAATTGATAAATCGGAATAACATCGATGTGCCGCGGGAAGGACGAAGAGACCATCGTCATTGCGGTAGAGAATACCAGACCACAAGCTGAGCGAGCAGTTTTAATGGAAAGTGGATCAGACAGTAACGTATCACTTGTTCCGTTCACATTGGTCGCTCGCATCAGATAATGTATGTACGCCCAAAAAAACGCCTCAACTAGTGTATGGGGACAGGCCATTCTGCGAGAGATGAATGGCCTGAACACTTAATTTCATAATTGCAGGTGAAAATGTGCATTTTCACTAGGGATGTGCGCCGACCACTATGTTTTGGTTTCGGCTTTATATCTGGATCTCCTCTGGTTTTGGATCAGGATTGGTTTTGCCGAAACCTCACCTCCGTAATTTGTTTTTGAGTTTTGGTTTTGGATCTGGATTTTTTCTTAAAAAATAAAAAAAACAGGTAAAATCATATAAAATGGGTCTTTTTTTGTTCCTACAGTATTAATAACCTTAATAACATTTATTTCCAGTCATTTCCAATCAATTTTGGCCACCTCACAATATTATTTTTTTCATCTAGTTAAGGCCAAAAGATTGCATCCAGCTAGCTGGCTGACTAAGCTAAGTGACACAGTGGGCGGCACTAACATGTGATAGTTCAGCTTCAACACAGATACAGTGTGTTATACAGTGTTGGTTGGATACACCAATAGTGCACTTAGGGCTCTATTTATTAACATTATTTTTACTAAAATAAAGTGAAAAAGGGTGTTTTCACACCCTTTTCACATTATTTTAGTTTCACCTGTAGTTATTACAGGGCAATTGGAGTAGAATTAGTAAAATTCTACTCCAACCCCTAGTAATACTTATTTTTAGTAAAGCAGATCACATTTCCCATAATTGTAATGGGAAATGTGATCCGACCAGAGTTACTAAAAATAAATAGTAAAAAAATACCGGGGGAAGCCCTGTGATAATAACGCCACCTGGAGGTGGCGTTATCCAGGGTCTCCCCCGGTTACCGGGCTCCCACTCTGCTCTAACGGGGAGAGCAGAGGCGGGAGCCGGTACCAGTAATCAGCTATGTGGTCTAAACAGACTGCAAGCTGATTGCTGTAAAAAAAAGAAAAAAAAAATTGAAACATTTTTTTTTACTTACCTGAATCCAGGGACCGGTGATCGGGCCTCCGGTGATGGCTCCTCTCCAGTCAGCTGGTCTCCCATAGTGCACTGTGGCCCGGTCATCAGGTGATCAGGTCCCAGTGCAGTATGGGAGATCACCTGATCGGGAAGCCCGGAGAAGATCACCGGAGGCCAGGAGGATGCAGGTAAGTGTAATGAAGGGAGGTGGGGGTCGCGGGGGTCCGCGATCGTGGGGCTTATCGTCGGTGGGGGGAAGCAGCAATGGTGGGTCGGCGCATGCGCAGGCTCTTAGTCGCGGTATTTTTTTCCGAAAATACCGCGACTAGAGTGGGGATGGGATCCGCAGGGACAGAGCTTTATCACAAGCTCTGTCCCTGCAAGGGATTTATAGTAAATCCCTGTGATATTGCCTGAATTCGCAATGCGAATTCACTTGGTAATATCACACTACAATCCGCATTCAATATGCGGATTGTAGTAAATAGAGCCCTATCTGTGATAGCAGTGTTGGCAGAGCGGGATTGTTGACGGTGTCCTCAGTACATGGAATGGCAGTGCTGCGGTGCTGGCAATGTCCTCAGTGAAGGGTACCGGCGATGTCGGCAGTGCCAGTGGTGTCTTTAGTACAGGTTTGCTGACTGTGTCGGCAGTGCAGGGGTGTTCTCAATGCAGGGTGCCAGCAGTGTTGGCAGAGCGGGGGTGCCAGCAGTGTCCTCAGTGCAGGTTTGCTGACTGTGTCGGCAGTGCAGGGGTGTTCTCAATGCAGGGTGTCGGCGGTGTCGGCGGTGTCGGCAGAGTAGGGGTGCCAGCAGTGTCCTCAGTGCAGGTTTGCTGACTGTGTCGGCAGTGCAGGGGTGTTCTTAATGCAGGGTGCCGGCGGTGTCGGCAGAGTGGGGGTGCCAGCAGTGTCCTCAGTGCAGGTTTGCTGACTGTGTCGGCAGTGCAGGGGTGTTCTCAATGCAGGGTGCTGGAGGTGTCGGCAGAGCGGGGGTGCTAGTGGTGTACTCAGTGCATGTGTGCTGACAGTGTCAGCAGTGCAGGGGTGCTGGTGGTGTCCTCACTGTGGGAGTGCCGGCAGTGTCAGCAGTGTGAGGGTTGCTGATGGTGTCCTCAGTACATGGAATGGCAGTGCTGCGGTGCTGGTGGTGTCCTCAGTGAAGGGTACGGGCGATGTCGGCAGTGCCCATTGTGTATATAGTGCAGGTTTGCTGGCTGTGTCAGCAGTGCAGGGGTTGCTGACGGTGTCCTCAGTACATGGAATGGCAGTGCTGCGGGTGCTGGCAGTGTCCTCAGTGAAGGGTGCCGGCGATGTTGGCAGTGCCAGTGGTGTCTTTAGTGCAGGTTTGCTGACTGTGTCGGCAGTGCAGGGGTGTTCTCAATACAGGGTGCCAGCAGTGTCGGCAGAGCAGGGGTGTCAGCAGTGTCCTCAGTGCAGGTTTGCTGACTGTGTTGGCAATGCAGGGGTGTTCTCAATGCACGGTGCCGATGGTGTTGGCAGAGCGGGGGTGCCAGTGGTGTACTCAGTGCATGTGTGCTGACAGTGTCGGCAGTGTGGTGGTCGCTGACGGTGTCCTCAGCACATGGGGCAGCAGTAAAGGTGTGTCGGCAGTGTCGGCAGCAGTGGTGACGGCAGCGGGGGATGCTGCCAGTGGGGCTGCTGGCAGTGTTGGCAGTGGGGGGTGCCGTCGGTGTCAGGCAGTGGGGGATGGCGGGCACCATCTTCTTTTGCTTCCTGACTGTGTGCAACTGTGCATATTAAATGGGCTTAATGCTGATTGGCTGAGAGCCGTGACAGACGGCTCTCTCAGCCAATCAGTGCTAAGCCCACTCAATACAAAACCTTGTGACCCGACAACGGGATCACAAGGTTTTGCCTCGGGTGAGGGATCCAGGGCAGCAGGGAGATCCCCGAAATTTGGGTGGGTTCAGATCTCTGAGATCCGAACCCGCTCATCTCCAATTTTCACCTGCTTTTCTGAAAATTAAGTGATGATGAATAGGCCCCTATGTCCCCTTACTATCATGGTTTATTTAAGCCATAAATAAAACTAAAATGAACAGTACTTTGTTTTTAGAAAAAACTGAAAACTTTATCCCATTGAAAGGTATGATACTAAAAGTGTGATACTAAGGAGTGATATTAAAGGGTTGATGCTGAAGGGGTGATATTTAACATGATTCTGAAGCATTGATACTAATATGGTGATATTAAGCAGGTGTACCTCCTATAATTTTCAGAATTTTACCACAGCGAGGTGCATTTTCATTTTTCGATGGGTGCTGCTGGGTGAGGAAAGGATGTGCCTTCATGTGCATTGGGTAGACCATTGAAGAAAGCTGGTGAGATACCAAGGTGTTTTGCTGTACAAATGGGGTATGCCTCATAAATTACTGCCAAAGTCTTTACTGTATTTTAGCCCATTATTTTATATATATTCTCCATTAGTATTAACAGTCTTGCTCCATTTGTTTGGATAGTGGTAGTGATGGGGGGGGGTCAGTTTTATTTTTGCGTCTGCCAACTCTATGTCAATCACTTGAAAATAAAACCAGCATTGCAAGACAATAAGGCCTGATAAGATGATTGATTGCCGTCTATACACTGGAAATCTCCAGATGTCTGTTTCTTCTATGGTCGGCGAGGGTTCCTTTACGATCCTTGCATTTACCACATGTTTTATGCATGCTGCTGCAGCCAGGGAGAGTAGAAGCATGGTGGAGGCTCAGACCCTGGAGAGGCATGTGTCACAGATCCACAGCAAATTTCAGGGCAGCACAGAAAGGAAATCCCTTCACAATTTCCACATAATAGATTAAAACTAATGTATTTGTCATATCAATATATTATATCACATACATAGATAAAAAATATTTTCTTTTGTTGCTAATTACTGGTTGAAGGGGCTAGCTACCTCTTATAATATCATGCATGATTATGTATTGATTATGCAAATATACGCACGAGGGCTCAGAGAGTACACCTGCTTCATAATGTATACAGATAACAATCTATTGTTTTTAATAAAGATGAAACTGAGTAATTGTTTAATAACATAGGCTATAGCATATACTGTATGATAACTTTATACTGTAGCCAATAGTGCATTTTAAATGAAAAGAGTCAACTAATATAATAAGCCCCACTTCTGTGTAATATAATGTCCCCAGTCTGCTCCTTTGTGAATACACATTGCTGCCAGTGCTGATACTAATAGCACAGAAAGTCAGTAGGAAACCACACTGAGTATTGCAGACATCAGAGCACTCCACGAAGCAGGAGTCTCATTTCTCTATTGCACAGAGCCAGAGACCCTTTCACCACACCATCACGGGTCACTGGAATAAAGCAAGAAAGCGGTAGACTCCTGCCATGGCTCTCCTTCAAAGGGGCCACTCAAAACCAATTGATTTCCTCTATGGGACAAAACAATTTCACAATTCCCTCTTTTAGGGCAGATGATTAGATAGATGCTACTTGCTGCTATGGCTGAAAGAGATTGCACAAGAGGACAATGAAAAAGCAATGTATCTTTGTTAAAAAAAAAAAAAAAAAGAACACATCTTATACAAGATCATCCCTCGATACCTTCACAATGATTGAGGATGGGCATAGGGGAAACTAGATAAGCAGATACATTGTATTGGAGCAAGATGAAAGCAGCACTATCCCTTCAAATGTGACACGTCTGAAGTGGAGAAGAAATGTTCATGGTCTGCAAACCACATGGATAGCTAAATCTTTCATCTTGGTCTAGTAAAGCTTCAGTACGGCACTGACATGAATCTAGTAGCCTCTGGTCAGGGCAGAGGAAAATACTGTTGATTTTAGAGAAAAAGGGCACATTACACCGCAATATAAATAAACCGATGTGAGGAAAGACTTTGCAAGTGGTGGTTAGTGGCAAAGACAAAGGATTAGTTTTGTGCTGTGTTCATATTCAAGGCCAGATTAACAATGGGGCGGAGGATGGAGCTACAGCTCCAAGCCTAAAAATAGGCCCATCATCAATCAGCATGATGTTTTTCTAGTTTTCTCATCAAAGTCTATTAGGGATATTCAATATCATCGTTTTTGCGTTAATATCGCACCTATGACGTCATTATCGCAGGTTTTAGTTTTACACCGTATTCAATTTCAAAGACTTTTCGCAGGTTCGAAAAGTCTTTGATAAAGAACGGGGATAACTTTTCACCATTGAATAGGTGTCGAAAAAATGTGCAGAATTGGGGTTTAGGGGTGCAGGCTTAAAAAAAATAGCCTGCACCCCTGGGAATGACATTTAAAAAAGAACTGTGTCAAAAAAAGTTTTAAAAAAAAAATAAGGACACCCCAAAAAATGAATTTAAAAATTGGGGTGAAAAAAAAAAAATTTGAAAAATTGTTTAACAATAGGGAAATAGGTTCAGGGCTATTCTGCAAGTATGCGGCAGGTGTATTCTAGAATAGATTTATAGCGGCAGGTGCACAATTACAGAATTTTTAAAAACTTACTTTAGGGACATCAAAATATGCTAGTACCCATTTTCATGTACCCCAAATTTGATGGGACCACTTAAAAAAAATGAAAAAAACAACCTAAGTGCTCTTCTGCATCACTTCTTCAATGTCGGTTAAAAACACCTGCTGCGGCTATTTAAATCCCCGACTTTCAATTACAGGCTAAAACGGGGGTACCCATAGTGCTCCCCCATGTTTTTACAACTTTAGGGGGGTCCTACAATTTTTTTAAGGAATATTTCGTAACTTTACGCAAATCCCACTTTGCAGGCTCCCGTTTTCGTTAGTTTCATATTGAATATGGGGATAAGCGGGCGCGCGCCCGATAGTTTAACGCAGGTAAAAGCTCCGATATGAAACGTAAACTTCGACAGCGAAGTTTACGTTTCATATTGAATACCCCTCTATGTATTTAGGGAGACAGTGGGGCTGATAGTGTATGGGATGTACATGCTCACGGGGCTCTGGTCACACCCACACAGCACTGGTCACAGCTCCTCCCCATCTCATTTTCAGCCCCAGGCCAATGTGGCAGAGGCGTATCTACCCATTGGCCAGGATGGCACTCGCCAGGGGCGCCGGCCAAAGGGGGGGCGCCATCCGGCAGTGCCACAAGCAGCCAATGGGTGGACTACCCCGCTAGTCCCCTGGGCCCCAAGTGTAGGGTAGACCGCAGCGAGAGTGGTCTTCCCTACACAGTTTACAAACACATAGTTGCCAGTGGTGGCTGTCTGTTTGTTATAGCAGCCAGCCAATAAGAGTCAGACAGACTCTCATTAGCTGCTGCGTCCATGGAGGGAGCTGGCTGGAGCTCACTCATGAACTCCGCCTTCCGGCTCCCCCCAGCAGCGACTGATGGGAGAGACATCATGACAGCTCTCCCATCCCATAGTGCAGAGCGAGAGCGGGCCCAGAGGAATGGACAGCGGTGGTCGTCAGCAGGAGCGGGGATCAAGTAAGTTGCTTTTTTTTTCTGGCACAGCACAGTGGGGGAGTGTGGCTACTAGGAGGCACTGTATAGGGGGTGGCCGCTACTGGGGGCACTGTATTGTGGTGGCCGCTACTGGGGGCACGTTATGGGGGGGATGGATGCTACTGGGGGCACTGTATTGTCGGGGCTGCTACTGGGGGCACGTTATGGGGGGTAGGCTGCTACTGGGGGGCACTGCATAGGGGGACTACTACTGGGGGCATTGCATAGGAGGACTACTACTGGGGGCACTGCATAGGGGGCACTTCCTAAAATTATGGGGGGAGGGGGGCGCCAGTCCATTACCTTGCCAGGGGCGCTCGGATCCCTAGATACACCCCTGCAATGTGGCTCTTAATCCGGCCCTGATCTGCCCCATTATTAATCTGGCCTTGACCATTTTGTAGAGAACTGCTATGTATCAACTGTATGAGCTGATATGACCTCTCACAACGTAAGGTATGCTTACTTTAACCCACCGGCGGATCCAGGGGGGGCGATAAGGGCGATCGCCCCCCGTACACAGACCCGATTCCCACTGTCAGCCAGGTCAGCATAGCTGTGCAGCTGTATTTATACTATTGTCACAGTGTATCAGCCGGGCAGGCTTAGCTGTGCTGCTGCCTGTCAGGACTGCGCACCGGGAGCACCAGCGAGATGGTCTGTAGATAGACTGTCACTGACTTAATCATGTCATGTGACACGTCTCCTTCTCCAGTCCGGGGGTGCGGCGCATCCCTCTGTTAATAATCTCTGCGGCTGTCCCCTCCTGTCTTCCTTTGAGCATGCGCATGGTCAGAGATTTGATTTCTGACATGCGCAGTGGGGATGCTGGGCTCCGTCGAGGGCTGGGCTGGGCTGGGCTGGGCTGGCTGACACTGATTGAGTCTTCACCTGCCTTGCTGTCACTTTTTCTGAGGAGTGCTGTCACTGTGAGTCATTGTGGACTATATCAATGGGGTTGGGAGGGAGGGGCTGGTATACATAGGGGCTGGGGGAACCTTTGGCAAATTATTATTGAGTGGGCCCAGTAGGGGGTCTGGTGCACGTGTTGGGCTGGGGGGACTCCGGGAGCCTGCTCTGTGGGGAATGTTACTATTGTGGAGGCTGGTGCACATGTGGGGCTGAGGGGAGCCTGCTCTGAGGGGAATATTATTATTGGGAGGAGCCTCTGTGGAGCATATTATTATTGGGAGGGTCTGGTGAACATGTGGGGCTGGGGGTAGCCTCTGTGGAGCATAATATAATTGGGGGATCTGAAGGGAGGAGTAGTATTCTTAAACCGCCCCCCCCCTAAAAGTAAAGTCTAGATCCGCCAATGCTTTAACCTAACTGCTATATATGAAACTAATGATAGATAGATAGATAGATAGATAGATAGATAGATAGATAGATAGATATCATTAGTGAAATGCAGGTAAGGTAATTTATAACCTTAATAGGCTATTCATGTGACTTGTTGCTATAGAACTGTCAATTATCAACTGTATCAACTTTGGTAGAATGCTCACTGTCAGTTATCAACTGTATATGCTGATTTGACAATTCACAATGTAAGGTATGCCTATTTTAATGTAAATGTTATATATGAAATTAATGTTAGATGAAGATAGATAGATAGATAGATAGATAGATAGATAGATAGATAGACAGAAATGCTGAAATGCAGGTTGGATGTGATTTATAACCTCAATGGGCTGATCATGTAACTTGCTGTAGAATTGTAAGAGCTGATTGGTTGGTACTTTATCTCATAATAATATATCTCTTCAAGCTTTGATAAATATCCCCCTTAGTCACATTCTATCTGCATTTCACTATTTCTACAAGGACGGGGTCACGCAATAGTATCCCCAATTCAAATTATGCCACACAGTAGCACAATCTTATACACATTGCATTGCACATAGTGTCCCGATTCACATTACACCAAATAGTAGTGCCCCTTATACACAACACCCACAGTACTGCCCCTTATATGAATAATACCTACAGTAGTAGTGCCCCTTGTACAATACCCACAGCGGTAGTGCCCCTTACATATTATGCACACAGTAATGGTGCTACGTACATGCAATGCTGACAGTAGTAGTGCCTCTAATGCAATGCCCACAGTAGTAGAGTAGTTCTGGCAGCTCCCTGTTACCGGAATGGGTGTATTTTGCCAATAAATAAGCTTGAATATAAAGCGTATCATTAATAAATACTACCAACATAAGACTTATGGCAACAAGAGGATTTCTCACTGTCGAAGCTGGATAATTAGCTGAGACAAGATCAGTTTAAAATTGAAGCGTGCGCGACGCCATCTTGCGAATGGCAGCTAGACTCCATTTTAGAAACAAGAATCTGCAAGACGCCATTTTGCGACCAGCGTCACTTAAAGTTACAACTCACGAGCTAAGAACAGATGGCAATATTTTTGATAATCTACCAAGGGCAACTAGAAGAACAGTCTCTTGAGAAAAAGTAAATAGAATAGACAATGCACCAGAAACTGTGAGTGCTTTACATACAAATTGGGAATCCCAGTATACAGATAAGTATAGTTGTGGCAATTGTAATATAACCCAGGCATTGATCTACACAATTGAATGTGTCTGAATCCTAAACAGGTTTTAGCCCCACACCCAGACAGAATGGCCCCAGCTTCACAGCTGGAGGTAACACATTTGCATTGCAGTGTGAAACTGTGAGTGAGGAATGATATGTGTGTGTATGTATGTATATATATAAATATGATAAGTCCATCATAGATGGAATCTCATGCATAAACACCACACATTACGCACAATTGAGCTGCTAACATGACGCCCAGTAGCGAATGCACAAATCCTGCATGCGAATGCTGTTTATTAGCACCATGCGATTGCATCTTTCACCATTTCACATACACACATTAATACGAGCGAATGCTTAAGATCCTGTATGAAAATGCTGGTTGTTAGCTTAATGCGCACGCATCTGTCCCCAGTTAACTAGCGTCTTCATATCAAACCCCGTACACTCACACATTACATATTCAATTACAAGGTTCCATTAGCATTAAGGTATAAGATTTAAGTTGGTTCAGTTAGTATAAATGCTGTAAAATAAAGATATTTGATAACTAAGGTTTTATACATGCTAAGAAAGCCGTGTTTGGTTTTGTACTGATGCATACTCTTTCCACAGTATTCCGGTGATATCGGTGGGGAGATCGCATTATGCATTCTCGAGTTATGGACCGCAGAGACTTCAAGCAACAAAATTTATTAACTGTTATGATGTTGCAGGGGGCGGGTGGGCAGAGATCACCAGCTGTTAGAGGCTGGGTGAGTCTATTTGAACCAGCCTGTTAAATGCTCTGTAACAGATGCTTCTCCCCTGAGAACCAATGATATCAGCAACAAACTTCTCTATTGTCCTGTCTATTCTGGGAGGTATAAACATGTGTGCTCAAACACTGGGTCTGAGTCTTCATGCTGAATGCTGACGGACAAGGGGTTTCTTGCTGATACCTAACATCTGGACCAGAGGCGCAGCGTATGTATACTGTACTTGTGTCTGTATAATTCCTTTGCGCTAAATTGTACACAGATCATAGCGTGTAACTGACTGTACTTTTACTTGAATAATACTTTGTGCTTTGGAACCACAGATTCCAGGTCTAATGGAGCGTACAGACGGTCAGATTTGTCAGACTTGTCAGATTTGTCAGATGAACGACTGAACGATTAAACGATTTGAACGATTTGGACGATTTGACCAAAGTTTTGAACGATTTGAACGATTTGAACGATTGAACGATTTTTAACTGCATTAAAATGAATGGAATCGTCCAAGTCTGACTGCAAACCCATCAGATGTCAGATATCGTTATCTGACAAACGGGAACACGCATCGTTGATCGTCCATCGTTCAGGCATGTCAGATATGAACGATTTTTCATCAGATATGAACGACTGAACGATTTTTAAATCGTTATCGTCCATATCTGAAGAAAAAATCTGATCGTGTGTATGCACCATAAGTCTTTATTTACTATATGACTGCATACGCAAATTAGCGTCATCCTTAGAAGGTATAGGCAGGATATTAGAAGGCACAGAAACAGACAAATCTCAGGTGCACAACTCCAAATTATTAATAATATATATAAATGCAATAACATTTTGCAATCAATAGAGGTTTTTAGCATAATCATGGCCAAGGTTATGGGCCCACCCACCATATCCAGGTAACCTCTTTCGGGTAGGTCCCTAACATAGTCAGGTTCAAATCAAGAGTGCAGGACCCCCCAAAACTGGCCCAGCCAAGCCGCCCCAGGGCACCACCATAGTAAGAAAAGTGCAGTGTAAAGAGATTGTTAGGAGCAGCTGCAGCTGCATATAAAGAATGAAAATAAAAAAGTGAAGTACATATATAATAAACACACACAGTGAAGGGATACAATGTGTTTTAAAGGAAAATGTGTAATAATGCGGTGCCCTGAGACAGATTAACCAACGCAATCCAGGGGGACCCACACCCCAAAAATGAACCAAAGTTGCACTACAGTATATAACTTGTAGGACTTATCTAGAATTGTGCCTAATACAGTGTGCATATACTTTACCATACTCCATGCTTTTAAACCAATAAGGAAGGGTGCTAGTCCAGAATGAGGGCGTCTCTTTTCCCTCAGAAGTGCAATAAAGCACATTAAATGGAGCATATGGGAAAGATTTCTGGACTGCACTACCTGACTATATATATGTGATGGGAGGTGCTACCTGATGAGACTAATTGCAGGCACAGAAACACACAAATCTCAGGTGCACAACTCCAAATTATTAATAATATATATAAATGCAATAATAGGTTGATAAATAATAATAAATAGGTTTTTAGCATAATCATGGCCAAGGTTATGGGCCCACCCACCATATCCAGGTAACCTCTTTCGGGTAGGTCCCTAACATAGTAAGGTTCAAATCCAGAGTGCAGGACCCCCCAAAACCGGCCCAGCCAAGCCGCCCCAGGGCACCACCATAGTAAGAAAAGTGCAGTGTAAAGAGATAGTTAGGAACAGCTGCAGCTGCATATAAAGAATGAAAATAAAAAAGTGAAGTACATATATATTAAAAACACACAGTGAAGGGTTAAAATGGCCATGATTATGCTAAAAACCTCTATTAATTGCAAAATTTTATTGCATTTATATATATATTATTAATAATTTGGAGTTGTGCACATGAGATTTGTCTGTTTCTCTGCCTGTAATTAGTCTCATCAGGTAGCACCTCCCATCATATATATAGTCAGGTTGTGCAGTCCAGAAATCTTTCCCATATGCTCCATTTAATGTGCTTTATTGCACTTCTGAGGGAAAAGAGATGCCCTCATTCTGGACCATTCCTTCCTTATTGGTTTAAAAGCATGGAGTATGGTAATGTATATGCACACTGTATTAGGCACAATTCTAGATAAGTCCTACAAGTTATATACTGTAGTGCAACTTTGGTTCATTTTTGGGGTGTGGGGCCCCCTAGATTGCGTTGGTTAATCTGTCTCAGGGCACCGCATTATAACACATTTTCCTTTAAAACACATTTTAACCCTTCACTGTATGTGTTTAATATATATGTACTTCACTTTTTTATTTTCATTCTTTATATGCAGCTGCAGCTGCTCCTAACTATCTCTTTACACTGCACTTTTCTTACTATGGTGGTGCCCTGGGGCGGCTTGGCTGGGCCGGTTTTGGGGGGTCCTGTGCTCTGGATTTGAACTCTAGTATGTTAGGGACCTACCCGAAAGAGGCTACCTGGATATGGTGGGTGGGCCCATAACCTTGGCCATGATTATGCTAAAAACCTCTATTGATTGCAAAATTTGATTGCATTTATATATATTATTAATAATTTGGAGTTGTGCACCTGAGATTTGTCTGTTTCTGTGCCTTTCCCTGGATATTAGAAGGGATAGGAAGGTGTGTATAGAGGTTCTGATCCAATATCGTC
This sequence comes from Taudactylus pleione, assembly GCA_031769625.1. Lineage (NCBI taxonomy): Eukaryota > Metazoa > Chordata > Amphibia > Anura > Myobatrachidae > Taudactylus > Taudactylus pleione. Next base: position 39,887,181 of record JAUIMM010000025.1, on the reverse strand, counting down.
ATCACACAAGGAATTAAAGGCAATTCACATGGCTCATTTAATATTCACTCTCTGGCAGCACCGCAGCACTCTGTGCAAGCGTGCTTTACTGCAGCAGTTTTTTCCGTGATTGGTGGATAGTACCACCCATCCAATAATCAGTGTTAGATACTCTGAAAACTGTGATTGGTGGATGCACAGCACCATCCACCAATCAACACCTCTAGCACCCAGCAGTGAACAACAGTGGAGGAGTCGGACATAGCTAGCGGCAGCTGCCTCTTGGCTTGTGCGGTAGCGGCGGCCCTGAATGCCTAATCGTATACCAGCCTGGGAGGCAGATGGCACCCTGCCCCCCGGCCCAGCCCACTTCTGACGTCAGGTTAGGTGCAACGCAGCATGTTGGAGCGGGAGAAAGGGGGGGACCCGGGACCTGGCCAGGAGGGAGAACGGCAAAGGGTGGGACTGCATTTAGAGATGCTCGGGCTCTGCAGTGCTTCTCGGTTTCTGGCTGCCGCTGCATACAGGGTGACAGGCGCAGCGGCAGATGGCAGCAGCAACATGAACTCAGCAGAATCTGCAGGGAGAGCGCATCTCCAGCCTGGTGCCTCCCTGCAGTACAGGATCTACTGAGTGGGTTGTGCCGGCCCTGTATCTATCTATCAGCAGATACAGTTTATAACTGGCAATTCTCTACAAAATGGTCAGGGCCAGATAAATAATAGAGCAAATGTAGCTACAGCTACCGGCCTCACATAAAAATCTGCCTATCATCAGCACGATGATAACCAGTTGTCTAACTGGTCACACACAGGACTGTAATGAGCCTTGACGGGTCCCGATAATTTTGGGTGGCGTGGCCTAATGTAAGTAGCTGTGGCCAGCCCAGGGGCAAAGTGCGCTCCACAGGGGGCACTGTGAGACCCTCAGCCGGGGGTAAATCCATGGGGGGGTTACGCAATCAGTGTGATCGCTTTCCTCCACCCGCACAGCCAGAGGAGACTGTTGCTGTTGCCGATCAGCGGCAGCAGCCTCCCTGCTCTCACCGCATCTCCGCACACAGCAGCATGTGCTGGACTGAGAAAATAAAGGCTGCTGCTGACAGATAAGGGAGGTGGGGGCGATTGGCGGACCCGGCCCCCGCTGGGCTGCTCCATTAAGGATTAGTGTTAGACACTGCATTATCTCTCTACACCAGAGTGTAATTATAGTTGTTGTATTACACTATGGGGCATATTCAATTAGTCGCGATAAGCCGTTTTCGGCTAAAAAGTTTTGCCAATGACGTCATTTCGCCAGGTGAAAACTTATCCCCATGTTCAATTCCAAAGACTTTTCACCTACACAGAAAGTTTATGCATTGGTATAGGCGAAAAAGATTTTCCTATGAAACCAGGTGGAAAAAAAGTGCGGAATTGCGGTTTTGGAGTGCAAAGGTGGGGAAACCACCCTGCACCCTTGGGACAGGTCCCCAAAGGTTACCTGCGTAAAAAAAAAAACCAAAAAATTGAAGAACACCCCAAAAAATGACTTTGAAAAAGGGGGCGAAAAAGTACAAAGTAGGGGTACAAACTTAAAAACTAGCAAAATAAGCTTTTGGGGGGTCTGCAAGTATGGGGGAGATGTTTTTTCTATTGCAGGTGCATGCTGAAGGTGCATTTTTAAGGTTTTTTAAAACTTCACTTTGGCGATTTTTAAACATGCTTGCACCCATTTTCATGTACCCCAAATTTGCTGGGACTAGTTGTTTTCTCCAAAAAAAACCTGCTAAATGCTATTCTTTACCACTTGTGCAAAGACACTAAATAGCAGCTATTAGAGCATTTAAGTACCTCAAATAGCTTCAGTAGGGCTATATGAGGGCATCTACATTGATCCCCAATGTCAGTGTAACTTTTGGGGGGGTGTCAGGCTGCTTTCCACAAATCTGACAGCACTTTTCTCCTGTTTGAGTTTCGCCGGGTCCCGTTTTCGCCTCCTTTGGAATTGAACAGAGCGAATAGTGGGTCGCACATGAAAAGTTTTTGCCTCCAAAACACGCGAAGTCGGCGAAAAGTACGGCAGGCGAAACCTTTCCGACTTTTCGCATCTAATTGAATATGCCCCTATGTGCATTTTTTTTGTCCTTTTTTCTTTGACATGTTGAAAACAGCTAGCAATTACAAGAGGAATAGGCACCGATTTGCTGGCGAAAGGGACTTTTAATTGGGAGCACAGAAACAGACAAATCTCAGATGCACAACTCCAAATTACTAATAATATATAAATGCAAAAAATGTTTGCAATCAATAGAGGTTTTTAGCATAATAATGACCAAGGTTATGGGCCTACCCACCAAATCCAGGTAACCTCTTTAGGGTAGACCCCTAACATACTAGGGTTCAAATCCAGACCGCTGGACACCCCCAAATTAGCCCAGCTAAGCCACCCCAGGGCACCGCCATAGTAAGAGAAGTGCAGTGTAAAAGAGATAGTTAAGAGCAGCCACAGCTGCATATAAAGAATGAAAATAAAAAGTGAAGTGCATGTATAATAAACAAACAGTGAAGGGTTAAAATGTGTTGTAAAAGAAAAATGTGTTATATGCAGTGCCCTGAAACAGATCAACCAAAGCAATCCAGGGGGACCCATGCCCAAAAATGAATCAAAGTTGCACTACAGTATGTAACTTGTAGGACTTACCTAGAATTGTGCCTAATACTAGAGTGCATATACATTACCAAACTCCATGTTTTTAAACCAATAAGGAAGGGGTGCAAATCCAGACTGCGGGCGTCTCCTTTCCCTCAGGTGTGCAATAAAGCACATTAAATGGAGTCTATAGGAAAGGTTCCTGGACTGCACACCCTGAATATATATAATGGGAGGTGCTACCTGATGAGACTAATTGCAGGCACAGAAACAGACAAATCTCAGGTGCACAACTCCAAATTACTAATAATATATAAATGCAATAAAATTTTGCAATCAATAGAGGTTTTTAGCATAATCATGGCAAAGGTTATGGGCCTACCCACCATGTCAAGGTAACCTCTTTCGGGTAGATCCATAACATACTAGGGTTCAAATCCAGAGCGCTGGACACCCCCAAACTAGCCCAGCTAAGCCACCCCAGGGCACTGTCATAGTAAGAAAAGTGTAGTGTAAAAGAGATAGTTAAGAGCAGCCACAGCTGCATATAAAGAATGAAAATAAAAAAGTAAAGTACATGTATAATAAACAAACAGTGAAGGGTTAAAATGTGTTATAAAAGAAAAATGTGTTATATGCGGTGCCTTGAAACAGATCAACCAAAGCAATCCAGGGGGACCCACACCCCAAAAATGAACCAAAGTTGCCCTACAGTATATAACTTGTAGGACTTACTTAGAATTGTGCCTAATACTAGAGTGCATATACATTACCAGACTCCATGCTTTTAAACCAATAAGGAATGGGTGCTAATCCAGACTGAGGGCGTCTCCTTTCCCTCAGGTGTGCAATAAAGCACATTAAATGGAGCATATGGGAAAGGTTCCTGGACTGCACACCCTGAATATATATAATGGGAGGTGCTACCTGATGAGACTAATTTCAGTCACAGAAACAGACAAATCTCAGGTGCAACTCTCCAAATTACTAATAATATATAAATGCAATAAAATTTGCAATCAATAGAGGTTTTTAGCATAATCATGGCCAAGGTTATGGGCCTACCCACCATATCCAGGTAACCGTTTCAAATCCAGAGCATTCTTATGTGGTTGTTGTCATCTTTCTGATACTATCTGAATCCATCAGAACAGCACCATTGTGTGCACACAGTGTAACGCATGCGCCGTAGGGTTTTTCCGAGATGTTCACATATGCCCAGTTGCAAATAATCGCTCAGCTATTTGAACATCGGCATTGTGTGCAGATTGTGTGTTGCTCAGAATCAGGCCCTTTATGTTTCTAGTTTGATCATTTTATTCTTCTTTGTCTGGGAATTGTCCAATTGATGTACAGTAGACCATTATATCAGTATTATATCAGTACTTTACAGTGCCAATCAAAGATATAGAAGTTGTCTACTCCTGTTATACACGAGCAGAGCCAATTTAATTAAATGCCATTCTTCACTATCTGATGCAGTCTCTCCCTCTCCTCCTTACTCAGCAGGACATGAGGTGTATTAACTTCATTTTTTGGAAGCTCATCCTTTTCTCTCCACCTAATAGATGAGTCATATCTATAAATTACAATTTATTGCAGTAGGTAGCTGAACAAGTAAATGTTCTTGTGAGCTTTAGTTACTGGAGTACTCACTTCCCTGAGAATTCTCATAAGACCCTTCTGTAAACAATTATGACAATACTTAATACTCTCAGTTTAAACGCTATAGCATGGTCACATGACACATCCAAGGTTTCCATCAGTGCTCAAGGCACACCCTCCATACTCAGAGGCATGTCTCTATTACAGTGGTTCTCAAACTCGGTCTTCAGGACCCCACAAAGTTCATGTTTTCCAGGTCACCCAGCAGGTGCACTGGTGTATTCATTACTCATTGACACATTTTAAAAGATCCACAGGTGAAGCTAACTATCTCACTTGTGGTCCTGTGAGGAGACCTGGGAAACATGAACTGTTTGGGGTCATGAGGACCGAGTTTGAGAACCTGTGCTCTGTTAGCTCTCTTTCTGTGCAGCTTACTGCCTGTGGTGTGGTCCCACCCACAGATCTGCAAGCAGTGTCTGTCTATACAGAAGTGAGGCTGAGCTGTTCCTGCCTCAGCTCCACAAAGCTGGCGGGTGTGTTAACTATAGAAATTATTACAATAAACGAAGATGTTTATAAGTTATAAATATATTCTTTGTATGATTCTAATAATTTTTATATCAAATCTCAGTAGTATGACTGCCTACCCTGACTACACGTCCCTGGTTGGAGTGTATCAAGAGCCAGTGGCATCACTAGGCGCTGCCGTGGCTACGGGCCGCACCGGGGACATCATCCGAAGGGGTGACACCAAAATACCAGAGATGCACTGCTATTTTGTGTCATGCCCTCGGATAGGAGTCACCGAGCAATGCTGAAGAGGTGATGGATGATGCAGGCATCCACACTGTGCTGAGGGAGGCTGGGGGCTTCCCAGCAGCTTCTGGAGTGCCCGGCAAGCTCTCTAGTGTGACAAGAACATGCGATCACACCCCAAAACAGCACATCACAGGTGTGAGGCCCCGTAGGCACGAGGCCACACCACCTTTGTCACGTGCAAGGGGTAGATGAGTGCCGCACCGCCGCACCGGGTGTCACCACACTCTTCCAGTTTTGGCTTCATAGTGATTCTACATTCATACCACTATTTAAGGACAAACTGGCTTTTCTCTTTTGAATGAATTGAGTGAAAGCAGCTGGAAAGTTTACATAAAATTTGCACATTTCTTCCATTCCATAACTTCTCCTCAATCGTTCCTTGGGAGGTTTGCTTTGGGGAAGGTTTGTTCCATGTGGTCTGGCATGTTAATATTGACATAATTATGTGACCCATGTTCAGTTTCTGTGAGTCAGTTACTGATTGTATTAGGTCTATAATATAGCATTTTTAGATATTATTATGTTAATCTCTTACTGATGATTAGTTTCAGTGTCTTTGACAGTCTTGTTTATTACGTTCATTTATCTTTGTACTCATGCTCAGAACCTAAATAAAAATATTTCAATTCAAATAATAAAATAAATGTCCCACATTGTTGACATCTTATTATGAGAGGGCCAAGATTAGAGATTGGTGAATCGATCAGGGTGATTGGCAGAATTTCATGGTTTTGTTGCCAGCTAATTAAATTTGCAGGTTGATTCTGAATTACAGAAATCACTAAATAATGAATGGGCACTGGAGAATTAGGCCATTCAGAGTGCATGCTATGTCAGGAAACCAATCATCAAGCATTAATAAACTTCACGTCTACATATGGTCCTCATAAACCTAGGTGTATTTTAACTAAAGTGAGAGCTTTTAGAAGTGGAGATATTGCCCATAGCAAACAATCAGATTCTAGCTATTATCTTCTAGAAAGTGCTAATTAAATGTTAAGTAGAATCTGATTGGTTGCTATGGGCAACATCTACTCTTCTAAAAGCTCTAACTTTAGTAAATTTACCCCTTAGCCTCAATACGTGCGATATGCAGTGTAGTGTCTTTTTTGCTTGAATGTGTGTCTTATGCTGGGCATACACTATACAATTTTCTGTCAGATATCTGTCAAATCTGGCTGGTTAAAATGAAAACCTGGTAATGTATGGGAGCAAATGACAGTCGATCATATGGTTTTAAATACTGGAAAACAGACAAAAACAATTGTTCAAATTGGTTAAATTTGTGTGTTTTAACCAATTTGTCTGAACAACCATTTTTGGCTATTTTCCAGTGTTTGTGAACAAATGTTCGATTGTCATTTGCTCCCATACATTAACAGGTTTTCATTCCAACCAGCCAGATTGGACAGATATCTGACAGATAATTGTATATCGTATGCCCAGCATTAGTCGCAACGCAATGCAACAAACCTGCTTCACGATGCTGCACTGACTAATTTGATGCAACACTTGTATATCTGGGTGGAACTGAGTATGAATCTTTACAATGGAACTTGGCGTGAAAAATAGCCACGGCTGCTGCATTGTAGCACTTCATATACAGATTCAGACTCAGTCGCACACAGATATACTAATGTTGCTTATCAAATTAATCAGTGCAGTCACGTGAAGAGGATTTTATCATGACTAAGATGCACATTCAAGCAAAATAGATGTGAAAAAGACACTCTGCGCAAGTCGAGTCGCATGAGACCTGGCGCGCCGAGAGGGGCTGACTGGCGCGACTGCAGCAATAGTGTATGAGGACACATCTGTATAACCTTATAAAATGAGCTTACAGTCTCTTCCTGTGTACAGAGTTTTGTACCATTGCTTTCCACATTTATCTCTTCCCTTTTTTCCTTATGTTTTACACCCTCAGTACACCACACAGACAGCAGTACAAATTTGTTAGGTCTACCTGTAGATCTGTTGTGTTAGCCAATTAATACCTGTGGTCCACTGCATAAAGGGCACTCCAGTAGAAGTGCCCTTTATGCAGTGCCCCCTGTAGTGGTGCCCCTTATGCAATGCCCCCAATAGTAGTGCCCCTTACGCAATGCTCCCTGTAATAGTGTCCTTTATGCAGTGCCCCTTGTACTAGTGTACCTTATGCAGTGCCCCCTGTAGTAGTGTCCCTAATGCAGTGCCCCCAGTAGTAGTTCACCTTATTCAGTGCCCCCAGTAGTAGTTCACCTTAGGCAGTGTCCCCAATAGTAGTGCACCTTATGCAGTACCCCAGTAGTAGTTCACCTTAGGCAGTGTCCCCAATAGTAGTGCACCTTATGCAGTGCCCCCAGTAGTAGTTCACCTTAGGCAGTGTCCCCAATAGTTGTGCACCTTATGCAGTGCCCCCAGTAGTAGTTCACCTTAGGCAGTGTCCCCAATAGTAGTGCACCTTATGCAGTACCCCAGTAGTAGTGCCCCAAATGCAGTGCCCCCAGTAGTGCCCTTTATGCAGTGCCCCCAGTAGTGCCCCTTATACAGTGCCCCAAGTAGTAGTGCCCCTTACACATAAAACACAAAAATGGGAAGTGTCAACATGACAGGCCACCATTTCTCATCACTCTGGGAACATTCCTTTCCATTCCATATGCACCTTAATGCCCCCAGTAGTAGTGCCCCTTATGCAATGCCTCCAGTAGTACTGCCCTTTATGCAATTTCCAGTGTAGTAGTGCCTCTTATGCAGTGCCCCCAGTAGTAGTTCCCCTTATGCAGTGCCACCAATAGTAGTGCCTCTTATGCAGTGCACCCAGCAGTAGTGCCCCTTATGCAGTGTCCCCAGCAATAGTGCCCATTATGCAGTGCCCCTTGTAGCAGTGCCCCTTATGCAGTGCCCCCAATAGTTGTGCCCCTTATGCAGTGCCCCCAGAAGTAGTGCCTCTTATGCAGAGCCCCCAGTAGTAGTGGCCCTTATGCAGTGCCCCTTGTAGTAGTGTCCCTTATGCAGAGGGTGGTTAGAGAAACACAGGCGTGCCAGTGTGTTTGAACGCCGTTACAGGGGAGTGCATAAATTAGCCACAGAGATGGCATATGCAGCTTGAGGACTCATAGTGAGCATGGAAGCTAGCAATTTTTGAGTAAGGTCAGAGCTTGTGCAAATGTGCGTGAGGCTGCGATTGTACCAATAGTTTTGCAGTCTTGCTAAACATTACGGATGTGTGTTAAGTAAAGTGGGCGTCCTATTGCTGCGACGGAATAGGGATTTCAATGAAATAGCATACTATCGCAGTTGAACTGCGTGCGTAATCGCAATTGCATACGCAGTTGCGATCCGTAGTGAATCAGGCCCCTTGTGCGAACAGAGAACAGCGTGAAATAGGCATTTCTAGGAGGCAACTGTGTGGCACGTATGAAAACATATGGAATGGCTATTTCTGATGGGAGTGTTATGGGCATGTACAGGGGCGGATCCAGAATAAAATGACAGGGGGGGCACCACAATAGGGAAGGCTAAGTGGGTGTAGCCACATAGCAAGGGTTGTGGCCTCAGCAAGGGGCGTGGTCTCATCGGGAATGCCATACTCACGAGCCACGTCCTAGTTTTCATTATGGTTACTGTTTCTTTGGAAAAAAAATAGTATCACACACACACAATAGTGGCATCTGCCCCCATGATGTTACCCTTTGTGGGGAGGGCCGTTGTGTGCGCGGCATAGCCGCGCGCCACCGAAAAGGGGGCGTGACCTCATAGACAGGGGGCGTGGTCACTTGGGAAGGGGTATGGCCTTGCCGCCCAAACCCCAGTGGTCCGGTTTGGTGGGGGGTGCCAGGAGTACGGGTGAGCACTGTACAGTGCCGGCTCCCTCACACTGTCAGGGGCCGAGTGCTGCACTACAGTGCAGCATCCGGCTCCTGTCACCTTGGTGTCATCCCTCAGCAGGATTTTAGGGCCCCAGTCAGTTTGAAAGTCTTTTCTTATCTATATGGTGGTTTCTCTCCAACGGGGAACCTCTGAGGAATATGAGCCTCACTGGGCAGCGTCTTCAGCCGGTATTTACTATTCATGTAGGAGATCACATTGTCTGGAAGATGCCTGTTTACGTAGAAATATAACCCCTGTCACCATCATAACCAGATAATGTATACTGTAGTAACAGCTGTTTTTGTGCAGGAAAAATGTGAATATCCCTTATCAAACTTCTGTGTCTCTCCAGGCTCCCCTGTGTAACTCCAGACCCCCAATGTCTCCATCCCCAGGCCCCCCTGTGGTTCTCCAGGCTCTTTGTCTCTTTATCTCCAAGCCTCCTTGTCTCTCCCCAGGACCCCATGGGCCTCTCCATCGCCATGACCCCCTGCATATTTCCATCCTCAGGCCCACCTGTGGCTCACAGCCTCATTCCCCCAGCCCCGGTGTGCACCTCTCAGCCCCATTCCCCCGGCCCCAGTGTGCGTCTCTCTGCCCCATTCCCCGGGCCCCAGTGTGCATCTCTCAGTCCCATTTCCCCGGCCCCAGTGTACGTCTCTCTGCCCCATTCCCCGGGCCCCAGGGTGTGTCTCTCAGTCCCATTTCCCCAGCCCCAGTGTGCGTGTCTCTGCCCCAGTGCTGACGCCCCCGGCCCCAGTGTGCATCTCTCAGCCCCATTTCCTGAGCCCCAGTGTGCATCAGCGTCATTCCCTAGCCATGTCACCCTGTGCAGTTAGCTCCAACCTGCCCCCCCAGCCCCCTATTCAGTCAGCTCCAATCCCCCCAGCCCCCTTTGCAGTCAGCTCCAACACCCCCAGACCCCTTCTTTCTCACATCACTGAGCCCTCTCAGCACAGACCCCTCTCACATCACTGACCCCTCTCACCACTCAGCACAGACCCCCTCTTTCTCACATCACAGACCCCCTCCTCACAGCACAGACCCCCCCTCACTGCACAGATCCCCCCCTCACAGCACAGACCACCCCTCACAGCAGACCCCCCCCTCAGTGCACAGACCTCCCCTCACAGCACAGATCCCCCCTCACAGCACAGATCCCCCCTCACAGCACAGACCCCCCTCACAGCAAAGAACCCCCCCTCACTGCTCAGACCCCCCTCACTGCTCAGACCCCCCCCCTCACAGCACAGAGCCCCCCTCACAGCACAGATCCCCCCTCACAGCACAGAGCCCCCCCTCACAGCACAGATCCCCCCTCACAGCACAGAGCCGCCCATCACAGCACAGAGCCCCCTATCACAGCACAGACCCCCCTCACAGTATAGACCCCCCCTCACAGCACAGACCCCCCCCTCACTGCACAGAGCCCCCCTCACTGCACAGAGCCCCCCCTCACAGCACAGAGCCCCAGAGGACCTGTAACAAAAAAAAAAAAAAAAACTTTATTGGCTGCGGCGCCGGTGGACTTCTAGTAGCTGCACGGCCTGGGGAGGGTTGACACAGCAGCCTCTTCCTGATGCTGCCGGGCCAGTGCAGCTACAGTGCTAAAAAAAAAAATCTTCTCCTAAACGACAGGGGGGTGCCCCCCCCCCTGAATCCGCCACTGGGCATGTATGTATAGCTCCGTGCGACTCAGAGTTGTGCATACCGGGAAGGGCTGTCTGTTTCTATCAGATCTCTTTCACCTACAGTAGCATGGGGCTGGTGCAAGTGCTGATATTACTGATGACAGTTGCATCTGCAGACGCTGGAACAGTGGGCAGGATAGGTTTGCACTTACAGACGCACAGATTTGCGATTTATCGCATTAGCATAGGAAGAGGAGTACAATGCTGCTGGCATAGGGAAAGGCAACCATATTAGAGTGTGACTCAAATTTAGGCCCTAAATGCGTATATATTGTCGAAGCTGGATTATCGGCAGTTTAAAATTGAATCGCAGCGACACCATCTTGCGAATGGCCGCAAGATGCCATTTTGCGAATGGCCGCCTAAGCGCGATTTTAGATAAACTCACACTTTAGTACATGTGGCGATATTACTATTAGCATCATGCGATTGCATCTGTGACCATCGCCATAAGTTATGGCAGTTCACCAAAAGCCCATTTCATGACTTTACGTAGTTTGGGTGCTCTGGATAAAGTGTATATTATTATAATTCCCCTAAAGGATATATTGCATTAGCTAAACAGAGCAAATGGCCACGTGACAACTAGCTTGTGTAGACAAGCTTCCTGGATATAACGTCTGCTCTTACTCCAGGTGGCCCTGCTCGAATATACACCTTACATTAGCAGGCTTTCTGCAATAAAATACCTTCAAAGCCAAGAGTGTTATCTTAGGTGTTCTTGTAGCTGTGCTAATTTGCATTTACACAAGAGCCTGGGAGAACAAAGGACTTTACTTTTGAGCCTGGGAAGGATGGGGGCTGCTGAGAGAGGGGGGCGTGTGGAACTATAAGGCTCAGCATTCCACACTGCTAGGTGTTCACTTAATTTAAGTGAGATTTTAGTGCACCATTTCTCATACACACATTAATACGCACAATTGCGCTGGTAACTAATCGCATATTAGCGAATGCATAAGATCCTGTATGAAAACGCTGTTTGTTAGCTTCATGTGCATGCATCTGCCCCAAGTTAACTAGCATCTTTACATCACACCCCACATACTCACACATTACATATACACATAAAAGGTTTAATAAGCTTTAAGGTATAAGATTTAAGTTTGTTCAGTTAGTATAAATGCTGTGAAATAAAGATTATTTGGTAATTAAGGTTTTATACATGATAAGTAAGCCATGTTTGGTATTGTACTGATGCGTACTCTTTCAAAAGAATTCCGGTATTATCGGTGTGGAGATCGCATCATGCATTCTCAACTTATGAACCGCAGAGACTTCAAGCAACAAAATGTATATTATATGAACAACTGTTAGGATGTTGCATGGAGCGGGATACCAGAGACCCTCAGTTGTTGGAAGCTGGGTTGTGTCTACTTGAATCAGCCTGTTAAATGCTCTGTAACAGATGCATCCCCCTTGAGGACCAATGGCATCAGCAACAAACTTCTCTATTGTGTTATCTATTTCTGGGGGGTATAAATATGTGTGCTCCAACACTGGGTCTTAGTCTTCTTGCTGAATGCTGACTGACGAGGGGTTTCTTGCTGATGCCTAACATCTGGACCAGAGAGCGCTGCGTATGTATAATTGTACTTGGGTCTGTATAATCTCTTTGTGCTTAGATTATATGAGGATCACAGTGTGTAACTGCTGTACTTTTACTTGAATAATACTTTGTGCTTTGGAACCACAGATTCTAGGTCTGAAGTCTTTATTTACTGTATGACTGCGCACGCAAAATAGCGTCATCCTTAGAGGTTTATAGGTAGGATATTAGAAGGTATAGGCAGGGGTATATAGAGGTTCAAATATAGATTTCTTAATATACTCATATGTTGATTTGCACGCAGGCTGCACTAGCCCTGTCCACTTGTTCAAATTGCCATCATCATTATCAATGTGCACCTATTCCTGAGTACAAGGGGTCCATCTCAACTTTCCACTAGCAGCTTTGCTACAAAGAACAAAATAAATATGTACATTTGTAATAATTAGGGGGAAAATTGTTTCATTTATAAACAATAGAAAAACATTTTTAATGGGGTTTAATAAATAGTCCCCAATGTCAATATTAATGGCCAGGACCAAATATAACTTTCACCCATCACTGTCTATGACAACTACATGTTGTCATAATACATGCTTCTGGTACAATAAACTATTATACGAGTACATTGCTTATTACTGATTACTAGAGATGAGCGGGTTCGGATCTCAGAGATCCGAACCCACCCGAACTTAGGGGCTCTCAGTCAGATCCGATCCGGCTCGGGTTTTTCCGCCTGACTCGGATCTGAAAACGAGGCAAAACGTCATGATCCCGCTGTCGGAATCTCGCGGGTTTTGGATTGTATAAAGGTCCTGCGATCGCCGCCATTTTTCATTCCGGCTGTGGAGAGTGAAGAGGGAGCTGGGAGCTGTACCATGCTGCTGTTGTTCATAATAGAGCTGGCTACATTTGTGTTGTCACTCAAGGGCTGGCTGCTTAATATCCATAGGGGCTGGCTGTTGTCCATATAGGGGCTGGCTGGCTGTTGTGACTTGTGAGGTTGTCCTGTCCATAAGGGCTGGCTGTTGTCCATAGGGGCTGGCTGTTGTCCATAATCCATACCATATTGGGGCTGGGTGGCTGTTGTCCTGTCCATAGGGTCTGGCTGGCTGTAGTCCATAGGGGTTGGCTGGCTGTTGTTCATAGGGGCTGGCTGGCTGTTTTGAGGTTGTCCTGGCTGGCTGTTGTCCATAGCGGCTGGCTGGCTGTTGTCCATAATCCATATAAGGGCTGACTGGCTGTTGTCCTGTCCATAGGGGCTGGCTGTAGTCCATAGTGGCTGGCTGGCTGTTGTCCATAGGGGTTGGCTGGCTGTTCTGTTGTGTTCTCCAGGGGGGTGCTCTGTCCATCAGGGGTGCTCTTTTTCAACCCCAGTGTGAAACAAATAAAAACAATTTTTTGTGTGTGCATGTTAGCCACACCACCAATGAAAAAATAAAAACAATTTTTTATGTGTGCGTGTTAGCCACACCATCAGTGAAAAAATTAAAACAATTTTTTGTGTGTGCGTGTTAGCCACACCACCAGTGAAAAAATAAAAACATTTTTTGTGTGTGCGTGTTAGCCACACCACCAGTGAAAAAAGAAAAACAATTTTTTGTGTGTGTGTGTTAGCCACACCACCAGTGAAGAAATAAAAAAAAATGTTGTGTGTGCGTGTTAGCCATACCACCGGTGTGAAAATAAAAACAATTTTTTTATGTGTGTGTGTTAGCCACACCATCAGTGAAAAAATAAAAACAATTTTTTTTGTGTGCGTGTTAGCCACACCACCAGTTAAACAATAATAATAAAAAAAAGAGTGTTCGTGTTAGCCACACCACCAGCAAAAAAATAAAAACAATGTTTGTGTGTGCGTGTTAGCCTGCCACACCACCATTGTGAAAATAAAAACTATTTTTTGTGTGTGCGTGTTAGCCACAGCACCAGTAAAAAAATAAAAGCTATTTTTTGTGTGTGCATGTTAGCCACACCACCAGTGTGAAAATGAAAACAATTTTTTTGTGTGTGCCTGTTAGCCACACCACCAGTGTGAAGATAAAAACATTGTTTTGTGTGTGCGTGTTAGCCACACCACCAGTGTGAAATTAAAAACAATTTTTTTTGTGTGTGGTTGGTTATGTGCGTTAGCCGCAAGTTAGTTGCACTATTACTGCTTGGTGACACTGCTGCAAGACTGCAGTGAGTATGGAGGACAGTCACATGACAGGAGAGCAGGATCCACATACCAGTCTTGTAGATGCCAGCAGCAGTCATGATGATGATGCAAGGCCGTCAACATCATCTATGAAAGCCAATGTACCAGGGCTTAGGTCAGGCCATGTAAAAAAATCAACTTTTACCCTGTTAAAGAAAAAAAAATCTAAAGCTAAGTCAGTTTTAGAGAAACAAAAAATTGTCAATATGCCATTCACTACACAAAGTGGCAAGGAAAAGAATTGGCCTTGGCCTTTATTTAGGACTGGTGGTTCTAGTTGTGATGATTTAAGCCCTGCTGCTTGTACAAGAGGTACAAACAAAATGTAAATTGTCTCAGAAAAGTCACAGATCCCTGAGGAGAGTCCAAGTGTATCCGCGGTTGCCATGTGTATGCCTGACCCTTCTAATACTGTACTTGAAGAGGATCCTACTTCCACCATTTGTGTTCCCTCTGTAAATGTGGGGATGAGCAGCACAAGTCAACATGCTGACTTAGAAATCGAGGATGCGTCTATGGAATTGCACCAGGAGGATGAGGAGGATATTTATGTAGTTGGTGATAACAACAAGGATGATGAGGATGTTGATGATGATGAGGATGTTGATGCCGAGGATGTTTGTGTAAAAGCTGTAAATCAGGCAACAGTTGTTGCCCATGGTGGGAAAATCCCATTGTTGCCATGCCTGGGCAAAGGACCAAAAAATCCACTTCTCATGTGTGGAATTATTTCCACCCAATCCAGCCAATCTGTGCAAAGCCATTTGTAACCATGGCCATGTAACAGTGAGTAGAGGTAAGGACCTTAACCATCTAGGAACCTCCACCCTGTTACATCACTTGCAGCACATTCATCAAATTGGAAAGGGTTTTTCAAATTCTGAAACTTTGGGGACAAAAAAACGAACAACAATCAGTCCAGTGTCATCTAGCTGCTCCCTTCTATGTTGATCCAAGCACCTGCAATCTCCACCACTAACACCTGCATCATCAACAACATCCTCATTCGTGATCGTAAGTAGTCCTGCATTCAATTTCATAAACATGACTAACTCCTCTCCTATCAGTGATTCCTCAGAAGGATCCTTTAGTGCTACGCCTGTTGCTGCTGCTGGGGGTGGATCTTCATCCCAGAAAGGGACCAAGAAGACTACCACTAGTAGTAATTTAAAAAACAATTGACTATTAAACAGTTCTTTGATAGAGGAAGAAAATATAACAGGTGTCACCCATTTTCACAGCGGATCACTGATGCCATGACGGCTGTCCTAGTAGTAGATGGTGAAAAAATAGAAAATGAGGAGGATAGTGTGGAGGAAGTGCAAAAGAAAGATGAGGTGGAAATTTGTGTCCTATCTGATGTTAATGAGGATGTTGATAATGAGGATGTTGTTTGCGTAAATCAGCCACCAGTGGCAGCAGTTCTTGCTCATGATAAAAGCCAGAAAAGCCACATCTTGGGTGTGGAATTATTTTAATCTACATTCTGACAACAGTTGTGAAGGCATCTGTTCCATTTGTAAAGCCAAAGTTAGGATAAGAAGGGACGTTAACCATCTAGGCACCTCCTCCCTGTTACGTCATTTGCAGCAAGTTCATGCAATTTGTTTAACAAAATAATAATTTGTAATTTAATAACAAGCAGTATCAGCTATGAGCAGTTTAGACCAGCACATGCAATCTCCGCCACCAATACCCTCCCCTTTAATAATTGAAGCTAGTCCTTCCAAAAAATGTTTTGTGGGGACCCAAACAAACCAAGGAGTTCAGCCACAAAAGTCTCAGTCCTAGTCGCTAAAGTGCTTGGTTTGTTAAACTCTGCATGTCCTTTTTAATATCTCACATAAGAGTGGGTGGGAGGGACAATTCCATCTTGCACCTCTTTTCTTTACATTTTGCACAATTTGGGGCATTGCCGACTGACATTATTATAATTTATTAAACTGTCATCCTGTCTGACACTGCTGTGTAGCAATGTTTCATAGATGTCCTATATTTTTTTAAACTGCCGTGCGTTTGTGCCGCTGCTCTGTTGCTTACTTTAGCCAGCCAGCTCGCTGCAGCCTGTGGCCTATATAGGTGAAAAACGGTGAAATCAATATTGTGAGCTGTGAGGTGGTTAACAATGCCTAGAAATGCCTGAAAATTATTGTTATTAAAGTTAATAATACTGTAGGAACAAAAACAGGCACAAATTATGCGGTTTTAGCTGTTTATATAATTTTTTTTTTTTTTTAAATACAGATCCAAAACCAAAAACAAAACACCAAGTAAAAAGATCCAAAACAGATCCAGATCCAAAACCAGAGGAGATACAGATCCAAAACACGGGGGTCGGCACACATCTCTACTTATTACACTTCCATGGTTGAGGAGCTGCAGTGCCAGGATCACTGTATTTGCACAATGTAATTTTTGTCTCTGGGCCTGATTCAGCAAGGATCGCAGCTGTGATTAAGCATGCAGTTCAACTGCAATAGTATGCTAATTCATATCGCTATGCCACCGCAGAACTACATAAGGACACCCACTTTACCTTACACACATCCGTAATGTTTAGCAAGACTGCAAAAACATCGGTACAATCGAGTACCATCGCAGCCTCACACACACTTGCACAAGGTCAAACCTCACTCAGAAGTTGATAACTTCAGCGCACGCTATGAAACCTCAGACTTTGTAGGGCTTTGCAGTGGATAATTTATGCACGCCCATGCAACGGCATTCAAAAACACTGGCACGCCTGCATTTTCCCAACCACCCACCCCCCCCCGTCATCACCCACAAAGGATTCTGCCTGTCAATCACTCTGCAATGGGACTGCGAAGTCACTGCGATAGCAGTCCGGTTCGCAGTGTCCGGTTTGTGCATGGGCACTACGATGCATGCACAGTATGCAAATATCGGCCTATTGCATGCGGATTAGCAACTGCAAGCCAATCTGAATCAGGCACTCTGATCCAAGCTGCTGAGGGCTACTATACTTAGGTTTATGCCCTTGCTTGCTGCTGTGACACATGTAATATTCAGTGCCCTTTGTCAAACGGTATTCGTAGAGAACATTGTGCTATTTAAATTTTTTGTTATTATTATACTGAAGATAGCTCACACAGCCATCACCAAAGGTAGTTGTAACTAATATATTACCTCCTTTAATTACATAGTACTCCATATGAGGCTTGTGAAATCGATCAAGTTGATTATAATTGGTGCAAGTAGGTTCAGTGGCTAAGTATTTTTATTGATTTTGTATCTACGTAGTATGCAAAGGCATGTTCATATTTGTATAATAAACGTCTTTGAATATGTAAATGCAACGCCTTGCAAAAATATTCACACAACAGTTCTATTATCTTAAATTGCTGAATAGCAAATCTTAAACTAAAATATTGTGCTCTGTGAAATTTTTATTTTAAAGCACTGACACTCAAAATAAATATTTTTTAATATGTAATGTTTTATGGTAAAATATGTATATGATATTTAAGGTCCCTACCTCTACTTACAATGGCTTTACAAATGCATGGATGGCTTGACAATTGTTGCCCGGATTTGGGTAGAAATAATTGCACACCTAAGAAGTGGATTTTTTTGTCTTATGCCCAGGCATGACAATGGGCTTTTTCTTATCATGGGCAACAACTGTTTTCACTGGTGCCTGATTTACACAAACAACATCCTCATCAACAACAAACTCATCATCAACATCCTCATCATCAACATCCTAATTAGCGACAGCTACACAAATATCCTCCACATCCAGCATGTTGACTTGTGCTGCTCATCTCCACATTTGCAGATACACACAAATGGTTGGAGGTTCCTCTTTGAGTACAGTACTGGATAGGTCAGGCTCACACATTGCACCCACGGACACACTTAGGGGCATATTCAATTGGGTGCGAGAAAAGCAAAAATCCCCCACCTGCGTGGTTTTTCCTGCAGGTGCAGGATTTTTGCTATTCAATTGCATTTTTTATAATTTTTTTTGCCCATGGAGGTTTTTATACTCGCACCTCCAGAGCAAGTGTGATTTTTCCTAAAATCATTAATTTTAGGCAAAATCAGCAGGACTTGCTCTGGCACCCCAGCGGTACCTCCCCCTGAGGACTAATTAAGCAATTGGAAGTATCCAATTAGCTTAATTAGTCCATAATTACTTACCTTCTGCAGCGCTCTCTTCTACAACCAGTGTCAGAAGCCGGGTCTTCTGCTGCAGGGTGAGTATGCCAGTGTGTGTGAGTGTTTGTAAGTGTGTATGAGCAAGAGTGTGTGTATGAGTGTTGTGCATGTGTGATCCCCCGGTGTGTGGCCCCCCAGTGTCTGTGTCCCCCCGGAATGGGCACTGGGAGAACTACATCTCCCAGCAGCCCTTGTCCCTCCAACCAGCCCCTGGAGCCTCCCAGCAGCCCCCAGTACTCCTAGCAGCCCCCTATCCAGTGAGAAGATAGAGGGGAGGCCACCGGGAGCCGCAGAGACCACCGGAGAACCCTGGGCAGGTAACTGCAGAATTTTTTTTTACTCGGCGCGGGGTTTTCAGAGCTAAAAATCCAGCAACCACTTTTTTTTATTGGATACCATGGGTATCGGGAGCGCGCATACCCGTTGTAGTCCAAATTTGGGCGCGAGAGGTTCGACGTTTTTTCCTTGCTAAACCTCACGCCCAATTGAATATGCCCCATAGACTCTCCTCAGGGATTTGTGACGTTTCTGAGTACACAGTTGGTTCTTATGCCTTAAGGTGCATTCACACAGTATGATCAGTCAGTGATAACGATATCTCTGACTGATCGTCCTGCACCTTCCCTGCAACCCACCATCGATGGGCCAGTGACCCTATGTAACCTGGTCGATATCGACCAGGTTGGCCTGCATGCTTGGGTGATGGTCGATATTGTTATCGGTCATACGTGCCCGTGCATCGCTGGATGTTTGAGGGTTGGTAGGCACCAAAAAAGTATCTGAACGATAATGATATGGTCGATATCGTTATCGTCCATACGTGCATTTTTATTGTACGTGTGTGTACGCACCAATAGTGATTTTAATTTTTTTTACAGAGAACAGCTTACATCATCATAAGAGGCAGAAGAACATGCCTCACTGACAGCTGCAGAACCACCACTCATAAATAAAGGCTAAGGGCTTAGCACTTTCTTGCCATTTCTTATGGTGAATAGCATATTGACAATTTTATGTTTTTCTGCAGCCAACTTTACCACTGTAAAATATTGGTTCTTTGATTTTAGATGCCCTGACTTAACCCTCTATGCCCTTTGGCATTGGCTTTAGAGATGACGTTGAAGGACTAGTATCGTCATGACTGGTGGCAGTAGCTACATCAAAAGTCTTTGGTTGCTGCTCCTGCTCTTCTCTGTGCACTGTGACGCTGCAGGGCGTACCCCAGTGTATGCTTCCGTAACCCAGTGTATTCATGTAAGCACTGTGACGCTGCAGGGCGTACCCCAGTGTATGCTTCCATAACCCAGTGTATTCATGTAAGCACTGTGACGCTGCAGGGCGTACCCCAGTGTATGCTTCCATAACCCAGTGTATTCATATAAGCACTGTGATGCTGCAGGCCGTACCCCAGTGTATGCTTCCATAACCCAGTGTATTCATGTAAGCACTGTGATGCTGCAGGGCATACCCCAGTGTATGCTTCCATAACCCAGTGTATTCATGTAAGCACTGTGATGCTGCAGGCCGTACCCCAGTGTATGCTTCCGTAGCCTAGTGTATTCATGTAAGCACTGTGACGCTGCAGGGCGTACCCCAGTGGATGCTTCCGTAACTCAGTGTATTCATATAAGCACTGTGACAGTGCAGGCCGTACCACCAGTGCATCCGTATAAGCACTGTGATGCTGTAGGCTGTATTCCACTGCGTTCACATAAGTGGTGTGACACCGCAGTGTCAGTTACAAACAAAATTTTAAAAAAGTTAATAAAAATGAAAATGGCTGTGCTGTGTTGTCTATCCAGTGGCTGTGTCCAACCACTCACTGCCCTGTCACAGACTGGTGCTGCAGTGACTCCGCAGACCATAGGCCACTGCGTTCACTAACCTCGCATAAGCACTGTGACTCCAAGCATTGTCAGTTGAAAAAAAATATATAAAATAAAGTTTAATAAAATATATTTGGTTCTGTTGTTACTTGTACTGTTCTGTGTGCTGTACCACAGTGAGTTTGTTGACGTACAACAAAGCCCTTTGAATGACACCCCCTGCTGAATTTGCTAACCCAGCACTGCCACCAAGGTCACAGGCTGGGATAACCGGTAGCCCCTGGCATTGCCACTCCAAGAAAACAGGGCCAACATGCCTTTGCCCCCACACCGCCCCTTAAATGCCTCTGCATGTCAATCAGACAGAAGCATAGCAGGGGCTGCTTGCTATCACGCAGGACCTGTTCTGAACGCGCAGATTCCCGATAATCGCTAGTCTGCATTCAGCATTGCTCTTATGGGCAATGCTGAATCAGTCCCAAAGTACAATGTAAGCACTTAACATGACGTTTTCTCATTTTGAAAAACTGTAATACTCCCACCTACAATATAACTCAGACATTCAAAGGTGTGAAAGACAGAAAGGCACATTTATGAATGTGCAAAAGTGCCAAACTGCAGTGTAAGTACTTTTCTGTGATACTACATACTAAATACTGTGCATATGCATCCAGTTTTATTGCGCAACAGATGGATTTTACTTATAAGAAGGTGACCTCTATGGGGTTACAATTGTTTACACCGTGTGATGGGAAAATAATGCATGGAGCGGAGGCATTCCTTGCTGACCATGGGTTCAAAAATATGTGCAAAACCTAGATGTACTGGTGCAGGACCAAATTCTTTGTTTTACTGCGGAACATTTTTCACCACTCTGAGCAGGATCATCCTTTATTTCAATGGAATGTCATCTTGTGCCTTCCAGCAAGCTCTCTTGCAGAGAAGTACACATTGCAGAATATTCTACTTTGTTCATGCACCAAATGTGCAGGGAAGATTGTGTAATAAACTTTACTGTGACCAGTACATATAACTTCATAATACAACATGGAGGATTAACAAGAAGAATATATAAAAGAGTACACTTGTACAATCAGAGAGGCAACAAAGTGATAATGTAAGACACTGCACCACCTACTGTCTCTCCAGTACAACTTCCCAAGAAAGGCAATGCCTCTGAGGAAGCTGTCTCATAACAGGGAAACGCGTTAGGGGAAACACCTGACATTGCTATTTGACTACACACCTGGACAACTATCCCTCCTATAATAGAAGGAGATCTTTTGATCCAGAAGTTATGGTAATCTGATTACAACCACCATCCAGCGGCCCTCCTGCCCTATTGTGGGTGAATCCATTCCAGCTCATCTTGCACTAAGATGCAGCTTTATTACGCCATTGTTGAGTTACCTCTATGCATTATGATGGACTTTGTACTGGGCTCTCAATTGCATAATCTGCACTAAACTGCAATTATTACAGTGCATGCACCACTGCGGAATATGATCTGGATCAGACTTTATGGACTTTGGTAATTATATATAAACACTACAACAGTGTTTATTTTTTTGTCGGGTGTAATATATTGTTTTATAATACAAGTGTTTTGAAAGCTATAAATAATTTTTATGTATTAAGGTTTATTGTATGTAATTTTACTATGTGAAGACTAAATATTGGTAAATATCCTTTTACACATAATCACACGGCTCTACTAGTTTTCTTGTGTAGGACACATATTTACTGTTTATATTATATTGTTTGAATAGCTACACTTTAAGCGCTGCTTTTTATCTACTATTGTTACATATGTTTTAGCCAGGAGACTATCTGGTTTCTGAGGGGCAGCTATATAAGTGATAGGCACAGTTCTACATATAAGGTGTATTTTTTGTTAAGTATTAAGAATACAATCTTTTTTTTAACAATAGATCCACCATCTGGGTTACCTATCACAGCGCCCTGTCCCTCTTTTCCTTTTAATCCCTGGAGGTACTTCCAGCAAGGAGTCTGCGCAGTAGCACACTCCATTTTCAACACGTTAGAACTATTTTTCTCAGTAGTCTGTGATGTCTGTCTCCAGTTAGAGGCTTCATACTATTTAACTTAGCCATCTGTGTTGCACTTGTTTTTAAACACCCATTTGCAGCCTATAGTTTTTTTTTTTGCCAGCTGGCAGTTCATTTAGCTGAAACTTGTTTCTTGTCAGTGTTACACAGTCCTGTAATTTGTCCAATGCTTCATCGTTGCTTTTCATTAGATAAGTGGCTGTATGTCTTGCATAGTCATCTATAAAGTCAGTATCTGTTGCCTCCTCGTGTTGGTAATTTCATAGGACCACACATGTCGCTGTGTATGAGATAGAGTGGTCATGAAGCCATGCTTTTACTTATTTTATATTAATTGTTGGTCTTGCGGCTTTAGCTATTATGTAACAATCACACCTCGTAATGTCTGGACGTGCTGATAGTATGAGGTCTTTTTGTCAGATCCTGCTTTGCAGTTCCTGTATGGTTTCCAGGTGGCTGTGCCCCAGGCATCACTGTTACATATGAATGCATTTATTGTGTCTATGTGTGTTTAATCTTACCTGTTCCTTGCAGTATTGAGATGATACAGGTGTTCATAAGCTTTGACTCTAGCTTGATTCCATTTTGGATGATACACTAAAAGCAGCCTGTGTCTGAATTTTTAAAGTACTGTACATAGATAAGTGATAACAATTTAGTTAAGTGTGTATTATCCTACTGTTAAAGGAGAGCGCTCTGCACTGTCTCGTCATTCCATCCTGTCACCAAGACCCTGGCCTGCCGGAGGCACAACCTCCGACCTGACCACTAGGACCCTGGCCCGCCAGAGGCGCGACCTCCGACCTGACCAAATGTGCCTGACCTCCAACCTGACCAAATAGGTACAAAGTAGTGTAACATAATAGAAGTCTTCAAGTTTTTTTCCGGCATGCTCCTTCTGAGAGGGATCCTTCCATCACCCCCCCCCCC
Organism: Taudactylus pleione; assembly: GCA_031769625.1. Classification (NCBI taxonomy): domain Eukaryota; kingdom Metazoa; phylum Chordata; class Amphibia; order Anura; family Myobatrachidae; genus Taudactylus; species Taudactylus pleione. The sequence continues at coordinate 39,863,851 of JAUIMM010000025.1, read as the reverse complement.
CCGCCAGTGTCCTTCTGCGCATGCCGGGGAACTTCTGAGTGTTAAATCTGGAAGTGCATCTAGCCGGAGGATCACAAAGGACAGCTCTTATTGGGAGCAGCTCTATACCTGAAGAGAGGCTGGATGTACCACATTGCGGATGCGATGCTTATGGAGCGTACACACGGTCAGATTTGTCAGACTTGTCAGATTTGTCAGATGAACGACTGAACGATTGAACGATTTGAATGATTTGAACGATTTTACCAAAGTTTGAACGATTTGAACGATTGAACGATTTTTGACTGCATTAAAATGAATGGAATCGTCCAAGTCTGACTGCAAACCCATCAGATGTCAGATATCGTTATCTGACAAACGGGAACGCGCATCGTTGATCGTCCATCGTTCAGGCATGTCAGATATGAACGATTTTCCTTCAGATATGAACAACTGAACGATTTTTAAATCGTTATCATTCATATCTGAAGGAAAAATCTGATCGTGTGTATGCACCATTAGTACATCCCGGCCTGGGTGATGTACCGCTTTATTTTCTGTCTCTCTCCTTGCCGTCTGAGTCACAGTAAGTGTGCAGAAGCTGGCAGTGATTAAGGTTCCCAACATGACGTGTGCGGTTACAGGAATGCGTACAGTGGCTGTAGAACGATCACAAAACCCTTTAACGCATTTCGTCAACAGACTTTTTCAAGGATATACTTAAAAAAGTCTGGACGAAACACGTTGGTTGCCCCTGCAATGCTCTACTTCCAGGTGCCGGCTGTCCCATCCCTTTTCTTCTATTTTTGCATATTTGAACATTTAGCAATTATATAATGTTTATATGTTTAATCAAAGTACTTTGATACCAGAAGCTGCTCATTTACATATATATAATATTATACCTGTGTTATTATGCACCTGTTTTCTACCAATTAATAAACCAATCTCTGGTTACGTGACCTGTTGTGTGGACTAACCGCCATCACACACCACTAACATATATTAAAATCATAGGATCTGCCAATACCTTCTCCAGATCCTTGTATTGACCAAAACTCCTGGCTCCATAGTGTTACTGAGGATACACAGGTAGTTAGTGACCTGAAGCTGTGCCGTGGTATTCTCTGCTCCAGCCACCTCTAACAAAGCTGGTCGCACCAAAAAAGGCAAGTTCCCACCTTTACCCTTTCTCCTTATAGGATCATGTACCCCATCCCTTATGTCACAATTCCAGCCTGCCTGCTTTTAAATTGCTGCTGGTCTTTACAATCATACTATAATAACTGACAGCAGAACCGTAACTAGACTCTTTGGTGCCCTGTGCCAGAGAAAGCATTGCCACCCCCCCCCTCCCCCTTTTTTCAATAGGGACATAAGTGCATCTGAAATAGGTCCATGGCTTTATGGGGAAGGGCCAGGGAAGAGATAGGGGAAGCCAGAAGATGCAGAGGATAAAAGAAGAGGAAGCTACATGATAATAAACAGGAAAATTAACAGGCCCAAACAGGGCCCCCTGCCCTGCGGTGACCTGTGCCATGGCACAGGTCTCACTACCCAGGTTACGGGCCTGACAGACAGGACCAGATTTACAGTTAGGCGGCTAAGTCCCAGTGGCCTGCCACCCGCAGACATTTAAATGGATTTATTGTTTTATGAAAACTGCCTTATAACTAAGCAGGGCCCACATTTCATATTCTATTTGTGCTGCCAGGCTGGTGCCTCTAGAAATAATATTAGTGTAACATTGGGAAAGGCCTGGGGCTATACAGATAGAAAAACAGGGGCAGATCTTCATGCTGCTCAGTCACTCTAATGACTGAGGCTGAGCACCAGGGGTTAGATAAGTATGTGCTGATATAAAACGCCAGGCGCTGAACTCTTAATGACACACAATAATTCTATACTGATAGTGGGCCTGATTCGGAGATGAGCGCTAATGCTGCTGATGCTGCTGCTGTTTTGATTTTATATGCAGCAGTGAAAAAGTGCAAATGTCTCAGTCGTCGGGATTCCTATTGAGACGCCCATCAGCGGCTTTGCAAATCCAAACGACTGCATACAAAGATGCAACATCGGATGTAGATCAGTGGATAATCTGAGTAGACCTATGGTTGTGCAGAATGGCCATTTGTACTGAGGTGCCGGAGCCACTTTCACTGTGTAAAGGATCATAGATGCAGCTGTGACATGTCCTGAAAATGTCTGCAATCGAATTGCTACCCCCCACACTGCCGCCCAGAAATAGTCTCTGTCTGTCAATCACTTTGTGTGACTCAGACCCAAGCACAGATTATCGATAATCGCTCAACTGTGTAAACATCGGCATTGAGTCCATCTATGAATCAGGCCCAAGTGTTGCAATGATGCTACTCCTAATAGGTAATGCTGGTAATAAACCACCAATAGGAGTGCAATTATTGAAATCTAAAGATCATATACAGTCAGGTGCATAAATATTGGGACTTTGACTGAATTTTCATATTTTGGCCTCTATTCACCACTACAATGGCTTTGAAATAAAACAAACAAGATGTGCTTTAACTGCAGACTTTCAGATTTAATTTGAGGGTAATTACATCCAAATCACGTGAACAGTGTATTAATTACAACAGTTTCTATATGTGCCGCCCACTTTTTAAGGGGACAAAAGTAATGGGACTATCAACTCAAAAGCTATTTCATGGATAGGTGTGGGCTATTCCTTCATTATTTCATTATCAATTAAGCAGGTAAAATGTCTGGAGTTGATTCTAGGTGTGACATTTGCATTTGGAATCAGTTGCTGTCGACTCTCAATATGAGATCCAAAGAGCTGTCACTATCAGTGAAGCAAGCCATCATTAGGCTGAAAAATCAAACAAATCCATCAGAGAGATAGCAAAACATTAGGTGTGGCCAAATCAACTGTTTGGAACATTCTTAAAAAGAAAGAACGCACCGGAGAGCTTAGCAACACCAAAAGACCCGGAAGACCATGGAAAACAACTGTGGTGGATGACAGAAGAATTATTTCCCTGGTGAAGAAAAACCACTTAACAACAGTTGGCCAAATCAAGAACACTCTCCAGGAGGTAGGTGTATATGTGTCAAAGTCAACAATCAAGAGAAGACTTCACAAGAGTGAATATAGAGGGTTCACCACAAGATGCAAACCATTGGTGAGCCACAAAAACAGGAAGACCAGATTAGAGTTTGCCAAACAACATCCTATTGACAGATGAGACAAAGATCAACTTGTACCAGAGTGATGGGAAGAGAAGAGAAGGAAAGGAACTGCTCATGATCCAAAACATACCACCTCATCAGTGAAGCATGGTGGTGGTAGTGTCATGGCGTGGGCATGTATGGCTGCCAATGGAACTGGTTCCCTTGTATTTATTGATGATGTGACTGCTGACAAAAGCAGCAGAATGAATTCTGAAGTGTTTTGGGCAATATTATATGCTCATATTCAGTCAAATGCTTCAGAACTCATTGGACAGCGCTTCACAGTGCAGATGGACAATGACCCGAAGCATACTGCAAAAGCAACCAAAGAGTTGCCCAAATCAAGAACACTCTCCAGGAGGTAGATGTATATGTGTCAAAGTCAACAATCAAGAGAAGACTTCACAAAAGTGAATATAGAGGGTTCACCACAAGATGTAATCCATTGGTGAGCCACAAAAACAGGAAGACCAGATTTGAGTTTGCCAACAACATCTAAAAAAGCCATTACAGTTCTGGAACAACATCCTATGGACAGATGAGACAAAGATCAACTTGGAGTATGGAGAAGGAAAGGAACTGCTCATAATCTAAAACATACCACCTCATCAGTGAAGCATGGTGGTGGTAGTGTCATTATGTGGGCATGTATGGCTGCCAATGGAACTGGTTCCCTTGTATTTATTAATGATGTGACTGCTGACAAAAGCAGCAGAATGAATTCTGAAGTGTTTCGGGCAATATTATATGCTCATATTCAGTCAAATGCTTCAGAACTCATTGGACGGCGCTTCACAGTGCAGATGGACAATGACCATCTGCACTAATTATCACTCATTTTTAGTAAGCAGATCACATTTCCCATAATTGTAATGGGAAATGTGATCTGGCCAAAGTTACTAAAAATAAATTGTGAAAAAATACAGGGGAAAATACCGGGGAAAGCCCTGTGATAATAACGCCAACTGGAGGTGGCGTTATCCAGGGTCTCCCCTGGTTACCGGACTCCTGGATCTGCCCGGAGCCGGCCCCAGTGATCAGCTGTGTGGTCTGATCCACTGTAACGCTGATACACTGTAAAAACAATAGAAAAAAAAAATAGAAAAAAAAAAACTCACCTGAGTCCAGGGACCGGTGATCAGGGTTCCGGTGATATCCTCCCTCTGGTTACCTGACCGGGTCCCAGTGCAGGATGGGATGTTAGCTGACCGGAGCCACGGAGGACATTACAGGAGCACCGATCACCGGTGGTAAGTGTAATTAAGGGAGGGGGGGTCATGGAGGGGTCGTTGATTGTGGGGGCGGGGGTTAAGCGACGGGCCAGTCGGCGCATGCGTCGGCACTTGTCACTGTATTTATTGCGAAAATGCCATGATAAGTGTGCGGAGGGTATTCTCAGGGACAGAGCTTTATCACAAGCTCTGTCCTTGCAAGGGATTTGTAGTAAATCCCTGTGATATTGGCTGAGTCGGTAATATCACACTACAATCTGTACTCAAAATGCGGATTGTAGTAAATAGAACCCATACTTTGGAATACACAGGTGAAAAGAGGGGCATGGCGAGGAATAAAGAGGCTTGTGAGGGAAAAGCTGGTGGGCAGAACAGCATGTAAGGGAAAAGCTAGTGGCCAAGAAGGTACAGTATGTGTGGTACAAAATAGGTGGGCAGGGATTTATATGATGGAAACGTTGGTAGGGGTGGCATGTCAGTATGTGCCAGGTGTTTTATATTGGTATGACCACTGTATAGTGTTCACTCTTTATCAGTTCTGTGACATACTTGCCGACCTTTGAGCGGTCTCCTCAGGGAGGGTGTAGTCACATTGGCACTGTGAGGGCCATGGCATAGCAGATGTGGGTGATGATGGGGGTGTGGTTATGCAATTGCGTCATTGTTTCCCTGCCCCACTAGACAATTCTGCATTATCGGCATTAACAACTTCCCACTGAAAACATAAATCTGCATATCTTTTCCGAGGATTAGAAGTCCAATCTGTTTGCGCTCTGACATAGCAATGTGCAAAAGTGCTCTTTGTTTACCTGCTGTCATTTATCCATTTCTCCCAAAAGATATCTATATATATATATATATATATATATATATATATTATTTATTTATTAACAGTTTCTTATATCGCGCAGCAAATTCCGTTGCGCTTTACAATTTGAATCAACATTAACATTTTACTTGGTTGCAACAGACATACATATATACAAGACATACGTAAAAGACATACATAAGGGTAAGAGGGTCCTGCTCGTATTTAAACTATACATCAAAAAAACGCCCTGTAGACATACATTTACATAACAATCTAATTCCTAAGTGGATCCACAAACCTCAAAATGTGCTAAAATGACAACAGTGCATACAATTGGTCTGATTCAGGGGGGTATGGATTAACAGATAGACAGTAAAAAGGTCGACACTATCTAGATAGACACCAGATGTCAACAGGGATAACATGTCAACACACTAAGGTCGACATGTAAGAAGATCGACGTGCACAAATGGTCAACATGGTCAAAAGGTCGTCATGAAAATGGTTGACACATGACTTTTTTTGTTTTTTAGCCCTAATCTTCATCCTAAAACTCCCCTTGGTGCCTAACCCTATCCCTCTTTCCTGGTGCCTAACCCTAACCGTCGGGGTAGGTGCCTGGCCCTAACCGTCCCCTCTGGTGCCTAACCCTAACCCTCCAGTATGTGCCTAACCCTACACCTCCTTCCTGGTACCTGACCCTAACCATCGGGAAAAGTGTCTAACCCTAACCATAAGCCTCTGGTAAGTGCCTAACCCTAACCCTAAACCTAACCCTAAGAAAAAGAAAACATGTGTCGACCATTTTGTGTTGACCATTTTCATGTTGACCTTTTGACCCTGTCAACCATTTGTGCCTGTCTACCTTCTTACATATCGACCTTAGTGTGTTGACCTTCTGTCCCTGTGGACCTTTTGTCCCAGTCGACCTATTGACTGTCTACTATCTGGTATCTATCTAGACATTGTCGACGTTTTTACTGTCTATCTATAGTCCAGAACCTGATTCAGAGTAAGGAGCAATGCATAAAAGAGCTAGTAACTTTGTACCATGGAAAATTCATGTTGCATTGCAGAGGGGGAATATGTAAAATGTGCAGAGATATAGATCTGAGAGTGGGGTTTTCAAATTCTTAATTGCAGTGTAAAACTAAAGCTGTCAATCATTTGTGACCAACATGCAAAAGAAGACAGTATTTACTCTGCATGCACAAATATTAAATGTATTTGTACCGCTTGTATTGCAATATTCTTTGTTTCAAAAACAAAGTAACTTTTTTTCCTTTGCTCCAAATTTACAGATTATGCATAATCTCTTTATTCCAAACTGGGTAGCATAGTATATCTTTTAAAATTTTTCATCCTAGTTGCATCATCACAGACAGATCTGCTTACAGTCCGGGATCGCACAGAGGGGGGAGAGCGGGTACTACTTACTCGGGCCTGGGCCGGTTGGAGGGGCCCGGGTCAGCGACCACCCCACTGCTCTGCCCACTACCACAGGTTGTGCCTGTATGGCAGCGTAGCTGCAGCAGTATATCGGGCTGTGAGAGAGCAGAGACTGCTGCATTTATGCTGCTATATAGCAGTGCTGCTGAAGTGTGTTCAACCCGCACGATGTATCGTTACATCGCATTGCACTGGGTCACACATTGTATAGTGTGTAGCCAGCTTTAGTGCCTATCAGCACTGTATTGTAATGATGTATCACATGAATGTATAGCATTTTTAAATGGCTCTGTCACTGTACCTGGCAGCCCAGACTTATGATCTTTTTGACAGAGATATTGGAACCTCTACTGAGAATAAATGCCAAGTAAGCAGTAGTAGAAACACTTGCCAATAAAAATAAAATTTGGCCATCGGACTTGATTAGAACAAAGACAAATTAGTATGACTAGCCCTTCTAAGGGAGCACTCCAATTTCCAGGGTGCTGATGCTAAAGTAGCTCTTTGGGAACGAGAGATATTAAAATTCAAACCGGTTTAAAATTAGAATTTTACAGACTTGATGGCCATGAGCACATTCACGGTCCAGTTGTCGATAAACCCTGATTCATACTGTACATGTATTTTGAAAGTCGGCGTGCAGTCCACGGCTCCCAGTTTGCGTCCAATAATCGCTGTACGCATTCAAGGTACTCCGTTCACATTAATATTTTCGTTTTTTAAGCACTATTTAAATAATAGTATGTCTGGTAAAAAAAAGTATTTAACATTTTATTTTATTTTTTTAAATCAAACCTCACACACTACTGTGTTCAAAGTTTGCCATTTGAGGGTTGCCGTCATCATTCTCAATGACAAACTGCCAAAATGTCTGAAATTTAGCCCAAATGTCTGGCTAGCAAGTTTACAAACCGTATGCAACTAAACATTTTGAACACTCTGTCCTGCACTCAATAAGGTTAAACAAGAAATAACATTCAAAATGTTTAGTAATGAACATATACAATAGAGAGGATTAATGGGGAAGAAGATGAAGGTCTATTTTAGTGAAGAGAGGGAAGCCGTTGGGTAATGTTTTCCTGCAGTTGTTTCTGCAGATGTAAGCTTGTTGGCCAAAGTCTTGATAAACTGCAATTGCCAACAGTCTTCACTAACCACACAACCACTTAGCAAGTGGTCACCTGGAGCGATGCCTATATATACTTCACACACCATGGAAAATTGCTAATATCATAATAAAATATTATTTTAAAAGAAATAATTCTTAGACTAAAACTACAATGCACAGAGTTTATTGTAGAGTATTTGTAAGCCTCTGTATCTTTATGTCTAAGTACACAGGGTGATTCAGCTTTGGAAAGAATTGCAAAGCTGCACGCAGGCAGCTTTGCAATTCCGTCCTTGCTAATGTACAAATGTAGCAAGAGTTGTATGACACCTCCTGCTGCATTTGCAATCCCGGCACTGCGACTGAGGTCGCAGGCTGGTATCACCATCACGACCATCAGTTGCGATAGTGGACGGCACCGGGCCCCCTCTCAGCTGAGTAAGCTGAGACTTACCCAGACTGGCCGGCTTGCGATGCCAGGAAACTGCGTCCCCAGCCTTGCCTCTCCCGGAAAACGTGTCCGACGCGTCCCTGTTTCCGGGAACGCCGGCCATCCCCACACCACCCCTTAAATGCCTGTCAATCAGGCAGAGGCATAGAAAGGTCTGCTTGTGATCAAGCAGGACCCATTCTGCACATTATATTTTCGATTTCTATTTTCCTTACAAAATTATACTTAAAAGTTTATTAAAACATACATTCACACACACATGCACACTCACACTCACAATCATACATACTCACCTATGTATCCCTGAAGCCAATCACGTCCACTTCTCATTGTATATGATCCATAGGGTACCTGTCAAAACAATTCTATACTCACCTGCTCCTATGCATTTATCACGTCCATGTAGGCATCCATAGGGTTTTGCAAAACAACAAACCGAAAAATGCGAACCACCAGTCATTAGTCCTCTAAGGACATTACTACCTGAATGATGTGCTCAGTGGCGGATTTCACTATAAAAATCCTGTGCTGTGTGCTCATTGGCCTTTCGCTCCTTAGCCAATGAGCAGTTCCCACCATTGACTTCAATGGTGAGAACCGCAAAGGTAACCTAAGGTTAAGGCCCCCACACATGGTACAATTTTTTAAATGATATGGCCATTTCTGACCAATTGGAATGGCCTATCATTTAAAAATGTGCTGTGTGTGGGCATGACAATGATCTGATGCGCACTCCCGCAGGGCGGTCGTCATGGTCGCTGATCTTTTGAACATGCAGATAGATCAGCGACCTCTCGTTCACGATTTGCATGACTTCATTCTGTGTGTATCCATAGGTGCCCTATGGATATGTGAGTGACAGCAATCTCACTCTGTGAGAGTGGTGAATCTGCAGTTAACCACAGGGTGTGGTGGCATACCATATCTGTATTGTGTAAGGAACATGTCCAGTAAGGCATCAGCCTTAATGATCAGAATTTCATTGCGATTTTTAATTTGAGTAGCAGAAATTCAGTAGGTTTTGTGAAATTTCAGATCATGTCTAAGAAACCTTAATGGGACATGTGAAACCATAAGGTTTTTTGTCTATGGAATATATATATATATATATATATATATATATATAGCCTTGAAACGTTGGCATGGAATTAACTGCTCTTGATTTAAACTTTGACAAAGTCTGTGTACTATAGTGCCGCTTGTTTCCTGAGATATGGGACATTGGCCCTGATTCAGAGCCGCTCGCTAGATGCGATGGCTCGCATCCAGCTTATGCAAATTTGTCAAAGTGACGACATGAGAAGCGATCGCTCGCCAAGGCATAAGCACACCCACTTTGGCTGTGCGAGCGATCACTCTGTATCTGCAGACACCCATAAGCGTATGTTGAGACACCCAGTAGCGCACATTATCTCCAGGAAGTGTATTAAAACATTGGTACATCGAGCACCATCGGTAGCGAACGCAGCGCTTGTGGTTGCCTTACCCTGCCGCAAGCACTTCGAGGACTTCAGTGTAAAAAATAGGCATGTGACGTGTACTATGACGCTGCCTGTTAATTATGCACGCCTTAAAAATGGTGTTGAAACACTGAGGCACGACTGCGTTCACACCTTCACACCCCCGTTATTAGTGTCCTGCCCCTGTTACCACCCACAAACGGCCTCTCCTGTCACTCATTTCATTGGGCTGTCTTTGCTGGGCGAGCGAGCAGGCTGCGATCGCACAGAGTAGTTTGCGCACGCGAGGAACAAAGCATGCACATGCATGTTCTCAAACCAACGGGCCACTTGCGAGCGCACAGCGCTAGCGAGCGGGTCTGGATGAGGTCCATTTTCTAATATATATATACTGTATAAGAGAATATATTCTCTTTTTGGAAAGAGTTCAGAGCACATGTGAGGACAGAGCAAGACTAACAAATATAAAACACCAATTGTTTGCAAGGTAATTTCTATATACCACCTAAAGATTAATTGGGGGGCACATCTTAAGCCACTACAGGATTGATACTTAAAAACCTACAAGGTGATCACTAATGATCTATTTACAACTCAGGAGGCAAAGCATAAGCCACTATAAGACTGATACCTACAGGAAATCAAGAGATTTATTATAAGGCATATACTCCTGATAATGTCATTTATATTGACGAAACGCGTTTGGTTTTACTGTAACATCCTCAAATTAAAGGATTCCCTGCTGCCATTAAAGAAGCACCTACCCAGATGTGGGCTGTGGTAGCAGTTGGAATTTTAGCCTTCTCAAAAACTAGGTTACATAAGCTCTATTAACTGTGATGTAAGAAAAACTTTATCTTTTTAATAAATAATTTATTTTTTTTTAAATTATAAAGGCTGTTTGCATCTATTCAGGTATGTTTGGTTAGAAGGTTTCATTTCAGAGAAAATAAGTTGGAATTGTCTCCCACAAACCATCTTCGGAAAAAGGAAAGAGTGAATTTCATAAACTATTGGTTCCGCAAAGTGGAGTTTATCAGTAAATACTGATTATTAAACATCAATATTGAAGCGCACCCTGAAACATTATTTGTACTCTACCTTTTGGGTCTTTAACCAACAAATGACCACCTGCAGCGTAACAGCTGGATTATCTATTTACTATTTACTGTTTATATTAATCTGTTTTCATACAAATTAGCGCACACATTGTTTTAATATATATACAGTATATATATATATATATATATATATATATATATATATATATACATATAGCAGAAGATCACAGCGCCAGTTGGGTGCAAATCCCTCAATGTGGTATTTTTATCAGTTGTGTGTCTATTGTCTCACACTAAAATTTGTAATAATGTGACACTATTATAATGCACCCCCAAAAATGTGTGAGTGTCAGCTCAACCAGCAAAATAATGTAACAGTGGTGATCTATTACATATACAAACAAATAGAAAATACAAGGAGCTGGTATAGAGCGCCTACTGTGCTTATATAACTTATTATAAAGTGCTAACAATATAAAGTGATATCGTGCAATAAAAGTGCTAATGCCAGGATAGTAATATCAAATTATCATTATCCTCAAATATTTATGCAATTTATTATATATAAAGTATAACTTATAAAATAACAACGGTCTATATGACTAAAGTGCTATTGCAGAGATCCTTCAAGGATCATAAACTAAATTAACAATCATAACATTCCATAAACATGTGCAAAAAATGCATAAATAATTTAAATGTGAATCAATAAAAGTGCAAAAATTCATTTAAAATAACATAAATTAGTTTTAATCAGACACAACAATAGATATCCTCCTACATGAAGGATAAATGACATAAAAACACATAAAACCAAGGACAAAAATGTGTATATATAAAAAAGGACTATAGATTTATCAGAATAAATAGGAATAAAAATCGTAGCTTATCTGATAAAAATGGCAAGTTCATGAATGGAAAGATAATAGCAGCCTCCAACGCGTTTCGTCCGTATCCTGGACTTCTTCAAGGGATATTTTAGCTCCTGTGGGGTATCCAATATTTATACCCCTTCTAATAATGACAAACAAGAATTGACAGAGCTCCTTAGTGACATCACTTCCGGTTTTCTAAACAGTTCCTCTCTATTAAAGTGGAGTAACCACTTAGAATCACATTAGGCCATTTCCTTTATTAAAACATTGTTAAATTGGAAGTCTGTTTCCTAAATATAAATTATTTGCTAGCATATTACTCCTTCCAGATGTCAACAGGGATAACATGTCAACACACTAAGGTCGACATGTAAGAAGATCGACGTGCACAAATGGTCAACATGGTCAAAAGGTCGTCATGAAAATGGTTGACACATGACTTTTTTTGTTTTTTAGCCCTAATCTTCATCCTAAAACTCCCCTTGGTGCCTAACCCTATCCCTCTTTCCTGGTGCCTAACCCTAACCGTCGGGGTAGGTGCCTGGCCCTAACCGTCCCCTCTGGTGCCTAACCCTAACCCTCCAGTATGTGCCTAACCCTACACCTCCTTCCTGGTACCTGACCCTAACCATCGGGAAAAGTGTCTAACCCTAACCATAAGCCTCTGGTAAGTGCCTAACCCTAACCCTAAACCTAACCCTAAGAAAAAGAAAACATGTGTCGACCATTTTGTGTTGACCATTTTCATGTTGACCTTTTGACCCTGTCAACCATTTGTGCCTGTCTACCTTCTTACATATCGACCTTAGTGTGTTGACCTTCTGTCCCTGTGGACCTTTTGTCCCAGTCGACCTATTGACTGTCTACTATCTGGTATCTATCTAGACATTGTCGACGTTTTTACTGTCTATCTATAGTCCAGAACCTGATTCAGAGTAAGGAGCAATGCATAAAAGAGCTAGTAACTTTGTACCATGGAAAATTCATGTTGCATTGCAGAGGGGGAATATGTAAAATGTGCAGAGATATAGATCTGAGAGTGGGGTTTTCAAATTCTTAATTGCAGTGTAAAACTAAAGCTGTCAATCATTTGTGACCAACATGCAAAAGAAGACAGTATTTACTCTGCATGCACAAATATTAAATGTATTTGTACCGCTTGTATTGCAATATTCTTTGTTTCAAAAACAAAGTAACTTTTTTTCCTTTGCTCCAAATTTACAGATTATGCATAATCTCTTTATTCCAAACTGGGTAGCATAGTATATCTTTTAAAATTTTTCATCCTAGTTGCATCATCACAGACAGATCTGCTTACAGTCCGGGATCGCACAGAGGGGGGAGAGCGGGTACTACTTACTCGGGCCTGGGCCGGTTGGAGGGGCCCGGGTCAGCGACCACCCCACTGCTCTGCCCACTACCACAGGTTGTGCCTGTATGGCAGCGTAGCTGCAGCAGTATATCGGGCTGTATATATATATCTGGAATGGACCAACACTCACTCTAGATGAACACTTCTGCTTGGGTGCCCTCAGAGTAAATTGACATCACAGGAAAATAATGAGTCTGTTGCAAGCATGTACAACTGTATTTACATAGTGCACCAACGTTTCAGAGCCCCACAGCTCTTTTACAGTCAAAATTGCACTTTATATTTTCCACACAGCCCCATACTTGTCTAAGCATTTGTTCTGACAGTACACCAAGGCATCTATCCCAGCATAGAAGCAATCGGTGTCAAGCGCCTGAAGCCACATGTTGATTTTCACCATCGGTTGCGAATCACCTTCCTCCCAGGTTCTTCTTCAATCGTAAATCACTCAGTGCCAGGTCAGAGAGGATGGTCCGGTACCTCCCAATGGCAGCACCATAACAATTCATGCGTGCGGTTGGCTGATTGTAAAATCTCCTCCAAAAGTTCTGTAAAACATTTGAGAAGAGATGAGCAGTTTGATTTGGCTCAGATCTTTCTGCTTAGCTCAGATATCAAAACTTTGGTGCAACTAGTTCACAAATAGTTTCACTGGAACAGACAAACTGTGCAGGAATTTAAATTAAGGTAAAGCATCAAAATATTATGGGTTCTTCTCCAGCCACTGATATATAAGACCTCATGCGTAGCAGAGTAAAATATAAAGGGTTTGATGTATGAAGCAGTGAAAAGTGTGAAAAAGTGGACTAGTGGAGTAGTTGCCCATAGCAACCAATCAGCTTTTAAGTGGCATTTATAAATTGCAGTCTATAAAATAATAGGTAGGAGCTGATTGGTTCCTATGGGCAACTTCTCCACTGGTTCACTTCTCCACACTTTTCACTGCTTGATACATAGACCCCATAATTAGACCGCCTCAAATAGTGACTTGTAGCTGGAAGATCTGTCCTGACCCCAGGCAGAGAAAGCACTGATACCAGTGGCTACAGCCTTTTATAATTTCCTGCACAGCGGCAGGATATTTAGCAGGCTTAGGGGCCTATTCATCATTACAAAAAATTTGATGGAGGTAATTAGGTTTAGAACTCGCATGGAGTTCTAAATAATTACCGGAGGTAATTCTTCATTCCTCCTATCCTTAAGTATCTATTCCGAAAAGCTGTCATTTTTGCCTGCTCTAACTCACCGCAGCTGTAATCAGAGCTGCACATGTGCTGTTACATCCTTAAAAGCAGTGCATGCGCAGCACTGCCTACAGCTGCAGTAATTCTGCCCCCCAACCCCCTTCCCGTCCCCCCTCCGCTCACCTCCCACCTGTCCCCCACTTACCTGGCCGCTGCAGCCACCTCCAGCTGCTGCTCTGACACAGTCTGTAGCAGCAGCCCGAGCCGGAGGAGGGACAAGGGATCGCCGGAGGGAGCCGAGGAGGACCTGCACAGCTGAAAGCAGGTAAGTGTAACCCGCTATACACCACAGTGACGGATAGTGACACCATCAATTCCGAAAAAATACATAATTTTCGGAATTTGATGAATAGCATAATTTCCATATCCCCATACTAATGTACTAATGTATGGAGAGTGTGGAAATTAACGCAGGCGGACTTAACCAGGAGTTATCAGTGATATCTCCTGTGTTAAGTGTCTTCATGAATACTAAAATAATGGTAATTAAGGAAAATGTCCTTAAAACCGTTATTTTAGTGTTGATGAATAGGCCCCTTATTACGCTGAAGACTCAGGCGAAATAGGGTATGCCCCATCTCACATACACCACATCAGCAAAAAGGGCCTTCTATGCAGCTTTTACCAAGGCCATCCATAATGAATAAAGACCTCATAGTAAAATTACGTTTCATGGGGGGTTTACAAAGAGGCAGATTTTTGCACCTGGACCACCATCAAGATATCAGACAAGAAGCACTGCTGGCACTCCTGCCCACTATAATAACCAGCCAGCTCTTGCAACATACAATTTATAATTAAACATTTTACTTTCAACATTGTTAATAGTTTTCTTAAAACTTTCCTGAAGGGAAGATAATGATTTTATTCACCAAAAATGTGATTTATTGTTATTGCACTACTGTGTACAGTGGGCCTGATTCAGACCCACTCGCGAGCGGCTGTCCGCTCGCAAGTGGGTCGATGTTATGGACTGAGCATGCGCACGACGGAGGGAGCTCCGTCGTGCGTATGCGCCAGACGCGACGAGCGAAGGAAAGTCCTTCGCTCGTTGTGTCCGATCAAAGGGGGCGTGCTGTCAATGATGATTGACAGCACGCCCCCTTTGGTGGGCGTGCCGGGGGCGTGCCTCCCTGACGGGGGCGTTCCCACGGGAACGCCTCCCGTCAGAAGCCGGCCCACTGACATCACTAGTGATGTCAGTGGGAGTGATTTTGGCTCTGATAGAGCCAAAATCACTCCGGAGCTTGCGGTTGAAAACCTCAACCGCAGGCTCCGGCTCGCAATTTCGATGGTCGCGATGGTCTCGACCATCGCGGCCATCACAAAGCACGCTCGTATAGCCTGTGGGTGGTGACCCACAGCTATACGAGCGTCCAGGAGGACGCTCCATGAAAATGGAGCCCGGCCCTCATTCAGAGCGTGCGCTCTGCTCAGAGCGTACGGCTCTGAATGAGGGCCAGTGTATATACTGCATACAATAGGCATATGGGGCAAATGTCATCCCATGTGGATTGGTGCCCCCCATCATTTCACGTACCGTGTTTATGCACAAAGCCACCTCTGGTTATTGATGGAGCCTGACAGTGAATAGCTGCAGCTGCCGTGCTGTACTGGCTATGCCTGGAAATCTATTTTTATTAAAGGGAGGTGGGAGGGGAACCAGCTGTGGGTCTGTTGAGAACAGCAGGGTCTGTCTGAGAGCAGAAAAAGGATGCCTCAGCCGCTTTGCAGCTTATATCAGGAAATCACATCTGCACACTCTTGGATTGATGAAAAGAATGGATAATATTTCTCAGCTGCAGACCCACTGCCTTTCATTCCTGCTAAGAATGTTAAAGAGGTTACTTTCACTGCTGGGGGCATAAGCTGCTGTACGCAAGTAAAACCTATAGCCATAGCAGAAAAACACGTGGACTAATGCTGAAAAGAACATACGCCCATTTGTACAGCATAGTTTCCGTGACTACACCCTGCACATGCTCAGAAAATGAGCGCACGCAAATATGAGAATTTATTTTGCACATCTGCATCTAAACTTATGACTGGCGAGATAGAACAGGGTAAGAGAGTGACGGGACAATCTTATGTAAGCTAAGTTCAGTGAGGCCATGTTTACATAAATGCAGCCTATATAGACCAGTGTGGCATATTGTTTTCACCAACTACTTGGCAGTTGCAAGTCATACTGACAGTGATAATTAGTCATATACCTGGTACATATCATACCTACCAACATTGGGAGAATGCAAACCAGCATAGGGGCGTAACTGCAGCAGAGGATTCCCATGGGGAAAGCTTTCGCCGGAGAAACCCAGAAAACAGTTTATTCGGCTGTGTCTGTCAGTGGTAACCATTTATTTATTAGGAAGAAGGATGTTTTTGCTGGATATTGGGCTTATCTTGTGTTAATATAAAGAAGCCAATAGGCCTGATTTAGTGTGGACACAATGCCAATTTTTGTGCAGTTGAGCAAGTATTTGCTAATGTGCATGCGCGAAAAAGTCCTGAAAACCCCTAGGCACATGTGTCATCTGGAATGTATGGCTCTGTACACTGTTGCAGGCATTAGAAACAGCTAAGCAATACCATGGGCGTTACCGGGAGGTGGCCTGAAGTGAATGCATAAAAAGGCCATCTCACAGGCGTGTTATGGGAGTGTTAGTGAAAGCTGCTGCACTCCCAGACACACAGCCACAGAAGCCATGTTTAGCGAAATTTCAGAAGGAAACACTGCATCTGCCATAGACAGGTGCAAGTGTCGGTGGTGAACGTGATGGTGTGGGTTGCACCATCCACAGACATTAAAAGTTGGCATCTCAGGGCTTGCACATTCCGGCGCAGGCACTAGCATTTTTTATATTATCAACGCGGTATCAACCTCCACCTCTGAATCATGACCAATGAGTGATATCTACTAACATCCCTCAAAGTTAAAAATCTGCTTTACAGCAGATGCAAATCACACTTTTCTTTTCATTTGAACTAGAAATATAAAATCTAACTGCTTCATGGTTTTTGCAGGACTATCGTGCTGTTGCATGTTTCCCCCTAAATGTTGTACGGCAAGCTATCATAGAATGGTCTACTTTCAGTGCAACTCACACAAAAAATGTGTCATGTACAGAGAACCAGAGGCATGTGCATATGTGGATGGGGCAGGGGTTAGTGATCTGGAACAGTGACTGTTGGTGGACCCAAGAAAGGATGATGCTTACCTTAAGAAGAACGTTGTGGTATCTGAAGTCAACCTTGGAGAGGAGGTCACTGCAGGATCCAACATCAAATCTACATTGACGTCGTCGCTGACAGGCCTGACTCTGGAGAAATTTCAGGACAGCCAATGACAGGGGTTTCGTGTCTGGTCAGTCAATCCGGAGCCATGGCAGCAGGCCAATCAAGTATCACCACATTATGGCTCTGCCCCTTGAAGCATCTTATACTAGATGCTGAGGGCAAAGAGAGCTCAGTCAGATGGCAGAGACCAGTGGAAGAGGAAGAGGATCGCAGAGAGAGAAAAAAGACTTCCAGTGGTGCTGGAAGCTGGAAGACACCAAAAAACACAGCAGTCAATAAAGAAGGAGCCAAGCTTAATTTGAAAATATGGCAAGATCGTGGCAGAGGCTTCAGGATGGTGGCAGATGACGAGGAAGAAGTCGAGGACCATGGTGGAGGAAAGCAAAAGAGCTGTATGAAGTGTAAAGAGTAAGAGGCATGTGGGAGCAGATAGATGGGCACTAGGCCTGTGACACTAGATTAAAATTTGAGCACTAGACCCATAGCCCCAGTTTAAAGATTGTGAGCTAGACCTGTAGCCCTGGATTAACGTTCAGATGCTAGGCTCACTTTAATGATATGGAGGGCATAAACGCCCCCGCGCAATTATCCACTCATCAAAATTTAATATAACATATTTAATATTATTGTAGTCAGAACAGCTGGCACATAGCAAATTTCAGTAATTATTTGGAAAATGTAGCAAAAAGAAATGTTATCCCTATTTTATCTAAAAACTAAAAATATTTCTTCCAATATGCTACCAGAAGGAAGCCTTATTTCTCCAGAATAATACAAATACAAATTCACGATGAAGTAAAAGTAAAAGATAATTGAAATACATTTCACATACCTACAAACTGGCTTATACATAAAAGGGGGAACTACAGTAGGTAAACCTTCTGGTAATTAAAAAACATAGGTGGAGATGTATGAAGGGGCATTATGGGGTTTATTGGTATCAGCACTCCGAGAACCGGACCCACCCGAACATTGCAATTTCGAGTCAGATTTAAGTCCGACTTGGGTTTTCCCTCCTGACTTTGATCCGAAAACGAGGCAAAACATCATCCTCCCGCTGTCGGATTCTTGCAGGTTTTTGGTTCTATAAAGGTCCCGGTGATCGGCGCAATTTTTACTTCGGCTGTGGAGAGTGTACAGAATAGACGTGCCCTGTTCTTCTCTGTTGTTCAAGGGTGTAGTGTTGACGGGCTGGGGCTGCAGTACATAAAGTGGGAGGTGCTGCTGTGTCAATGTTGTCCTGTCAATCAAGGGGCTCTGTTCTCTGTTGTTCAAGGGTGCAGTGTTGTAGTTTTTCAAGGGTGCAGTTTTGTCAAGCTGGGGCTACAGTACATAAAGTGGGGAGTGCTGCTGTGTCACTTATGGATACCTATTCAAAACCTCTATGCAATCCTGCCTATAACCTCTAAACCCTAGATGACGCTAAATAGCGTTATCAATAGTCGCACACAGAAATAAACACTTTCAGACTTTGAATGTGGTTCCAAAGCACAAAAAGTTATTATTCAATATAAAAACAGATAGTTACACTCTGTGATCTAAATACAATTAGCGCAAATAAATCATACAGACCCAAGGTACAGTCATCACATACGCCAACGCACCGGTCCCAGTTACAGTCATCAATCCAGAAGCCTGCGGTCTTCCAAGAAGAATGGCTCCTAACTGGGGTCGGGATGAGGCTATATACCTTACAGATCATGATAACAACAATGTAGACAGACAAACATAATTCCATTGGTTCTTGCAGGTGGGTGATTTTCTTATTGGGCAGTTCTAGGGGTATGTCCAATCTTCTTCAGATTGCATTGTCTTTCTTTAATTGATTTAAATTAACCACAGGCTCAGCATACAGAGTTTTATATTTCAACCAATAATTCACTATGGTCCATAACTCCCGAACGCATGATCCGATTCCCTTGCCGATATAACTGGAGATCTGCAAATAAACAGCGGATCAGAATGGCGCCAAACATGGTCTGCTTATCATGTACTAAACCATAGATATCATATAACATTTATTTCACAACATTAATAACACTGAATAAACCTTGAATATTAACCTACAATACTGCAGAACCTTTTAATGTATTTGTGTGTATATTTATGATTATATGTAAGTATGCATTGTGTGTCTGTTTATATCTGAAATAGCAACTGTATATATGTATGCACGCATTGTGGGTACACATATGCGATTGTCTATGTGCATGCATGTATTTATCATGAATTAATATATATATATATATAAATATTTATATATATATATATATAGAGAGAGAGAGAGAGAGAGAGAGAGAGATACAGTATATCTATATATATATATATATATATATATATATATTAGGGGTGTGCACCGGCCACTTTTCGTGTTTTGTGTTTTGGTTTTGGATCTGGATCTTTCTTCGTGTTTTGGATCTGGATTGGTTTTGCCAAAACCACCCTTCCGTGTTTTGGGTTCTGGGTTTTGTGTTTTGGATCTGTATTTTTTTTAAAAAAAGCATAAAAACAGCTAAAATCACAGAATTTGTAGGTTTTTCTGCTCCTATGCTATTATTAACCTCAATAACCTTAATTTCCACTCATTTCCAGTCTATTCTGAACACCTCACACCTCACAATAGTGTTTTTATGTCCAAAACGTTGCACCGAGGTAGCTGGATGACTATGCTAAGCGACACGAGTGGGCGGCACAAACACGTGACCCATCTAGGCGTGAAACTGCAGTGGCAGACAGGATGGCAGTTTGAAAAACTAGGCCCCAAACTGTACATAATGCAAAGAAAAAAAAGAGGTGCAAGATGGAATTGTCCTTGGGCCCTCCCACCCACCCTTATGTTGTATAAACAGGACATGCACACTTTAACAAACCAATCATTTCAGCGCCAGGGTCTGCCACACAACTGTGGCTGAAATGATTGGTTCGTTTGGGCCCCCACAAAACAAGCTGGCAATTAATGTGTCCCTGCACAAACTGGCTCTATGGAGGCAAGATGTCATCCTCATCCTCCTCATCCACCGATTCCTCACCCTCTTCAGTGTGTACATCCTCATCCTCACAAAGTATTAACTCGTCCCCACTTGAATCCACCACCACAGGTCCCTCTGTACCTTCTGGAGGCTGGTCTCCCTGGAAGAGCTGATAATTCATTTTGATGAACATCATCTTCTCCACATTCTGTGGAAGCAACCTCCTACGCCTTTCGCTGACAAGGTTCCCGGCTGCACTAAACACTCTTTCGGAGTACACACTGGAGGGGGGGCAACTCAGGTAAAATAGAGCCAGTTTGTACAGGGGCCTCCAAATTGCCTCTTTTTCCTGCCAGTACAGGTATGGACTGTCTGCCATGCCTACTTGGATGCTGTCACCGATGTAATCCTCCACCATTCTGTCAATGGTGACAGTATCATATGCAGTGACAGTAGACATGTCAGAAATTGTTGCCAGGTCCTTCAGTCCGGACCAGATGTCCAAACTTGGTCCTGCCTGCCCTGCATCACCGCCAGCGGGTTGCTTAGGATACCTAAGTTTTTTCCTGGCAGCCCCAGTTGCAGGAGAAAATGAAGAAGGAGCCGTTGACGTGTCACGTTCCGCTTCAGCTGACAGTGTGTTCACCAGCAGGTCTTTGCACCTCTGCAGGCTTGTGTCGGCCGGAAAGAGAGACACCACATAGGCTTTAAACCTAGGATCGAGCACGGTGGCCAAAACGTAGTGGTCTGATTTCAACAGATTGACCACCCTGGAATCCTGGCAAAGCGAATGAAGGGCTTCATCCACAAGTCCCACATGCCGAGCGGAATCGCTCCGTCTTAGCTCCTCCTTCACTTTCTCCAGCTGCTTCTGCAAAAGCCTGATGAGGGGAATGACCTGACTCAAGCTGGCAGTGTCTGAACTGACTTCACGTGTGGCAAGTTCGAAGGGCTGGAGAACCTTGCACAACACGGAAATCATTCTCCACTGCGCTTGAGTCAGGTGCATACCCCCTCCTTTGCCTATGTCATAGGTGGATGTATAGGCTTGTATGGCCTTTTGCTGCTCCTCCATCCTCTGAAGCATATAGAGGGTTGAGTTCCACCGCGTCACAACCTCTTGCTTCAGGTGATGGCGGGGCAGGTTCAAGAGTGTTTGCTGGCGCTCCAGTCTTCGGCACGCAGTCGCTGAATGGTGAAAGTGGCCAGAAATTTTTCGGGCCACCCAAAGCGTCTCCTGCACGCCCCTGTCGCTTTTCAGAAAATTCTGCACCACCAAGTTTATTGTGTGAGCAAAACATGGGACGTGCTGGAATTTGCCCAGATGTAATGCCCGCACAATATTGGTGGCGTTGTCAGATATCACAAATCCCCAGGAGAGTCTAAGTGGGGTAAGCCACTGGGCGATGATTTCCCTCAGTTTCTCTAAGAGGTTGTCGGCGGTGTGCCTCTTACTGAAACCGGTGATACACAGCGTAGCCTGCCTTGTAACGAGCTGGCATTTCTGAGATGCTGCTACTGGTGACGCTGCTGCTGTTGCTGCGTAAGGTGATACATCTACCCAGTGGGCTGTCACAGTCATATAGTCCTTAGTCTGCCCTGTTCCACTTGTCCACATGTCCGTGGTTAAGTGGACATTGTGTACAACGGCATTTTTCAGGACACTGAGGACACTTTTTCTGACGTTTCTGTACAGTCTCGGTATCGCCTGCCTAGTGAAGTGGAATCTAGACGGGATTTGGAACTGGGGACACACTACCTCCATCAATTGTCTAAATCCCACTGCACTAATGGCGGATACCGGACGCACGTCTAACACCAACATAGCAGTCAAGGCCTCAGTTATACGTTTTGCTTCAGGATGACTGCTGTCGTACTTCATCCTCCTCGCTAAGGACTGTTGGAGGGTCAATTGTTTAGTAAAAGTAGTGGTGTTCCTACTTCCTTTCTGGGATGATGAACGACTCCCAGCAGCAGCAACAGCAGCAGCGGCAGCAGTAGGCGTAGCAATGCAGGATCCTCCAGAGGAATCCCGGATAGGAGAGTCAGTCATGCCAGTGACATGGCCTGCAGGACTACTTCCGATCCTGACTAAGGAGGAAATTGACGAGGAGGGAGTTGACGGTGTGGTTTGCAGGCGCTTGGATACAACAGGACAACGGGATTTAGGTGTCCCTGGACTGCTTACGGTCTTAGCCAAAGTTTCTAAACTTGACAGTAACTTTTTATGAACGCGCTGCAGGTGCCGTATAAGGGAGGATGTTCCTAGGTGGTTGACGTCCCTACCCCTACTTATTTCACCTTTACATATGGTACATATGGCAAGACAGTTGTTGTCCGGATTTGGATAGAAATATTGCCAGACCAAAGAGGTGGAATGTTTGGTCTTCTGCCCAGGCATGACCGTGATGGGCTTTTTCATCCCACGGACAACAACTGTCTCCCCCGGAGCCTGATTTAAACAAACCACATCACCATCAGAATCCTCCTCGCCAACTTCCTCCTCAGCGCCAGCTACACCAGTATCCTCATCCTGTTGTACTTCAACAGTGACATCTTCAATTTGCATATCAGCAAGTGGACTGTGGGTGCTCCTTTCAGCACTTGCAGGGGGCGTGCAAATGGTGGAAAGAGCCACCTCTTCCCGTCCAGTGCTGGGAAGGTCAGGCATCGCAACCACCACCACACTTGGACTCTCCTTGGGGATTTGTGATATCTTCTTAGAAAGCACAGTTCTTCGCTGTGCTTTTGCCAGCTTAACTCTTTTGATTTTTTTAGTGGGAGGAGGGCTTCCATCGTCATGTGAAGCTGAACCACTAGTCATGAACATACTAGGGATCGACCTTAGCCGTTCCTTGCCACTCCGTGTCGTAAATGGCATATTGGCAAGTTTACGTTTCTCTTCAGCTGATTTAAATGTCTTTTTCAAGGTCATTTTCCTGAACTTTGCCATTTGGGATTGTATGTGCCCTCTACTATGACATTGGGCATCGGCCTTGGCAGACGACGTTGATGGCATGTTATCGTCTATGTCATGACTAGTGGCAGCAGCTTCAGCACTAGGAGGAAGTGGTTCTTGATCTTTCTCTATTTTATTTTTATCGGAGAAAGTTTGGTCCTCCATTTATGTTATATCGATTTGATATATACGTGCGGCTAAACACAGAAAATAATTTTTTTTTTGGTTTGGACTGGAGTGTACTTTGTGGGTTACAGCACCCTTTAACGGTCAAGCCAGCCGGCCCTTTACTTATGACACAGGCGCACGCTTGGCACTACTTTGTTGATGCACGTGCGGCTACTGCACACACAATTCACAAACACAGAAAATAATTTTTTTTTTGGTTTGGACTGGAGTGTACTTTCGGGGGTTACAGCACCCTTAACGGTCAAGCCAGCTGGCCCTTTACTTATGACACAGGTGCACGCTTGGCACTACTTTGTTGATGCACGTGCGGCTACTGCGCACACAATTCACAAACACAGAAAATAATTTTTTTTTTGGTTTGGACTGGAGTGTACTTTCGGGGGTTACAGCACCCTTTAACGGTCAAGCCAGCCGGCCCTTTACTTATGACACAGGCGCACGCTTGGCACTACTTTGTTGATGCACGTGCGGCTACTGCGCACACAATTCACAAACACAGAAAATAATTTTTTTTTTGGTTTGGACTGGAGTGTACTTTCGGGGGTTACAGCACCCTTAACGGTCAAGCCAGCCGGCCCTTTACTTATGACACAGGCGCACGCTTGGCACTACTTTATTGATGCACGTGCGGCTACTGCGCACACAATTCACAAACACAGAAAATAATTTTTTTTTGGTTTGGACTGGAGTGTACTTTCGGGGGTTACAGCACCCTTTAACGGTCAAGCCAGCCGGCCCTTTACTTATGACACAGGCGCACGCTTGGCACTACTTTGTTGATGCACGTGCGGCTACTGCGCACACAATTCACAAACACAGAAAATAATTTTTTTTTGGTTTGGACTGGAGTGTACTTTCGGGGGTTACAGCACCCTTTAACGGTCAAGCCAGCCGGCCCTTTACTTATGACACAGGCGCACGCTTGGCACTACTTTGTTGATGCACGTGCGGCTACTGCGCACACAATTCACAAACACAGAAAATAATTTTTTTTGGGTTTGGACTGGAGTGTACTTTCGGGGGTTACAGCACCCTTTAACGGTCAAGCCAGCCGGCCCTTTACTTATGACACAGGCGCACGCTTGGCACTACTTTGTTGATGCACGTGCGGCTACTGCGCACACAATTCACAAACACAGAAAATAATTTTTTTTTGGTTTGGACTGGAGTGTACTTTCGGGGGTTACAGCACCCTTTAACGGTCAAGCCAGCCGGCCCTTTACTTATGACACAGGCGCACGCTTGGCACTACTTTGTTGATGCACGTGCGGCTACTGCGCACACAATTCACAAACACAGAAAATAATTTTTTTTTTGGTTTGGACTGGAGTGTACTTTGGGGGTTACAGCACCCTTTAACGGTCAAGCCAGCCGGCCCTTTACTTATGACACAGGCGCACGCTTGGCACTACTTTGTTGATGCACGTGCGGCTACTGCGCACACAATTCACAAACACAGAAAATAATTTTTTTTTTGGTTTGGACTGGAGTGTACTTTCGGGGGTTACAGCACCCTTAACGGTCAAGCCAGCCGGCCCTTTACTTATGACACAGGTGCACGCTTGGCACTACTTTGTTGATGCACGTGCGGCTACTGCGCACACAATTCACAAACACAGAAAATAATTTTTTTTTGGTTTGGACTGGAGTGTACTTTCGGGGGTTACAGCACCCTTTAACGGTCAAGCCAGCCGGCCCTTTACTTATGACACAGGCGCACGCTTGGCACTACTTTGTTGATGCACGTGCGGCTACTGCGCACACAATTCACAAACACAGAAAATAATTTTTTTTTTGGTTTGGACTGGAGTGTACTTTGGGGGTTACAGCACCCTTTAACGGTCAAGCCAGCCGGCCCTTTACTTATGACACAGGCGCACGCTTGGCACTACTTTGTTGATGCACGTGCGGCTACTGCGCACACAATTCACAAACAAAGAAAATAATTTTTTTTTTGGTTTGGACTGGAGTGTACTTTCGGGGGTTACAGCACCCTTAACGGTCAAGCCAGCCGGCCCTTTACTTATGACACAGGTGCACGCTTGGGACTACTTTGTTGATGCACGTGCGGCTACTGCGCACACAATTCACAAACACAGAAAATAATTTTTTTTTTGGTTTGGACTGGAGTGTACTTTCGGGGGTTACAGCACCCTTAACGGTCAAGCCAGCCGGCCCTTTACTTATGACACAGGCGCACGCTTGGCACTACTTTGTTGATGCACGTGCGGCTACTGCGCACACAATTCACAAACACAGAAAATAATTTTTTTTTTGGTTTGGACTGGAGTGTACTTTCGGGGGTTACAGCACCCTTAACGGTCAAGCCAGCCGGCCCTTTACTTATGACACAGGCGCACGCTTGGCACTACTTTGTTGATGCACGTGCGGCTACTGCGCACACAATTCACAAACACAGAAAATAATTTTTTTTTGGTTTGGACTGGAGTGTACTTTCGGGGGTTAGAGCACCCTTAACGGTCAAGCCAGCCGGCCCTTTACTTATGACACAGGCGCACGCTTGGCACTACTTTGTTGATGCACGTGCGGCTACTGCGCACACAATTCACAAACACAGAAAATATATTATTTTTTTAGCACTTGGGGGGAGCACCCCTGATGGACAGAGCACCCCCTGGACAACACTACAGCACTCCTTTAGGACTGGGACACTGCACAGGACTTTGGAGTGGACACAGCCCCTATGGAGAACTGACTGCACAACACAGTCCAGCCAGCCCCTATGGACTTTGAAGTAGTGGACACAGCCCCTATTAACAACAGCAGCACAGCACAACACAGCCAGCCCCTATGGACTTTGAAGTAGTGGACAACAGCAGCACTACACTACACTACACTACACTACACTACACAGCCCTAACTCCCACCCTCCCTCTTCACTGTCCACAGCCGAGTGAGAAAATGGCGCCGACGCGGGTACCTTATATAGGATCCAAAACCCGCGAGACTCGGAAGGCGGGATGATAACGTTTTGCCTCGATTTCAGATCCGAGTCAGGCGGGAAAAGTCGAGCCTGACTCGGATCGGACTCGGATCGGGGGGGCTCGGGGAGGTTCGGATTTCAGAAATCCGAACCCGCTCACCCCTAATATATATATATATATATATTAGGGGTGTGCACCGGCCACTTTTCGTGTTTTGTGTTTTGGTTTTGGATCAGGATCTTTCTTCGTGCTTTGGATCTGGATTGGTTTTGCCAAAACCACCCTTCCGTGTTTTGGGTTCTCGGTTTTGTTTTGGATCTGTATTTTTTTTTTTAAAAAGCATAAAAACAGCTAAAATCACAGAAATTGTGGGTTTTTCTGGTCCTATGCTACTATTAACCTCAATAACCTTAATTTCCACTCATTTCCAGTCTATTCTGAACACCTCACACCTTACAATAGTGTTTTTATGTCCAAAAGGTTGCACCGAGGTAGCTGTATGACTATGCTAAGAGATACGAGTGGGCGGAACAAACACGTGGCCCATCTAGGAGTGACACTGCAGTGGTAGACAGGATGGCAGTTTGAAAAACTAGGCCCCAAACAGTACATAATGCAAAGAAAAAAAGAGGTGCAAGATGGAATTGTCCTTGGGCCCTTCCACCCACCCTTATGTTGTATAAACAGGACATGCACACTTTAACAAACCAATCATTTCAGTGCCAGGGTCTGCCACACAACTGTGGCTGAAATGATTGGTTCGTTTGGGCCCCCACAAAACAAGCTGGCAATTAATCTGTCCCTGCACAAACTGGCTCTACGGAGGCAAGATGTTGTCCTCATCCTCCTCATCCACCGATTCCTCACCCTCTTCAGTGTTGTGTACATCCTCATCCTCACAGAGTATTAATTCGTCCCTGCTGGAATCCACAACCACAGGTCCCTCTGTACCTTCTGGAGGCTGGTCTCCCTGGAAGAGTTGATAATTCATTTTTATGAACATCATCTTCTCCACATTTTGTGGAAGCAACCACCTACGCCTTTCGCTGACAAGGTTCCCGGCTGCACTAAACACTCTTTCGGAGTACACACTGGAGGGGGGGCAACTCAGGTAAAATAGAGCCAGTTTGTACAGGGGCCTCCAAATTGCCTTTTTTTCCTGCCAGTACAGGTACGGACTGTCTGACATGCCTACTTGGATGCTGTCTCCGATGTAATCCTTCACCATTCTGTCAATGGTGACAGTATCATATACAGTGACAGTAGACATGTCAGAAATTGTTGCCCAGTCCTTCAGTCCAGACCAGATGTCCAAACTTGGTCCTGCCTGCCCTGCATCACCGCCAGTGGGTTGCTTAGGATACCTACGTTTTTTCCTGGCAGCCCCAGTTGCGGGAGAAAATGAAGAAGGAGCTGTTGACGTGTCACTTTCCGTTTCAGCTGACAGTGTTTTCACCAGCAGATCTTTGCACCTCTGCAGGCTTGTGTCGGCCGGAAAGAGAGACACCACATAGGCTTTAAACCTAGGATCGAGCACGGTGGCCAAAATGTAGTGGTCTGATTTCAACAAATTGACCACCATGGAATCCTGGCAAAGCGAATGAAGGGCTTCATCCACAAGTCCCACATGCCGAGCGGAATCGCTCTATCTTAGCTCCTCCTTCACTTTCTCCAGCTGCTTCTGCAAAAGCCTGATGAGGGGAATGAAATGACTCAAGCTGGCAGTGTCTGAACTGACTTCACGAGTTGCAAGTTCGAAGGGCTGGAGAACCTTGCACAAAACGGAAATCATTCTCCACTGCGCTTGAGTCAGGTGCATACCCCCTCCTTTGCCTATGTCATAGGTGGATGTATAGGCTTGAATGGCCTTTTGCTGCTCCTCCATCCTCTGAAGCATATAGAGGGTTGAGTTCCACCACATCACAACCTCTTGCTTCAGGTGATGGTGGGGCAGATTCAAGAGTGTTTGCTGGCACTCCAGTCTTCGGCACGCAGTCGCTGAATGGCAAAAGTGGCCAAAAATTTTTCGGGCCACCCAAAGCGTCTCCTGCATGCCCCTGTCGCTTTTCAGAAAATTTTGCACCACCAAGTTTATTGTGTGA
Organism: Taudactylus pleione; assembly: GCA_031769625.1. Lineage (NCBI taxonomy): Eukaryota > Metazoa > Chordata > Amphibia > Anura > Myobatrachidae > Taudactylus > Taudactylus pleione. Next base: position 39,835,138 of record JAUIMM010000025.1, on the reverse strand, counting down.
GCAAAACATGGGACGTGCTGGAATTTGCCCAGATGTAATGCCCGCACAATATTGGTGGCATTGTCAGATATCACAAATCCCCAGGAGAGTCTAAGTGGGGTAAGCCACTGGGCGATGATTTCCCTCAGTTTCTCTAAGAGGTTGTCGGCGGTGTGCCTCTTACTGAAACCGGTGATACACAGCGTAGCCTGCCTTGGAACGATCTGGTGTTTCTGAGATGCTGCTACTGGTGACGCTGCTGTTGTTGCTGCGTAAGGTGATACATCTACCCAGTGGGCTGTCACAGTCATATAGCCCTTAGTCTGCCTTCTTTCACTTGTCCACATGTCCGTGGTTAAGTGGACATTGGGTACAACCGCATTTTTCAGGACACTGAGGACATTTTTTCTGATGTTTCTGTACAGTCTCGGTATCGCCTGCCTAGAATCTAGACGGGATTTGGAACCGGGGACACACTACCTCCATCAATTGTCTAAATCCCACTGCACTAATGGCGGATAACGGACACACGTCTAACACCAACATAGCAGTCAAGGCCTCAGTTATATGTTTTGTTTCAGGATGACTGCTGTTGTACTTCATCCTCCTCGCTAAGGACTGTTGGAGGGTCATTTGTTTAGTAAAAGTAGTGGTGCTCCTACTTCCTCTCTGGGATGATGAACGACTCCCAGCAGCAGCAACAGCAGCAGCGGCAGCAGGAGGCGTAGCAATGCAGGATCCTCCGGAGGAATCCCGGATAGGAGAGTCAGTCATGCCAGTGACATGGCCTGCAGGACTACTTCCGATTCTGACTAAGGAGGAAATTGATGAGGAGGGAGTTGATGGTGTGGTTTGCAAGCGCTTGGATACAACAGGACAATGGGATTTTGGTGTCCCTGGACTGCTTAAGGTCTTAGCCAAAGTTTCTGAATTTGACAGTAACTTTTTATGAACGCGCTGCAGATGACGTATAAGGGAGGATGTTCCTAGGTGGTTAACGTCCCTACCCCTACTTATATCACCTTTACATATGGTACATATGGCAAGACAGTTGTTGTCCGGATTTGGATAGAAATATTGCCAGACCAAAGAGGTGGAATATTTGTTCTTCTGCCCAGGCATGACCGTGATGGGCTTTTTCATCCCACGGACAACAACTGTCTCCCCTGGAGCCTGATTTAAACAAACCACATCACCATCAGAATCCTCCTCGCCAACTTCCTCCTCAGCGCCAGCTACACCAGTATCCTCATCCTGTTGTACTTCAACAGTGACATCTTCAATTTGCATATCAGCAAGTGGACTGTGGGTGCTCCTTTCAGCACTTGCAGGGGGCGTGCAAATGGTGGAAAGAGCCACCTCTTCCCGTCCAGTGCTGGGAAGGTCAGGCATCGCAACCGCCACCACACTTGGACTCTCCTTGGGGATTTGTGATATCTTCTTAGAACGCACAGTTCTTCGCTGTGCTTTTGCCAGCTTAACTCGTTTGATATTTTTAGCGGGAGGAGGGCTTCCATCGTCATGTGAAGCTGAACCACTAGTCATGAACATAGGGAAAGACCTTAGCCGTTCATTGCCACTCTGTGTCGTAAATGGCATATTGGCAAGTTTACTTTTCTCCTCAGATGATTTAAATGTTTTTTTTAAGGTCATTTTCCTGAACTTTGCCATTTGGGATTCTATGTGCCCTCTACTATGACATTGGGCATCGGCCTTGGCAGACGACGTTGATGGCATGTTATCGTCTATGTCATGACTAGTGGCAGCAGCTTCAGCACTAGGAGTAAGTGGTTCTTGATCTTTCCCTATTTTATTTTTATCGGAGAAAGTTTGGTCTCCATTTATGTTATATTGATATATGCTAAGGCGCACACAAACACAGAGAATATTTTTTTATTTTTGTTGGAGACTAGTGCACTTTGTGGGTTACACCACCCTTTAAGAAATGAGCCAGCCGGCTCTTTACTTATGGGACACAGGCGCACGCTTGGCGCTGCTCCTTTGTTGATGCACGTGCAGCTACAGTGCACACAATTCACAAAGACAGAAAAAAAAAAAATATTATTTTTTGTGTAGCGCACTTTGAGGGTTACACCACCCTTTAAAGGACAGACGCACGCTTGGCGCTGCTGCTTTGAGGATGCACGTACAGTGCAGACAATTCACAAACACAGAAGAAAATGTTTTATTTTTGTTGGAGTACACTTTGGGGGTTACAGCACCCTTTAATGGACAATCCAGCCGGCCCTTTACTTATGGGACACAGGCGCACGCTTGGCGCTGCTCCTTTGTTGATGCACGTGCAGCCACAGTGCACACAATTCACAAACACAGAAAATATTTTTTTATTTTGTTTAGAGTGCACTTTGGGGGTTACAGCACCCTTTAACGGTCAAGCCAGCCGGCCCTTTACCTATGACACAGACGAACGCTTGGCGATACTTTGTTGATGCACGTGCGGCTACTGCGCACACAATTCACAAACACAAAAAAATATATTTTTTTATTTTTTTTGGAGTGCACTTTGGGGGTTACAGCACCCTTTAACGGTCAAGCCAGCCGGCCCTTTACCTATGACACAGACGCACGCTTGGCGATACTTTGTTGATGCACGTGCGGCTACTGCGCACACAATTCACAAACACAAAAAAATATATATTTTTTTTGTTTGGAGTGCCCTTTGGGGGTTACAGCACCCTTAAATGGACAAGCCAGCCGGCCCTTTACTTATGGGACACAGGCGCACGGTTGACGCTGCTCCTTTGTTGATGCACGTGCAGCCACAGTGCACACAATTCACAAACACAGAAAATATTTTTTTAATTTTGTTTGGAGTGCCCTTTGGGGGTTACAGCACCCATTAACGGTCAAGCCAGCCGGCCCTTTACTTATGACACAGGCGCACGCTTGGCACAATTTTGTTGATGTACGTGCAGCTTCTGCGCACACAATTCACAAACACAAAAAAATATATTTTTTTATTTTTTTTGGAGTGCACTTTGGGGGTTACAGCACCCTTTAACGGTCAAGCCAGCCGGCCCTTTACCTATGACACAGACGCACGCTTGGCGATACTTTGTTGATGCACGTGCGGCTACTGCGCACACAATTCACAAACACAAAAAAATATATATTTTTTTTGTTTGGAGTGCCCTTTGGGGGTTACAGCACCCTTAAATGGACAAGCCAGCCGGCCCTTTACTTATGGGACACAGGCGCACGGTTGACGCTGCTCCTTTGTTGATGCACGTGCAGCCACAGTGCACACAATTCACAAACACAGAAAATATTTTTTTAATTTTGTTTGGAGTGCCCTTTGGGGGTTACAGCACCCTTTAACGGTCAAGCCAGCCGGCCCTTTACTTATGACACAGGCGCACGCTTGGCACAATTTTGTTGATGTACGTGCAGCTTCTGCGCACACAATTCACAAACACAGAAAAAATATTTATTTTTTTTGCACTTGCGGGGAGCACCCCTGATGGACAGAGCACCCCCTGGACAACACTACAGCACCCCTTTAGAACTGGGACACTGCACTGGACTTTGGAGTGGACACAGCCCCTATGGACAACAGCAGCACAGCACAACACAGCCTGCCCCTATGGACTTTGGAGGAGTGGACACAGCCTCTATGGACAACAGCAGCACAGCACAGCCAGCCCCTGTGGACTTTGGAGGAGTGGACACAGCCCCTATGGACAACAGCAGCACAGCATAACACAGCCAGCCCCTATGGACTTTGGAGGAGTGGACACAGCCCCTATGGACAACAGCAGCACAGCACAGCACAGCCAGCCCCTATGGACTTTGGAGGAGTGGACACAGCCCCTATGGACAACAGCAGCACAGCACAGCCAGCCCCTGTGGACTTTGGAGGAGTGGACACAGCCCCTATGGACAACAGCAGCACAGCATAACACAGCCAGCCCCTATGGACTTTGGAGGAGTGGACACAGCCCCTATGGACAACAGCAGCACAGCACAGCACAGCCAGCCCCTATGGACTTTGGAGGAGTGGACACAGCCCCTATGACTTTGGAGGAGTGGACACAGCCCCTATGAACAACAGCAGCACAGCGCAGCAAAGCACAGCACAGCACAACACTGGACTGTGGGTGCTCCTTTCAGCACTTGCAGGGGGCGTGCAAATGGTGGAAAGAGCCACCTCTTCCCGTCCAGTGCTGGGAAGGTCACCCTTAAATGGACAAGCCAGCCGGCCCTTTACTTATGGGACACAGGCGCACGGTTGACGCTGCTCCTTTGTTGATGCACGTGCAGCCACAGTGCACACAATTCACAAACACAGAAAATATTTTTTTAATTTTGTTTGGAGTGCCCTTTGGGGGTTACAGCACCCTTTAACGGTCAAGCCAGCCGGCCCTTTACTTATGACACAGGCGCACGCTTGGCACAATTTTGTTGATGTACGTGCAGCTTCTGCGCACACAATTCACAAACACAGAAAAAATATTTATTTTTTTTGCACTTGCGGGGAGCACCCCTGATGGACAGAGCACCCCCTGGACAACACTACAGCACCCCTTTAGAACTGGGACACTGCACTGGACTTTGGAGTGGACACAGCCCCTATGGACAACAGCAGCACAGCACAACACAGCCTGCCCCTATGGACTTTGGAGGAGTGGACACAGCCTCTATGGACAACAGCAGCACAGCACAGCCAGCCCCTGTGGACTTTGGAGGAGTGGACACAGCCCCTATGGACAACAGCAGCACAGCATAACACAGCCAGCCCCTATGGACTTTGGAGGAGTGGACACAGCCCCTATGGACAACAGCAGCACAGCACAGCACAGCCAGCCCCTATGGACTTTGGAGGAGTGGACACAGCCCCTATGAACAACAGCAGCACAGCGCAGCAAAGCACAGCACAGCACAACACTACACTACACTACACAGCCCAGCCAGCCCTAACTCCCACCCTCCCTCTTCACTGCCCACAGCCAAGTGAGAAAATGGCGCCGATGCGGGTACCTTATATAGAATCCAAAACCCGCGAGACCCGGAAGGCGGGATGATGACGTTTTGCCTCGATTTCACATCCGAGTCAGGCGGGAAAAGTCGAGCCTGACTCGGATCGGGGCGGCTCGGGGGGGTTCGGATTTCAGAAATCCGAACCCGCTCACCCTAATATATATATATATATATACATATATATATATATATATTAGGGATGAGCGGGTTCGGTTCCCTGAGAACCGAACCCACCCGAACTTCGGGGATCCGGGGCGATCCGAGCCCAAGCTCGGATCTCCCTGTCTGCCCCGGATCCCTCTCCCGAGGCAAAACCTCGAGATCTGCTGTCGGATCTCGAGGTTTTGCCTCGAGCGGCCATTTAAAAAAAAATGCCTTTGCCTTTAATGGGCAAAGTGCTGATTGGCTGACAGAGCCGTCTGTCACGGCTCTCAGCCAATCAGCATTATGGTGCTCATTTGCATGTAGCACGGACTCGTGAGATCCGTGCTACATGCATCTGTGTGATTGACAGTGACACAGAGCACAGATGGGTCAGTGAGACCCGTCTGTGCTGCTGTGTATTTCAATGACACAGATGCACGCACGGACCAGGAGATCCGTGCTACTTGCATCTGTGTCATTGACACAGAGCACTAACGGGTCCGTGAGACCCGTCTGTGCTGCTGTGGTAAATAAAAAAAAAAAAACCTGTGTAAAAAGAGAAAAAAATGGCGTCCTCCCCCCCAAAAAAAGAGCAACCAGCCCCGGGCATTAGTGACCCAGTGCTGGGTGTGCTTAAATACAGGGGACAAACGACATAGGGGTCCCCTGTACTTAAACACAACCAGCACCGGGCTAGTCAGAACCAGAGCTGGTTGCCAAAATACGGGGGACAAACGACGTAGGGGTCCCCCGTATTCTGCGCAACCAGCTCTGGGCTCTGATCCGGTCCTGGTTCTGGAAATACAGGGGAAAAAAATGAGTAGGGTTCCCCTGTATGTTCCAGAACCAGCACTGGACTTTTTCTAGCGGGGGGCTGATGCCACAGCCAGGGGAGCCCTTTCACCGGGCCCCCCAGCCGCAGCATCAGCCCTGACCGCTAGTCAGCCCAGGCCGGGGATCCCTGGAGAGCTGGGGACCCCCCCAATAAAGGGGTCACCCTCTCCAGGGCACCCCAGGCCCAGGCTGATAGCCCGGGGCTATCCCCGCCACCCCTGGTGGCGGTGGGTGGCGGGTTGATTGTGTGGTGTGGTGTAAATAAAGAATATCAAACATTGTCTTTACAAGTAGAACTGCAAGTCCCAGCAAGCCTGCCCCGCATGCTGGTACTTGGAGAACCACAAGTACCAGCATGCAGGGCATTAAGGGCCCACTAGTACCTGTAGTTCACCTGTAAAAAAATGTTTAAAAAAAACACAGGACACACACACCGTGACAGTATAAGTTTATTAAACATACATACACACACACACACACACACACATGTACACATACTCACCTATGTAACCCTGTAGCATCGGTCCACTTGTCCGGTAAAGTATCCATATGGGACCTGTGAAAAAAAACATACTCACCATCTCCTATGCGAGGTTCTGTCCTCTTCGTTCCAAAGTAGGCATCCCCGGACTTGGCAAAAAAAAAAAAACGAAAACGCGATCCACGAACTTAGTACCGTTCTATAGAACGGTACTTCCCGAATGAGAGCTTAGCGGCGGGGTATCACCATGGAAACCCCGCTGCTAAGCGTTTATTGGCTGAGAGAGGCCATCTCCCGTCTCTCTCAGCCAATGAACGGCTCCCTCCATTGTAGTCAATGCTGGGAGCCGCAAGGTTATTAAAGTTTACCCTGCGGTTCCCACCATTGACTACAATGGAGGGAGCCGTTCATTGGCTGAGAGACGGGAGATGGCCTCTCTCAGCCAATGAACGCTTAGCAGCGGGGTTTCCATGGTGATACCCCGCCGCTAAGCTCTCATTCGGGAAGTACCGTTCTATAGAACGGTACTAAGTTCGTGGATCGCGTTTTCGTTTTTTTTTTTTGCCAAGTCCGGGGATGCCTACTTTGGAACGAAGAGGACAGAACCTCGCATAGGAGATGGTGAGTATGTTTTTTTTCACAGGTCCCCTAGGGATACTTTACCGGACAAGTGGACCGATGCTACAGGTTACATAGGTGAGTATGTGTACATGTGTGTGTGTGTATGTATGTTTAATAAACTTATACTGTCACGGTGTGTGTGTCCTGTGTTTTTTTAAACATTTTTTTTACAGGTGAACTACAGGTACTAGTGGGCCCTTAATGCCCTGCATGCTGGTACTTGTGGTTCTCCAAGTACCAGCATGCGGGGCAGGCTAGCTGGGACTTGCAGTTCTACTTGTAAAGACAATGTTTGATATTCTTTATTTACACCACACCACACAATCAACCCGCCACCCACCGCCACCAGGGGTGGCGGGGATAGCCCCGGGCTATCAGCCTGGGCCTGGGGTGCCCTGGAGAGGGTGACCCCTTTATTGGGGGGGTCCCCAGCTCTCCAGGGATCCCCGGCCTGGGCTGACTAGCGGTCAGGGTTGATGCTGCGGCTGGGGGGCCCGGTGAAAGGGCTCCCCTGGCTGTGGCATCAGCCCCCCGCTAGAAAAAGTCCAGTGCTGGTTCTGGAACATACAGGGGAACCCTACTCATTTTTTGTCCCCTATATTTCCAGAACCAGGACCGGATCAGAGCCCAGAGCTGGTTGCGCAGAATACAGGGGACCCCTACGTCGTTTGTCCCCCGTATTTTGGCAACCAGCGCTGGTTCTGACTAGCCCGGTGCTGGTTGTGCTTAAGTACAGGGGACCCCTACGTCGTTTGTCCCCTGTATTTAAGCACACCCAGCACTGGGTTACTAATGCCCGGGGCTGGTTGCTCTTTTTTGGGGGGGTGCACGCCATTTTTTTCTTTTTTTACACAGGTTTTTTTTTTTTTTTTTTACCACAGCAGCACAGACGGGTCTCACGGACCTGTCATTGCTCTGTGCCAATCACACAGATGCATGTAGCACGGATCTCCCGGGTTCGTGCTACATGCAAATGGGCACCATAACGCTGATTGGCTTCCTGTCTGCCACTGCAGTGCCACTCCTAGATGGGCCACGTGTTTGTGCCGCCCCCTTGTGTCGCTTAGCATAGTCATCCAGCTTCCTCGGTACAACCTTTTGGCCTAAAAACAATATTGTGAGGTGTGAGGTGTTCAGAATAGAGTGGAAATGAGTGGAAATTAATGTTATTGGGGTTATTAATAGCGTAGGAACAAAAAAAGGCCCATTTATGTGATTTTAGCGGGTTTTTTTTATTTTTTAAGAAAAAATCCAGATCCAAAACACAAAACCCAGAACCCAAAACACGGAAGGGTGGTTTTGGCAAAACCAATCCAGATCCAAAACACGAAGAAAGATCCAGATCCAAAACCAAAACACAAAACACGAAAAGTGTCCGGTGCACACCCCTAATATATATACACACACACACACATCTCTCTCTATGCATTACTTGGTTTTGATATTACTGGGCTACAACAATGACAGGCAATGTGTTTACACATGTGATCAAAAAGAGGCTTGATGAGATCACACAGGTAAGGCTAATTTATTTAAGCCTCAGACTTAAATACAATGGTTTATTTAGCTTAACCCCATCAGATACCATGCCTACAATGGCTAACGATAGCTTAAATGCCTAACAATTGTTTTCAAATTCACTCTGTCTGAGTATATCAGTGTTTTTGTGTATTCTTCAATTTTCATAGGCATACAGTTCTGTGTGCAGAGTAAACGATCACCATACCTTTGTGCATCCTTAATTATTTGTTACAGACAAATCTAAAAAAAACCTGTCTTGTCATCACTGAATATATAATGTAAGGATTATTTTAATTGTAGCTAAAGTGGCGTTTTGCGACCAGTCACAAAATGGCGTCTTGCAGATCTTGATTTTAAACAGATTCTGTCTCAGCCAATCATCCGGCTTCGACACACTGTTGTCCTGTCAATCAAGGGGCTAGGGCTGCAGTTCATAAAGAGGTACTGTGTCATCCAGGGGTGCTCTGTCAATCCAGGGGTGCTCTTTCCCAGTGTAAAAAAAATAAAAGTTAAAATTAATCATTATTATTCCACAAAAAAATAAAAAAGATTGTTTTATTTATTTTTTTATGTGTGCTAGCTACGCTATTATTGTTCAGTGACACTGCTGGCCAGACTGCAGTTTATCATCCACATATTTGTGACTCTGCAGGTGGTCCATCCGCACCCTGCATGGGGTGCTCTGTTGTCCATAAAGGGGTGCTGTGTTGTTTAATCAAGGGGCTGCTGCCTCGTCCAGGGGTGCTCTTCCCCAGTGTAAAAAAATAAAAGTTAAATAAAATTAGCATTCCACAAAAAATTAAAAAATATCTTTTTTTCAGTTTTATTTTGTGTGTGCTAGCTACACTATTATTGTTCAGTTTATCATCCATATATTGTGACAGTAAAAGTCATAGCACAGTGTGTTATTCTTAGTCATAAAAAATATTGTGACACTGTAAGTGGTAGCAAAGTCTGCTATTCTTTTCTTAATTCATAGAAAAATATTGGGACACTGTACATCATTGATACCGCAGTGTAATATTTAAAGTTGGTACAAATTGACGTGTGTGCTGTGCCCCACTTCATTCATGTTTGTTGATATGGAGAATGATCAGTGAAGAGGAGAGCAGGAACCACTTACTAGTGCTGGAACTGCTGCCAGTGCCACCAGTCATAACAATACTAGTCCGTCTACATCATCTACTAAAGCCAATGCCTAAGGGCATACAGGGCTTAAGTCAGGGCATCTAGAATCAAAGAACCAATCTTTTACAGTGGTAAAGAAAAAACATCAAAAAGCAAGTTAGCTGCAGTAAGACATAAAATTGTCAATATGCCTTTCACCACACGAAGTGGCAAGAAAAGGCTATGGCCTTGGCCTTTATTTATGACTGGTGGTTCTGCCTCTTATGATGATGTAAGCCCTTATCCTTGTAGCCGTTTAAAAAAAATGTAAATCGTTAAGGCACAGGAACCAACTGTGCACTCAGAAATGTCACAAATCCCTGAGGAGAGTCTAAGTGTGTTGGCGGGTGCCATGTGTGAGCCTGACCTTTCCAATACTGTACTCGAAGAGGAGCCTCCTTCCACCAGTTGTGCATCTTCTGCAAATGTGGGGATGAGCAGCACAAATCAACATGCTGACACTGAAATTCAGGATGCTTCTGTGGAAGTGCACCAGGATGAGGAGGATATTTGTGTAGCTGATGCTAATAAGGATCTTGATGATGAGGATGTTGTTGAGGAGGATGTTGTTGGTGTAAATCAGGCCCCAGTGGAAACAGTTGTTGCCCATGATAAGGAAAAGTCCATTGTCATGCCTGGGCATTAAACAAAAAAATCCACTTCATATGTGTGGAATCATTTCTACTCAATTACAGACAACAATTGTCAAGCCATTTGTGCCCATTGCCATGCCAGAGTAAGTAGTGGTAGGGACCCTAACCAGCTAGGAACCTCCTCCCTGTTACGTCTACAGCACATCCATCAAAAGTGTTTGCAATATTCAGAAACTTTGGCTAAAAAGTAACAACAAGCAGTCCAGCATCAGCTAGCTCCCTTCTCTCTGCTAGATCCAACCACCTGGCATCTTCACCACCAACACCTTCATCAACAATATCCTCCATCATGATCGGATGTAGTCATGCATACAATTTGATAAGGCTAACTCAGTCCTCCCCAATCCTGGATTCCTCAGAAGAATCCTTGAGGGCTACACCTGCTGCTGCTGGCAGTGGATCTTCATCCCAGAAGTTGACCAGGGAGACCACTAGTAGTAGTTCTAAAAAACAATTGACTGTTAACCAATCCCTTGCAAGGGGAAGCAAGTATGACAGCAGTCACCCAGTTGCACAGCGGGTCACTGATGCCATAACATCTATACTGGTATTATATGTTCGTCTGATATCTGCCATTAGTTCAGTGGGTTTTAGAAAGTTTCTTGAGGTCCTGTGTCCCCGCTACCAAATTCCATCTAGATTCCACTTCACTAGAAAAGCAATTCCCAGCCTGTGCAGGGACGTTAAAAAAATTAATTAGTGTCCTCCAAAATGCAAGTGGAACAGGGCAAACGCAAGATTATATGACTTTAACAGCCCACTGGGTGGGTGTATTGCCTTCAGCTGCACCAACAGCAGCAGCATCTAAGAAACAGTAGCTCATTCAGAGGCAGGCTACTCTGTGTATCACCAGTTTCACTAAGAGGCATATCACTGACAACCTCAGGGAAATCATTGCAAAATAGACATCCAAAGCTATACAACAAACTATGACATAGGAAGAGGAGGGGGAATGTACGTTACTCAAGTTTCAGTGGAAAATACTTTCCATGTTGTGCAAAGTGCTGAAACCCTTCGAAGTAGTTACCTGTGAAGTGAGCATAGACACTGCCAGCTTGAGCCAGGTAATTCCCCTAATTAAACTGTTGGAAAAGCAACTTGAGAAACTGAAGGAGGAGCTGAAACAAAGCAATTCCGCTATGCATGTCAGACTTGTAGATCAAGTCCTTTATTCACTTTGCCAGGATCCAAGGGTTGTCAGGATCAATCGGGTCAATACATTTTGGTGACCGTGCTGGATCCTAGGTTTAAGTTATACATCATGTTTTTCTTCCCAGTGGACACAGATCTGAAGAGATGCAAAGAGCTGTTGGTAAGGAAATAGTCAGATCAAGCGGCACGTGATCCAGCTATAGCTCCTCCTTCAGTTTCTCCAGCAGGTGTGGATGCCAGGAAAAAACTAAACTTTCCCCCCCAAAAAAGACCCACTGGTGATGCAGATGAGTCAACACAACCAAGTTTTGACATCTGGTCAGGTCTAAAAGAATTGCCTACAATTAATGAGACCTCTACCATGACTCCATCTGATATGGTCATCATTCAAAGGGCCCAAGGACAATTCCATCTAGCACCTCTTGTCTTTGCATTATGTGCTGTTTGGGGCATTGTTGCCTGACATTTTTAATTTTATAGTTTATTAAACTGCCATCCTGTCTGCCACTGCAGTGCTGCTCTGTGCCATGTTGGAAGCTGAACTGCCACATGTTAGTGCCGCCCATTGCTGTTGCTTAACTTATACAGCCAGCCTGCTCGATGCAACCTTTTGGCCTAAACTGTATGAAATCAATATTGCGAGCTGCAAGGTGGTCAAAATTAACTGGAAATGACTGGAAATAAATGTTATTAAGGTTAATAATACTGTAGGAAGAAAAACAAGCCCAAATTATGTGATTTCAGTTGTTTTTATGATTTTTTTAAAAAAAAAATGCAGATCCAAACCCATAACACGCAAGGGTGGTTTTGTAAAACCAAATCCAGATCCAAAACCTTGACGGAGATACAGATCCAAAACCAAAACACGGGGGTTGGCATATGGTACATGGTACATGACATGGGAGTTATGCACCCCCATCACTATTGGCACTGCAATCTTAAAGATAGTGTGCTGATGTGCCAGCCAAAGTATGAATGGTCTTTGCCCTAACACCACAGCAGGGACATCACTGTCCCTGGCTGTGAAGGCTGCTTGGCTCCTGGCTGTGCATGGGAGATCTTGTGATGCTTGCGGTATTTCGCGCATGCCCAGTGGAGCCAGCCGGGAGGTGAGACACTGCGCTGATGTGCTGTGGGCTCTGTCAGGGATTAGTGGAGGGGAACTGGCGCACCAAAGGTATTTAGATATTTCTAGCGAAAGCAGAAATGAAAATGATATACGAAATAAAGACTCTCACTCCTTTTGGTCTGAATAACGATTTTGAAATCAAATGGTTTTTATAGAATTATTTATATCCCTTTTTATAGTACTTATTCACCACTAGCGATCCCGCAGGGTTTTTAAGATATTATAGGTTGGGGTTTTTTTAACACCATTTGCTATTCTTTTTATCATCTATGATTTTTATTTGATATTTTGCTAATATTATTTTTATCCTGCCTTTCATATTGTTCTTATCCTTCCTTTCATTTTATTATTTTATTTTTTATATGTTTTTAAGATATATTTTCCCAGCATGTTATTTATTTATTACCATGTCCCGAATTGTAGACTTGTTCATACACTTATGTGTTTACTATGTACTAGATATATGCACCTAGTCTGTTTGATGGTAAATATGCCCTTTTTAAAAATGGTTGCCCATTGCCCTGACTAGATGCACCTCACGAGTTGAGATGCAACACTTAACCAACGTTAGTTGGATATTTAAGGGTGGGGAGTTTGGTCACATGCCCCTCTCATGAATATGCCATGTCATTCCTTAAAAGGTGTTGTCATGTGATCGCGGCCGTTAACACATTATCACAGGACGCCGGTCGCACACGACCACGTGGGTGGTAGTTGCATCACGTGGTCAGGTGCGCAACTTCCGGCTGAATACCCGTGCGCTCCAAAGTATGGAGCGCATAGGTAAAATGATGAACTTCCAGCCAGGAGCCCGCGCATAGTTAATCAGCGTGGAGGGATGCCTGAGACACTTCTGCCGGAAGCGTCATGCGTTCCAAGTGTTGGAACGCATGAAGCGCTACTATTATCTACTTAAAATATTTTAGCACATCCAGCGGATATCAGTTACATCCATTCCAGCAGAGGATGTGTGTTAAAAGAATGCTATGTCTTTGATGTAGAGTTTGAGCACACTTTTTAATTTTATGTAACCACACCCAGTATAATGATGGGGGGTGGGACTAGCCATGAACCCTATATATACCCATGATGTAGCAGCATAGATCTATCTTGATAAAGGTTTGTATAGCTGAAACGCGTTGATCTGTGATCTGTGGGGCTGCCATTGCCTTGCTGTCTAGGAGGAACCTGCACCAGAAAGGTGGACTGCTTGTTGGGGTAGCTATAATCACCCCTTATGCGTGTTATTGTGCCTTTCTAAAAAGGTTGCCTATGGTACGCTGCCATTTTATTCATTCTATGTTTTTTATATGATTTTGGAAATAAATGTGATAATACTGCACCATGAGAGATCGTTATTTGTGATTTCTTTGAGATGCTGTAAAACACTGAAGGGTCTATTGTGCTAGTGTGTTTGAAGATTATCGTTAAAGAAGAAAAAGAGAAGTTTGTTTACATTTTCAACACTTTTTATATTCATCTGAGACTTTTATGAACTGAAGACTTTTATGTGACTTTAACTCATGAGGAGCAGCGCTTGAGATTTTGCTTTTTTCACTCTGTCAGGGATTGTCAGAGGGGAGAGTTTTCACTCCCCTACACCAGGAGACAAGATGTTAACACAGCTCATCGGTACTGTTCCTGCTTCTCCTATGTAAATAGGCAAAGCACGAAGAGCTATAGTAGCACGATCCGTGCTCCACTATAATACATCTCCCCCACAGTTCTCCGTAAACTGAACCTATTTTAGAATAATGTGTTCATTTAGTGGTCATTTTGGCATGTTTCCGGGGGTGGATTGGCCATTACTTTCTGTGGGAAGAATGATGGTGGGCCGATTGTTTGTGGGGGCGCTTTTCAATTGAGGCCCCACACCCCGACTCGCGTCACCCGGCCCCTGTACAATTGGTGTTTTACACAGGCAGCCCTGCCTGTTAGTGCCTGGCCGCAGCTGAGCCTCTCTCACGAGAAGAGAGGCCAGCCTATCAAAGGCCCACCCACCCAGCTTGCTGTCAGCGTCATCGGGGGGTGAGCAAGTGGTGCGTGCAGTGCTGGCGCAACACGCTCAGCAAAGCCAGCATTGCACGGAGGCGCCAGGCTAGGGAGGCGCTCTCCCTGCCTGCTGCAGTGTTGCTGTTGCCGGCTGCCTCCCCCTGGCCGGGTTACTCCCCCTCCTCCCATCTCCTTCCCTCCACTCTCACACCTCTCCTCAGAGGCAGACATGTCACAGCACATATAGTGCTGGCCCGCCAGTTCTCCAGTAAAGCGGCTGCGCTGTCATCGACAGTCCCTCGCTGCCACCGCCAATCCCTGCTGGCCAGGACCCAACAGGTAAGTTGACTACTGGTGGGGTGATGAGAGGGGCTTTTTTGAGGAGGGCTGTGCTGAGAAGGGCTATGAGGGGGCTAAGATGTGTGGAGGGCTGTGCTGAGGGGGGCTATGATGTGAGGAGGGCTGTGAGGGGGCTATGATGTGAGGAGGCTATGATGTGAGGGCTGGGCTGATTGGGGCTATGATGTGAGGAGGACTGTGAGGGGGCTATGATGTGAGGAGGCTGTGCTGAGGGGGGCTATGATGTGAGGAGGGCTGTAAGGGGGCTGTGCTGAAGGGGGCTATGATGTGAGGAGGACTGTAAGGGGGGCTCTGCTGAGGGGGGCTATGATGTGAGGAGGGCTGTAAGGGGGGCTGTGCTGAGGGGGGCTATGATGTGAGGAGGGTTGTAAGGGGGGCTATGATGTGAGGAGGGCTGTGAGGGGGCTACGATGTGAGGAGGGCTGTGCTGATGGGGCTATGATGTGAGGAGGACTGTGCTGAGGGGGCTAAGATGTGAGGAGGACTGTGCTGAGGGGGCTAAGATGTGAGGAGGACTGTGCTGAGGGGCTAAGATGTGAGGAGGACTGTGCTGAGGGCGCTAAGATGTGAGGGGGGCTATGATGTGAGGAGGGTTGTGCTGAGGGGTGGAATGATGTGAGGAGGGCTCTGATGTGAGGAGGGCTGTGCTGAGGGACTAAGATGTGAGGAGGGATGTGCTGATGGGGGCTATGATGTGAGGGGGCTATTATGTGAGGAGGTTCTGATGTGATGGGGGGCTTTGATGTGAGGAGGGCTGTGATGAAGGGGGCTGTGAGGAGTGCTGTGAGGGGAGAGGGTTTTGCTGTGCTGTGGGAGCATGTTGTGATGTGAAGAGAGGGTTGACACTGGGGGCACAGAGGAGATGGTGCTGGGGCAAAAAGGAGATGGCAATGGGGGCAAAGAGGAGCTGGAGCAGGACAGTGGGATGTATTGGAGAGACCCAGGTGGATGGTATTGGAGAGTGACAGGGGGATGGTGCTGGTGAGATACAGGGGTGTGGTACTGGCGAGAACCTCTGTTGCATGTTGATGACATTGGCTTTATTCCTCCGCTAACAGGCGGCTTCCAGACCATGTGATCTCCTGAAAAATTAGTGAAAACCGACAACTGCCAAGACACAGCCTGTCCAGGGAGGATCAATTCCTTCAGAGGTTCCTTGTTGCAGAGAACTCATATAGGTAAGAAAACACTTATTCACATGCTCGCTGTGTTCATTCACTGGAAAGAGGAGCTGGGGGCATATCCATCAGCTCCCGGAGCAGTGGGTATGCCCCCAACAAGATGAAAACAAGGGGAGTAGCTTGTGGGCATAGCATTTCACACGCGGCCACACCCCTAGCCACATGGGGCCTCTTTCACACATTAAATTCACTTTAGATTCCCAATCTGCCCGTGCATGTTTCACACATGTGACCACTTATAAAATTATATTTTGTTACAGAATATGCTATTACATGTCCTTTGCTTTGGTATACTCTCCTCTCAACACATTTTGTTTTAATAAGTAATGTAATTAAAGGTATAATACACCTATGAGCACTTCAGTAAGTAGAAGTGCTGTTTGGGAGGTGGCACATGAAAGAATAACATTAACAAGATGTAAATATTCACCTTCCCAGTGTTTTACAATGATTCAGCACTACTGAGTGCCAGGGAGCTTTATATAGGTGTGACCCTTGTGATTCCTAGAATAAATACAGTTACATACAATTAAGCTTCTGTTCTTTTAAGTACACATGATTTTGCACAAGGTTCTAATTTATACATTTGAAATGTTAGTAAAAAGTTACGTTTTTCCAGAGGCAAAAGTCAATTCTGCTCACACGGCCAATGGGTGTGTGATCATGTTGACCAAAAGAAAGGCAGAAACAGAGCTTGTGCAAGGTCAGAACTACCATCAGACCTGCAGCTGGAGAAGCCTGTCTTCCCTATCTAAGGGGTCTATTCATTACAGTGGTGTAACTAGAGTATTTGGAGCCCAGGGCAAGATGAAAAATGAGACACACACACCCTATGTGGGTGCGCCGAAAAGTGGGCGTGGTCACATTCCACAAGGGACATGGCCACTGAAAATGGGGTGTATCAACCCCCTGTTTCTCATCCATTCCATATGTGCCTTAATGCCCACAGTAGTATTGCCCCGCTTGCAATGCCCACTGTAGTAGCGCCCCTTATGCAATGTTCCCAGTAGCAGTGCCCCATGTAGTAGTGCGTCCAGTAGTACACCCCTATACAGTGCCCCCAGTAGTGCTCTTTATACAGTGCAGTAGTGCACCTTTATACAGCGCCCCCAGTAGTGCTCTTTATACAGTGCAGTACTGCACCTTTATACAGTGCCCCCAGTAGTGCCCCTTATGCAGTGCCCCCAGTAGTGCACCCTTATACAGTGCCCCCCATGCAGTGCCCCCAGTAGTGCCCCTTGTACAGTCTCCCCTATGCAGTGCCCACAGTAGTGGTCCCTCTTATGCAGGCCTCCAGTAGTGCCCCTTATACAGTGCCCCCAGTAGTGGCCCCCCTTATGCAGGCCCTCAGTAGTACCCCTTATACAGTACCCCCAGTATGCAGTGCCCCCAGTAGTGGTCCCCCTTATGCAGGCCCCCAGTAGTGCCCCTTATACAGTACACCCAGTATGCAGTGCCCCCAGTAGTGGTCTCTCTTATGCAGGCCCCCAGTAGTGCCCCTTATACAGTACCCCCAGTAGTGATCCCCCCTATGCAGTGCCCCTTATACAGTGCCCCAGTAGTATTCCATCCTATTCAGTGCCCCCAGTAGTGATACACTGCCCCCTATACAGTGCCTCCGGCCAGTAGTGCCCCTTACATAACACACACACGCAGACATACATACATACACAAAACACTTACCTGAATTCCCGCTCCTGCATCGCCCGCCGCTGTCTGCTCCTCCGTCCTCCCGACCAGTCCTGCTCGGTACTATGGGAGAGACGTCATGACATCTCTCTCCTCACCCACTGCAGGAGCCAGAAGGTGGAGCTCATGAGTGAGCTCCAGCCCAGCTCCAGGAGTGGGTGCAGTAGCCATTGAGAGTCTGTCTGACTCTCATTGGCTGCTGAAACACACACATCGCCGCTGGGTAGTACGAGTGTACTACCCAGCGCCCATGGTGATGTGTGTGTTACTATGGTATGCACTACACTGACTGACTTTAACGGACCTGGACCATGGCGCCCAGGGCACGAGCCTCGGCCGAACTGCCCTGGATACGCCACTGATGCATTATCACTCAATTTCTACAAAAGCAGGTGAAAATGAACATGGCTATCGTGATGACCACAAGATGTTATGCAGATGGTAAAGGCCCAGGTAACAAGACATGGCCTATAAGTGGGCCGAGGTGCAGCTTTGGTGGCAGGATGCGGCCTAGTGAGCCAAGATGCGGCTTTGGTGGAAGGATGCGGCCTTGAGGGCTGAGGTGAGGCTATGAGGGCTGAGGTGAGGAAGCACACAGAGGCCCTGATTCAGAGCCTGATGCTCTGACAGAGCGCCCGCTCTGAATCAGGGCCGTCCTTCTTGATTTTTAGAGCGGCCTCCCGGCCGCTCGTATAGCTGTGGGTGACCACCCACAGCTATAGCGAGTGGCCAGGAAGATGGTCGCGATGGTCAAGGCCATTGTGACCATCTGGCTTGCGACGAGACCCTTGTGGCAGGGTCTCATTGCCGCAAGCCCTGGAGTGCTTTCGGCTCAAACAGAGCCGAAAGCACTCCCACTGATATCACTTGTGATTTCAGTGGGGCCGGCCCCAGACGGTAGGCATTCCCATGCCCCCGGCACGCCCACCAAAGGGGGCGTGCTGTCACTCAACATCGACAGCATGCCCCCTTTGGTATGAGACCCGGAGCGACGGTTTGCCCGTCGCTATTTGGGTCTCGCGCATGCGCACAGGGCCAACATCGATCCGCTTGCGAGCGCTGAGCGCTCGCAAGCGGGTCTGAATCAAGCCCAGAGGCCACTAGGTGGCAAAGCCGGAGATGCAGCAAGGCCGCAGACAAAGATCAATCTTGATGTGACTGCTGCTTGCTGCAAACCTCCCTTTAGCTAGAACACTGCTATGGATGGTAACAGCAGTGAGCGAACCAAAGATGTTATGTGGAATCGCAGCATTGACAGTGGTCTCAAACAGACAAAGGCTCAGACAGACAGGAGCTCAACTAGCAGGAACCGGGCACATACGTAGGGATACAATATAACCGGCAAGATGGTGCTGAACCAGCAGGCTTATAAAAGATAATGCACTAATGGTGTGCAAGATAGAGGATGAGCTATTAGCCAGCAGCTTAGGCGAAGCACGTCAGCTAGTATTCCCAGGAGTGCGTGCATCAGCCCGGTGTCTAGATTTCTTAACACAGATATCTTTTGCTTACCCTTCACTTGCAATGTGGCCCGCCGTCCCCATACACTAGTACGAGGACAGAAATTCATCAAGCTCTGAAAATACAATATTTTCAGATGGCGTTTGCTCCCGCACTCGGCGCTCACCCTGCTCCTTGCCTATAAGAAGGAGTCCCGGTTTGCGAGGGGGGATCCCCTGTCCGGCTCCTTCCGCCAGGTGCAGGGGCTTTGTGCCCTAGCACTGGTGAGATCCACTCGGCAGTGGTATGTTTCACTACTCCAAAAAAAAGGAGCAGTGAAGCCGCTTCGAGGAGACAGCTGATTTTCAGATCAGAAGTCTCCACACCAAAGCAATGATAAATTGCTCCAGTGCTCACTGCAAATTAGTAGAGATGAGCATGCCCAGATCTCAGGAAACCGAGCCCACCCGAACTTCGGGGATCCGACACACAGCTCGGATCTCCCGCGCCCTCTGAGGATCACTATTCGATGCAAAACCTCGAGATCCCGCTTCAGATCTCAATATTTTGCCTCAAGCGGCCATACTTAATTCAATGGGCTTGCCGCTGGTTGGCTGAGAGATCTGTCTGTCATAGCTCTCAGCAGGGGCATTTCTAGAGAGGAGGGGGCCCGTGTGCAGTCTCCGACACGGGCCCCAATCCTCTCCGCCTGGTGGCCTGCAGCACACTGAGCTGTGTGCAGCCAGCATCAGAGTTATAGACTCTGGGCACTAGAGTGTGCCCAGAGTCTATAGTGTATGCACAGGTCACCGGGAACATGGCCACGGCGGCCATTTTCCCTGTACTGCGCATGCGCAAACAATTGGAAAATGGCCACCACGGCCATTTTCCAGTCGTTTTAAAGCGCCGGATCCCCACACCGAAGTGGGACTCTGGAGAGGTAAGTAATATTATGGGTACATGGTATGCGGTGCGGGCCCGTGTTTCCCGCACACCCTGCACCAATTATAGATACGCCTCTGGCTTTCAGCCAATAAGTGCTTGCCCATAGACTTCAATGGGCACAGGAAAAGGAAGAAAGATACCCCGCTACCAACACCGACGTCACCCCCGTGTTGCCAGCATCCTGTACTGCTGCCCCTGTACTGAGGATACCATCAGCACCCTCAGACTGCCGGCACCCACGCACTGAGGACACTGCCGGGAACCCAGCACTGCCAACACTGCCGGCACCCCCGCACTGAGTACACCGCCGGCACCCCCATACTGCGGACACCCCCACACTGAAGACACCGCCAGCACCCCCTTACCGCTGACACTGCCAGCACTCCCACACTGAGGACACTGCTGGCACCCCTACTCTGCCGACACTGCTGGCACCCTGCACTGAGGACACTGCCGCCCCTCATTTTGAGGACACTGTCAGCACCCCCGCACTGAGCACAGCACTGGCACCCCTGCACTGCTGACACTGTCAGCACACCCACACTGAGGACACCGCTGGCACTCCCACTCTGCTGGCACCCTGCACTGAGGATACTACCCCCCACATACTGAGGACACCGTCAGCACCCCACACTGCCGGTACCCCTGCACTGAGGGCACTGCTGATACCCACGCACTGAGGACACCGCTGGCACCCCCACACTGCTGACACTCCCGCACTGAGGACACTGCCAGCACCCCCATACTGAGGACACTGCTGACACCCTCACACTGATGGCACCGCTGGCACCCCTGCACTGCCGACACTGCCAGCACCCCCACTTTGAGGACACTGCTGGCACCCCATGCATTGCCGACACTGCCAGCACCCCCGCACCGAGGACACCGCTAGCACCCCTGCACTGCCGACACTGCCAGCACCCCGTCACTGAGGACACCAATGGCACCCCTGCACTGCCTACACCCCCAGCACCCCCGCACTGCGGACACCGTTGGCACCCACACTGAATCCCGCATTATATCAGACCTGCACTATATCCCGCACTGTATCCGACCCGCACTGTATCTGACCTGCACTGTATCCGACCCGCACTGTACCCAGCACTATATCTGACCCGCAGGTATGGAATGCTGTTTTATGGTTGGGGAGATTTTGGGGAACTGCTCAACAAAAAGGCTGATTGAACGGGGCTTTACATGAGCACAGAGTGCCAGTCATCAGTGGCCCAGCACCCCCAGGAAGGAAATACAGATTGGGCACTGAGAATAGGCATGTACTGGGGGGCATGTGCACTTGTGTAGGGGGCATTCATTTCTACTGTTGCTATTTACACATGGTTTAGGGGTTTTTTGTTTCATGCTTGTTAACTTGTAAATTTCTGTGTTGTATTGTTGTCTATTGAACGTACTTGTGAGTTGGTACGATTGGTTATTGCTAATACATGACTTATTTGCAAAACATTTGTAAACAGAAATAACTGCCGTGTGTTTGTGCTGCTGCTCTGTTGCTTGCTTAGTTTAGCCAGCCAGACTTTAGCTTAAGTTGGTGAACAATATTGGGAGCTGTGAGGTGGTCAACATTTACTGGAAATTACTGGAAATTAATGTTATTGAGGTTAATAATACTGAAGGAACAACAAAGGCCCAAATTATGTGATTTTAGCTGTTTTTATACATTTTTGAAGAAAGTACGGTTTGAAAACCAAAACCAAAATACACAAGGGCGGTTTTGCTAAACCAAAACCAGATCCAAAACCCTGAAGGAAATACAGATCCAAAACCAAAACAGGGGTTCAGTACACATCCCTACAAATTAGTATGTTAATTGTCGGGGTCCGGACCTTGATAATTAACAAAATGAATAGACCCCTAAGCCCCATGCTCCTCCGGATAACTGATGCTCCCTTTATGAACACTGCTGATATAGTAATCAAAAGGAAGCCTGTGATTGGGTAACAGTATAAGCTGTTACCTATTGGCTACTAGAATAGCAATCATGGACTGATCACTAAAAGAAGCTTCAGTAAGCATGTCTCTCCCTTCAACTTTCCAGTAAGCATGTCTCTCCCTTCAAGATTCCATTCCAGGGATTCTTACAATTAGACTGAACTTACCCCACTAGCATAGCAATGTGTCTTGTCTTGGAGAAAGACAAGGTTCAAAGCACGATGTGTCAGTGATGCCAAGTGAAGATACTTGTATAAGAGTATCCCAGTTGTCAATGCTGGGAAAAGAAGGAATTTCATTGATACTGGGTGTCAGTTTTCTGAAACTGGGGTGGTATCTCATGTTCAAAAAACCATTGACAACAATCAGTATTTGAGTGGATAATAAATTCAGTCAATGAATGCATCTGACCATATATAAGTTCATTGTTCATCACAGTAACAGTGCCGTGGCATACCTGTCTATTTGGCAAAAGTTCCAAATGGCAGGAAACACAGATGAATCTGGCAGTGATCCAGACTTTATGCAGGCACATTTAGCCTTTAATAACATTTTTCTTTGTCATAAGCCGCATACACACTAGACGATATTTATGAACGATATGGACGATACCAATATCGTTCAATGATATATCGTTCATATCATTCAATGTGTATGCAGTGAACGACCAATGATGCGCGTTCCCACGGATCGTTAACGATGTCTTTTGTCGTCCGTACATGCAGGCCAATGTGATGATATAATCAGAATTGCCTGTTCAGAGATGTGGCAGGATGGCTTCACTGAACGTTATCTTTAAAGATATCTTTCAGTGTGTACACCCAATATTGTTTGTCCTGCTCTACAGAAAGTTCAACGGAAATCCTTCACCAATATCAGTCATACAGCACATCGTCTAATGTGTATGAGCCTAACTGTGGCTAGTGTATAAATGTCACTGACACCCCAAACGCTTCCAAACATCGCCTACCGGGGCTCACTGGCAGATGATGTGGCTCCTCCATTTGTATTTTGGACTGCACTGCAGACCCACCTTTGGAGCCACCACTGCTGCCAAGTGAGACACAGGTACCTGCCCCTCTAAACCACCCACTGTGATCCTATCTATCGTCACTTATCGCAGCCATAGAAAATCTTCTATCACTGCTATTAACCATTTTTGCCAGGACTTCTGAGCAATGCTGAACTACTGGAAGCCCAGTCAAACTAAATTTTAAAATAGAAACAAACAAAATAACCTACTATCTTCATGGCAAAAACGATAAGTTCCACCAGATTTGGGCTCCATGGCTGTATGCTTATCTGCCTCTAATAAATTCCCCCACCTCTCCTATTGCAGGTATGCTACATCCTCCCCCCATCTTTAGGTCAATTTGGCGTTACAGTCCTAGCTCCATTTCACAAGGACACTGTAACTCATTTCTGCCCCTCTTTTTTTCTGTACTTAAGCACCCAGGCACCAATAATTATATTGCTATTTGTAATGATATGCAGTTACTTTGATGCTTTTTTTTTCAAGATATTGTTAATTTGTATTATATATTCTTTTCCTATGTTGCACTTTTAACTTGCCTTTTTTTTCCTGAAATAAATAAAATATAAATAAAAAAAATAGAAACAGACAAGCAGTAAAATAGTTAAAATAGAAAACATTTTCTTTCTTTCCAATAACTTAAAATGAAAAAAATTCTATATTTAACTAAAGCATTATTTCCTACATCGCTTCATGCTCTCGATATGCTAAGATGGTGAGAGCAATCGGTGGATTGAAGTGGGACAGGTACTGCCGCAAGCCATCTTAAATAGGCTGAATGAATTTTTAACTGCCACAATAAATTCAGGAGAAAAGTTAACCTGGGGATTTCAAGGGAATATCCCCCATGTTAATTAACCACTCATTTCCACTACTGCCGGTCTGCCGGCGTCGGGATTTGAACCGCCGGCCTTACAGCCGGCGGTCATTCATACTGATTCCCCTCTGACATGGTTGCATCAGATAGGACCACTTAAGGAAAATTCCAGCATGATATGGGCAGTCTTAACTGACTGCTCTGGTGGACAGCGGGGGCTGCTAGAGATTTAATTGACTGGAGCATTGCTAGAGAATTAGAACTACTGTACTCCTGATTCCATTGGTAACACCTATTTCCATAACTGGTTTTGACATTAAATTGCTTTCAATAACTTGGGCCCAATATGCACAGAGCAAATCCTCTTCTGCAATATTGTGGCTTTACATTCTGAGGGGATTTTCTTTGCTGTCATTCATTCCAAGCATTCCCATCATTCATCATCAGTTTTCAATGGCAAGAAAGGGTTTGTTTTTCCCATGGGAGAATGTCTCTTTTTTTGTTTGCACAACAAATGGAGGTTTGAGGTCTTGTATTGATTATAGTGTCTTGAATAAAATAGCCATGATCTTCGTGAGGTATATAACCTAATAGCTCTACATAGAATCAACAAGGAGGTTGACCCCAAGACAAACCAGGTGGGCGCTGCTCTTCTCAAGAGTCAACTGCAGTACTACCTTCTGCCCTGGTTCTAAGAATCGCAAAGCCGTAGGAAGATTCTCTCTCAACAGTTAGGTCAAACTCTTTCTACTCCTACAATGCCATCCACTAAAATTTACTTAGGCCTGAGTAGAAATGTATCTGAACAATTGCAGTCATCTCCACAACAGGCCACTGCTAAGACTCCTGAAGGAAGATTTTTTGTTCCCATCAAGTTGATTCAAGAAGTTCTTAATTAAGCTCATAGTAGACTTATGGACAGCCTGGTGTCTCCAAAACATTATCCATTTCTGTGTGGTAGCCATTCATTCATCAAGAGACTAGATATTTTGTTTTGTCCTGTTCCACCTGTGTCAGTAGTAAACAACAGGTGGCTGCTTTTAGGACCGCTCAGGACTTTGTCTATTCCACTCAAGCCATGGTCCCACATCTCTATTGACTTTATTACAGAGCTGCCCTCTTTTTTTTGGGATGTATTACTATTTGGGTATTTGTAAACAGATTCAGTAAAATGGCTAATTTTATTCCTATCATCTGCCAAATAACTAGCTAATTTGTTTATTAAAACATATATTTAGACTCCATGGCATTCTTTCCAGTATTTTCTCTGACAGAGGGACAATGGCCCTCATTCAGAGGCGGTCGGAGGATGCAAGCGGTCGCTCAGAAACTAGGCGGCCGCTTGCATCCTGACCGCCCGCCTCTGTTTCGGTCGTTAGGCTGTGGGATTACACCCACAGCTCTAACGACCGCTAGGGTGATGGTCGCGATGGTCATAGACCATCGCGACCATCGGGGCTTACGACGAGACCCTAGGGTAGGGTCTCACTTGTCGTAAGCCCCGGAGAGCTTCTGGCTCTGTCAGTGCCGGAAGCTCTCCACTGACATCACTAGTGATGTCAGTGGGGCCTTCCCCAAACAGCAGGCGTTCCCATGGGAACGCCTCCGTTTGGGCTGCCACCCCCCCTGCCCGCCTTTCAAACGGGGCGAGCTGTCAATCAACATCGACAGCTCGCCCCCTTTGGAAAGAGACCCGCTACGACCGGCGGTGTCGGTCATAGCGGGTCTCACGCATGCGCACGAAGGAGCCGGCTCCCTCTTGCGCATGCGCACTGGACAAACATCGAGGCCTCTGAATGAAGCCCAATGTGCGGCTCAAAGGGGGTAATGTTAATAGCAACAGTTTGTATTTAGCCTTCTGTGACACAAAAACACTGATGTGCTCACCAGCTTTAGATCCTGTGATCTTGAGCATTCCTACTAGTTAAGCCATAGTGGTGGCTTGTGCCCCCCCCCTCCCCCTAGCATCTTACAACCCTGCTACTCAGCCTGTCCCAAAATTGTGTACTTTTTACAGCCTGTTCATGCTTTCCAGTGTATAAGGGCAGGAAGGACATATACTGTAAGCAGGAGAGGCCCCAGATGAGGCAGCTACCTCTATGTGCGAGTTAAACGTGGCCCATTATAATGCAGATGGAGTGTGTGTGCATCACATATTGTGCTAGGGACAGAACTGCGTATTGGACATTAAAATGACCTTATATAAATGGGTCTGACCATGTTGTGTTACTGTGCGTAATATGTAGGTAAACTGTGTATACAAGTGTTTGTGCCTATCAGTGTATAATATCCCTAAAGCCTGGTATGTTACGTATAAGATGCATATGACATATATAATGATTTTGTAATGTGTGTTAACTATGCAGGGGGAGACATCCCCCTCCCACTGGAATGTACAAGCAGCCAGGTATCTGTGTATGCCTGCTAATATCCCCCACAGGAAGTTACAAAGCTGATAACCCCCATAGCCACCTCTGTAAGCTGAAGACAGGAAGCTATAATCAGCTGGAAGGCCGCTGACATCACAAATGACAAGAAGGGGTTAACAGGGACTCCTTCTATAGCCTCAGGGGAGCCAACCTCTTATCAACATGATTAAGTTGCCTTTGTACCAAAGTGGCCATTGCGAGACTGGCCGGCACCAAAATCCATAGGGGGGGTAGCAGGGAATGATATGATCACTAACTGTACAGAGCATTCAAATCACCCAATAGTAGGGCTCAGGGGTGTCACCAAATCATGGGAAAATTTGAATTTTCATAATGGCAAGTGCAAGGGGTTTTGAGGAGTTCTGATCTGAATTGAGTGGAGGTCCTAGACTGAGTGGCCATTGCGAGACTGGCCGGCACCAAAATCCATAGGGGGGGTAGCAGGGAATGATATGATCACTAACTGTACAGAGCATTGAAATCACCCAATAGCAGGGCTCAGGGGTGTCACCAAATCATGGGAAAATTAGAATTTTCATAATGGCAAGTGCAAGGGGTTTTGAGGAGTTCTGATCTGAATTGAGTGGAGGTCCTAGACTGAGTGGTAGGATACAGGCTGGGCACAGGAGTCGGGAGATCCTGCCAGCCTGCCATCCACAGAGCCCAACTGAAGCAGTCCCGTGGCGTGCGACTGGTGTGCCAGCAGGAGCTGGAAGACTGGCCGGAATTCCCTGCTCTTGACAAGCAGAGAACTATCAGGCCAATCGGCCCGGAACCACAAGCCATGGACCTGGCTGTACGGAGAAGGCCTGGTGAAAGATGTGCTGGTAAGGCGGGTAAGCGAGATGGAGTAATTGTCCACATTCCTACCACTAAAGGGGCCCCTGCTGTAGGGGCATGTGTGTGGGGTACCCAAAGTGTAGGTAATACTACTGGCATTTCTGTATATATTGTATCATAGTTGTAGTTGCTGATTGTTATGTTCTGGGTTGTTTGTGGACCCGGGGTGGTAGCAGGAGCGATCACAGAAGTAGATTTGAATAAAAAACTAGGTTTTTTAATAAGTGCTTGAGAAGACATAAAATATGGCAGTAAATAAAAGTCCAGGAATATATAAATGTGCACAAGAGTTCTGTGGTGGGAGTAATGGGTTAATGTCCAAGTAGAAACAATTAGAGCTGTCCTGGTGTGCAGGTAGTGAGACTGAAAATAATCAACCAGGTATGCAGGTAGTGATGCAGGAAAATAATAGCCAGGTATGCAGGTAGTGAACTAAGGCAATGAGCAGGATGTCAGCAGGCTCAGTCACTCAGGTATGGGCAAGGGTGATGGAGGAAGCGGGGTAGTCCAGCGGAAGCTAGGAGCTGACAGGCAGACTGGCAGACAGCGAATTCACAGGAACAGGATAAGCACAGAGTCCTCCCTCTCAGCTAGGCTGAGATACACGTTGCACTGGCAAAGAAGGAAGGCACTGACCCTTCCTAAATACCCCATGCCGTGCTGTTACTGGCCGGAGGGAACATGTGACTCACCAGGATTGGCCAGCCGCATCACATGGCCAGAAGGCAAGCTGGCGGCGCCCATGCCAAACGGAACGGAGACGTCACCAGGTCTTACCAGCGAAGTGTGACAACAGGCCCGCACAACAACGCGCACAGCCAAAGCCCCCCGCCAGACACCAGCTCCACCACCAGACAGCCCGCGCCACAACGACCTCACAGGTAACACCCGCCTAGCGCCATGCTGAAATACCCTGGCCGTGACAGTACCCCCCCTTTAGGGGTGGCCTCAGGACACTCACCAGGCTTCTCCGGATGGGCAGAATGGAATCTCCTGATGAGCGTGGGAGCGTGGACATCACGAGCATCGGTCCAGCAATGTTCCTCTGGACCGTAACCTTTCCAGTCCAGCAAATACTGTAGATGACCTCTGCGCAGACGAGAGTCCAAGACCAAGTCCAAGACCTGGGCGACTTCAAACTCAACTCCTCTCTCCGTCTGGACTCGAGGAGAAGCAGGTAGAGCATTATGGAACTTATTCAGGACCAGGGGCTTTAATAAGGAAACATGGAAGGAATTAGGAATTGTTAGGTATGGGGGTAACTGTAAACGGTAAGCCACTGGATTAATGACTTCTGTTATGGTGAAGGGACCGATGAAGCGGGGTGCAAATTTAATTGAAGGAACTCTTAGATGAAGGTTCCGGGTAGACAACCAGACCTGGTTTCCTACTTGCATGCGTGGAACTATTCTACGCTTCTTATCGGCCTGGGTCTTATAGCGAGAGGATGCCTTCAACAAATCAGACCGTACTTGAGTCCAGATGGCAGCAAAATTCCACACCGTGTCCTCTACGGCCGGAACATCAAAAACAGGCAGGCTTCGGAATTCGAGAACACGAGGATGAAGGCCATAAACAACCTGAAATGGCGTTTGGTTAGTTGACGAGTGGTAGGAAGCATTGTGTGCAAACTTGGCCCATGGCAGCAAGACAGCCCAATTGTCCTGGGAAGATGACATAAAAATTCTTAGGAAAGTCTCTAGATCTTGATTAACGCTCTCGGTGGAGCCGTTGCTTTGCGGATGGTAGGCCGTAGAAAAGTTTAACTTCACTTGAAGAACAGAACACAAAGCCCTCCAGAATTTTGCAGTAAACTGCACACCACGGTCAGAGACAATTTCAGCAGGAAGACCATGTAGACGAAATATGTGTTGGACAAACAACTGTGCCAGGTCAGGGGTAGAAGGTAACTTCTTCAACGGTATATAGTGGACCATCTTAGAGAATCGGTCTATTACAACCCAAATAGTGTTGAAGCCTTGAGAGACTGGCAGGTCTGTGATGAAATCCATGGAGAGATGCGTCCATGGACGTGATGGAGTAGGTAGTGGAAGCAATTCCCCAGCTGGAGCTTGTCGTGATGATTTATGCTGGGCACAGGAGGAGCAGGAAGAGATGAACTCCATTATATCTGCCTTCATAGAAGGCCACCAATAGTGTCTTTTCAGGAACTGCAAGGTCTTCCGAGTGCCTGAGTGCCCTGCGAAGCGAGAGGAATGTGCCCAAGTGAGAAGCCGCTTCCTTAATTCCGGGGCCACAAATGATTTTCCCGTAGGAGGCTGAAGCTGTAAAGCGGCAAAGACGCTTGATTCCAAGACAGGGGTATTGCTTTGATTTTCAGATTGATCATCACAGAGGAGAGATCTCGATAGGGCATCATGCCTTCTGATTAAGTGCTCCAGACCGGAAGGTCAGGGTGAACTGAAAGCTGGCAAAGAATATTGCCCAGCGGGCTAAACGAGGACTCACACATTGAAGGTTTTTGAGAAATAGGAGATTTCTATGGTCTGTAGATACAGTAAATGGGAACTTAGCACCTTCTAGTAAATATCTCCATTCCTTCATCGCCAACTTAACAGCTAGTAGCTCTGGCTCACCTTTCGGCAGGTGAGAATTTTTAGAAAAGAACCCACAAGGATGGACTCGGTTGTCCTCATAACGTTGAGACAAGACTGCTCCCACAGCTTCAGATGATGCGTCTACTTCCAACAAAAACGGCCTGTCCAGATCTGGTTGTCGAAGAACTGGTGCTGTGATAAAGGCCTGTTTTAGAAGATGAAAGGCAGACTCTGCCTCAGGTGACCATTGGGAAGGATTAGCACCTTTGCCGGTCAAGGCTGTAATGGGGGCCAGCAATGTAGAAAATCCCTTGATGAAGCGTCTATAATAATTGGCGAAGCCCAACAATCTCTGGATGGCTTTCAGTGTCTGAGGTCGGGTCCAATCCAGAATTGCTTGTACCTTCTTGGGGTCCATTTCCAAACTGGAGCCAGAAATAACGTAGCCGAGAAAAGGTACACTGGGCACACCAAAGACGCACTTCTCCAGTTTGCAGTAAAGGTGGTTTTTCTCTTAAACGGGTGAAAACTTCTTTAACATGTTCTTGATGTTTAGCCACGGAGGGTGAAAAAATCAGTATGTCATCCAGATAGACAACAACCGAAACATATAACAGATCCCGGAAAATCTCATTAACGAAACTCTGAAAGACAGCAGGGGCTTTGCACAATCCAAAAGGCATTACTAAATATTCGAAATGTTCATCTCTGGTATTAAAAGCGGTCTTCCATTCATCACCAGCTCAGAT
This sequence comes from Taudactylus pleione, assembly GCA_031769625.1. Classification (NCBI taxonomy): domain Eukaryota; kingdom Metazoa; phylum Chordata; class Amphibia; order Anura; family Myobatrachidae; genus Taudactylus; species Taudactylus pleione. Next base: position 39,804,479 of record JAUIMM010000025.1, on the reverse strand, counting down.
ACGAATGAGGTTGTAAGCTCCTCTCAGATCTAATTTACAAAAAATGACAGAACCCTTGACCCTATCAAACAACTCAGTAATCAGGGGAAGAGGGTATCGATTCTTTACAGTAATGTCATTAAGACCTCGATAATCGATACATGGTCTTAGACCACCGTCCTTCTTGCCAACGAAGAAAAACCCAGCTCCAGCAGGTGAGGTAGAGGGGCGAATGAACCCCTTTGCCAGGTTGTCCCGGATGTACTCGGTCATGGCTTGAGTCTCAGGCAAGGACAGTGGATAGGTACGACCACGAGGTGGTGTCTTATCAGGTATCAATTCAATTGGACAGTCCCATTCCCTATGAGGAGGTAAGATATTTGCTTGCTGCTTAGAGAACACATCGGCGAACATCTGATATTCCTTGGGAATGGCAGAAGAAACTAATGGAACTGTCTTTCTTACTGGTCGAATTTTTGGAAGACAGGATTTCTGACAGTCCATACCCCATGACAGAATCTGCATAGAAGTCCAATCTATCGTGGGATTATGTTGATGCAACCAGGGTAGACCAAGAACAATTTCTTGAGAGGCCTCTGATATCACCAGGAATTTTAAGGACTCAGAATGAAGTGGCCCAATTCGGACCAATACTGGTTGAGTCTCCTTGGTGACTATCCCGTTAGTTAGAGGGCGTCCGTCTATAGAGGTCAGAGAGATGGCATGGTTGAGAGGCAAACAAGAATCTGAAATTTATCTATGAAACTAGACGTTATGAAATTTCCGGCTGCTCCTGAGTCAAGTAGAGCAGTAGCAAAGACAGGTTTGGGTTTAAGATCCAAAGCTAGGGTAATCGTGAAATCTTTAATTTTTGGAGACGGGCACATAACTCCTAACTTTATGTCTCCAGGGTCAGTTAGGATTTGGGCATTTCCCGGTTTACGGGGAGAGGAGATCAGCAGGTGACCTGACTCTCCGCAGTACAGACAGAGGTTCTTTTGCATTCTTCTCTGACGTTCTTCTTTGGAGAGGTGTGTATGATTCACCTGCATAGGCTCCTCTTTAGTAGGAGAAGGAATGGGATGGGTAGAAATGGAGGGGGCAAATTACCTTTGCCGGTCAGTTCTGTGTTTTTCAGCCTGACGTTCCCTGAAGCGTAGGTCAACATTGATACACAACGAAATCATGTCGTTCAGATTAGTGGGAAGCTCTCGAGTGACTAGATCATCCTTTAGTCGGTCTGACAACCCATGCCAGAAGGCCGAGGTGAGGGCTTCCTCATTCCATTTCAGCTCTGATGCTAAAATTTGAAATTGCACGACATATTGACTGACAGGACGGACCCCTTGTCTCAGTGTCATGATGTTTGATGATGCTGATACAGTACGCCCAGGTTCATCGAAAATCCTCCTGAAGGATGACACAAAGCCTGCGTAATTAACCAGCAGCGGATCTGAGCGCTCCCAGAGTGGGGAAGCCCATTCCAAGGCCTGGCCGGATAACAGAGAAACTATATAAGCCACTTTAGTTCTTGCAGTTAGAAAGTTGTCAGGCTGCAGGGTAAAATGTATGTCACACTGATTTAGGAATCCTCGGCAGAGTTTAGGGTTCCCGTCAAATTTACTTGGTAAAGGAAGATGTAAGCAGGGAGATGATCTGCCTCCTGTATTCCCAGACGCTGATGCGGATGTAGGTGCTGGTATTCCAGGGGTAGAAAAGGAAGTTTGCAAACTATCCTGTCGCTTGGACATCTCTTGCAGAAATTGAGCCATCTGATGCTGCATGTTTTCCAGATTTTCTAAACGACCAGAAATGCACCGGAATAAATCCACTCCTGACTCCTGATCCATGGCCGGCTCCATGGGGCCAGTGCAAAGTGTTATGTTCTGGGTTGTTTGTGGACCCGGGGTGGTAGCAGGAGCGATCACAGAAGCGGATTTGAATAAAAAACTAGGTTTTTAAATAAGTGCTTGAGAAGACATAAAATATGGCAGTAAATAAAAGTCCAGGAATATATAAATGTGCACAAGAGTTCTGTGGTGGGAGTAATGGGTTAATGTCCAAGTAGAAACAATTAGAGCTGTCCAGGTGTGCAGGTAGTGAGACTGAAAATAATCAACCAGGTATGCAGGTAGTGATGCAGGAAAATAATAGCCAGGTATGCAGGTAGTGAACTAAGGCAATGAGCAGGATGTCAGCAGGCTCAGGCACTCAGGTATGGGCAAGGGTGATGGAGGAAGCGGGGTAGTCCAGCGGAAGCTAGGAGCTGACAGGCAGACTGGCAGACAGCGAATTCACAGGAACAGGATAAGCACAGAGTCCTCCCTCTCAGCTAGGCTGAGATACACGTTGCACTGGCAAAGAAGGAAGGCACTGACCCTTCCTAAATACCCCATGCCGTGCTGTTACTGGCCGGAGGGAACATGTGACTCACCAGGATTGGCCAACTGCATCACATGGCCAGAAGGCAAGATGGCGGCGCCCATGCCAAACGTAACGGAGACGCCGCCAGGTCTTACCAGCGCAGAGTGACAACAGGCCCGCACAACAACGCGCGCAGCCAAAGCCCCCCGCCAGACACCAGCTCCGCCACCAGACAGCCCGCACCACAACGACCCCACAGGTAACACCCGCCTAGCGCCATCCTGAAATACCCTGGCCGTGACACTGATTTTACATGTAGAAGTAGTGTGTATTTAAAATAAAAGGTATCGTTGTACCTTTGCTATTGTGTCATTTCCTGTGCGATCTAAAGGGACTCATAAAGGACTGTGTGAGAGAGAGCTATAACCTTTCTGCCTATCTCAAGGCGGTGAATGGCGATAGGGCAAAAATAATGCACACATAAACCCGGGATCCCCACATTTCTGTTTAGTATTCTTGAACTTCACGCATTGTACTGGCTCTCTACCCACTTGCAAGCCAGATCCTTTCCCCTGTAAGCAATGGCATGTCAGACAGGAAGACAGCACCTAGTGATATTGCCTGTCTGCCTGGATTGTGCTGAACCTGCTGCTTCTCCTTTGTTAAATTCCTGTTGCAGACCCAGATTGATATACAGATATTGCTAACTTTTGGGCTCCTGACCTTGGCTTGTTTACTGGTCATTCTGCTGTCTGATGCCTGCCCGCCTCCTGTCCGTATGCTTGGTTTCAGGGGTTTAACTATACCTACGGGGGCCCAATATCAAAAAATTTTACAGGCCCCCCACTCAGCCTACCATCCCCATCCTATGGATCCCCCTTGGCCTGAGGCCCCCCCCGCACCCTCCTCACTCCCCAACTTACCTGATCCATGGACGCGCTGTGCAGGGCAGGCGAACCTTCTCTCCTGGTCGGCTCCATCTCACTGACTGATGCTGGGAAGAGGCGACCACGCCTTCTCCCAGTATCAGCCAATGGGGAGAACCGGAGGCAGAGCTGATTGGGAAGACGCGACCACGGAATGGGGGAGGGGCGTGACCAAGGAGCAGGTAAGTGGAGTAGAGGGGAGTGAGGAGAGTTATGGGGGAGTGAGGAGGGTGCGGAGGGAAGGGCCACGGAAAGAGGCCTGACACCGTAGGTGCAGGTGGAGGGCCGGGCCCCGGGTTGGTCAGGGCCCCATAGCAGCCGCACCCCCTGCACCCACTGTAGTTACGCCACTGCTTGGTTTGCTACTTATAATTAGGGATGTGCACTGACCCCCATGTTTTGGTTTTGGATCTCTATCGCCTCGTGTTTTGGATCTGGATTTGATTTTTTTTTCAAAAATTGATAAAAATCATTTGTTTGCTTTTTTTTTTGTTCCTACAGTATTATTAACCTCAATAACATTAATTTCCACTCATTTCCAGTAAATTTTGACAACTACACAGCTCACAATATTGTTTTCATCCGGTTTAGGCCCAATATTTGCACCAAGCTATTTGGCTGACTAAGCTAAGCGGCAGCAGTGGGCGGCATAAACATGTGGCAGTTCAACTTCCAACATGGTACATTAGAAACATATGTTTTCATTAATCAAGAGGCCTGAGTGAGTTGGAGTATGTATGGAGTTGAAGACAGGCACAGGAAGGGTTGATTGGAAGTAAATTTTATTGAATTTTTTTATTCTGAAGCAGATTTATGAGGAAGGAGGGGAGAGCATGGGTGAATAATATGTCCCATGTTTTGCCCACAAAATCAACTTGGTGGTTCAGAATATTTTTCAAGAACCAGACCCACCCAAACTTAATGTTACGAGTTGAGATCTGAGCACAGCTCGGGAGTTCCTGCCTTACTCAGATCCCAAAATGAGGAAAAACGTCATCCTCTCGCTGTCGGACTCTCGCGGGTTTTGGATACTATAAATGTACCCGGTCATCGGCGACATGTCACTTCGGCTGTGGAGAGTGTAGTGAATGGATGTGCTGTGTCCACCCTTACAGTGTCACAAGATTTTTGATGAATAAGAAAAGAATAACACACTGCGCTACCACTTACAATGTCACAATATTTTTTTATGAATACACTGCATTTCCACTAACAGTGTCACAATTTTTTTACGAATACACGGCGTTTGCCACTTACAGTGTCACAATATTTTTAACTAATACACTGTGTTTTCCTCTTACAGAATCACAATTTTTATTATACACTGCGCTACCACTTACAGTGTCACAAAAAATATGTGTATGAATATTACACTGCGGTCTGAACAGCAGCGTCACAATAAAAAAATAATAATAATAATATAGTACACTGGGGTACAGCACAAAAAAAATATATTCTTTTTTTAGTAATTAAATTATTAGCTTTTTTTTTTTATACACTGGGCACCCTTGGATGGACACAGCAACCCCTGGATGGACACAGCAGCCCCTGCTCTGGATGGATACAGCAACCCCTAGATGGACACAACAGCCCCTGGATGGACACAGCAACCCCTTGATGGACACAGCAGTCCCTGTCCTGGATGGACACAGCAACCCCTGTACTGGATGGATATAGCAGCCCCTGCCCTGGACAGATACAGCAGCCATTGGATGGACACAGCACATCCATTCACTACACTCTCCACAGCCGGAGTGACATGGCGCCGATGACCGGGTACCTTTATAGTATCCAAAACCCGCGAGAATCCGACAGTGGGAGGATGACGTTTTGCCTCATTTTGGGATCCGAGTAAGGCGGGAACTCCTGAGCTGTGCTCAGATCTCGGCTCGTAACATGAAGTTCGGGCGGGTCTGGCTCTCCGAGAACCAGACCTACTCATCTCTACTTATAATCATCGCTGCACTGTGCACTTGCACCGCCCTATACATGGTGAAAAACATATGTCTGTAAAGAAGATTATTTGCACTTATTCTGCATCACCCCTAGTTGCATCAACACGCCTTTAATGAAATTTGCTTTACCATACAATTACATTTCTGAAAATGCACACAACTCTGCATTGCCATATGTATGCTTGGTTATAGAGTATGCAGACAAATAGGCAGCATATGCTTTGCCAACAGGCATACTTTCAACTCTGTATCAGCTCTTTTAATCACATTGATATTAGAGATGAGCGGTTCGGATTCTGTGGAATTCGAACCGCTCCGAACATTGGGGATCCGAGTCCACCCGAACCCTGTTCGGGTGTTCACCGCCTGACTCGGATCCCCGTTCGGGGCCGAACGGCGGCCGCCTGATGTCGGATTCTCACTAGAGAATCCGACATCAGGGCTCCTATTGTGTAGGGCAGAGCGCTGTGATAGCGCTCTGCCCTACACAGACACAAACACACAGCCGCCAGCGGCAGCTGTGTGTTTGTCACAGCAGCCAATGAGAGTCACACAGACTCTCATTGGCTGCTGTACGGAGGGAGCCGGCTGGAGCTCACACATGAGCTCCGTCTTCCGGCTCCCTCCGCAGCGTGTGACAGCAGAGCGGATGGCGCGGGAGCGGGGAATCAGGTAAGTTTTTTTTTTTTTTACTTGTCAAAGGTCCGGGGGCGCTACTGGGGGGGTCTGCTACTGGGGGGGCCTGCTACTGGGGGGGGCTATACTACTGGGGGGGTCTGCTACTGGGGGGGCTATACTACTGGGGGGGTCTGCTACTGGGGGTCCATACTATTGAGGGGCCTGCTACTGGGGGAGGCTATACTACTGGGGGGGTCTGCTACTGGGGGGGTCTGCTACTGGGCGTCCATACTACTGAGGGGCCTGCTACTGGGGGGGGCTATACTACTGGGGGGGGTTTGCTACTGGGGGGGTCTGCTACTGGGGGGGCCATACTACTGAGGGGCCTGCTACTGGGGGGGCCATACTACTGGGGGGGCTTACTACTACTGGGGGGGGCATACTACTACTGGGGGGCCATACTACAGGGGGGGCCATACTACAGGGGGGCTACTACTGGGGCAGCCTACTACTGAGGGGGGCCTGCTACTGGGGGCAGCCTACTACTGGGGGGGCCATACTACTGGGGGGGCCATACTACTGGGGGGGCCATACTACTGGGAGGCCATACTACTGGGGGGCCATACTACTGGGGGGGCTGCTAATGGGGGGCATACTACTGGGGGGGCCTGCTAAAGGGGGGCATACTACTGGGTGGCATGCTAATGGGGGGCATACTACTGGGGGGGCCTGCTAATGGGGGGCATACTACTGGGGGGCATTCTACTGGGGGCACTGCATAGGGGACCCTACTACTAAGGGGACTGCATAGGGGGCACCACTGCTGGGGGCATTGTGTAAAGAACACCGCTACTGTGGGCATTGTGTAAAAGGGGCACTACTGTGGGCATTGTGTAAAAGGGTCACTACTGTGGGCATTGTGTAAAAGGGGCACTACTGTGTGTCGTAACATAAATAAGAGACACTACTTTATGGTGTAATGTGAATCAGGCCCTACGTGCGGTGTAATGTGAATAAGATTGTGCACTGTGACTCCTTGGGCCGTAGCCCACTATGTAAACAAGTACTGTGACTCTGCTGGCCGTACCCCACTGGGTGGGTGCACTACTTTTTATTTCTGCCACTGCTGTGTGGCAATGTGTCATAGATGTACTTTATACTGTGGTGTCTGTATCGTTGTGCCGCTGCTCTGTCGCTTAGGAACCAGTCAGCTTACTGCAACCTTTGGCCAATAATGTTGAAAACAATATTATGAGCTGTGATATGGTCTAAATTGACTGGAAATTAATGTTATTGAGGTTAATAATACTCTAGGAAGAAAAAAAAGACCAATTTATGTCATTTTAGCTTTTTTTGTCAATTTTTGTAAAAAAATCCAAATCCAAATCCAAAGCCAGTCACCACAGTTTGGCAAATCCAAATCCAAATCCAAAGTCGGACGACGAATTAGAACCAAATCCAAATCCGGCAAAAATGGTCCGGCGCACATCCCTAATTGATATAGGGATGGCCATCGGTAACTGATCTTAGCCCTGCCCATGTCTGTATCCATAATCCCCACCCCTTCTCTGATTGGTCCACCCTTCACCACTGCAAGGATAACCATCGAATAGTGCATACCATCAATGGTTCCATGCCAATAATGTTAACCACTGATGCTACCATCGGTGGTGACCATCAACCCATCGATGACCATCCCAACACTGATGGCTCTGCCACTGCTGGGGCCTCTATTACATTATACAATGTTACAAATTGCCCTGTTAGATTTTGTAATGTGCCCGTTTTTACTCTGTATTGGTCAGCATAATCTTTCAGGATGTCCTAGAAGCATTCTACTTATTAAATGCAGATGCTCACTAGATAAATAAAAGTTTTGGATTCACCAAATACATAAATTGTTGCTTGAGTACGTAAGCCTTGTTGTGGGAACAATTCACAGAAAATGGCAATATTTTGAAAACCGTAACTTAAGAAGTAAAAATATTTCAATTGGGTAAACTAACTGACCAGATAAATAGCACTGTATTGGCAAACACCCACACCACCGCATGTGGCTTCTCCTTTCTCAGGGCTGCTGTTATAATCTAATCTTTCATTGTTGTCGCTCCTGAATAGCTGTGTTCCCATTATTAGCCAAAGAGAACAGCACGTCTGGTTGATTGGATTTTTCTAAGGAGGGGCAAAAGGCTGAAGATTAAACATTTATTCCTGCTGCGCTGATGAATCTTGTGCCAAATGTTTATGTAGATTTATTTTAAATGCTTTAATGTCTGATTTTTACGCCATCTTGTAAAATTGCTCACTATTCTAACAGATCCCTGCAGTAATACATTAAAACATATTTTATCTAATATATATTTACATGCTATTTTCAATCTAAAAAAAAGATTAACTGGTTTCTTAAGACCAGTTGTTTCTTAAGCTTGTGATGTTGAATGTTTGAGCTGCATTTCATGTAGAGCTGCATTTCATATAGAGCTGCATTTCATATAGCGCTGCATTTCATATAGAGCAGCATTTCATATACTGTAGCGCTGCATTTCATGTAGTGCTGCATTTCATATAGAGCTGCATTTCATATAGAGGTGCATTTCATATAGAGCAGCATTTCATATACTGTAGCACTGCATTTCATGTAGTGCTGCATTTCATATAGAGCTGCATTTCATATAGAAGTGCGTTTAATAAAGAGGTGCATTTCATACAGAGCTACATTTCATATAGAAGTGCATTTTTCATATTGAAGTGCATTTCATATAGAGCTGCATTTCATATAGTGCTGCATTTCATATAGTGCTACATTTCATATAGAGGTGCATATCATATAGAGGTGCGTTTCATTCAGAGCTTCATTTCGTATAGTGCTGCATTTCATATAGAGGTGCATTTCATATAGAGGTGCGTTTCATATAGAGGTGTGTTTAATAAAGAGGTGCATTTCATACAGAGCTGCATTTCATATAGAGCTGCATTTCAAATAGAAGTGCATTTCATATAGAGCTGCATTTCATATAGAGCTGCATTTCAAATAGAAGTGCATTTCATATAGAGCTGCATTTCATATAGAGCTGCATTTCATTTGGAGCTGCATTTCATATAGCGCTGCATTTCATATAGAGCTGCATTTCATATAGAGCCACATTTCATTTGGAGCTGCATTTCATATAGCGCTGCATTTCACATAGAAGTGCATTTCATATAGAGCTGCATTTCATATAGAGCCACATTTCATTTGGAGCTGCATTTCATATAGCGCTGCATTTGCTGCATTTCATATAGAGCTGCATTTCATATCATGCTGCATTTCATATAGTGCTGCATTTCATATAGAGGTGCATTTCATATAGAGCAGCATTTCATATACTGTAGCGCTGCATTTCATGTAGTGCTGCATTTCATATAGTGCTGCATTTCATATAGAGCTGCATTTCATATAGAGGTGCATTTCATATAGAGCTACATTTCATATAGAGGTGCATTTCATATAGAGCTACATTTCATATACTGTAGCGCTGCATTTCATGTAGTGCTGCATTTCATATAGAGCTGCATTTCATATAGAAGTGCATTTCATACAGAGCTACATTTCATATAGAGGTGCATTTTTCATATAGAAGTGCATTTCATATAGAGCTGCATTTCATATGGTGCTGCATTTCATATAGAGGTGCATATCATATAGAGGTGCATTTCATTCAGAGCTGCATTTCATATAGTGCTGCATTTCATATAGAGGTGCATTTCATATAGAGGTGCGTTTCATATAGAGGTGCATTTCATATAGAGGTGTGTTTAATAAAGATGTGCATTTCATACAGAGCTGCATTTCATATAGGGGTGCATTTTTCATATAGAAGTGCATTTCATATAGAGCTGCATTTCATATAGAAGTGCATTTCATATAGAGCTGCATTTCATATAGAGCTGCATTTCACATAGTGCTGCATTTCATGTAGAGCTGCATTTCATATAGAGCCACATTTCATTTGGAGCTGCATTTCATACAGAGCTGCATTTCGTATAGAGTTGCATTTCATATCATGCTGCATTTCATATAGTGCTGCATTTCATATAGTGCTGCATTTCATATAGAGGTGCATTTCATATAGCGCTGCATTTCATATAGTGCTGCATTTCATATAGAGGTGCATTTCATATAGAGCTGCATTTCATATAGAGCTGCATTTCATATAAAGGTGACTTTTTTATATAGAAGTGCAATTCATACAGAGCTGCATTTCATATAGAACTGCATTTCTTATAGCGCTGCATATCATATAGAGCTGCATTTCGTATACAGCTGCATTTTATATAGAGCTGCATTTGACTCCACAATCTGTTTGCTTTATTTGGCAGGCATCTTGAATCACTAACTTGAGTTTTGAAGGTTGGAAAGAAGAGTTTTGTGGCCTGATTCTGAGTCACTTGCAATGCCGATATTCACGCAAATGGTCAATGTTTTTCACATGGGTATCAGTTGCTAAAAAGTCGCACAGCGCATGCGTCTCACAGTGTGTACGCACAGAGGAGCAGTTGTGATTAAGACGCATGTTAAGTGTTTTGGAAATGTGCTGGGTGTTCCTGGGCGGTGACTTGGAGGTGGCTATTCAGACGCACAAAAATGTTCTGTCTTAAGGTGTTATGGAAGCTTAATCACTAAGATAAGAGGCAATACTCTGATGGAGATTCTGCACCGAGCATGGAGCTAGTGCACGGTTTGATGATACATGATTGCGTCTTAAGAGACCCCAAATGGTATTACAGCATCTAAAGATGCTCAAAGTGGGCATAGGGGCAATTTCATCAATTTTAATGCTGTTCTGATGTGACAATATCGCCTACAATTGCAAAGTAAAAATTAATATTTTCACTTGCAATTATCACCCTTCAGGTGCTGCAACAGAGCTTGCGAGAAAGCCCTGTCCCAGGAAATGGTTATAAGTAAAGTGATAGCTTTCGTGTTCAAACCCAGTGAGCCTAAGGCACATGCATATCCATCAAACTGTGCATGCATCAGTACGGGTCCAATCCATCTTTAAAAAAGAATGCACTACAGTAGCCGTAGGCTGCTATGGGCTAACACCATCTGATGATGGAATTAGTTATCAGGACCAAGTTCTGGCATGCGTTGGGAAATATATGCTGCTTTTACGATCAAAATCTCTGATATGTGATGTGATCCCCCGTACATACATCCTGGTAATGCTTGATATTTGCAGGTAGAAATAAAGAATTTGATGGAAGATAAGAACCTCTTGGCCCATCTAGTCTGCCCTTTTTTTTTACCTTTTGGTAACCTAAACCCTATAGAAAGATAAAATTTGACGGGTAATCTTGAAAAACAGGATTTTGGTACTTACCGGTAAATCCTTTTCCCCAATTCCACATGGGACACTGGAGGCTTCATGACAGTGGGGTATTGTTAGGATCCACGACAGCGGATCATCTTGGTGGCAGTTCCCAGCTATACTTGTCACTGGGACACTGCATCTTGTCCTGATCCATTTTCCGGCTGTTGCAGGCAGCTAGATCCTTGTCTTGTCTGTGTTTAGCTCATTGCTTGTCATTCCTGTCTGTCTGTGTGTTTGTCTCAGGTGCTCACTAATCACCATCTGTCTGTGTGCAGCTCAGGTGCACACTAGCCTGTGATTAGGAATAGCTCTCTGCAGGAAATGGCTTTGATTAGACCCTGTATTCCTTAAATTACAGCCAGCCCTTCACTCCATGCCGGTGATATTGTCTGACATGCTATGTTTGTTAGTCTGTTCTTAGAAGCCTGAATTCTAGCTGGTTTTCCTAGTTCTGCAGTTTTGGTGTTCTGTACCTGCCAGTTGGATCTGTACCTGCCAGTTTGTTTTCCGGCCATGTATCCATCTGTCCTCACAGTTTGGACTCTCCAAAGCAGTTACTCTGCAGTTGCAGTTTATCTCTCTGCTACCCATGACATCTCCATATCACAGCCTGTACATCTATCGGCTCTCAAGCCGCATCTTGGTGGTCATAGCCTCACATCGGCCTGCAAGGCCGCATCACAGCCTGTACATCTATCGGCTCTCAAGCCGCATCTCGGCGGTCATAGACGCACCTCAGCCTGCAAGGCTGCATCACAGCTTGTACATCTATTAGCTCTACAGCCGCACTTTGGCTCTCAAAGCTGCACCACGGCCCTCAAGGCCGATTCGTGTTGTTTCTGTCATACCTCGGCCCTCAAGGCCGCATCCTGTACCTAGACCTTGTTTGTTTTTTGTATGTCTGGTTTATGTCTGTTATTGGCCTGTCTTGTTCTTGTCAGTTATCTTGCCTATTTAGTCTACGTTTCTTATTTAGCAGTCCTGTCTAAATCCTGTAATAACATAGTTCAGGTCACTTCTGCTGCACAGCCTGTATTGTTTGTCACCTCGCTCCTTGTCTAAACAACCCAGCTACACCATAAGTACCAAGACATTCCTGAGACCTTGTCATCTGTTGCTGCTTGAGTACTGAGTCCATATCATCAGTTCTTGTACCATTCACTCGCAGTCACACTCCAGTTAGTACCAGTAGTGGAAGGACTGCCACGCTCTGTCGTGTTCTTGGTCAGCAGTCCTGCGGTCTCTCATTGGTTGTGTAAGCCTCTACTGCTGGAGGCGTAAGTCCAGGTGGCCACCTAGGTACCCGCGTGTAAGTAGATCACTAAGGGAACAGCGGGTGGCTGTTATTGGTGGAAGATCCTCTCCCTGGCTCTAGAGGTCTTACACAACCGTGCAAGAACTGTAACAGGTATAGATGTGTGCTAACCGGGAGCTGGCACTTTAAATTTAAAAAATGTGACTAGCTTCTCCCCCTCTATAACCCCCTACAAGCCAGTCTTAGGAAATTGTGCCGAGGAGAGCTGGAAAGACAAACTGCAGAGGAGGAGGTGAAGCCAATACACATAATGACAAACAACACATAACGTGTAAAAAGGTTCTTAAAAACAGTAGAACAAAGAAAAAAACCCAGTCATAATGTAGAATGACAACCAACCATTGCAGGAAGGAACAGCACCGGGTTGGTGTCCAGTGTCACCTGTGGAATCGGAGAAAGGGATATATCGGTAAGAACCAAAATCTCATTTTCTCCTTCATCCACTAGGGGACACTGGAGGCTTCATGACAATGGGGACGTCCCAGAGCTCTCATCCTGGGCAGGAGAGCGCTAAGAACCCTGCAAAACAGCACAGAGGAAAGGATGTACAACCCAGAGAAATGGCTGTACAATAACCCAGAGAGAAAAGATGTACCATAAACCAAAAGAATGTACAATTTGGCAGAACAATAAGGCACATTAATGTGAGTAGTCCACACTCAGCAAAACACGTACAAATCCACCCAGACCATACCTAATGAGAGGAAGGGGCAACATTTTGAGACCCATCAGTTACCCTCATCTTGAATCACTAAGCAACTCACTAATGGACCCAAATGGACACGTATATGCACATGACACCACTAGAGGGGAAAAATGACATTTGTGATGTAACAAATAACTATGTGTACTTTACAGTCATGATTTATGAATGAAACCAAAGAAATGGTGGCTCCATATTTTATCTTTGTGGCTGATACACCCCCTTCAGTAGAAAACAAAATATGCCCATTTGCACTTAAATACTGACATTATCACTGATCAATATGCTAAAAAAAACCCTGGGCCAGAGATGAACCCACGTTGAGAGCTGTTAAGTCTTACTGAGCAACTAGGGAGCCAAAAGAAATGTTTATCGTTCTTGTCTTCTTTCTCTCGGGGGAGATGAAGATTCTGCCAATCTGCACAGGATCTGGAGCGGCGCTTGCTACGTACGGCTGTCTGCAATGCTCAGTTACATTTGCTGTTTGGTCAAGCAGACCTACTTTCATGTTTTTCCTTGCACTCTGCCCTTTTCCAGTGAAGGGATATTTTGTGCTATGTGCTTTAACATTTCCCATAAGAGTAATTCTGTTTTATTCAACAAGCACATTCCACAGTATTTCAGTGCTTTCTGCCATCCACATTACCTGGCATCTTAGAGGTTACTGGAATATTAGCTTTCTTTTCTTTTCCAGTTGTATCACTTCTTCTAACAGAATGGTAATTTCCTTATCTCCAGAGGCCACGCTCATATGTCCGTATTATATATATTATGGATCATGCTGTTGTAAGCTCCTTCTTAGACCATTACGGGATGCAGTTTATTGCCCATTATAAGCACTGCCTGGCAGTGCTTATTTTAGTCCCAAAACTACATTGTCAATGAGTCTCTCAACCAAAGCTGAAGCAGCTCCAGAATGAAGCACTATGCTCACATTTTACAAGCGCTGTACACATTCATTCTCAGCTGACAGGACTATTAGTATAGTGAAATAATGCTCAATGTCTTATGTTTGTCCATCCTTAGGGTCTTTGCACCCTTGACCTAGTACATGCTGTTTCCTTTTGTTTAAAGAGCGAACCATAGGAGACAGCCTTTATTAGTAAGGTCTCTGACCTAGTGCAAGTCAGCTTCCAAATGTATCAGGACTTCTTGCACTTAACAGTGTATTTAAACATTGCTGTAAAAAACACCACATTTATATAACCTTTCCTTGATTAGTTTTGCCAATTAAATGCTTCATCGGAGCAAAGTAAAGCTTAAAGACCTTATATTAAGGCAACAGAGGAACCAAGCTCATGTTATCATTTAACTCAACATATATAACAAAATGTTAATGATGTTCATTGTATTTCCTTACACGATTGCTGTGTGCTGATCTGCCAATTAAGAACTTGACTAACAAACCTGTTTGTTCAACTGGTTCTCTTCAGGAAACACCTTGTTTAGGCTGCGTCACGCAGGAGTTTTACAGTCAGAAAGACAGTACACAGCTTTTTATTGATCCATAGGATTCAGTGGGAAATACTGTTTCCCTGCATGTTTCCTTTCATCTTCACAGCTGAATAACTAACATCACAGAGAATGGTGGGCCTAATTCAGTGGTGGACGCAGTGCCAACTTCAGCGCAGTTGAGTGACTTTTTTGCCACTGCGCAAAACATCTAGGAAACCATTACTGTATTCGTGCTTACCTAAGTGTGTGATGGTGCATGCTGTTGTGTTCAACATAACTACGATTAGAGACGCCACTTGCAATCCATGGGCGTTTCAGGGTGGAGACTAGGAGGTGGCCTGAAGTGGATGCAAAAAGAGGTCATGGGAGTGTTATGGGAGAGTCATGGACGTGTTATGGGAGAGTCATGGGCGTGTTATGGGAGAGTCATGGGCGTGTTATGGGAGAGTCATGGGCGTGTTATGGGAGAGTCATGGGCGTGTTATGGGAGAGTCATGGGTGTGTACATGCAATGCGGTTGCTGTCTCTTGTGCAGCACAGTAGCTACAGTGCTCATATTTTGAGAAAGTTAAAAGAAAGACTCTTTGCTAACCAGGGGGCATGTCAGTAACAGTGGTTGCATAGACAGACGCTCAACCGCTCACATAGGAGGCTATACTCGCATAGAGAACCCAACATAGGACTGGTGAAGGTTTCGATGGTGCAACCAATGGTGGCTTCTAAGAATGCACCAATTGGTATTACAGCCTGTAGGGATGCTGAAAATTGGTGTCTCAATCCTTGTGTATTCAGATGCACAGATGTACACAAGGGAAGGACTTTGTAGCAGTATTTGTATAAGTCGCAGTGGGCGTCCAACTCTGAATTACGCCCATTGACTGCAGGCAAGTAGGGTAATGTCTATAGGGGTTTAAAGGTCTGTACCAGCCAATCCTAGTTGTTTGGATTTGGGGGCTTTCCTTGATGAGTGTGGATAAGGCACATGAATGCATCTGCTTCTACGTTTGCACCAACATGCTAAAACAAGATTTCGTTTTGCAGGATGAGATTATTTAAAAAAGGACTTTATTTGCAGATGTGTTCCAGTTGGGAGTTGATTGGCTGAAGCACAATTTACCATACTTAGGGCTCTATTTATTAACATTATTTTGACTAAAATAAATTGAAAAAGGGTGTTTTCACACCCTTTTCACATTATTTTAGTATCACCTATAGTTATTACAGGGCAATTGGAGTAGAATTCGTAAAATTCTACTCCAACCCCTAAGTATCACTTATTTTTAGTAAAGCAGATCGTATTTCCCATAATTGAAATGGGAAATGTGATCCGACCAGAGTTACTAAAAATAAAATGTGAAAAAATATCGGGGAAAGCCCTTTGATAATAATGCCACCTGGAGGTGTCGTTATTCAGGGTGTCCCCCGGTTACCGGCCTCCTGCCCTGCTCTAACAGGGAGAGCAGAGCCGGGAGTCGGTCCCAGTAATTAGCTGTGTGGTCTAAACAGAAAGAAAAAATAGTAAAAAAAAAAAATTACTTACCTGACTCCAGGGACCGGTGATCGTGCCTCCGGTGATGACTCCCCTCTGGTCAGCTGGTCTCCCATAGTGCACTGCTGCCCGGTCATCAGGTGATCGGGCCCCAGTGCAGTATGGGACATCACCTGACCGGAGGAATGGAGAACATCACCGGAGGCCCGGAACATGCAGGTAAGTGTAATTAAGGGAGAGGGGGGTCGTGGGGGGGTCGCGGGGGGGTCCGTGATCGTGGGGGCGGGGCTTAGAGCCGGGGGGGTAGCAGCGGCGACCGGTCGGCGCATGCACGAGCACTTAATCACGGTATTTTTTGCGAAAATACCGTGATAAGGCTCTGAAGGGGATTTGCAGGGACAGAGCTTTATCGCAAGCTCTGTCCCTGTAAGGGATTTGTAGTAAATCCCTGTGATATTGCCTGAATTCGCAATGCGAATTCACTCGGTAATATCACACTACAATCTGCATTCAATATGCGGATTGTAGTAAATAGAGCCCATAATGAGTTTTATCATATGCTTCCAATTGGAAATAGGCCCTCATTCAGAGCCGTTCGCTATTTGCGTTCGTTCGTTCAAAAACCAGGGGTGGCTATGCAAATGATCCGTTCGCACATTGCAGTCTGTTCACACCTCTAAGTCTGAACGAGCGAGCAAAACATACGCTCTTTTATTTCTTAAAAACGCCCCCTGGCCGCTCGCACCATACGTCATGTCCGCTATTTGTTAGATTAATCGAGTACATCGAACAGGATATGAACTGCTCGCTATTCTTGTGGTTGGTTTTTTCAACCGCTATTTTGCGAGCAGTTCTGAGTTAAAAAAACCAAGTGACGTGGTCATTGACGCTGCTATATTAATTATGCACACCCATAAAACGCCCGTTTTGACCTTTAAGCACGCCTGCGATCGGATCTCCACTCCCCGTTTTCAAGCACCTTCCCCTGTTACCACCCACATACGCCTCATTCTGTCACTCAAAATAGCAGGCACTCGCTATATTGCGTACAAATGATTTTCGGCCGCACTGACTGGTTCGCGCATGCGTACTAAAAACCGTACGCATGCGCAGATGTGCGAACATCGCTCGGAACGAGCGTACTGCCGCTAGCGAGTGGCTCTGAATGAGGGCCATAGTTTGCATCAAACCAGCATCACGTCTGAGCTGGGGTGTCAAAGGGCCTATTTATCAACATTATTTTTACTAAAATATTGTGCAAACAGGTGTTTTCACACCATTTTCACAATATTTTAGTATCAGACAGATGTACTAAAGGGCAGTTAAGAGACGAAATTATACATTTCTCCTCCAAGCCCTAATTATCAAATTTTTTTAGTAAGCAGATCGCATTTCCCATAATTGTAATAGGAAATGTGATTTGTTCAGATTTACTAACCTGCAATTGTAAAAAAAATATCGGAGGAAGCGTGTGTGTCTGTGTGATAATAACGCCACCTTCACCTGGCGTTATATAGGCTCCCTCCAGTCTGCATTTGCGATTATGATGGTTATATTGCAGCTCCTTCCCCCGATCTACCCCCCTCCCATCTCCCCCCGTGCTCCGTCTGTGTTCGGCAGCAGCAGCAGCAAGAAAACTCCGTAATGAACAGCTGCTTGACCCAACAGGCAGCAGCTTAACCCCATCCTTGCTTGGGAGGAGTGGAAGCAATGAGAGAAGTGGGTTTGTTATTGTAGAGAGCCTCTCTGCATCATCAGTGAGGTGTCAGCGGGGCAGCGCATAGTACAGCTTTTCCTTGCTCAGCCCAAGAGCCTGCCTCGGCTTCTGTAAACTCCATAAGCAGCGGAGAAATGCTTTACCATGCGCTGCCCTGCTGACAGCTCCCTGATGAGGCTCTGTTCTGTGCGATCCTTGATGGCCGTTCTGATAACGGTGCATGCACAAGAACAGGGTGTCTATTACAAATGCGAACAGACAGCAGTAGAAAGAGGGAGAGGGATTCGTCGGGATAAAGCTTTTTCTACTTCAGGGTCCATAGGGTATCCACAGGATACCTTGGGGTATAGGTGTGACGTCAGTCGCTGGGCACCATAGAGTTAAGCTTTTCAGCCTCCCAGGATGCACTAGGGTCCCCCTCCTATACCCCGCCCCCGAGCCAAGGCACCTCAGTTTAGTTTGGTGCCCGGCCGGCGTCGGGTGCACCAGTCGGAGTGGGGGCTAGAAGAGCCCCTGAAGCTTTCTTCAGTGCAGCTGTGGCTGCACATCTGGATGTACAGCATGGACAGTCAGTCCTGACGTCCATGCTGTCTTCCCTACACCCCCGCCGGTACCAGAACGCCGGTACCGATCCGGGGATGCTGGTGAGCATCTGGGGTCACAGCTAGCGGTGACCCCAGATGCTCCGGACCATGGCCGGATCCAAGGGGGACAAAGGTAAGCAGCGGGGTCCCGCGGTGGGTCCCCGCTGGTCACATGGTCCTAAGTCCCCAGGCAGGGGGCTCCCTGGGGACTGGCTGCAGCGTGGAGCCAGGCGACCAACCTGCGCTTTCCACTACCCCCTGGGACAGCGGACCGCAGCAGAGCGGTAGCGCTGCGGCGTCCCAGGGGTTAAATGCATGCCAGGGGAGCGCGCCTTCCCTGTCTCACAGCCGGCGCCTCCCCCACTGCACACAGCCCTCTCTGCATGCTGCCGACTGGTCCTGTGGCAGCGCTCCTCCCCCAGGCCAGCCTCCTCTCTGCTCCTCGGCGGCCATCTTCTCAGAACGCATGGTGAACGCTGCTGGAAGCGCTGGACGGAAGCATCGTGGTCTGGGTCCCCCCGCATACCTCTCCTCCGCTGTGGCTCAGGTCTGTGTATGCAGCGCTGTGTCCTACCAGGCCCTGTGTCTGTGTAGTTGAGTGATCAGCGCTGTTAGTGCAGGAATTGTTATTTCTCTGCATTGTATGTGACTGTGCTAGCGCTGCCTGTAACTTTTCTTCTCTAAACTGTCAGCTTTATTACTGTCCCTGTTCTTTCTGCTAAAGCCCTTGCGGTGCGGTGCTGCAGGGTGGTCTCTCGCCTATTTAATACTTAATTGGTGAGAGAGGTCACATACGTGGTGCCATCATGTCTGAAAGTGATTTTCCCCTCCGGCTACAGTGTACCACGTGCAAAGTACCATTAGCGGAGGGGGAGGGTAGCGCGGAGGGCCTTTGCCGGCAGTCTTTGTCCATGGCGCGGCCTATTACGGTTACAGCACCGGTACAGGAGCCGCCCTGGGCTTGTTTCGCTCAGGCGTTAACAGCTTTAGTGGGTCAGTTAGCTCCGCAGCCCGCGTTTACTCCGATGGGTTTGTCCCAGCAGTCTGTGGTGTCGTCACCCATGCAGGGGTTCCCACGACAATTGGTGGTACCCCACAGTCTCCCTATTTCCCCGCTCCCGGGTTCTCAGGAGCCAGCGTGGGTTAACTCCCTGACGAGTTCTGTACAGCACTTGTCGGATGTGTTGCAAGGGGAGTCTGTGATGCGGCCTCATAAAAGGCCGGTGGCGTCTCTGTCCGCTCCTTATGAGGATGACGAAGGGATGTCTGATGATGGGGAGATTCTGGATCCTTACGATCAGGAACCTCTCCATACAAAGGACGCTGATGCTAAGTCCAAAGTATATATTCCTGGACTTATTCGGGCGGTCCGCACAGCCTTGGTGATTGAGGATGAAGTTCCCCCAGCGGCTAAATCTAAGTATGCCTTTTTCAAAGATGTGAAGGGCGATGCCACAGTCTTTCCTCTTTCGGGTCAGTTGGTGGACCATTTAGAGGAGGCGTGGAAACAACATGGCAAAAGATACCAGCCGCAGAGACGCCTGGCGGTGGCTTATCCGTTCGCGGATAATTATTTTGCTAAGTGGGAATCTCCTCCACAGGTGGATTCTCACGTGACCCGTCTTGTCCGTAGTGCCACATTGCCGATGCCATCCATGTCCTCCCTTAAGGATGCTACGGACCGCAAGGTAGAAATCTGCCTGAAGTCCGCTTATTCCCTTGCAGGGGGGGCAGCACGCCCGGCTATGGCCATTTGCTGGGTTGCCAGAGCGATGGAGCGCTGGGCGGATTCATTAGAGGCTTCTTTTGAATCCGACTATCCGGCCGAACAGGCGGAGTTGATTGGCAATCTCCGTGATTCGGCCACCTACATCAACGAGGCGGCTCTAGACATTAGTACTCTGGTGTCTAGAATTTCTTCAGCAGCGGTAGCTGCTCGTCGCACCTTGTGGCTGCGATCCTGGAAGGCGGACGCAGATTCCAAGAAAGGTCTGGAAGCGTTGCCGTTTACCGGAGAAGTTCTCTTCGGTCCGGATCTGGATAAGATTGTGGCCACGCTGGCGGCAGCCAAATCTGCTTGTCTCCTGTCGGCCGCTGCTCCATCTGGTTCTGGACCATCGTCCTTTCGGTCATCTAGGGCCCAGGGCAGGCAAAAACCACAGTCGTTTCCTCGACAGGCTGGCCCTAAGAAATCGGTCAAGCCCCGGAAGCAGGCATGGAGTACCAGACGTCCGGCCCCCAAGCCAGATGACAAGCCTGCGGCCTGATGGTCTGGGCCTCCCTTTGGGGGATCCCAGGGTGGGAGGCCGCCTGCTACAGTTCGCCCAGTGTTGGTCGACCACTACGACAGACACTTGGGTTCTGGAGGTGGTTTCCCACGGACACGCCCTCTCCTTCCGGCACAGACCCCCAGCTCGATTCTTCACCACGGGTCTACCATCAGACCGGAACAAGGCTACGGAGCTGCGGAAGGTATTGCACACTATGCTCCAGGCTGGAGTTATAGTGCCTGTTCCATTCTCCCAGAGGGGCCAGGGTTTCTATTCAAATCTATTTTTGGTACAGAAACCCAATGGGTCATATCGTCCGATTCTCAACCTCAAAGCACTCAACAAGTCTTTGCGGGTCCCGAAGTTTCGGATGGAGACCCTACGGTCCATCATTCTAGCGCTGGAACCTGGGGACTACATGGTGTCATTGGACATACAGGACGCTTACCTGCATGTCCCTATTCTTTTGCGCCATCAACAGTTCCTCAGGTTTGCAATCCGCAGCGACCACTTCCAGTTTCGGGCGTTACCTTTTGGCCTGGCAACAGCACCACGTGTTTTCACCAAGGTGATGGCAGTCATGGCGGCTTCTCTGCGGCTGCAGGGAGTCCGCATGTTGCCGTATTTGGACGACCTGTTATTGGTGGCAGGATCTCCAGAGCTCCTGTTACGCCACTTGGACCTGACCATTGCACTGCTGCAACGGCACGGCTGGCTAATCAACTGGCAGAAGTCCACTCTAATCCCGTCTCGGAGGATTCTGCATCTTGGAGCCTTATTGGACTCGGGACAGCAAAGGATCTTCGTGACGGAGGACAAGATCTCTGCTTTACAGTCAAGGGTGCGCAGTTGTCTGCACAGCCGCCGGGTGTCCTTACACTCGGCGATGAGGTTACTGGGCTCCATGGTGTCGGTGTTCGACATGGTGGAATACGCCCAGTTTCACTCCAGACCTCTGCAGCACCTGATCCTGTCCAAGTGGAACGGGCTGCCTCAGTCTCTGAAGTTCCGGACAATTGTGCTCACCCCGGAGGTTCGCCTGTCCCTTGCGTGGTGGTTTCTGACGACCCACCTCAACAAGGGACGTCCGTTCTGGGTTCCAAATTGGGTCCTGTTGACAACGGACGCCAGTCTTCGGGGCTGGGGAGCAGTTTCGGGTCCACACTTGTTCCAGGGCAGGTGGACGCCGACAGAAGCGGAGCTTCCAATAAATATCTTGGAACTCTGTGCGGTCTTCAATGATCTCCAGCAGGCACAGCGGTTTCTCCAGGGTCGCCCGGTGCAGGTCCAGTCGGACAACGCTACCACCGTGGCCTACATAAACAGGCAAGGAGGAACTCGCAGTCGGGCGGCTCTCGTAGAGGTCTCTCGGATCCTGGTTTGGGTGGAGCGCAATCTTCCGGCCATATCAGCGGTCTTCATCCCGGGAGTGCTAAATTGGGAGGCGGACTTTCTAAGTCGCCAGGACGTTCATCCGGGGGAATGGTCCCTGCACCTGGACGTTTTTCAACTACTGGTGGACAGGTGGGGTCTTCCAGAAATCGACCTCATGGCATCCCGGCACAACAACAAGTTGCCGGTGTACGGGTCTCGCACAAGAGACGAAGGGGCGTCTCTGGTGGATGCTCTGTCCGTCCGGTGGACGTTCCGGTTCGTATACCTGTTCCCTCCGGTCTCCCTTCTTCCACGGGTAATCCGGAAATTCAAACAGGAAGGAGGGACGCTCCTGTTGATAGCTCCCGCGTGGCCCAGACGGCACTGATTCTCAGACCTTCAGGGTCTGTCCGTGGACAGTCCTCTGCGGTTGCCGCTACGACCGGACCTTCTGTCTCCGGGTCCTTGCCTTCACCCAGACCTGACTCGGCTGTCTTTGACGGCGTGGCTGTTGAGACGGCCATGCTGAGGTCCCGGGGGTTTTCCAGCTCTGTGGTGCGTACCATGTTACAAGCTCGGAAACCGTCTTCCGCGAGGATATACCATCGCGTGTGGCATACGTTCTTCCAGTGGTGTCGACCGAGAGGTTATGCACCGCGGGAGTTTCGTCTGTCTCGGATTCTCGCCTTCCTGCAAGCGGGACTAGATCATGGGCTTCGCCTTGCTTCTTTGAAGGTACAGGTTTCGGCCCTATCTATCTGGTTTCACCGTAGGATTGCTACAATCCCGGATGTGCGCACCTTTATGCAGGGTGTTCTCCGCATTCAGCCGCCCTTTGTTCCACCTGTGGCGCCTTGGGATTTGGCTGTGGTCCTGAGGGCTCTCCAAGGACCGCCGTTTGAACCACTGGGCTCAGTGGATCTTAAATGGCTAACAGCTCAGACTGTTTTCCTTCTGGCCATTGCTTCGGCCAGACGTGTTTCTGAGTTAGGGGCTCTTTCTTGTAGACCCCCTTTCTTGGTTTTTCATGGGAACAGGGCAGTGCTCCGCACTCGGCCCGAGTTTCTTCCCAAAGTTGTTTCCCAGTTTCATGTTAACGAGGAAATAGTTGTTCCGGCCTTTAACTCACCGGGTCTTTCCGTGGGTGAGGCCTCTTTGGATGTTGTGCGGGCCTTAAGGACTTATGTGGACCGCACTTCTTCGTTTAGGAAGTCGGACGCTTTGTTTGTCCTCTATGGCTTCCGTAAAAAGGGTTGGCCTGCTTCAAAGCAAACTTTGGCAGCCTGGATCCGTATGGCTATTTCTGAAGCTTATCTTCATGAAGGCCTACCGGTCCCTCCTTCTCTGAAGGCTCATTCCACTAGGTCTGTGGGTCCTTCGTGGGCAGCTCGACGTGGTGCCTCGGCAGTTCAGATCTGCAAGGCTGCTACGTGGTCCTCTGTCCATACCTTCGTGAGGTATTACAGGTTTGACACCTTCGCCTCTCAGGATGCTTCCTTTGGGCGGCGGATTCTCCTTTCTGCACAGGAGCGTCCCCACCCTTAAAGGATACTGCTTTGGGACATCCCCAAGGTATCCTGTGGATACCCTATGGACCCTGAAGTAGAAAATATGAGATATGGTAAGAACTTACCCTTGTTATCTCTATTTCTACGAAGTCCATAGGGTTCCACAGGACTCCCGCCCTGTCGCACCTGTGCTGCAGATGGGCTTTGCTCTGGTCACCGGTTTTCCGTCTCCCTCTGGTGAGGTGATTCTTGTATGTGTCCAGATCTTTTTTCTCTCTCTTCCTTCTCCTCCTCCGGCCTATGGCTTGATAACTAACTGAGGTGCCTTAGCTCGGGGGCGGGGTATAGGAGGGGGACCCTAGTGCATCCTGGGAGGCTGAAAAGCTCAACTCTATGGTGCCCAGCGACTGACGTCACACCTATACCCCAAGGTATCCTGTGGAACCCTATGGACTTCGTAGAAATAGAGATAACAAGGGTAAGTTCTTACCATATCTCATATTATCGCAAACTATGTCGCCGTGCCAGCGTGCGGATTTTAATACATTCCTGTGATAATTAGAATTATAACAATGTGATTTAAATCGTTAATATCACTAAAATAAAAAATTAAATTGCGAATGTTAATAAATAGAGCCCAAAGAGAGGAAAGGGGTATTCTCTGTCTGGGGGCCTGGGCTGCAGAAGAGGTGCAGACACGCCCACCCAATAAAGCAGGACCAGGCCCCATTCAGTGGGCGACACTATGGAGCAAGGCCACACCCCTATAAGCTTGGCCATGCCTTGTACAAGTGCCTGATACATCTCTCAGTGACCCTGCTTCAGTGGGAAATTGCATTTCTAGGTGAGCTTCCATCTATTGGCATCTGTACTCAAGCATGGGTATTAATAAACCCTAGACTTATTATGTGCTTGAAGACAAGTCAGTACTTTTTGCCATTGTCACAATGATGGGAGAGGTCACGTTTGCTGGCGGCTACTCAATATATCTTTCTCAGCTCCAGTGAGGAGATGGACAGCATTGTGTCAGCTGCAGTGTAGCATTCTCTGGATAGAAGCAAATGAAAGAGGCATAAAGTAAAGTTCACATTAAAAAAAAGAAACATTAATACTACCAGTCTGTATGTATATTAATTGTGATCAACTTACCAAATTAATATACCTTGTAAATGAATACAACTCTACAAAATTAATACTAATCATACCTCATGCCCATTAAAAGAACAAAATAATTAGGGGTAAATTTACTAAGAATCGTAACTGTCCCGATTTGCAAAGTGATTCATCTCGGTGTAATTCGCCTGAACTTGGGTGATTTCATCTCTTTTTATCTCTCAAATTTACCACAGGCGATTTGAGGCTAAACGAGTTTGCTGATGGTGATGTAGGTCGATTTTCTCGGGTGATTTTAATTTAAAGCAAGCTCAAGTGAGTTATCTCACCCGAGATTGCAGTGATTTCTCTCTGCACAACTCTCCCTAGCAAGCAGCTTGCACATATCAGTGATATATGTGTAAGCTGCTTGTGTTATACCTGTAAAAAATCGGTTAATTACTTTTAAAAAATTAGGTGAGGTCCCCCTACCCAAAAGACTAACCAACCCAGACTTGCCAGCCAGTCCTGGTTCTTAAAACTACTGGGAACAAAATGTGTAGGGTTTCACCGTAATTTAAGAACCACCACCAGGCAGCAGGGCCAGACCTGGTTTGAAATATAGGGAGAAAAAAAATGGCGTGAGGTTCCCCGTATATTTAAAACCAGCTCCAGACCCTTTCTAGCAGGGGACTGATGCCACAGCCAGGGGAACCCTTTCACCAAGCCCCCCAGCCGCAGCATCAGCCCTGACAGCTAGTCAGCCTAGGCAAGAGGTCCCTGGGGAGTTGGGGACCCCCCCAATAAAGGGGTTTCCCTCTCCAGGGCACCCCAGGCCTAGGCTGATAGCCCGGGGCTATCCCTGCCACCCCTGGGTGGGTGGCGGGTTAATAGTGTATGTACTGTTAAAAATAGAATTATCAACATTGTCTTTACAGTGGAACTACAGGTCCCAGAAAGCCTCCCCAGCATGCTGGTACTTGGCAAACCACAAGTACCAGCATGCGGGGCATTAAGGGCCTGCTGGTATGTGTAGTTCACCTGTAAAGAAATGTGTAAAAGAACACAAGACACACACACCGTGAAAATAAAGATTTATTACATCCATACACACTCACACATACTCACCTGCTGCCAGGTGTTCACGTCCCATTCTCAATGTAAAGTATCCAATGGAAGTACCTGTTAAAAAAGATCCAATACTCTCCTTTTGTCCCACGATGTTCTCCGCAGTAATCCAAATAGGGCCCCAGACACACTGTAACAACACGCTACAGCATGTTGATACAGTACATGACAAGAGGTGAGTATTGGATCTTTTTTTACAGGTACTTCCATTGGATACTTTACGTCGAGAAGGGGATGTGAACATCTGGCAGCAGGTGAGTATGTATGGATGTTTAAATCTTTATTTTCACGGTGTGTGTGTCTTGTTTTTTTACACATTTCTTTACAGGTGAACTACACGTACCAGCATGCCCTTAATGCCCCACATATGTACCAGCATGCGGGGGAGGCTTACTGGGACCTGTAGTTCCACTGTACAGACAATGTTGATAATTCTATATATAACACTACACATACACCATCAACCCGCCTTACACCGTCCAGGGGTGCCGGGGATAGCCCCGGGCTATCAGCCTAGGCCAGGGGTGCCCTGGAGAGGGGTATCCCTTTATTGGAGGGGCTCCCAACTCCCCAGGGATCCCTGGCCTGGGCTGACTGGCAGAGGGCTGATGCTGCAGCTGTGGGGCCCGGTGAAAGGGCACCCCTGGCTGTGGCATCAGTCTCCTGCTAGAAAGGGTCCGGAGCTGGTTTTAAATATATGGGGAACCTCACGCCATTTTTTCCTCCCTATATTTCAAACCAGGTCTGGCCCTGCTGCCTGGTGCTGGTTCTTAAATTACGTTGGAACCCTACACATTTTGTTCCCAGTAATTTTAAGAACCAGGCCAAGACTAACCAACCTGGCTGGCAAGTCTGGGTTGCTTAGTCTTGTTTCTGGCTGGCAAGTCCGGGGCTGGTTATTCTTTTGGGGGGGTACCTCACGTCATTTTTTTTTATAAAATGAACACTATTTTAACAATTTACAGAAAGAAACATACACAAATCACAATGATTTATGTATGTTTCTGACCATCTCGCAGCTCAGGGGGTTGAGAGATTGAAGAGTTATTTTTGCAGAGAGTTTGCTCCTATCTCACCTGAGCTTGTCATCCCGATTCTTGGTAAATTTGAGAGATGTATATTTTAGGTGAAAAGTACTTCCGATTTGGCCCAATGGTTATTTGATTCGAGATTCCTATCTCACCCGAATTTTATGAGTGAGATGAGAGAATTCTCTCTCTAACTCACCCGACTTTTGCGTTTAGTACATTTGCAAGCAGGAAAAAAATGAATAAATCACCCGAGATGGTCAGCTCGACCTATCTCGATTCTTAGTAAATTTACCCCTTAGTGTTATACAGTAATTACTCACCCAGTATTTTACATCTCTCTCAGCAGCCTAGAAATTGCTATTTTTTTATTCCTAAAGTGACAGAAAAACTAAAGGCAACACTTAAGTAAGAACACTAACAGTGGGCATTTTGTTGAAGCCAAAGTTTATTAAAACATAGGCAGATCCACACAAAATGGGACTGAAAGGTAATGATGGCACTATCTGGTAGGGTTATAGAAGCTGTTTTCTCCTTCTAAATCACAGAACTGTTGAGAACACGGAAGACATTTAATATGTCAGTAGTGACATAAACCTCCAATCTGTCACCTCGCACACTCTGGAACATTAGGGGTTAAGAGTTGAGGGGATGGGTCTCTGCTTGGGGGTAAGTGTCCAATAGGGTGTTATCAGGTTTCTTGTGGGAGTTGCTGTTGGGGTTTTATGGGTAGTTTGGGATAGAGAAACCCTCTTTCTTTTCCGGTGTTTGACAGTGAAGTACTTGCATTGTGCTATATATGTCATTGTTTGACTATTAAAGCATATCTTTCTTATACTAATTCTTTCTGTGTTCTCTTCTCTCTTTCATTTCATTCTGCACTCTTTCTTGCCCCTGTTTTTCCCCCTTTATCTTACCTTTATTCTTTTCCTTTCATTCCTTCTGTGAGATGGAACGTCCTCAGCGTTGCGCTGCTGTTCCGGCCCGCTATCTTGTCAATGTACTCGGTGGCACGGCGGGAGTAGAGAGGCCAGTTCGGAGCAGGAGCTGTGGCAGGGACTGGGAGGCAGTCCGGGGCTTGTCTGGGTCTATCGCTCCCGCGGTAGTCTGCGGGGCGGACCCGGCTGCTCGCGGTAGGGGCTGTGGGAGGCGTGCGGTTTCCCTCAGCGGGGGGAGCAGCCCATCTAGGAGGCTTGGCCGTGCGCCGGCTACTGCCGCTGGGGTCTCAGGGAAGCCTGTTAAGGGCATGGAGGGACCGGCCTGGCCTCTATGGTAAGGTGGCCGAGCGGCTCGTGTCCGCTAGACCTGGCCGCAGCAGTACAGAGCCGCCTAGGAGTATAGTGCATAGGGGGGGCGCATTTTGAGGAGGAAGATTTAATGGCGGAGGCTGATGGGGACAGTTTAAATGATTCCCTGAGTGGAGAGGCATTGGATGGTAGCTGCTTGCTATCTGCAGGGTCCATTGCTGGGAGCTCTGCTGGGGGGTTGTGTCGCCCCTATGCTGAGGTAGTTCAGGGGCCAACTGCTGGGCCCATTAGGGGAGATGGTGCAGGATTAGTGGCTGGTTCGGGGGGCAGTGGTAGTGCGTTGGATATCGGGGTGGTCTCGGCGATGTGTACGTCCTTAGTGTTGGCCTTTGCTTCCCCCCAGTCTCAGGGGCGAGTTGGCCGCGAGTTGCCATGCAGGTGCTGCATCAGGACTGGCTGGAAGTATTGCGTCAGCGGTACTTACGTCCATGACTGGAGCGTTGCAAAGTATTGGAAGGGGTGGTGTTGGTACTGCTCCTGGGGGACAAGGGGTCACTGGAACGGTGTTGGGGGCTTATGATTCCGTACCCACAGGTGACGGCAGTTCCCAGGATATTATGGAGAGATGAGTTGATCGTATGGAGAATGCAGAAGCAGCAGCAGACCCTGCGTTATCTGGGAGTTCCAGTGAGTCTCCTGCAGACCCAGATTGGGAGGGCAGTGGTTCAAGTAATGAGATTGGGATTGCACTGCGCGCCAGTGGGCACAGGCGGTCTGGCGCGGGCTCCCCGCGCATAGTTTCACTTCTACCTCCACCGATTCTTCCTCTAGATCGGGGAGGAGTAGGAATAAAGAGACTAGGAGACATAAGCGTAAGCGTCGGTCCTCTAGCAGCAGCCTGTCAGTGGTTCCCACGGTTTCAGAGGGAATGTTGTGTACTACAAATACGGCAGTTTTGAGGGGGTTAAGTCCTAGGGTGAGAGATCGGATCAGGAAAGGGCATCATGTGAACATCTTTGCCCTCACTAGTCAAAAAGGTGTGAAGTGCGGCTAAGAAGAAAGGGGGCTCAGGAGTGGAAACATCATGTCTTAAAATCCATGTATATTTTTGCATCTTGCTATTTAGAGACACGTCTGGATGAGGGTACTTCGCTATATGTTTTTAATTCATGAATTGTTTACTATGGCAAGGGTTTGCGCTTGGAGGGTGTATGATGAGGAGTTTCGGCGCAAGTAGCATGGCAGGGTTATTATCAACTTTGGTATCAAGGACGTTGATTTCTTTGTTGATGTTACTCAGCCGCAGTGATTACAGCAAGATACAGCGCCCACGAGGCAGGGAGTAGGTGGCTTTGCTGAAACTTCTGTGTGAGGTCTAGGGCATCGTCGGCTAGAATTGGGCATGGTAAGTGTTTTGCCTTTAACAATGGTTAATGTGCTCTTGGGGCAAAATTTTGTTTTCGCCTCTCTTGCATCCGTTGCGGGGGAGGGCATACCATTAAGGATTGTGATCGGTCGCACGGTTTCGGGGCTCGAGGGGGGCTGGCGTGGGAGTAGGAGGGGAATACAAGCTGAGGTCCCATGGTTCCCCCCATTAAGTAGTGCCCCCACACTCATCTGTGTAGGGCAATGTCAGTTTGGTTGGTTGTTTACCCACTAAAGTCTGATGTGGGTTTACTAGGGGTATTCCGCTTCCTGTGGTTGGGTTAGTACACTTTAGGAAAGGAAAGAATTTGCATTGAGCCAATGAATTGCTTGGTATCTTGCAGGGGAAGGTCAATAAGAAAATAGAGATTGGGAGAATTGTTGGGCCTTTCAAGGAGCCTCCAATTCCAGGTTTTGTTCTTTCTCCGGTCGGGGTGGTCCCTAAGAAGTCAGCAGGCAAATGCCATTTCATTCAGCACCTTTCATACCCGAAGTGGCGGTCGGTTAATAATGGCATTACGGAGGCGCTGTGTCGAGTGGTATATCAGTCTTTTGATGAGTCGCTCAATATAGTTCATTCGTTTGGGCAGGGGCTTTTGCTTGATGCCCCTTCAACCGTCGGTTTTTCGATTTATGGGTTTTTCGTCTTGAAGATGGGTTCTGCTCGATAGCTGTTTGCACATGGGATATAATTTAGTTCCTTCTTGCATTGGTGTCTGGCTATGGGGTCTGGGGAATCGGGTATCATGCATTACTTTCCCCTGGTGGGTCCGCGCGACTCTGGTAGATGTGCTTCGTTGCTGCGTGATACAGTTGCATTATTTTCAGTGTTTGGGGTGCCCATGGTGAGAGATAAGACTGAGGGGCCTACTACTAGGCTCTCATATCTCGGCTGGAGGGTTAAAGGGATGGAGAGTTTTGTCGCCTACCGGCGGATAAGATTCGGCGCCTGCATGATGGAATCGTATTGGCCCTGGCGGTGGGTAAGTTGACGCTGAGACAAGCCCAATCATTTCTTGCGGTTGTCAGGGGAGATTCAGAGAGATTTACTGGTTTGGGATAGTTTTCTTGACCATTTTAGTGGGGTGCGAATTTGGCTTGCGCCTCCTACCTCTAATGTGGCACTTCAGCTATTCACAGATATGGCGGGGTCGACCGGATTTGGCGCTTTACTAGGGGGTCGATGTTGCGCTGCGCCTTGGCCTGATGACTGGGTTCAGGAGGGTTTAACTAGGAACCTTTTGCTATTGGATTTATTCCCGATTGTGGTGGCGCTGGAGCTTAGGGGGGTTGGATTGCAGGATCGCACTGTAAAATTTTGGTGCGATAATTTGGGGGTGGTGCACGCGATTAACAGGCAGCGGGCCGTGTGTTTATTTGCCATTTGAATTATTGCCCAGATTGTTTTGCGCTGCTTGCAATGTAATATTTTGTTTTGCGCGCGCCACGTTCCCGGGGTGGAGAATTGCAGATGCGTTGTCTCGGTGGGTGAGGTTTAGAAGGCTTGCCCCTTTTACAAACCCCATTGGGGAGTTATGCCACGGTTATGTCTGGCAGGTATTTCTTCCGGACTGGAGGCTTTAGCACATCGGTCCCTGAGCCCAGGGACATTTCGAGCCCTATTGGCATCTTAGGAGCTGTGGAGTCTGTTACTCATGAGCCAGGGTTCTAGTGTTAAGAGTGCTGTTTCTCTATTCTTGCTTTCTTTAATTTTCATGGCACGGGTGCTTACACAGGGTGGGGCTAACGGTACGGCCCTCCCTGGCGTGCGGTGTGATGTTTGGGGACCTTGGGGGCAGTGTGCCACGTTTCAGGGCTGACCTTCATTGTAGATAAAGGATGTGAGAAGGCATTTTAGTTGTGCCGGGATTGCAGACAGGTTTCGGTGGCTCTTGTAGTGGCTTTGGTGTTTTTTTTATCATTGGTTGTGGTTGGCTTTTTTGCTGCTGGCTGCTAGCTTGGGGGATTTTTGCGATGTTGCATGTGCTTTTGGGTCTGTGACTCTTGCCCGCGGGGCTTCACACTGGTACTCTGGTATGGGTGCGATGCCTGGCATATGGCAGACCTCAGGCACGAGTGGTCCGAAGGATGGTCCTCGCATGTAGCATCGGTGTTCAGGTTGCTTCCCATCCCACCTTGGGGACTAGCTACTCGCCACTACGGTGGGGGTCTTGAGGAATTTTTGTTTTATCACTGGTGTTAATCGTGACTTTTGCCAGCCGGTGGAGGTTTTGTGTTTTTGCCTCTGGTCAAGTTGGGATTCCCCCTTTTTGTGCCCGTCTTCCCCATTGTTAGGGTGTTTTCAGAATAAATAGGCTTTAGTGGTTAGCTAGGCTCCCCTTTTAAATAAGATTTTCGTTTGGCTGCGAGTTCTTCTTTGTTTTGAATTTTACATCATATATTAACCTCTTTCTTCACATTTTCCTGTCAGGTTGTCAACTGGATGACAGCTTTGTTTGGGTGGTTGGGCACTCTTACATCTATTGGCTGGCCATTTCAGAGGTGGTTTTGCGTTAAATGTTAGGTGGTTTGAGCAGCATGGTATGAAGTGGGAACAATTGGAGGCTCTGTTGACGGATTCGGTGGTTCGTTTTGGGTATCCAAGGTTTTTGATTCTGCATTCGGGTGGCAACGATGTTACCACACGGTCATGTTTAGATCTCCGCATGACCATTCGCAGGGACCTGTTAGGGCTGATGGATAAGTGGCCCTTTTGTAGAGTGATTTTGGTCCGATATTGTTTCCAGGGTGCATTGGAGGGGCACGGTGAGTCTGACGGCCATTGAGGAATCCAGACGGAGGATTAATTCTGTGGTTGGCAGAGCTGTGCGGGGCAGAGGTGGTGCTGTAGCGAGTCACCCGGGGATTTCCTTTTCAGAACGTCATTTGTATCGCAGTGATGGCATCCACCTATCCAGAGGGGGGCTGGAGTTGTTCGCGCAGGATTTAAAAGGAGCGTTAAGGGGTTTAGATGCCTAGTTTTGCTATTTTTGGTAATGGTGGCGTCTGCGGACTTTGGTCTTGGTTATGGCCTGGTTACGAACTACCTTGTTTTTATGAGGATGGTTTCAGCATTTTAGGGAATAGGGAGTTACCCTCGTGACTGGGTAGATGTGAGGGCGAGTTTGGGATACTTGGGACACCACTGGTCCAGGTGGGTACCATCCTTCTCGGCTGCATGGGTGGCTTCCCAAGTTGTAGTCCCCGCAGGGTCAGGTAGTAGGCCTATGACCTTGCGAGTTGTAGTGGGAGGGGGCAGTTGGTCTTTCTGACGGGCTGTTTAGGCCCGAGTTTGTTATTTTCTATACATGTTTATATTTACGTTTACTTGTGCCATGCCGTTTGTATTCCGGCCACCATTTATTATTAGTAATAATCTGAGAGTTATGATTAGTCTAATAAATAGTTCATTCAAATAAATAAATGTTTATAATAACAAGTTGACATGTTCCCGGCATATTTTGGTGTCAGTGTGTTTATTTTAGTATAAAATGGAGTATGTTTGTGGTAATTTGATGATAGAGAGTTTATGCATGATTCAAGTGTAATGCTGCCCATCCACTAGGCGATTAAACCTAGCGATGGAGCGATAACGACGGTCGTTATCGCTCCATCGCTTGGTAATCGCCCGCAAATCGGGCAGTAAAAGGTTAAAAACTACCAGCGATGCGCACCCGCTGGTCGTTTTTATCATCTATCATCGCCCGAACATGACGGTCAACCTGACGACCGCCGTCAGGTTGCCATGTTCGGGGATGATTGATCTGCATACACTGAATGTCTGAACGTTCAGTGTATGCAGTTCACCCCTAGGGAGACGACGCAATTGTGCCGTCGTCCCCCGCATTGCCTAGTGGCTGGGCAGCTTAAGGGTGGTTTATGGACAACCAGAAACTCTCCCCAAGGGCCTGATTCAGCAGCGGGTACAATGTCGATATTTACACAGATTGAGCATTTATTTTGCCATTGAACATGCGTGTATTTTGCACTGCAGGCACATCACAATTGCTTTGCGATTACGTATACACAGAGGATCCATACGTAAAATGAGTGTCAAGTGGTCAGCGTTTGAGGGAGGAATGGGGGGGTGGTTAGGTATAGGCATGTGTGTCTGACCATTTAAATGCTGTTTCATGGGCGTGCATAAATTAACCATTGCAATTACTTCCTCAGCATGAGAGCTCTCTGTGTGTGAGGAGAGCTGCAGTGTTTGCGGCTGGTCAGACTTGCCATACATGCTGCTTTCTCCTTGATGTTCGTCAATGGGACCGTTTATGCAGGAGTGCAACATTGGACGGATATGAGAAGGCAGCAGTGGGCGTCTTTTTGCCGGCTGTGTTTTGGCAGGCATTATAATATTTTCGCAGCTGCGTTCTGTGCAAAATTGCAGCTGCGATCACATTAGGGTCCACTGCTGAATCAGGCCCTAAGAGCATCTCTGTTGTTGTCCATGAGACATCAGTAGCCAATTACCATTCACTCTGTGGTTTAATCATATTCCTATTGAAAATGTTCTACTCCTAGTACTGCTTGCAATTGTGTTTACTATTCTGCATTCACTAAGAACTTGGAGCCACCCAAGGAATGGTTGCAGATGGCCAGTGGAGGATGATTGACATTTTACCTGTAGAAAAGCTGCAGAAGAAAGCATAGGCAAACGCAGGGGGGGTTTCTGTCTGCCTGGAAACCCCCCTCCCCAGCACACCATGACCACAATAGAAATAGTAATATAATAGATTGTTACTAGTGCTGTATGTTCTTCTCAGTATCACAAATGAAATAATTAGCACCACCTGTGGATCTTTTAACATGTATCAGACAGTAATAAATAACCTGTGCACCAACTAGAAGATCTGGAAAACATGCATTGTTAGGGATGAACTGCTATAGAGCCCAATATGTACATATATATCCAGGGCAGTGCTAGGTTCTTCTGCTACTCCTCCAGGCTCCCGGACTTACTCCAATAGTCTGGAATGGTGCCCACATCTAAAATAAATACATTCAGCTCAGGCAGGATGGCCCTACTGACACATCTAATAGCTTACTGTGATCACTGGCCCTGTATATGCTTGAATAATTATACACAATACACTTTGTATGATGCTTATTAAAGCAGATTGATTACTAATTCTGCCCTCTTCAAGGACTGGGTCACACACGCTCTAAAATCAGGCATTTGGAAACCCCCCTCTAGAAATCCTGCGTTTGCTACTGAGAAGGGTTAAGACACCTATTCATCATCACTTATTTTTTACAAAAGCAGGTGAAAATTAACATTTCCACATACTTTTGTAAAAAATAAGTGTTAGGGCCATTCATCAATTCCGAAAAAGCATTTTTTTCGGAACTTTGTGGTGTTACTGAGCCCCATCCTGTGAAGACTTACATGCCAGCCACAGCAGAGGGATCTAGTAAGATCCCTCCCTGCTGTTTTTGAACTGCAAATCCCTGGACAAAAGACAGGTGAGAGGGAGCATCGGACAACTGCGGGGGGGCATCGGACACCAGCGGGGGGGCATCGGATACCCGCGGGGGGCATCGGACACCCGTGAGGGGGGATATCAGCACCTGCAGGGGGATTTCGGACACCGCTGGGGGAGGGGGGCCAGAATGGACACCTGCGGGGGGCTTGAATGGACACTGGAGGTTGGAGGGGGACCGGACCGACTGGGGGGGAGGAGGTGAGACACAGCAAGGGCATAGAGAGTGAGGGAGGCAGGAGAGATATGCAGCAATGAGGATACCTCAGCTGCATGGGGAAAAGTATCACTTTTCCGAAAAGCTAACTCTGCAAAAAGAGCAGCTTGTCGGAGGTGATACTTTCAAAACAATTTTTAAACTCGCAGCAAATTTAAACATAGTTATTACTATTTTAGATTTAGGAGATTGGTGCTTACCCATTCTATTCACCTTTATATAATGCTAGTGATAATTATGTCATGATGAATAGGCCCATATTACCTACTTTATAGACATCCTTTCCGGGAGCAGCCTCGAGAGCTGCCGCTAGAGGCCGTTTCCGGGGCGGACTGATGATGCAATTAGGCCCCACCCCTTTCCCGGAAAAGTCTGCGATTTGGGGTGGGGCTAAATGATGCAAATGGAACCGTTTAGCCCTGCCCCCTCCTTGCGTACCCAAGAATTCCCCATTAAATCTCCCCATCCTGCCCACTTCACTAGGAAGTGGGCAGGATGCAGGAGATCAGCCTACACTTCCGGGGGTGCAGGCCCCTTAAGGGGAGATGTATTAAGCTCTGGAAAGTGATAAATTTGAAAGTGTTATGGTGGGTACACACTACACGATATGCTCCCTGAGCGATATCGTGTAGTGTTGTCCCCGGCAGGCTGTGCTCAATGTCGTTCATGACATTGAGCACAGCCGCTGAACGATATAATAAACTATATCGTTCAGCGCCGGGCTCTCTCCCCCATTCCCTGACATGCAGCAACCTGACGAGATCGTCAGGTTGGCCTGCATGTCAGCCCGATGAACGATGATGACGAACGACCCGCGGGAACGTGCGTCGTCGTCATCGTTCATCTTTTTGGTGTTAAAAATGGACGATAAAGTGGACGACTGAACGATAACAATATCGTTATCGTTCAGTCGTCCACTTTATCGCCCAGTGTGTACGCACCAATAGACTACCAGCCACTCAGTTCCAAACTGTCATGTTACAGGCTGTGTTTGAAAAATGACAGTTACGAGCTGATTGGTTGGTAGTTAATCACTCTCCAATTTATCACTTTCCAGAGCTTAATACATCAGTTACATACTAAACATGTAAAATGCTTTCAAATATTGCCCTTAGGTGGTCAATACAATTACACACTTGTGATTGTGCACATATGGCGCACTTACAGTAGCCCTGAAATCACAGATTTTTATTTGCAGACCCATATGGTTTCGTACAAAGATCAGTGAGTTCAGGGTAAGATGGGGATGAGTTGATGCGCTTCCACACCGCTGCAACAGCACATTGCACCAGATCAGAATAAAATAGTAAAGTATTTGCTGGCTTATGGCGTTAGCTAACATTTACCATAGGAAAGGCTCTGGCGAAAATGAGATTTATTATCTGCACGCGCACTGAGGCACGCATGTGCAGTCATTTTTGTCAGGAAATGAAGTATTTTGCCCCTGCATTAAGGTAGCAGCGAAGACTTTATTATGGAGAAAGTGCTTCGTCTTTTCGGAAAACACTTTCCTGGCAAGTAAACTGTTAAATAGCTCTGTACAATTTGAGCTAATAAAAGTGATGTGATTCAGAAAAAAACAGATAATTAATAAATAAGCCCCATAGCAGACTTCACCACAAGTACTCTGGAGAGAAAATAGTAATAGCTACACTTATTCTGCAAGTCGCCTGCCTCATTGTGCGTTCATCACCTCTGCTTGTCTTCACAAATGGCCATCAAGTCACGCTCTATTTATACCTCATCTGCGTCTCCTGGAAGCAAGGTGTGAAAAGCCAAAAAAGGCAATCTTACTTTTATAATGAATGCATAAATTAATTGTGAAATGCCTTTTGTAAATAGGATAACACCCTAAAATATAAACAGCATTACTTACCTGCTTTTTCTTCTTGTCTGATGTGTTTTACTTTTAACTTATTTCTTCATCAACCTTAGAAGAAGAGATCTGGGGATCTGAATGCAATGTTCCAGAAACAAAACAATTCTGTTGAATTTGCAATTCAGCTTCAAGTCGCAGATTTACACTTCTCAGTTTACCAATGAATGATTCACATATCATTGCCAAACATGAAGCTGCACAAACTACTCAAAGTGAAATCTATCACTTGTCAACGTTTTTTTGTCTGAGCCCTTACATAACACAGCTATTGGGTGCTGCCTCAGCATTATGAGCTGCTAAGCATTAACCCCTCAATGTGGACAAGCTCCCAAAATGAACCTTTGAAGCATGCTCTTAGGTGGCAGCAAGGAGGTGAAAGACAGGGATCAGCTACAGAAAGTAACTCATTACAGCAAAACTGTCACAGGCTTCATAAGCCTACATGTCTAGATTTGTGCTGTAACAGACAGGATTTAGGGCCTGATTCAGACCCACTCGCGAGCGGCTGTCCGCTCGCAAGTGGGTCGATGTTATGCACTGAGCATGCGCACGACGGAGGGAGCTCCGTCGTGCGCATGCGCCAGACGCGACGAGCGAAGGAAAGTCCTTCGCTCGTTGTGTCCGATCAAAGGGGGCGTGCTGTCAATGTTGATTGACAGCACGCCCCCTTTGGTGGGCGTGCCGGGGGCGTGCCTCCCTGACGGGGGCATTCCCACGGGAACGCCTCCCGTCAGAAGCCGGCCCACTGACATCACTAGTGATGTCAGTGGGAGTGATTTTGGCTCTGATAGAGCCAAAATCACTCCGGAGCTTGCGGTTGAAAACCTCAACCGCAGGCTCCGGCTCGCAATTTCGATGGTCGCGATGGTCTCGACCATCGCGGCCATCAAAAAGCACGCTCGTATAGCCTGTGGGTGGTGACCCACAGCTATACGAGCGTCCAGGAGGACGCTCCATGAAAATGGAGCCCGGCCCTCATTCAGAGCGTGCGCTCTGCTCAGAGCGTACGGCTCTGAATGAGGGCCTTAGTTTGTTTCGTATGTTCAATTACATTTAATAGCATCTGATAGTTGGTAATACCATAAAGTCTATATCCAGAGAGTTCATCATCAAACATACCTCTATTATGCTTAAGGAACAATGGGCCTGATTCAGAGCCACTCGTAAGCGGCAGCTCGTTCGCTGCGAGCGATGTTTGCCCAACTGCGCATGCATACGGCTCATTATACGCATGCGCGAACCAGTCAGTGCGGTCGAAATTCATGTGCTCGCAAAATAGCGAATGCCTGCTAATTTGAGTGACAGAATGAGGCGTATGTGGGTGGTAACAGGGGAAGGGGTTTGAAAACGGGGAGTGGAAATCCGATCGCAGGCGTGCTTAAAGGTCAAAACGGGCGTTTTAAGGGAGTGCATAATTAATCCAGCAGCGTCATTGACCACGTCACTTGGTTTTTTTTAACTCAGAACTGCTCGCAAAATAGTGGTTGAAAAAACCAACCACAAGAATAGCGAGCAGTTCATACGCTGGTCGATGTACTCGATTAATCTAATAAATAGCGGACATGACGTATGGTGCGAGCGGCCAGGGGGCGTATTTTTAAAATTTACGTTCGCATGTTTTGTTCGCTCATTCAGACTTAGAGGCGTGAACAGACCGCAAAGTGCGAACGGTTCATTTGAATAGCCACCCCTTTTTAGAAAACGAACGACCGCAAATAGCGAGCGGCTCTGAATGAGGGCCAATGTTATAATTGTCATGTAAATACATGTCAGATGTTACAAATGCTTCAATCTTGTTTAAACAGATGGGACACCCCCTTATGTGCAGTGTGTATATTAGATTTAGGAGATTGGTGCTTATCAATTCTATTCACCTTTATATAACAAGCAATGTAAGGTTCAGTGACATAAGGATCTATGGGGGTCATTCAGACCCGCTCGCGAGCAAATGACGCTCGCAAGCGGGTCGATGTTTGCCGAATACGCACGACGGAGGAAGCTCCGTCGTGCGCATGCGCGAGACCCGGCGAGCGACGACAAATACGTCGCTTGGGGTCTCGCACCAAAGGGGACATGCTGTCGATGGTGAGTGACAGCACGCCCCCTTTGGTGGGCGTGCCGCGAGCGTGGCGGCCAGACGGAGGCGTTCCCATGGGAACGCCTACCGTCTGAGTCCGGCCCCACTGACATCAGTAATGATGTCAGTGGGAGTGACTTTGGCTCTGATAGAGCCAAAATCACTCCTGGGCTTGCGGCAGCGAGACCATACCGCAGGGTCTCATCGCAAGCCCGATGGACGCGATGGTCAAAGACCATCGCGACCATCTTTTTGGCCGCTCGCATATGCTGTGGGTGGTCACTCACAGCTATGCGAGCGGCCGGGAGGAGGGCCCTGATTCAGAGCGAGCGCTCTGGTCAGAGCGTCCGGCTCTGAATCAGGCCCCATGCACTAAACCTTGGAGAGAGATAAAGTGGATGGAGATAAAGTACCAAACAATAAGCTCCTAACTGTCACTTTAAGTGACAGGAGCTGATTGGTTGGAACTTTATCTGCGTCCACCTTTTTCTCTCTCCAAGGCTTAGCAGGGGCTGGCTGGCAACTTTTAGCCTGGGGGGCAAATGCATGCAGGCGGCCCTGGCAGAGGGGTAGCGTTTAGCCAGGGTGCCCGAAGAACGTGCGTGCTACGGCACCCCCTCCCCTCAAGTGTTCCAGGGAGGAGGCGGGTCCATATGGGATTAATGTAAAGTAAAAACCCTGCCCCCCGGCCCAGCCTGCCACTGGTACATAGATCCAGTCAGCTCTGATAGAAATGCAGCAGGGTCTTAGACGCTTGCCTGGTGAAATGGGCAAATTCAGAAGACTGGTCTAGTCTTTCAGGAGACCGAAAGTCCTCCCAAAACATTCAGGAGTCTTCAGGACATTCCGGGAAGTGGGCAACTATAAATTTTCATTGGTGGTAGTGGGGCCCCAAAAAATATAATTTGTTATTGCCAGATGTGGTGACAATAAGAAATGTCTTTTCAGGTTTATTTAACTAAAACCTCCTCCCGAGACAGAGGTTGTGATAGCTAGGAGTGCCCTTAATAAATAGACCGCTAGGGGTAAATTTACTAAAATGGGAGTTCTATTAAGAAGTGATGTTGCCCATAGCAACCAATCAGATTCTACTTCTCATTTATCTAGCACCTGCTATGGGCAACATCACTTCTTAATAGAACTCCCATCTTAGTAAAATTACCCCTCAGTGTCTTAGGGTAAAGAAATACTGACACCCATTGCACCCGCATAGAAATGCCCTACCAAGCTTATCAGCTGTAGTGTGACAGGAACACATTGTAGCCATATGAATTTATGGCTAAAAAAATACATGAATATAGGCCAGTGGTACAGGACACACACAAGGGTTAATATATAAATTATCTGAATGTTTAATAATAGGTTTATACTATAATCATTATAGAGAAATGAATGTAAATAATATAAATGTATGTAATTACATATTGTGAACATATAGGTCTGGGGTATTAGCCAGTGCAGCGGCACGAGGTAGTTTAGAAAGTGCCAGAAATGGCATGAGCTCTGACCAGTGGCAGTTAGGTGGCCAGTGGTAGTTAGGTGCGGTAGGGATGCTCGTGCTGCGGGGGATATAGGGGTGCTGGCGCAGCACAGAGTCCAGTCTGCAGTTCCCCCAACAGTGCTCATGCTGGGAGTCTCTCTGGCGCTACTTTAGGAGTGAGCGCTAGTAGCGGCAGTGGCCGGGAGCTCCAGCACTGAAGCCAGAGTGGGCATTACCTTTGTGTTTGCCAGAGACAGAGCTGTGTGTTCTGGCCTGGCTCCAGCGGTAAGCGGCAACAGGAAGCCGCATCATCGGAAGGGGCATCCCCCAATCTGAGGTCACGCAGGAGGTGGAGAGAAGGAGAGGCGGACCCTGATGTGTGAGCAGGAGCTGGAGATACGCTGACAGAGGTGAGATAGCTACGGAGTGTAGCCAGCGCTTCAGCAGCTGATACAGTGTAACCCTTTCAGTCCCTGACAGCTATCCACAGTGGTTGTGAGTACTATAAAACCCTACACCACACTTACAAGCATCATTAGTAAAGCAGACTGGCATAATTTATAAGTATACAGCAGGGGATATATCAGAGAGAATCCCTTTCTTGTCAGCAAGGCACTATAAATTAAGGGATATAATACTGCTATACGCACCTGTATAGCCAACGCAGGAGAAAAGTATCAAATAGAAGAAGGATACAATTGTAGCAAGACTTTACACGTCTATAGTACAGTGTGAATTCTGATCTCAAGTTTGGAATTCAGAATAGGAGTATTGCAGTAGATAACGCACTGGCTACTACACTCTAGAGACTTATATGTATATCTTTATGTAAATTACAGAGTCAGAGGATTTTCGTACATATATATAAGCCCTAAAAGGATGCATAAACTTGGATAAATCTGGGGCTCATCCTATAAACTTATTCTTTTGCCTAGGATAATCCTGGATTCTACTCTTTAGGACTAAGACATTTTAGTTGAAGAGACAGGACTCTTGATATAAACTCATCTTCATTTATTCTCTTCACGGAATTAACTATTATATATTTTAACTGTGAATGTTATTTACAGAAATCCATCAGTATAGTTTCATTACAGTATAGCGGATTTATTGCATGGGGAGGGAATGTTCATGGGAATTGTATTGTGATATTACCTGTATATATTTATGTGTATACTTTGTGAGGCCT
The DNA here is from genome assembly GCA_031769625.1 of Taudactylus pleione. Taxonomy (NCBI): domain Eukaryota; kingdom Metazoa; phylum Chordata; class Amphibia; order Anura; family Myobatrachidae; genus Taudactylus; species Taudactylus pleione. The sequence goes on along the minus strand of JAUIMM010000025.1, from coordinate 39,762,623 downwards.
GATATACGATGACAATATATGTATAAACACAATAACCGTGTATATAACTACTTACCTTAAGGTATCTGACAGACATCTTTCATCGGGAAGCTGTGAATTAAGAAAGGAGACAGGTGTTGATTTAAGTGCAATGTATAAATGTTGATTTATAAGTACTGTGTAAATATTTGAATCCAAACAAAACATTTCATTATACAATTTTATATATTAGGGCAACCCTAGGATAGGGTGCCCTGGAGGCACACAATATAAGGATATAATATATACATATATTGCTACCATCCTTAGAATTGGTGGGGCTACAACATTATTTACATTGCTGCTCATGTGCAGTCTACAGATAGAGATAAACACAAGGTTCCTGTGCCTGATATTCACAGAGGGCCTGATTAGAGGTGCACTCTGTGTTACTGATGCACACAAGTGGCTGGTGTTTTCAGACTGCGCATGCGGCCGAGTCGCACTGTGCATGCGTCTTGATGGTTACCACTCTAAGCTGCAGAACGAATTTGGACGCAAGATCTGGGGATTTCAGTGTGCATTCCTGGTAAATTGTAGGCGTGTTGTAGTTGTACCCTGGTCAGCGACACAGACAACCATGTTCAGATGGAGATTATGTGCCTCCATAGGGCTGGTCATACTTGCCGACAATCAGCTCCAGCCTTCCGGGAGGGAGCTGATTGTCGGCTAATAGCAGGGGGCGGGGCCGGCCATTGGGGGCGGAGCTGGGGGCGGGGCAGCCATTTGGTGGTGCACTGGGGGCGGGGATGGGGCGGGGCCACATGATCGCGTCATCGTGACTCCGCCCCCTCTTCACAATGCTGCTATTTTCAGCATTGTGAAGCAGGGGGCGGGACCACGATGACGCGATTCTGCGTGAATCGCGTCACCGGGCCCCCCGCTGTGGGGGTTTCCGTTTTTTTCAGGGAGGAGGTCGGGAGGTTCGCAAGCTTCCGGGAGGCTTGCCTGCCTTTTCGGGGGGCCGGGAGCGGCACCCGAAAATCGGGAGGCTCCCGGCCAAATCGGGAGGGTAGGCAAGCCTGGGACTGGTACAATCTCCGATGGTGAAACCAATGGTTCGTCTTGATACTCCCAGCGACAGATTAGCGGCGCAGATGGTGGGCGTCTTAGTAGGAAGACCACTGCCCACGGTATTATCATAAAGACGCCGTGCCGGTTGCATCAAATGACACAGTCGCAGCTTCAACTGCGTCCACCTCTGAATCTCGCCCATAGTGAGGTGCAGATGGTGCAAGTGTGACACTAGAGTAAATTTCATTGTGTCGGCACCTGTGTGATAGTCACCATGCTCCCTTTTGGATGCCAAATGTGGTAAAACTGTTATTAGAACCCGCTGCCACTAATCTACATAAATGTGGAGGCAGAATATTAGGAAAAGGATTATTCCAGGTCACAGATTACCAATGCTATAAAAGAAATAAACAGGAATATGCAGGGAAAATAGACGGGCATGGGAACTTCAGGCTTGATCCAAACATAAAACTGTACTGAGATGTAAGATTTCATAGCAAACCCCCCGAAATAAAATAGATTGAACAACTCTGCAATTTTTTGTTTTGGGAACATTTAACAATAAGAAACATCATTGTGGCATTTAATGCAATTATGGAAAGCAGTTTGGAAACATTCCTTGTTTGATTTTGGCCACCCCATAACAATTGGTAAAAAGAACATACGTATGATAATAAATTAGCATGGTGCAAGGTGCAGATTAGCAATCTTTTTGGCACAACATATAGCAGAACAGTGTAAAACACAATTCATTGTACAATATCACTTGGAAGTCAACTGTTCTCATTTGTGCGGAGCCTGCTAACAGCTGTGACAAGTTAAAAGCCATTTGATTTAATAGGAATAAGGGATAATAAAGAGAGGTACTCAATGGTGAAAAAATCCCCCAGTGCCTTGCATGTGAAACCTGGTTGAATTATATATTTTTCCCTCATATTGTAGACACAACAGTGAGACGCACACAAAGTGCCAGAGCACAGGAGGAAATCATTTGTGTGTTACCAGGGAAAAGCATTCATCTTACTGCGTCTTGCCTTGTTTTTCTCTCAAGGTAAATTGGCAGTTAATCCCCTCTCTGCAAGAGAGATTTCTCTGCCTAAGAAACATTTAGGCGGCGTAAATTCCTATTTTCTGTGGGAAGGTTTCTGTAGTTGTATTTCTAGATATAGATTTTGATGTGATAAAGATTAGATCATCTAAGGGTCAAACATGTAAGGACCAATCCATTTTACAGACATAAAGTAATCCATAGACAAGGATTGGGCAAAGACAAAAAACGACGAATGGGCCAGTAAGCCTAAAGGATAATGAAGAACAATGAATTAAACATTTTGTTAAGGGTAAGAAGTACAATATCAAAAGCAGCTCTTTATATATTATTATTATTTATTATTATTATTTATTATTTATAAGGCATCACATAGGGTCATACAATGTCTAATGCTGGCCATACACTCTGCAATTATCGGGACGATCCGCCCGATATCAGCGGATCGCCGCGATAATTGCAGCGTGTATGCGGGCGACCGAGGGTTAAATATTGCTCGGTCGGGCATGCTGGATTGTCCAGCATGCCCGTCCGATGCGATATTTACCCGGGAAACTGACGGCCACATCGGGCAGTGTATGCCCAGCGCGGCCGACAGACAGACATTTCCTGTGTTCCTTCCTACGGAAGGAACAGGGAAATGTCTCCTCCCCCGGGGGCGGAGCGCAGATGTCGGGCTATACACTGTGAGATTTCTCTCACAGTGTATGCCGGCGACATCTGCAGCTGGCAGGCAGCCAGATAAAATGTCTGTCGGTCTGACAGACATTTTATCTGGCAGTGTATGCCCAGCATAAGTAGAGCATATATAACAAACAGTGGCGTATATATAATGGGTGCAGGGTGTGCGAAGCACAAGGCCCCTGGGCTCAGGGGGACCCACATCGCACAGCCTGCACACACTTCTTCAATACTTACCTCGCCGGAGTACCCTGTTGGCGGAATCACCAGGAAAATGGTTCAGTGGCCATTTTCTCGGCCTATGCGCAGTGGGGAAATCACCAGGAGACTTGCGCATATGCAGTAGACTCTGGCACAGTGCTAGAGTCTACTAGTGCTCAGAGTCTACTGCATTCCCTGCTCTGCCGAGTTAAGAGGAGGGGGCCCTGGACGAGGACTGCACACAGTCTCTTAAGACACCCAGAGATAAGCAGAGATAATAAAGAGAAGGCTAAGAGAAAGACATATAAAAGCATAATACAGCATCCAAAATGGAAGTATAAAAGTATATAAGACATAGTTTTATTCTGTTTGTTTCCTTGCCAATCCAGCACTGCAGAACTTATGGTGCTTTATAAATAAACTTTGATGATGATGGTAGTAGGCGGGGTGAATAATAGGTCACACAGAGGGCCTGATTCAGAGCCGGACGCTATTTGCGCTCGCTCGTTCAGAAAAAGGGGCCGGCTATTTAAATTGAGCGCTCGCTCTTTGCGGTCTGTTGACGCCTCTATGTCTGAGCGAGCGAACGAAACATGCGCTCACTATTTGTAAAGACGCCCCCTGGCTGCTCGCATCATACGTCATCTCCGCTATTTATTTGATTAATCGAGTACATCGAAAGGCGTCTGAACTGCTCGCAGTACTTGTGGTAGGATTTTCCTAAGAGACAACCAAGTGACATGGTCGATGACGCTGCTTTGTTAATTATGCACACCCTTAAAACGCCCGTTTTGACCGTTTGGCACGCCTGCGTTCGGATCTCCACTCCCCGTTTTTAAGCACCTTCCCTTGTTACCACCCACAAACGCCTCATCCTGTCACTCAAATTAGCAGGCACTAGCTATTTGGCGAGCGCTCCATTTCCGATCGCACTGACTGGTTGGCGCATGCGCATTACGACCCATACGCATGCACAGTTGTGCGAACATCGCTCGGAGTGAACGAGCGGCCGCTTACGAGCGGCTCTGAATCAGGCCCAGAGAATGCAAAGGAGAAATAGGACAATTACACACAAGGAAGCACAGGTGTACAAGTGAGGAACAAACGATAAGGCAAGAGGAAGAATGGCCCTGCTTGTGACAGTTTGCATTCTAAAAGGGAGGAGCTTACATAAAATATATGGCCTGATTCAGACCCGCTCGCTAGATGCGGCCGCTCACTCCCAGCGTATAGAAATTCAGCTAAGTGACGTCAAGGCAGCCACTCGCACGGCAAGGCATAAGCACGCCCACTATGTCTTGGTGAGCGATCACTTTGTGCTTACAGACGCCCACCAGCCTGTCTTTAGCCGCCCACTTGCATACGTCATCTCCAGGAAGTATATACAACCATCAGTACATCAGGTTCCATCGGATCTGACCGCAGCGCTGGCGGTTGACTGTACCCTACCGCAAGCACTGTGATTACTTCAGTGTATTATTCAACCAGGTGACGTGTACCATGACGCTGCCTGTTAATTATGCATGCCCCAGAAACGGCGTTGAAACACTTTGGCACGCCTGCGTCCGCAACTCCACTCCCCTGTTACTACTAGGGATGTGCGCCGGACCATTTTTGGCGGATTTGGATTTGGATTTGGTTCTAATTCGTCATCCGGCTTTGGATTTGGATTTGGATTTGCCAAACTGCGGTGACTGGCTTTGGATTTGGATTTGGATTTGGATTTGGATTTTTTGCCAAAATTGGCAAAAAAAGCTAAAATTACATAAATTGGGCTTTTTTTTCTTCCTAGAGTGTTATTTACCTCAATAACATTAATTTCCAGTCATTTACAGTCAATTTAGACCACCTCACAGCTTAAATTATTCGTTTCACCATTATTGGCCAAAGGTTGCAGTGAGCTGACTGGTGACCAAGCGTCAGAGCAGCGGCGCAGTGGCACAGACACCACAGTTTAAAGCACATCTATGAAACTATGCCACACAGCAGTGGCAGAAATGAAAGGTAGTGCTAGATGGAATTGTCCTTGGGCCCTCCCACCCACCCTTTATGTTGGATCTTAAAAAGGACATGCACACTTTAACAAACAAAGCATTTCAGCGACAGGTACTGCCACTTTGTGGCTGAAGTGCTTGGTTTGTTTGGGCCCCCACAAAAAAATCTTCCAATCTACTAAAGGCAACAGGTCTACAGTGGCATGATGTCACCATCATTGCCATCCTCACCCTCATCAGTGTGTACATCATCCGATTCCTCACACAATATCAGTTCATCCCCGCTGGAATCTACCATTACAGAAGTATCTGTACTGTGACGTGATTGGTGGGAAAGGTTTTCCTCGTGAAATTTCCAGTTCATTTTAATGAACATCATTTTTTCTACATTTTGTGGAAGTAGCCTCCTTCGTCGTTCACTCACAAGGTTCCCGGCTGTACTGAAAACTCTCTCCGAGTACACACTGGAGGGTGGGCAGCTTAAATAATGCAAAGCCAGTTTATACAAGGGTCTCCAAATTGCCTTTTTTTTCTTCCAATATTCGAAGGGACTCTGTGACATGTCTACGTGTATGGTGTCCTGAAAATAATCCTCCACCATTCTTTGGATGGTAATCGTATTAGATGGAGTTGCGGTAGAGGTGTCACTGGTGTTGGGCAAATCTTTTAGACCCGACCAGATGTCAAAATGTTGACTTGACTTATCTGCATCACCACTGGGTCTTTTGGAAAAGGTGCATTTTTTTCTGGCTGCTGCTGCAGAAACCGAAGGAGGAGACGTCATCGTAGTGCCATGTGTCACTTCAGCTGCCAACTTGCTCACCAGGAGCGCTTTGGTTCTTTTAAGATCTGGGTCAGTTGTAAAGAAAGACACAGCATATGACTTGAACCTAGGATCAAGAATGGTTGCTAAAATATAATGATCAGATTTCAAGATCTTGGCCACCCGTGGATCCTGGCGAAGCGAACAAAGGACTTGATCTATCAGTCCAGCATACTTTGCGGAATCACTTTGTTTAATATCATCCTTCAATTTCTCCAGCTGCTTTTCCAAAAGCGAAATCAGGGGAATCACCTTACTCAAGCTAGCAGTGTCAGCACTCACTTCACAAGTGGCAACTTCAAATGGTTTGAGCACCTTGCACAAGACAGAAAGTACTCTCCACTGTGCTGGGGTAAGGTACATTCCCCCTCCTCTCCCAATGTCATGGCTTGTCGTATAGCTATGGATGGCTTTTTGCTGCTCCTCCATCCGCTGAAGCATATACAGGGTTGAGTTCCACCTCGTTACCACTTCTTGCTTCAGTTGATGGCAGGGCAAATTAAACTGCTCTTGCAGGTGCTGCAATCTCCTGCACGCTGTTGCTGAATGCCGAAAATGTCCCGAAATTTTTCGGGCCACAGACAGCATCTCCTGAACGCCCCTGTCGTTTTTTAAAAAACCCTGCACCACTAAGTTTATTGTGTGAGCAAAACAGGGGATGTGTTGGAATTCACCCAGCTGTAATGCTTTCACTATATTTGTAGCATTGTCAGAAATCACAAATCCTGAGGAGAGTCCAAGTGGGGTAAGCCATGTTTCTATGACATCTCTTAGTTTTTCTAAGAGGTTGTCAGCGGTATGCCTCTTATTGAATCCGGTGATGCACAGAGTTGCCTGCCTCTGAATGAGCTGGTGTTGTTTGTTAGATACTGCTGCTGCTGAAGGCGATTCACCCACCCAGTGGGCTGTCACAGTCATGTAATCTTTAGTTTGTCCACTACCGCTTGTCCACATATCTGTGGTTAAGTGGACAGTGGGTACAATAGCATTTTGCAGACCAATAATTAGGTTCTGTTTAACGTCCTGGTACAGCCGAGGAATGGCTTTTCGGGTAAAATGAAACCGAGATGGAATTTGGTACCGGGGACACATGACCTCAACTAGCTGTGTAAATCCCACTGCATTAATTGAGGATATTGGACGCAGATCTAATATTAGCATAGCTGTCATGGCGTCAGTGATCCGCTGTGCGACAGGGTGAGAGCTGTCATACTTGCTTCCCCTTGCAAGAGATTCTTTAACAGTCAATTGTTTTTTTGGTATACTACTAGTAGTCTTCTTTGTCCACTTCTGGGATGAAGATCCACCAGCAGCAGCAGCAGCAGGCCTAGCGCTCAAAGATTCAGTTTCTTCTGAGGTGTCCTGGAAATTGGAGGAGTCACCGTGACTTAGCACTAATAAATTGGATGTTGTACTACCACTGATCATTCCTGAGGATATTGAGGAGGAAGGTGTTGTCGGTGGAGATTGCAGGTGCTGGGATTTAGTAGAGAGAAGGCATCTAGCTAATGCTGGACTGCTTGTTGTTATTTTTTTTGCAGTAGTTTCTGTTATCAAACACCTGTCATGAGCTCGCTGCAGATGACGTAATAGCGTAGAGGTTCCTAGATGTTTAACGTCCCTACCTCTACTAACTGTGGTCTCACAGAGGCTACAAATGGCTTGACAAACGTTGTCAGGGTTTGGGTAAAAGTAATTCCACACAAAAGATGTGGATTTCTTGGTTCTATGCCCAGGCATGGCAATGGCCTTCTTATCTTGGCCAAGAGCTGCTTCCACTGGTGCCTGACTTATACAAATAATATCCTCATCCTCAACATCCTCATTAGTGCCAGCATCAGCTGCACATATATTCCTCTCATCCTCTTGCAATTCCACGGTGGCATCCTCAATTTCTATGTCCTCGGCAATACTGCTCATCCCCACAACTACAGATGGAAAAGAAACTGTGGAGGGCGGCTTCTCTGAAAGGTCAGGCTTACACATAGAAATGCCACTTGTGGACCCACTTAGACTCTCCTCAGGGATTTCTGACATTTGTGTTTCAAAAAACACAGTTTGTTCGACTGCCTTATTGGTTTTAAATTTTTTCACACTTCTATAGTCTGATTGAAAAGGTCTTTTATCATCACGAGAGGCACAAGATGCCTCACTGACAGCTGCAGAACCACCACTCAGAAATAAAGGGCAAAGCCTGAGTCTTTCCTTGCCGCTACGTGTGGTGAATGGTATGTTGCCAATTTTCTGTTTCTCTGCAAAAGTAGTAGTCTTTAGAGGTTTTTTTTTTGTCTTTACCCCTGTAAAATCTAAATTTTTTGATTTCAGGTTCCCTAAGGTTTTAAAGCCTCTACGCCCTTGAGCATCAGCTTTAGATAAAAGTGATGGACTTCCAGCCGCTGCAATGCTAGCATTTACATGTTGTTTCTGCTCTAATCTCAGTTCATTCTCGTGATCCATATTACTTTATCACTATGAACTGGAGTCACAGAGCTTGTATACACACAGTGGGCTATGCCCTTTCACGGAGCTTGTATAATAGACACAGTGGGCTATGCCCTGTCACGGAGCTTGTATAATACACTCAGTGGGCTATGCCCTGTCACGGAGCTTGTATAATAGACACAGTGGGCTATGCCCTGTCACGGAGCTTGTATAATAGACACAGTGGGCTATGCCCTGTCACGGAGCTTGTATAATACACTCAGTGGGCTATGCCCTGTCACGAAGCTTGTATAATACTCAGTGGGCTTATGCCCTGTCACGGAGCTTGTATAATAGACTCAGTGGGCTATGCCCTGTCACGGAGCTTGTATAATAGACACAGTGGGCTTATGCCCTGTCACAGAGCTTGTATAATAGACACAGTGGGCTTATGCCCTGTCACGGAGCTTGTATAATACTCAGTGGGCTTATGCCCTGTCACGGAGCTTGTATAATAGACACAGTGGGCTATGCCCTGTCACGGAGCTTGTATAATACACTCAGTGGGCTATGCCCTGTCACGAAGCTTGTATAATACTCAGTGGGCTTATGCCCTGTCACGGAGCTTGTATAATAGACTCAGTGGGCTATGCCCTGTCACGAAGCTTGTATAATAGACACAGTGGGCTTATGCCCTGTCACAGAGCTTGTATAATAGACACAGTGGGCTTATGCCCTGTCACGGAGCTTGTATAATACTCAGTGGGCTTATGCCCTGTCACGGAGCTTGTATAATACACTCAGTGGGCTATGCCCTGTCACGGAGCTTGTATAATAGACACAGTGGGCTATGCCCTGTCACGGAGCTTGTATAATACTCAGTGGGCTTATGCCCTGTCACGGAGCTTGTATAATACTCAGTGGGCTTATGCCCTGTCACGGAGCTTGTATAATACTCAGTGGGCTTATGCCCTGTCACGGAGCTTGTATAATACACTCAGTGGGCTATGCCCTGTCACGGAGCTTGTATAATAGACACAGTGGGCTATGCCCTGTCACGGAGCTTGTATAATACTCAGTGGGCTTATGCCCTGTCACGGAGCTTGTATAATACTCAGTGGGCTTATGCCCTGTCACGGAGCTTGTATAATGCACTCAGTGGGCTATGCCCTGTCACAGAGCTTGTATAATAGACACAGTAGGCTATGCCCTGTCACGGAGCTTGTATAATACTCAGTGGGTTTATGCCCTGTCACGGAGCTTGTATAATAGACACAGTGGGCTATGCCCTGTCACGGAGCTTGTATAATACACTCAGTGGGCTATGCCCTGTCACGGAGCTTGTATAATAGACACAGTGGGCTATGCCCTGTCACGGAGCTTGTATAATAGACCCAGTGGGCTATGCCCTGTCACGGAGCTTGTATAATACACTCAGTGGCTATGCCCTGTCACGGAGCTTGTATAATAGACCCAGTGGGCTATGCCCTGTCACAGAGCTTGTATAATAGACACAGTGGGCTATGCCCTGTCACGGAGCTTGTATAATACTCAGTGGGCTTATGCCCTGTCACGGAGCTTGTATAATAGACACAGTGGGCTATGCCCTGTCACGGAGCTTGTATAATACACTCAGTGGGCTATGCCCTGTCACGGAGCTTGTATAATAGACACAGTAGGCTATGCCCTGTCACGGAGCTTGTATAATACTCAGTGGGTTTATGCCCTGTCACGGAGCTTGTATAATAGACACAGTGGGCTATGCCCTGTCACGGAGCTTGTATAATACACTCAGTGGGCTATGCCCTGTCACGGAGCTTGTATAATAGACACAGTGGGCTATGCCCTGTCACGGAGCTTGTATAATACACTCAGTGGGCTATGCCCTGTCACGGAGCTTGTATAATAGACCCAGTGGGCTATGCCCTGTCACGGAGCTTGTATAATAGACACAGTGGGCTATGCCCTGTCACGGAGCTTGTATAATAGACACAGTGGGCTATGCCCTGTCACGGAGCTTGTATAATACACTCAGTGGGCTATGCCCTGTCACGGAGCTTGTATAATACTCAGTGGGCATATGCCCTGTCACGGAGCTTGTATAATACACTCAGTGGGCTATGCCCTGTCACGGAGCTTGTATAATAGATACAGTGGGCTATGCCCTGTCACAGAGCTTGTATAATAGACACAGTGGGCTATGCCCTGTCAAGAAGCTTGTATAATACTCAGTGGGCTATGCCCTGTCACGGAGCTTGTATAATACACTGAGTGGGCTATGCCCTGTCACGGAGCTTGTATAATACTCAGTGGGCTTATGCCCTGTCACGGAGCTTGTATAATACACTCAGTGGGCTTATGCCCTGTCACGGAGCTTGTATAATAGACACAGTGGGCTATGCCCTGTCACAGAGCTTGTATAATAGACACAGTGGGCTATGCCCTGTCAAGGAGCTTGTATAATACTCAGTGGGCTATGCCCTGTCACGGAGCTTGTATAATACACTCAGTGGGCTATGCCCTGTCAGTTGTCATGGAGCTTGTATAATACAGTGAGTAGTAGAGTACACATACACACAGTGGGCTTATTATGCCCAGTCACAGAGCACACACAAGGGCTTATGCCCAGTAAAGTCACAGAGCACTGCCTACTCTAATCTATCTAACACTAGAACAGACAGCGCACTAGCTAACTACCTAACTACGCGTCACGCGAGAAATGGCGCCGACTGCCGGGCGCCGCGCCTTTTTATTGAGGCCGAACGTCACTCGGCTCTCGCGAGAATCCGACGCCGGACGGGTGACGTTCGGCCTCGAGGTGGAATCCGAGTCAGGCGGGAACACCCGAACTTGCGTTCGGGTGGACTCGGATTCCACCTGTTCGGAGAGGTTCGGATTCCTCAGAATCCGAACCGCTCATCACTAGTTACTACTGGCCTGCCCCTGTTACCACCTACAAATGGCCTCTCCTGTCACTCATTCCACTGGGCTGTCTATGCAGGGCGAGCAAGCACATTCCGATCGCTCGTACAACTTTGCGCATGCGCACTGTGAACTATATGCATGCGCACATTAGCGAACATCGTCTGCAACGAGCGGCCGCTTGCTAGCGAGCGGGTCTGAATCAGGCCCATAGTGCACAGAGTGAAGATGTTGTTGTAGTGAGGGTGGACAGTGTTGAGAAATTAGTAGGTAGGCTTAGGTTAATAGATCATTTTCTAAGGAGCATTTGAAGCATTGGAGGCTGGCGGAAACAGATTGGGCACAGGAGTGGGGTATGATACAGTTATCAGTGGGGAGATAAGTCAGTTGCTAGCACAGTGGAGAGGGTGGGAGGAAGTTTGGAGGGATATGAGGTTAGGCTTGTAGCTGAGGGTGAGGAGTTTGAATTGACATCTAAACTGAATAGGAAGCCACTGTGAGGATTGACAGAGATGGGAGGCAGAAACACAGCATTAAGAGAGGAAAATCTTGCTGTAGCCTTGAGGATGGACTGAGGGTCTCATTCAGACCTGCTCGCAAGCGCCGATGCGCTCGCAAGCGGGTCGATGTAGAGTCCCTGCACACGTGCAGCGGCAGCACTGTGCATGCGTAAGCCCCAGAGCGAGAGAGAAATTCTCTCGCTCCGGGGCTTACTACAAAAGGGACGGCTGTCGATGGTTTTCGACAGCTCGCACCGTTTTGTAGGTGGTGCGGGGGGGCGGCTTGCCAAATGGAGGCGTTCCCGACAGAATGCCTGCCATTTGGGGGCAGTCCCACTGACATCACTCTAGTAGAGCCGAAAGCTCACTGGGGCTTGCAGCAGACGAGACCCTACCACAAGGGTCTCGTCGCAAGCCCCAATGGTCGCGATGGTCTTGACCATTGCGACCATCAACCTGGCCGCTCGCTAAATCTGTGGGTGGTCACCCACAGCCTAGCGAGCGGCCAGGAGGCCGGATCAGAAAATAGATGTGGCCGCCCTCATTCAGAGCGAGCGCTCGCATTTTGCGAGCACCTCTGAATGAGGTCCTGAATGTATAATCCTGGCAATGTTGCAAAGGTGGAAATGACAGATTTGGATGAGGGGCTGAATATGGGGAGTGAAGGAGTAGGATAACAATTATATAGCAAACATGGGGCACAGGGGAAAGCTTAGTGTTGTCAATGGTAAGTGAAGAGAAGAGAAAATATAATGAGTTTTATTTTGGACCTTCAGAAAACATGGTAATATACTTGAGTACTTGGAACTGGACACACATTAGAGAAAAGAAAGAGAAAGAGAAAGGTTTGGGGAGGAGAGTTACATTTGGGTGTCAACAAGATCTATGTGGTAATGGAGACCTGGGGCTTGATTATCTGAGTCAAACGCAACGGCCCCAGAGGAGGTGTACAGAAATGAGACGCTATAAACCTCCTCCCTCTGATGTGTCTTTATCAGGTCACGACAAATAGCCCCTCTCTGAGCACTATGACCAGAGCATCATTCTCGCTCAAAATGTGTATCTTATTTGCATATAAATAAAACAACTAGGAGCAATCAAACTGCTAGATTACACTGATCAATCTGATGTGTAACATTTGTACATCTGTGTGCGACTGCGTCTGAATCTGTGTAAGAACTTAGAAGGGCTCCGATGCAGCGGCTGAAACTTTTTCACCTTTCCAAGTTCCATTGTACATCACCTGAGACTTTGTATATGTTTAAGACTACTTCCTGTGCAGTTAAAATCACAGCCCAGTTTCTCTAGTATATTGTGAGGGGGGTTTCACTACATCTGTGATGCGAACAAGATGCAAAATTTGATCGGTGTGGGACCCCAATAAATAGGTAGTGGGAGAGGAGGGCAGGAATATTTAGAGAAGGAACATCTGGGAAGGTAGGAAGTGACCCAATAGAGGATGGAATCATGAAAGTACGTGAAGTAAAGACAGGAGAGGGTGTTCCACAGTGCCAAAGGCTGCAGAGATGTCCAGTAGAATGAAGGATAAATGATCCTATGAGTTGGCAGAAAGTGGTGTGGACTAGATTGAAGACATTTTGGAGCAAGTTGAGAAGGGAGTAAGAGGCAAGGAAGGTGATTGCAGACTGACTGCCAGAGGCGTCACTAGGGTTGGTGTCACCCGGTGCTGTAATGCACGGTGACACCCCCACCCCCCCTCCACCAAAAAAAGAAAAAAAAAATTGGGACCAAGGTGTACAGCTCCACGAACTCTTCCCCCATACCAGTCCAGCAGTCACACTGTGCTCCTCACAGAATGCCAGGCGCACCTGGTGGGCGTGGCAATATTCTGGGTAGCAGTGCTTAACGTGGTCCTAGAGATGTGGTGGAACAACCCCCCTCCCCACGGCGATTTATCAAAAAAAGGTCAGCGTGCGCCTAAGGCGTGTAGCGCAAAAAAGGGGTGTGATCTTGAAAGAAAGGGACACGGTCATACAATACTATTCCCAATTCAAATTACGCCACAGTAGCACAATCTTATCCACATTACACCGCACATAGTGCTAGAGATTCACATTACACCATAAAGTAGTGTCCCTTATTTATGCTCTGACACACAGTAGTGCCCATTTTACACAATGACCACATTATTGACACTTACACACAATGCCCACAGTAGTAGTGCCTATAATTCAATGCCCCCAGTAGTAGTGCCCATTATGCAGTTCCCCCTTTATGCAATGCCCCCTGTAGTTGTGCCCAATATGCAATGCTTCCTGTATAAGAACCCATTATGCAATGCCTCCTATATTAAAGCCCATTATGCAATGCCTCCTGTATTAGAGCCCCTTACGCTGTGCCCCCAGTAGCTCCCACACACAGTAGGCTCAGTAGCACCCCTTATGCAGTGCCCCCTATAGTGCCCATATACAGTACCCCCAGTAGCACCCCTTATACAGTGCCCCTTATAGTGCCCTTATACAGTACCCCCAGTAGCACCCCTTATACAGTGCCCCCTATAGTGCCCTTACACAGTACCCCAGTAGTGCCCTTATACAGTACCCCCAGTAGCACCCCTTATGCAGTGCCACCTATAGTGCCCTTATACAGTACCTCAGTAGTGCCCTTATACAGTACCCCCAGTAGCTCCCATTATGCAGTGCCCCCAGACAGTAGTGCCCCATATGCTGTGCCCCCAGTAGTGCCCTTATGCAGTGGCCCCAGAACTCCCCCAGTAATGCCCCTTATGCTGTGCCCCTTCCCCTGTGCAATAATACTTACCTATCTTCAGGATATCCAGGCTGGCTTCCACCAGGAGGGTTCCGGGTGCGCACCTCCTTCTTCCTCCAGCATGCCGCGTGCATGATGACGTCACCACGGCCGGTGTCCAGAGCAACACACAGGCATATAGAGATGTTCTGTGCCTGTGTGTGGCTCTGGACGTCGGCCGCAGTGAGAGAACCAAGTGACCCCCGGCGGCGGCGTGCAGGGCCTTGGGGTCGTTGGTGGTGCAGAGGAGGAGGGTGTGCGGCCAGCAGGTGCGGTGCACGGGTCTGTATGCTGCTCTTTTGGTGTCACCCCCCGCACCCCCCTTCTGACGCCACTGCTGACTGCTGGAATAATTTGGAGGCAAAAAGAGTAGAGCGATTGGCCAATAGTTAGCAAGAGAGGCAGGATTAAGAGAAGATTTTATTTTTTATTTTTTGAAGATAGGTGACAAGAAGCCGAGAAGAAAATGTTATTGGAGAGGAAGAAGATGATGAAATGAACAAGGTGCTGACATGATTTGGAAGACAGGGTAGAAATAAGAAAATTAAAGTATGATTGTTTAGTGAGCAAGGGCAGAGCTGTATGATTAAGGAATGTAATTGAAGAGGAATAAGTCAACATGAGAATGAGATTTCCTCTAGCAGCAATTAGCAGTGCAAGAGCAGGTAATGCCATACATATTGCAGTTTAAAAGAGGGACCACCAAAAAAGGGGTGTGGTCTTGTGGGCAACTATAACCAGACTACAAGTATGGCAATAACTACAGTCAGGTGCATAAATATTGGGACATTGACAGAATTTTCATATTTTGGCCTCTATTCACCACCACAATGGCTTTGAAATGAAACAAACAAGATGTGCTTTAACTGCAGACTTTCAGATTTAATTTGAGGGTAATTACATCCAAATCAGGTGAACTGTGTAGGAATTACAATGGTTTCTATATGTGCCTCCCACTTTTTAAGGGGCCAAAAGTAATGGGACTATCAACTCAAAAGCTATTTCATGGACAGGTGTGGGCTATTCCCTCGTTATTTCATTATCAATTAAGCAGGTAAAAGGTCTGGAGTTGATTCTAGGTGTGACATTTGCATTTGGGATCAGTTGCTGTCAACTCAATATGAGATCCAAAGAGCTGTCACTATCAGTGAAACAAGCCATCATTAGGCTGAAAAATCAAAACAAACCCATCAGAGAGATAGCAAAAACATTAGGTGTGGCCAAATCAACTGTTTGGAACATTCTTAAAAAGAAAGAACGCACCAGAGAGCTCAGCAACACCTAAAGACCCGGAAGACCACGGGAAACAACTGTGGTGGATGAAAGAAGAATTATTTCCCTGGTGAAGAAAAACCCCTTCACAACAGTTGGCCAAATCAAGAACACTCTCCAGGAGGTGTCAAAGTAAACAATCAAGAGAAGACTTCACAAGAGTGAATATAGAGGGTTCACCACAAGATGTAAACCATTGGTGAGCCACAAAAACAGGAAGACCAGATTAGAGTTTGCCAAACAACATCTAAAAAAGCCATTACAGATCTCTAACAACATCCTATGGACAGATGAGACAAAGATCAACTTGTACCAGAGTGATGGGAAGAGAAGAGTATGGAGAAGGATAGGAACTGCTCATAATCCAAAACATACCACCTCATCAGTGAAGCATGGTGGTGGTAGTGTCATGGCGTGGGCATGTATGGCTGGCGATGGAACTGGTTCCCTTGTATTTATTGATGATGTGACTGCTGACAAAAAGCAGCAGAATGAATTCTGAAGTGTTTCGGGCAATATTATATGCTCATATTCAGTCAAATGCTTCAGAATTCATTGGACGGCGCTTCACAGTGCAGATGGACAATGACCCGAAGCATACTGCAAAAGCAACCAAAGAGTTTTTTAAGGTTAAAAAGTGGAATGTTATGCAATGGCCAAGTCAATCCCCTGACCTGAATCCGATTGAGCATGCATTTCACTAGATGAAGACAAAACTGAAGGGAAAATGCCCCAAGAACAAGCAGGAACTGAAGACATTTGCAGTAGAGGCCTGGCAGAGCATCACCAGGGATGAAACCCAGCGTCTGGTGATGTCTATGCGTTCCAGACTTCAGGCTGTAATTGCCTGCAAAGGATTTGCAACAAAGTATTAAAAAGTGAAAGTTTGATTTAGGATTGTTTAGTTTGTCCCATTACTTTTGGCCCCTTAAAAAGTGGGAGGCACATATAGAAACCGTTGTAATTCCTACACCGTTCACCTGGTTTGGATGTAATTACCCTCAAATTAAATCTGAAAGTCTGCAGTTAAATCACATCTTGTTTGCTTCATTTCAAAGCCATTGTGGTGGTGACTAGAGGCCAAAATATGAAAATTCTATCCATGTCCCAATATTTATGCACCTGACTGTATATTTGCATAATTACCATTACCAGTATCATTTGTGGGCAATGGAGGACTGGTGTAATATTATGCAATGATGATGAAGAACTAGCTAGCAACTTTTGATTGAATGATTGCATATTGACCCCTTCAGCTGATTAGCATCGCAGCTACTGCATATTATATAAAATTGTGGTGGCTTGTTCACATTACTTAGTTGACATTTCCATTTCATTTCATTTCATTTTGACTTGCAAAATTATACTTGGTTTTAATTATGTGGAAAATATAACTTTCGCTTTACATTAATAATACTGTCAAGACACCATTTTCTCTTCTGTATATGACGCTTAAATACATTATTGTATTGTTTACGAATAGGGTAATGCAACTTTGGCCTTTACAACTAATATTGTCAAGTCACATCTCTATACACACTTTAATTAAAGTGGCATTTATTTACATACCCAGCTAGTGTTGTATTAACTCTTTATTTTGAAAATACAAAATGTGCTTTCTTATCATATATTATTTTAATGAAAATTTAATATTTTAGTGTTAGTTCCCTGTGCAAATAGCTATCAGTATCATTTTGAATGTTAGCATTCCTCCACTGAGACAGGTTGCTCTTATCTACTGATTGTATTACATTCATGCAGCATAACCAAAAAGTGCTCCAGTACTAATAAGTGGTAATTAAACATACAAGTGACATTTCCGATTGAGGATGTAATTAATTAACCAATTAATTAATTTAAAAGTGCCTGATGTACTAAGGAGTTAATGTACTCTTCATCTCAGCACAATAAACATCTTCATCTTCCATAATCAACAATAAATAAAATGGAATTCACAGAAGATATTTTAGGTGTAATTTACTAACTGTGCCTTTATGCTCAAACATTCACAGGATTACATTCCCTGTGGGCAAAGGTAAAAATGTCCCTATAAAGATCATCCTACAGTCATTTTTGGGACATCTCTGACCCTAACTAGAATTAAGGTCCTGGTGTACACAAAAAAGGGTGTGGCCAAACCTAGTTGGGGATGTACAGTAGTGTCTTGTTCCCCAGGGCATGCGCAATGCTCACAAAGCTCTATGTTGTTCTCAACCACCTCACCCCTAAAAAGACAATAACATGGTTGCACGTGAAACTGGTGGCATATGTCTGTCATTATTTACCAAAGTCAGTAACATATTTTGAGGGAGCGGAGTTTAGGAAGCCTGGAAGTGCTGCAGGAGCCTCTGAGGATAGAGGACACTCCGTGATTGAGGGCCGCTGCTGCAAGGCCATGCTTGGAGCCGAGCCACCGTGAAAGAGCGTAAGTCGGAGACCTGTGGCTGCAGTGAGAAATACGGAGAGCTGCAGCAGGGAGATGAGCTGGTAAGTCATGCAGAGAAAGATGCTGGGGATGGACTGCAGGGAGGCTGACATGCTGAGACCGGGAGCTGGCACAAGAGGGACGCAGGCAAAGCAGAGTCACGCTGAACAGCACTTACCAGAGCAACATGGAACAGGTCTGTGTATTCAACCTCGATACAGTGTAATGTGCAGCTACTTCACAAATGTTCCTACTGAGTCCACCAGCTAATGGCCCTTACCTTCACCATTGTAGACCCTGCACATGGAGACTATGAGCCATTTACTGCAGAGACATAAATACATATTATATGTGATTGCATATATATATTTCAGTTATAGTGTATAACGGTCACAGCGTAGATTGCTGTTGGGCCTTTGAATCTCCTGCAAGTTCTGTTTTGCTAGCCAAGTGTCCAACAAAAAGGGTCAAGCTCGCAAGAACCAGGCTTCTGAGGACTTTCAGTCTCAGGTTGATCACAGCACAGTATTATCTTCATCATGATCTCCAATCCGGAAGTTAACTGTTGGCTATACCTCATTGTCTAATCCATTGTATCCAGTACTCGTCCAGGCTGTTGGATATCCTGCCTATGGGCCTGATTCAGAGCCGGACGCAATTAGCGCTCGCTCGTCCAGAAAATAGGGGTGGCTATTCAAATGAACCGTTCGCTCTTTGCGGTCTGTTCACGCCTCTAGGTCTGAACGAGCGAACAAAACTTGTGGTCATTTTTTGGAAAAATACGCCCCCTGGCCGCTCGCATCCTACGTCATGTCCGCTATTTATTAGATTAATCGAATACATCAACCAGGGTATGAACTGCTCGCTATTCTTGTGGTTGGTTTTTGCTACCACAATTTTGCGAGCAGTTCTGGCTATAAAATAACCCAGTGACGTGGTCAATGACGCTGCTGTATTAACTATGCACACCCTTAAAACGCCCGTTTTGACCTTTAAGCACGCCTGCGTTCGGATCTCCACTCCCTGTTTTCAAGTACCTTCCCCCGTTACCACCAACATACACCTCCTCATGTCACTCAAATTATCAGGCATTCGCTATTTTGCGAGCACATGAATTTCGACCGCACTGACTGGTTCGCGCATGCGTATAACGATCCGTACGCATGCGCAGTTGGGCAAACATCGCTCGGAGCGAATGAGCGGCCGCTTACGAGCGGCTCTGAATCAGGCCCTATGCCCAATCAAGTCGTACTTGTTTTTCTGTACCATCTGTCTCTAAGAAAAACACCGTAATTCTTCCTTTGGACATGCATTCTAGCTCAGATAACAACTCTGAAGCCGATGAGTTTCCTTTGCTTGAGGGTACTATCAGTTTAGATAACGTATTTGGACTTACTTTGGTCAGACTTCTGCAATCCCACAAGATGATGTCTTGACGGAAATCTTCAGTCTGCCTAGTCAATCTGTTTTCTTGTTCTATGCTCAGTTCCTCTTTGTCGTGTTGGGGTGAACGGAGTCCATCCTAAAGGGGGGGGTACTGTTACATGTTTGCGGCTCTCTGTCTGATTGGCTCTCAGCCGCTGTCTAGCAACTTAGATGCCGCTGCAGCTCTGTCCTGGCTGTATCCTAGCTACTTGGATACTGGCTGCTTCGTGCAGCAGCCCACCTGTTTGGAATCTGTCATTACCTGACTCCAGTGGCGTAACTAGGGTATTTGGAGCCCAGGACAAGATGAAAAATTGATCCCCCCCCTACGTGCGTGTGATGAAAAAGTGGGAGTAGCCTCATGCCACAAGGGACATGGCCACATAAAATGGAGGCATGTCAACATGACACACCACCGTTTCTCGTCACTCTGGGAACATTCCTTTCCATTCCATATGCACCTTAATGCCCCCAGTAGTAGTGCCCCTCTTGCAAATGGCCACTGTAGTAGTGCCCCTTATGCAATGTCCCCAGTAGCAGTGCCCCATGTTGTAGTGCCACTTATACAGTGCCCCCAGTAGTGCACCCTTACACAGTTCCCCTAGTAGTGCCATATACAGTACCCCCAGTAGTGGTCCCCCCTATGCAGTGCCCCCAGTGGTGGCCCACTTTATGCAGTGCCCAAGTAGTGGCCCCCTGTATGCAGTGCTCCCAGTAGTGCCCCTTATACAGTGCCCCCAGTAGTGGTCCTCATTATGTAGTGCTCCCGGTAGTGGTCCTCATTTGGAGTGCCCCTTACATATACACAATCACAGACACAAACAACAGCAAAAAAAAAACACTTACCTGAATCCCCGCTCCTGTGCCCGCTGCCGTCCACTCCTCCATCCTCCCGGGCTGCTGGGAACTATGGGAGAGATGTCTCTCCCATCACCCACTGCATGAGCTGGAAGGAGGAGCTCATGAGTGAGCTCCAGCCCGGCGTCAGCAGTGAGCGCAGCAGCCAATGAGAGTCTGCTAACACAAAGACACTGTCACCAGGTAGTACGAGTGTACTACATGGTGCCGGCGGCGGGGTGTTTATTTTACTGTGTAGTGCGCTCACTGCGGTCCGCACTACACTAACTGAAACAGACCTGGACCACGGCTGGCGTTGCCTCCCCTCGCATCGCCGGTGTAATGGTGCCCAGGGCACAAGCTCCGGCCGACTCCCACCAGTTACGCCGCTGCCTGACTCCAGCCTGATGACTCCAGTCGATGGTGGGCCAGTGCGTATGTGCGGCTTGTGCATTGCGTGTGCGCAAGCCCCGGAGCGAGTGCAAAAAGCACTCGCTCCGGTGCTCGCAAAAAACAGGGTGGATGTCGATGTTGATCGACAGCTCGCCCCGTTTTGTAGGCGAGGAGGGGAGGTGGCTGGGCAAAAGGAGGCGTTCCTGCAGGAACGCCTGCCATTTGTTGGCAGCCCTACTGTCATCACTCGTGATGTCAGTAGGTGGACTTCCAGCTCTATTAGAGCTTGCGGCAGCGAGACCCTACCGTAAAGGTCTCGTCGCAAGCCCGATGGTCGCGATGGTCTTGACCATCACGACCATCACCTGGCCGCTCGCATAAGCTGTGGGTGGCCGCAACTTAAAAAACAAGTGCCCACCCTGATTCAGAGTGAGCGCTCTCTTTTTGCCAGCAGCTCTGAATCAGGCCCACCGTACATATGTTTAATATAGACTCTTTAAAGCTGGCTACATATGGTACGATATGTAGCCGGCAATGCGATGACCGATCCGACGGCTGACTTATAGGGCAGTCCCCACACACGGATCGATTCGCTGCCTGACCGCCCGATATGTCGGCACCCACCCCTGCTGCATAGGGCTGCATGGGATTGTACATCACTTCTCCAGATCTCTTGTACAGCATGAAAGATCTGGAGGAGCAATGAACGATCCCACGGGAGCGCGAACTGGCCGATATATCATACGAACACACATGGAACAATATAATAATAAGAATAATTATTATTATTATTTTATTTATATAGCGCTTTTCTCCCATAGGACTCAAAGTCGCTTTACAGACATCAGAAAACATGGTACATTGTACAAGAATTTGGTGTTGCAAAAAATAGAAAACCACACAGAGATAATTCAAATTAACGGAAACTTAGAGAGCACAATAAGCATATTGTAGGGTTGGTGCAGACATTTTGGGAAATAACTTACATGGGTTATATTTTCCACCCACAAAGGTACCAAATGAGGCAGCCGTCTTGGGTGCACTACGTAGGATTACCCTGGGTGGAATAGGTTACGCCTAGAAGAAATTACACAAAATGGGCGGTTGCCGCATCCTAACACTAGGAGTAGGCCATAATAGTCAGGTCCATGTATTTTTCATCCCATCCATGAGTGTACCGGGTGAGGCAGCCGTGGTGGGCGCACTAGGAAGGTTGCACTGTGGGTGATAAACCATACAAGGACCCAAGGAATATATGGGAAAAGTGACACATGTGTGGCAGTATGATATACCCTGTGTGAATAGATCCACATTAAGTACATCCTGCCCATGGAGATATAGCACACCAGTATTTTATATAGTGGGGTGGAAGCAGGGCTGGATTAAGGCTTGTGGGGGCCCCAGGGCAACGTAGCTGTGGGGGCCCCCTTCAAGCCACACAGACCCGAACCTACCCCCCAGAAAACCCCACACAAAGACACTACTCACACAGACACATAAACAGTATACACACACTAACACATATATACACATTTACACATACATACACAGTATGCACACCAACACATATGTACAATATCACATACGGGATACGTTTAGGAAGCCGGCGGCCGCAATACCGACCGCCGGCTTCCCGAATTCTCTATCCCGCCTAGGGTTAAATGACAGGCATGTAAAACCTAGACACCTGTCATTTTCCCGACGCCAGGAGACAGGCGCTCGGCATCCCGATCAAAGGGATGCCGGGCCCCGTGAGCGGACAGCTGTGGGGGGGGGAGGGTTAGGTTTATGGCACCCGGGGGGAATAAGGGTTAGGTACCCCCCAGGAGGGTTAGGGTTAGGCTAGGGGGAGGGAGGGTTAGGGTTAGGCACCCCCAGGGGTGATTTAGGGTTAGACACCCCCCCGGGGGATTTAGGATTATGCAGCGGGTAAGGGGGGTTAGGGTTAGGCACTTAGAGGGGGGAGGTTAGGTTTAGGCACTTGGGGAGGTTAGGGTTAGGCACCCCTAAGGAGGGTTAGGGTTAGGGGGGTTGGTTAGGTTAGTTTATACTTACTTTAGGGACGATCGGGATTTCCTGCGCTGTCGTGCTTCTGCTGCCGGGCTCTACTGTTTTGTCGGGCTGCCGCAGCCGGGAATCGAACTGCCGGTCATGCGGCAGCCGGGATCCCATACCGAATGCATCACATACATACATACATACATACTGTACGTACATACACACACTAAAACAGTACACTTACACTTGAAGCAGCAGCAAGTTGCAAAAGGACCCGGCCGGCACCTCCTCAATTCGTTAGGCTCTGCCCCCCACGATTAATGACGTGATTCACGGGGATATGGGGGCGGGGCTTGCCGCATTGGCTCTGCTCCCAATGCAGCCAGCTGAGGCATCGGCGGGGTTCGGAGGGATCTATTCACAGTAAATCTGGCCCTCTCTCTCTCCATTAGACAGCTGATGCAGCTGCTGCATGCAGTCTGTCGAACAGCGCGGCTCCAGAGCCTCTACCCGGGAATAGGTGCCGCTGGATGCTTGTTCTCGGCAGGGTCACATCGACCCTGTGTGGGGGCCCCTCTGTTTGTGGGGGCCCAGGGACGACCCCTCCTTAATCCGGCCCTGGGTGGAAGTACATTTTACAAAACAGGGAATAGTAAACAGGGGCGCCGAGAGGGAGGGGGAGCAGGTACATATTACCCGGGCCAGGGCTTGCTGCAGGGTCCGGCACCACTCCCCCTATCTCTTAAGTCACAGCAGCCCAGCACATGCTGCTGTGTGCTGGGCTGCGTTGGGAGACTGCTCGCAGCAGCCAGAGCAGTCTCCTATGCCTATGGTGGGAGCGATCATGCTGATCGTGCCCCCTATTGGCTGTGCGCCAGGTTGAGGGGCACACAGCGCCCCCTCCCCAGCATGCAGCGCCGCTCCACGGCACTGAAAAAAGTCTTTTTTTTCTAAGGGGGGATGGCCACGCCTCTCATGATTAGGCCCTGCCCCCTGCCACCTGGGCATGGCGCGGTTCTCGTCAACCCTGATAGTAAATACTGCAAACAGTGCTGCAGTTCCGGCATGACACATACGGGTGAATGAAACATTTGAAATATGAAATGCACTGAATTAATAGATCCATGTGTTTGTTCACCCTGCCCATATATCAGCGTTATCGTTCCAATCCATCGGATCGGCCGCTATATCGCTTCGTGTGTGGGGCCCTTTGGGGAATTGTGAATCGTAAAACTGAACACACATATGACCTGAATAAAGTGAGATTACCTCAGGCCAGTAGAGTGGGAAATTTCCTTTTAACATAATTTGCACAGAAAAAATAGATCTTGGCAACATTGTTAGCAAACAGCAACATTTGTTTCAATGATAGGAAGCTAACAGTTGTAGGAGTCATAGTAAGCTGGGGGATAAGCAGTGCGAATAAAGTTATTGAAATTAAATATTGCTAAGACTTACTACATACGGGATATAAGTGAATTAAATCAAAGCATTGTCAAGTGGCAGCAGGTTTTACCTAGACCAATTAACTAATAGAATAAACTAAGAAATTACAGTATTTCACAAAATGGTCAGGACGATCTGGACAAACTTGATACTTTAATAAACCAATGAATGGTTAATAAGTAAGTGAAATAAAATGATACAAATAAACACAGAGTAGGATAAATTAATACATTTTATTCACTTGTCTTTTCTTATAGCACTCTTTATTCTAATCTTCATATCCTCTATATGGTTTTTAAATATTTCGCTCTGGTCCTAACCCTTATGGTCCTGAGTAGATCATTTTGGGTTATGATTTTTTAGACAAGATACTTAATAAAAGTTACATTTTATATTCCATACACACACCAAAAAAAATGAAACATATTGAGATCAGTCAATGTGCACCATTCCTAAAAGACAACACTTTCTTTATGTATGATTACCTGTTGTCGCATATTGGAAGAACCCCCACCAAATATATTGATTGTTAAAGATAATAAATACGGTGTCAGGACTGCGACTATTTCAGTACATAAAGATAGATTACTTTTTCCAAGATTCCCTTGTGGTCGTTGGAGGAGCTATCCTGCTTGCTGGCATTCTTCACATACAGGGGATAGAGGGCCTGATTCAGAGCCGCTCATAATCGGCCGCTCATTCGCTCCGAGCGATGTTCGCACATCTGCGCATGCGCCAACCAGTCATTGCGGTCGGAAATCGTGCGCTCGCAAAACAGCGAGGGCTTGCTAATTTCAGTGACAGAATGAGGCGTTTGTAGGTGGTAACAGGGGAAGGTGCTTGGAAACAGGGAGTGGAGATCCGAATGCAGGCGTGTCAAACGGTCAAAACGGGGGTTTTAAGGGTGTGCATAATTAACATAGCAGCGTCATCGACCACGTCACTTGGTTGTCTTTTAGCCTGAACTGCTCGCATGATTGCGGTAGGAAAATGCTACCACAAGAATAGCGAGCAGTTCATACGCCTTTTGATGTACTCGTTTAATCAAATAAATAGCGGAGATGACGTATGATGCGAGCGGCCAGGGGACGTCTTTACAAAATAGCGAGCGCATGTTTCGGATGCTCGCTCAGACATAGAGGCGTCAACAGACCGCAAAGAGCGAGCGCTCAATTTAAATAGCCAGCCCCTTTTTCTGAACGAGCGAGCGCAAGTAGCGTCCGGCTCTGAATGAGGTCCAGAGAGTTAAAGTGATCATCTGTTTCCAAGGTGTTGTCAGGTTGTGGGATTCCTAGATTGCTCATTATTTCAAACCTGATTTCATTTGGGTCACATGTTCTGAACTTCCTATGGATCACAGACCTCTAGTATAAAGCCTGTTACTAACTGTGTCTCAGTGTCTGTGCAACATTACTTTCAGGTCTTTCTTGGACTCCTACCAGATTCCTGCTGTGCCTGTGGGTTGCTGTGGACTTTGCTATATCTCCGCTCATGTTCCAGCTAGACTTCTGATGCCAGTTACCAGCCGCACTACAGAGCTCAGCATAGCCATAGCCATTGCCTAAGTATTGCTTTCTGCTCCACTGCTGTGGTTTTACCTTTTGCTGCACTATTTACTTTGCCTGTTGTCTCTTACTCCTGTGGACATTGAACCCATCTTCCTTACAGTTGTCAACTGCACCATTACAGTTATCATCACCGCATCGCGGGGCTCAACCCCATTCTGGATTCTAGTCACACCGCAGGGCTCAACCCACTTCCGGAACCACACCGCTTCACAGGGCTGAACCCTGCTTCAACCTTCATTGCATCGCGGGGCTCAACCCCGCTCCGGAATCTAGTTACACTGCAGGGCTCAACCCTATTCCGGGACCTCACCGCATCACAGGACTCAACCCTGCTCCGACCTCACCGCATCACAGGACTCAACCCTGCTCTGACCTCATCGCATCACAGGACTCAACCCTGCTCCGACCTCATCGCATCACAGGGCTAAACCCTGCTCCGATCTCACCACATCACAGGGCTCAACCCTGCTCCGATCTCACCACATCACAGGGCTCAACCCTGCTTCAACCTCACAGCATCACAGGGCTCAACCCTGCTCCATCTTTCACCACATCACAGGGCTCACTCTGCTCCGGATCTCCATCACTACAGGGTTCCACACTGGTGAAGCTCCTCTATACCATCCTGAGGTGTTAGCCTCATACTGGACTCGGGGTTCCCTACCGTATTAGCTCTTCTGTGTTAAAGACTATATATGGGGGTTTCCTCCTATACTCATTATTGCTTATGTGAACCTCTGTGTTGTTGAGACTTTATTTGAGACGTTGCTATTATATTTTTCCTATGAATAAATTCTATTTACTTTTATTCCGTGCTACCGAGATTTCATGAAACGGTCATTCCTAAAGCCACCCCAGTTTATTGTGCCTAGTAGGCCTGCCTCCTCCCAGGAGTCTCAAGTGTCGGCAGTCGTGACAGTTTGCACAGACCTAAAAATGAATCCGGATCTGGAACAGGCTACTGGGGTACAGGTGATTCAGGGTTTGACCGCTCGTTTGGAAGTACAGGAAAACACTCAAGTTCAAGTTTTGCAATGTCTACAGGATCTTTCCACACGTCTTGATAAACTTAAGATTCCTGTTGCAAGTACATCAGGGGTTTCTGCTTCTCATTTACGTTTACCGACTCCTACCTCTTATGATGGTAATCCAAAAACATGTAGAGGATTTCTCAACCAATGTGAGATTCATTTTGAAATATTACCTCAAAGTTTTACCACCTCTCATGTTAAAGTGGCTTATATTATGTCATTATTGTCTGGTGCTGCTCTTGAGTGGGCTCTCCTTTATGGGAATGAAATGATGCCTTAATGTCTAATTACCAAGCTTTTGTTTCTACTTGTTTTGTTTCTACTTATATTTGATGAACCTGGAAGATCAGTGGCCACGTCTGTGGATATTTTGCGAGTAAAGCAAGGAAAAGCTCCAGTTGGTCAGTATGTGGTTCGTTTTCAAACTATAGCCGCAGAACTTAATTGGAATAATGAGGCATTAAGAGCAGCATATTGGAATCGTCTCTCTGAGAGACTTAAAGATGAGTTGGTGACTCGGGATCTTCCTGAGAATTTGGATGAGTTAATTTAATTGACTATTAAAATTGATCTGCGTATGCGAGAACGAGGGGGTCAGAGGAGTCACTCTGAGTGTTCTAAAAGTTCTTTTCCCCAGTCTCGCTCTTTTCATAGTACATCTGATGAGCCTATGCAAATTAATAAAGCTAAATTGTCTGAAGTTGAGAAGCAGCGTAGGAGGCGTTCTAATTTGTGCTTGTATTGTGCATCCTCAGAACATTGCTTGGCTAAATGTCCAATAAGGCCGGGAAACGATCGTCCCTAGTTGATGGAGGGGAAGTCAAGCTAGGGATACTATCTATAGTTTCCCCCAAAAAGGATTGTTTAATTTCTGTGAGCATTCCTGATTTTTGTTCTTCGTGTCAAGAGTTTTCTGCATTACTAGGTTCTGGAGCAGCTGGCAATTTTATTTCATTGTCTTTGGTTCAGAAATTCCTGTTGTCAAATTAACCTGTTCTTTTTCCCTTTCTGCAGTTAGTGGGACTAGAATTTCTAATGGATATGTTATGCATCAAACAAAGTCTATGAAGTTGAGGGTAGGAGCTTTGCATGAAGAAAGTTTTGAGTTTTTGGTATTACCCATTTCTATGTATGATATAGTTCTTGGTTTACCATGGTTAACTCTTCATAACCCTCATATTGATTGGACTTGTTCTCAAATTCTTTCTTGGAGTCCTAAATGCAAATTAAATTGTTTGATACCTGTGGTACGATTGGCTGAAATTAAAGTAGATGTTCCACCTTCTCTCCCACAGCATTATCATGAATTTGCTGATGTCTTTTCTGAGCAGGCGGCAGATGAACTTCCAACGCATCGTCCCTGGGATTTTCCTATTGAACTTATTCCTGGTAAAATGCCACCCAAAGGTTGAGTATACCCTCTCTCTGTTCCTGAGACTCAAGCCATGTTGGAATATGTGCAAGATAACCTACGAAAGGGGTTTATTAGGCCTTCTTCATCTCCCGTTGGAGCGGGCTTCTTTTTTGTAAAGAAAAAAGATGGTGGTCTTCGTCCATGTATCGACTTTAGGGGTCTAAATGAGATCACGGTAAAAAATAAATATCCTTTGCCTCTCATTACGGAATTGTTTGACAGAGTTAAGGGTTCTCGACTGTTTACCAAACTTGATCTAAAGGGAGCTTACAACTTGATCAGAGTTAAAGAGGGTGATGAGTGGAAAACTGCGTTTAATACGTGAGATGGCCATTATGAAAACCTTGTCATGCCTTTTGGTTTATGTAATGCTCCTACAGTGTTCCAGGAGTTTGTGAATGAAATTTTCCGAGATATACTTTATCAGTTTGTTATTGTTTATCTTGATGATATTTTAATTTTTTCCAGGAATCTTTCTGATCATCGTACCCATGTTAAAGAGGTATTAAGTTGTCTTCGAGCTAATAAGCTTTATGGTAAGATCTCCAAGTGTGTTTTTGAAGTCCATGTGATACCCTTTTTAGGGTATATCATTTCCAGTTCCGAACTTCAGATGGACCCTGAGAAGTTAAAGGCTATTCAAGATTGGGTTTTGCCCACTTCATTAAGGTCTATTCAGTGATTTGTAGGCTTTGCCAATTATTACAGAAAGTTTATCAAAGCATTTTCAATGATTCTAGCTCCAATTACTGCTATGACAAAAAAAGGGACTAATCCCAAACTGTGGTCCCCCGAAGCATTGGATGCCTTTCAGACTCTCAAAGATGCATTTTCCGTGGCCCCCATTCTAATTTAACCTGATGTTGAGAAGCCATTTATGCTAGAAGTGGATGCCTCCACTTATGGAGTTGGGGATATTTTGTCTCAAGTGGCTGCAGATGGAAGAACAATGTCTTGTGGATTCTTTTCACAAAAGTTTTCTAGTGCTGAGAGTAATTACTCCATCGGGGACCAAGAGTTGTTAGCTACTAAGTTAGCTTTGGAGGAATGGAGATATTTATTAGAAGGCGCAAAGCATCCTGTTACTATTTTTACAGACCATAAAAATCTGTTGTATTTGAAAACTGCCCATTGTCTGAACCCACGACAAGCTCGTTGGGAACTCTTTTTTTCTCGTTTTGATTTTGTCCTCAGGTATCGTCCAGGTTCATTGAATAAAAACGCAGATGCACTTTCACGCTCAATGTTGAAAGAGAAAGAACAAAATGAGGATCAAAGGTACCCTATAATAAACCCTCTGGCTTTTTCTTCAATTTCCATCTCTCCTGATCCTCCTCTTGGGAAGATATTTGTGGCACCAGAGTTACAAGGTAAACTTCTTTCCTGGGCTCATAATTCTCATTTCTCTGGACATCCAGGGGTTCTTAAACTGTACTCACTTTTGCAATGTTCCTATTGGTGGTCTTCCATGAAAAAAGATGTCCAAGAGTTTATACGTTCTTGTTCTAAGTGTGTACAACATAAGTCCTCCCGGCAGTCTCCAGCTGGTCCTCTCCATCCACTACCCATTCCCACCCAACCATGGACCCATCCTTCCATGGATTTTATTACAGATCTTCCCGAGTCTAGGGGGTGTACAGTTATTTGGGTAGTGGTGGATTGTTTTACCAAGATGGCTCATTTTTGTCCTTTGGCTCAACTTCCATCAGCCCCCAAATTAGCATAAATATTTATCAAAGAGATATTTCGTCTTCATGGACTTCCTTCTGAGATAGTGTCTGATCGGGGTGTTCAGTTTGTTGCTCAGTTTTGGAGGGATTTATGTTCATCACTGCAAATTAAATTACAGTTTTCTTCTGCATATCACCGTCAGTCAAACGGACAAACCGAAAGAGTGAACCAGGAGTTGGAGACCTGAGACCTTCTTGAGAATGTATATTTCTTCTTCTCAAGATGATTGGATGGATTTCTTGCCTTGGGCTGAGTTTGCTGATAACTTTCATTATTCATCTGCTACAGGTGTAAGTCCTTTTTTCACCAATTCTGGTCAGCATCCTCAAGTTCCTGAGCTTCAATCAATTCCTACAGTGGAAGTTCCAGCAGCCAAAGCTACCCTCCAACATTTTTCTGGAATTTGGAGACAGGTACATAAGTGTCTTAGGAAAGCCTCTCATAATTATAAGGTCTTTGCTGATGGAAAACGTTCGGCTGTTCCTAAATATTCTGTTGGGGATCGCGTCTGGTTGTCTACTAGAAATCTTCGACTTAAAGTACCTACTAAGAAGTTTGCTCCCTGGTATATTGGTCCTTTTCGTATTATAAAAATTATCAACCCAGTAGCAAATAAGTTACAGTTGCCTCCAACTATGTGTGTACCTTACTCCTTTCATGTCTCCTTGCTTAGACCATTGATACTTAATCGATTTCATGACAGCTTGCCTAAAGTACCTCCCATAACAACTGCTCGAGGTGTGGAGTTTGAGATCGATAAGATTCTGGATTCACGTAAGCATCAAAATCAGTTACAATACCTTGTTGACTGGAAGGGTTATGGCCGGAGGAGAGATCTTGGATTAAAGACTCCGATGTCCATGCTCCTAAGTTGATATGTAATTTTCATGCTAAATTCCCTGTAAAACCTGGTGGGTTTCGGAGACCACCCAAAAAGGGGGGGGTACTGTCAGGACTGCGACTATTTCAGTACATAAAGATAGATTACTTTTTCCAAGATTCCTTTGTGGTCGTTGGAGGAGCTATCCTGCTTGCTGGCGTTCTTCACATACAGGGGATAGAGAGTTAAAGTGATCATCTGTTTCCAAGGTGTTGTCAGGTTGTGGGATTCCTAGATTGCTCAATATTTCAAACCTGATTCCATTTGGGTCACATGTTCTGAACTTCCTATGGATCACAGACCTCTAGTATAAAGCCTGTTACTAACTGTGTCTCAGTGTCTGTGCAATGTTACTTTCAGGTCTTTCTTGGACTCCTGCCAGATCCCTGCTGTGTCTGTGGGTTGCTGTGGACTTTGCTATATCTCCGCTCATGTTCCAGCTAGACTTCTGATGCCAGTTACCAGCTACACTACAGAGCTCAGCATAGCCATTGCCTAAGTATTGCTTTCTGCTCCACTGCTGTGGTTTTACCTTTTGCTGCACTATTTACTTTGCCTGTTGTCTCTTACTCCTGTGGACATCGAACCCATCTTCATTACAGTTGTCAACTGCACCGTTACAGTTATCATCACCGCATCGTGGGGCTCAACCCCATTCCGGATTCTAGTCACACAGCAGGGCTCAACCCATTTCCGGAACCACACCGCTTCACAGGGCTCAACCCTGCTTCAACCTTCATTGCATAGCGGGGCTCAACCCTGCTCCGGAATCTAGTTACACCGCAGGGCTCAACCCTATTCCGGGACCTCACTGCATCACAGGGCTCAACCTTGCTCCGACCTCACCACATCACAGGACTCAACCCTGCTCTGACCTCATCGCATCACAGGGCTCAACCCTGCTCCGATCTCACCGCATCACAGGGCTCAACCCTGCTTCAACCTCACAGCATCACAGGGCTCAACCCTGCTCCGTCTTTCACCGCATCACAGGGCTCACTCTGACTCGGATCTCCATCACTACAGGGTTCCACCCTGGTGAAGCTCCTCTATACCATCCTGAGGTGTTAGCCTCATACTGGACTCGGGCTTCCCTAGCATATTAGCTCTTTTGTGTTAAAGACTATATATGGGGGTTTTCTCCTATACTCATTATTGCTCATGTGAACCTCTGTGTTGTTGAGACTTTACTTGAGATGTTGCTATTATATTTTTCCTATGAATAAATTCTATTTACTTTTATTTCGTGCTACCAAGATTTCATGAAAATATCATTCCTAAAGCCACCCCAGTTTATTGTGCCTAGTAGGCCTGCCTCCTCCCAGGAGTCTCAAGTGTCGGCAGCCGTGACTTATGGAGTTTATGTTTATGAAAGTTCTAAGCAAAATGTACACATGAACATAATATATAGTGTGCAGATGTATCTTTGTACTTCTTTTTGAGACACAAGGGGGCCTGGGGGTCGAGAGATGCAGAGATTCCTGGAGAGACACAAAAGGGCCTGGAGATGGAGAGACAAAGGGGGACTAAAAATGGTGAGATGCAGGGGGGCTTGGAATGACACAGGGGGCCAAAAGATATGCATGGGGGACTGGTGATGGAAATATGCAGGGGGGCCTGGAGAGACACAGGGGACCTGGAAAGATGCAGGGAGGCCTAGAAATGGAGAGACAGAGTTGGGCCTTGAGAGATGCAGAGAGGCCTTGAAAGATGCAGTGGGCCTGGAGAGACACAAGGGGGTCCGGGGGTATAGCTACACAGGGGGCTTTGAAGAGACACATGGGGGCCTGAAGAGACACAGGAGACCTGGAGAGATGCAGGGCCTGGAGATGATGTAAAGACACAGGGGAGCCTGGAGATGAAAAGACACAGGGGAGACCTATAGAGACATAGTGGGCCTGTAGAGACATAAGGGGGTATGGGGATTAAGAGATGCAGGGGGGCTGGAGATGCAGAAACACAGAGGGGCCTGGAAATGGAGAGACACAGGGGGACCTGTGGATGGAGAAATGCAGGGGGTCCTGGAGAAATACAAGGGAGCCTGAAGATGGAGATAAGCAGGTAGGCCTGGAAAGATGCCAGGGGGCTGGAGAGACACAGGGGACCTGGAGAGATGCAGAGGGATCTGGAGATGTAGAGATGCATGGGGTCCAGAAGAGACACAGGGGTACAAATGGAGAGATGCAGGGGGCCTGGAGAGAGACACAAGACCTGGAGAGACACTGGGCTTACATTCAGAGAGACACGGGGGGGCTGGAGAGACACAGGCAGACTGTAGCTAAACTGAGAGACACAGGGAGCATATGACTGGAGAAACACATGGGGAGGGGGAAAGTGCCAGAGAGGCATCGGGGGAGATAGTACTAGAGAGGCACAGTAGGGAATAGTGCTGGAGATGCACAGGGGCAGTGGTAAGAATGGGGGACAGTAATGTTCATTAAGACATATTACTGATACAAATGGTACCAAATTAACAAATAGTTTAAAAATATAAAATTATTTGATCAGGGAATTTCACATTTTGCCCTGCACAAAAACTTCTGTTACTATGTATTATCTAGTTAAACCTCAGTTATATGATGATAACATATCAATGGATGTAAATCTTCTCTAACTCTTTAACAGATCCCTCTGGTTCAGTGGTTCCCAAACTGTGTGCCGTGGCACCCTGGGGTGCCTCAGTGCACTTGCAGGGGTGCCTTGGGTTGGTGGTCCAGTACCAAGTAAAATTAATTTTATTCAGTGTGATATGCAAAACCAGTGCTACTGGCTGCCAATCAAAGAATGTGTGGACAAAAAGAAGTCCAGCCCTGTTAATCACCACATAACAGAACCTAAGGGAGACATAGAAGCACAATTCACTTCATTTAATTTTTTTGCAGAATTTCTCAATAAGAAACATTTGGCTCAGGGGTGCCATGGAAAAAATTCTGATATTCTAGGCTGCCGTGAGTCCAAAAAGTTTGGGAACCACTGCTCTGGTATGTGTGAGTGGTGCCCATCATTTAATGGAAGACCTATGAATACTGCTGATTTATTTCAAAAGGATTTCTAAAATAAAAAAAAATATTTAAGTTTGATGCTTGTTGCCAGTTGCACCAATCAGAACTTCCATTCCATGATCTAATCATGGAAACCTTTTCAACCATCCAGATATACACAATTTAGAGTAATTTTGAGCATCAGCTAAATCCTATAATAAAAATTTATCTCATAAATTGAAGCACTGCTGATTTGCTCATCAGTACCGCTGAGCTATTTCTTTACGTAGCATTTCACTAAGTAGACACATTTTTTCAATTGCATAATTATTCCAAGATTGGTGAGAAAAAGCAGATCATTTAAGACCACAACCTGGATGGCATCTAATCTTATATATGTTAGAGGTATATTTATTTATTGCTACTATTTTAATACACCTTATAAATAGGAAATTGAGTAGTTATCCAGACGAGATGGATAACTATTTTATGTAATTATGTATTAATGCCGATACAGTACTGATTGGTACCGATACAGTACTTACACAATTAGATACATGAAGTAAACATGACTTACTGGAATTATCTCAGATGCCTGTTGCGGGTTTACATATGTTACAGCTATACATTGAATCCAACAGCTTCACAAGTGTTAGTGCATGTAGGGTAAAAAAATGTTCCAATGTTACAGAACAATGTGAGTGCAGGCCCTGATTCAGAGCCGGACGCTCTGACAGAGCGCTCGCTCTGAATCAGGTCCGTCCTTCTTGATTTTTGACCACCCACAGCAATAGCGAGCGGCCAGGAAGATGGTCGCGATGGTCTTGACCATCGCGACCATCGGGCTTGCGACCAGACCCTTGTGGTAGGGTCTCGTTGCCGCAAGCCCTAGAGTGCTTTCGGCTCAAACAGAGACGAAAGCACTCCCACTGACATCACTTGTGATGTCAGTGGGGCCGGCCCCAAACGGTAGGCATTCCCATGGGAACGCTTCCGTCTGGGCAGCCACGCCTACCAAAGGGGCATGCTGTCACTCAACATCAACAGCACGCCCCCTTTGGTACGAGACCCGGAGCGACGGTTTGCCCGTCGCTATCCGGGTCTCGCGCATGCGCACGATGGAGCTGGCTCCGTCGTACGCATGCGCACTGGGCCACCATCGACCCGCTCACGAGCGCTCAGCGCTCGCGAGCGGGTCTGAATCAGGCCCTCAGATCATACCCCTTTCAAACTGAAAATGGAAATCACAGGTAATTCACTTTTACCCGATAATTAGCTAAACAACCCGGGATTTTTCCCTGTGTGAAAGGGTCATCCCAGGACTAAATTTCCGGGTCTCAGACCCTGGTTTTTTGCAGGGTCGACCCTTTCACACAGGGAAAAATCCCGGGTTGTTTAGCAAATTACCTGGTAAAAGTGAAGTACCTGGGATTTTCATTGTCCTGCGTGAAAGGGGTATCAGACAGAAAATGTAAAAAAAAACCTGGCACGCAAAATGCCGGGTAAAAATTGGGTTTTGTGACATTTTCTGTCTGAAAGTGGTATTACACTATATGGACAAAAGTATTTTGCCACACCTGGTAATTATCAATCAGACCCATTGCCACAGGTGTATAAAAGCAAGCACCTAGCCATGCAGTCTCCATTTGCAAACATTTGTGATACAAAATAGGTCATTCAGTGACTTCAAGGGTGATACTGTGATAGGATGCCACCTTTGCAAAAAGATGGTTTGTGAAATTCCATCCCTGCTGGATATTCCACGGTCAACTGTAAGTGATAAGATCAGAAAGTGGAAGCATTTAAGAACAACAGCAACTCAGCCATGAAGCGGAAGACCACGTAAACTCACAGAGCGAGGGCAATAACTACTAAGGCGCATGGTGTGTAAACGTCGCCAGCGCTTTTCTGATTCCATAGCTGAAGAGTTCTAAAATTCCACTGGTATTAATGTAAGCACAAAAACTGTAAAGCAGGAGCTTAATGGAATGGATTTCCATGGCTGAGCAGTTGCATGCCAGCCGCACATCACCAAGTCCAATGCCAAGCGTCGGATGGAGTGGTGTAAAGCACACCAACACTGCACCATGGAGCAGTGGAAACGTGTTTTGTGGAGTAACGGATCACGCTTCTCTGTTTGGCAGTCAGATGGGCGAGTCTGGGTTTGGCGGATGCCAGGAGAACATTACCTGCCTGACTGCATTGTGCAAACTGTGAAGTTTGGTGGAGGAGGGATAATGGTATGGGGCTGTTTTTCAGGGTTTGGGCTAGGCCCCTTATCTTCAGTGAAGGCAGGACTGGCTTGAGGAACGTTCGAACAGTGACGCCACCTCATAGAGGGCGCACCCCTCCCAACCATCCCGATTTCAGTGGGACAGCCCCGTTTTTCAGGCACTGCCCCGTGGTGCTGGACCCCAGAGAAGAGGAATGGAGGCAGTAAAAGGGCTGGGGGCAGCCCAGCTACTGAAGGAGTGCTGGGCTCGCTCCCAGCCTGATGTTAAACGGGAGGTGTGCCATACGGGTACGCCCCCAAATAGCGCCATTAAGGGTTTTGGCCTATGGTAATTAGGCCATGCCCCATTTGTGGTCGCATGAGGTTAACGGGCGCCTCAGTACTGTTCTGCACAGGGCGCGGCTCCTCCTGGAGCTGGCCCTGAGTAAAGGGCAGTCTTAATGCTTCAGCATACCAAGATATTTTGGACAATGCTATGCTTCCAACTTTGTGGCAACAGTCAGAGGCGTTACTAGAGTTGGTGTCACCCGGTGCTGTAACTCATGGTGACAACCCCCCCCCTCCACCAAAAAATAAATAAATCATAACCAAGGTGCACAGCTCCGCGCTCTCTCCCCCTTGCCAGTCTAGCAGTCCAGTACTCATACTGCAGTGCTTCTCACAGATTTCCAGGCACACCCGGCGGGCGTGATAACATCATGCCCTGCATTCTGAGTAGAAAAGAGAGGAGGATGGCCTGATGGACTGAACCAAAATACTGCTACCACCAGTCCGCCCACACCTTCCCACCCACGCGGCGGGGGTGGTAGTGGAGTGCGGACTGGTGGGTGCAGGCAGGTGTGTAGTGGCGGCGGCGCATGTGGGGTTGTGCAGGCAAGTAGGGCTGCCAAGAGAAATCTAGGGCCATGGTAACCTGTCAGGTATCCCTGTAGAGGGTGTGACCCTAGTATATTGGGAGAATGGCTACACCTTTTTAGGGTTGCATCTAGCATGTAAGAAGCACCCACTGATAGGAACATGACAGGTCAGCATGTTTTAAGAGACTACCATATACTGCCCACTTTCTTTTTGGAAACAAATAGATTTTTTAACAGTGCCCAGAAACTACCCCACTTGTTTTTTGGACGCAATTAGCAGCCCAGAAACTGCACCACTTATTGGCTAAACAGAAGGCCCAGTAACACACCACATGGCCCCTGAAATGCAGAGAGTGGTCGCAGGCATCCCACTTTCACTGGAGTCTGTTCGTGCCGGCAACAACGCGCCCTTCCTTTTACACTGGGGGAGGGTTCTGCACTGCCCTCCAGTCTGACGTCACTTGGCACTGTGACAATAAGTCTCAATAATAAGTCTTGCGTGTTTTCCCAGTACCCATTTCTTGGCCACATCAAAGTGCCAGATGGCAGGGGGATTTTGCTGGGCAAAACACCCAAGAAATTAAGTGTAGGGAGAATGTTCATATACATATAAATATTTTTATTTAACATATCTATCTATAATCTATGTCTGTATATATATATATTAGGAATGTGCAGGCTCGGATTTACTCGGATTTACTCGGTTCTTATCGCCACTTTACCGCAAATTTGGATTTATTATATTGGCTATCCAAAACACATGATAGGCGATAGCCAATAAAATGCCGTTTTGAGATCCGAGTAAATCCGAGCCTGCACATCCCTAATATATATATATATATATATATATATATATATATATACATACATACATACATACATATACACACACACACACATACACACAATTCCCTTGCTGTACTAGTAACCCAGGATACACTATCGGATAGCAATGACTAACAAATTGTTTTGTTACAGTATCTATAACCACAGTGCTCCTCACTTATCAAATAAGCTACTGCCATGGCCACCACCCAGGAAAGAATATACACGCCCACACGGCATGCTGCCTGTCAATTGTGTCCCAGTCGCGGCCAGATCCAGGAGCAGAGAGAGAGTGGGACTCACGAGATGATGGCACTAACTATGATGGCATAGCCGTATTGTCACGAACCGTATGGGATAAGCCAGGGCATAGGGTGGCTAGGGAATAAGCAGGTGAGTGACAGCTAGGACTCCCTATTGTGACCAAACCCAGGTTTGGCTAGACCTGCCCAGAGGCGCAGAGTCTAACTCACTTGGTGGTCTTCACCAGTGACCACCCCAGTTGGCATATGGGTTTTGCTGCACCAAGTGAGCAGGTCGCGGCCCTCTGGACAGATACCTGGGAGTGGCAGGAAGACCGGAACTATATTAGAGTGAATACTTGAACACAGGAGTTGTACTGAATACTTGAACACAGGAGGTGAACTGGGGGACTGATTCAGACCCGCTAGCAAGCGCATTGCACTCGCAAGCGGGTCGATGGTGGCCCAGGGTGCATGTGCGGTGTGCACAACGCATGTGCGCAAGCCCCGTAGTGAGTGAGAAATCACTCACTCCAGGGCTCGCAACAAAACGGTGCGGCTGTCGATGTTGATCGACAGCTCGCCCAGTTTTGTAGGCGGGGAGGGGGGGTGGCTGAATAAACGGAGGCGTTCCCGAAGGAACGCCTGCCATTTGTGGGCGGCCCTACTGACATCACTCGTGATGTCAGTAGTGGACTTCCTGCTTTATTAGAGCAGGAAGTCCACTTGGGCTTGCGATAATCGTGACCATCTCCACCCACAGCTTTGCGAGCAGACAGGAAAAAAAAGAAATAATTCCTCCCCACCCTGATTCAGAGCGTGTGCTCGCAAATAGCGAGTGCCTCTGAATCAGGCCTTGAATACTGGAACACAGGAGATGAAGTGTATACTTGAACACAGGAGATGAAGTGAATACTTGAACACAGGATATGAAGTGAATACTTGAACAAAGGAGATGAAGTGAATACTTGAACATAGGAGATGAATGAATACTTGAACACAGGAGATGAAGTGAATACTTGAACAAAGGAGATGAACTGGATACTTGAGCACAGGAGAAGTGAATACTTGAACTCAGGAGATGAACTGGATACTTGAACACAGGAGATGATGTGAATATTCGGACACAGGAGATTGACTGGATACTTGAACACAGGAGATGAAGTGAATACGCGAACACAGATTAACTGGATACTTGAACACAGGAGATTAAGTGAATACTTGAACACAGGAGATGAACTGGATACTTGACAGAGGTCCAGATGTGAGCTAACTAGTAATTAGCATAAAAGCTGACACCACAGTAACACAGGGAGGCTGCAATAGAGCTAAGCAGCACACTAAAAGACACACAGGAATAGTAACATGAAACACTAAGTTCTGAGAGAGAGTCACACACAGAGAATTAGCATGGAAGCTAATACAAATATATGGGAGAACTGTGAGTAGCCTGAAGCAACACTCTGAAGGAAATAACACAGAGAAGCACTGGTGAGTAACACAGACACTGGAACAGCGAAGTTGAACAGCAGTTTCCTGTTCCTGGAGTCAGACTTAAATACCCCTGGGTAGCTGGTCATTGGATCAGAGGATCAGCTGAGTGACCACAAGACTACTTTTGGGAGAGACTAGTCAGGTGATATGGACCAACATGGCTGCGACCATGCCCGGCACCCCGGAAACCAGGGCGCACGCACGGAAGCCTTAGCAGACCCTAGGGAGAATACTCAGACACCTCACCTCCACTCCCAGCGACTGAACACCTAAGCCCAAGGACGCCGGCATGAAGGTGAGTAGTGGCCGATCCCAGGTCACATCCTGAGACGCACAACACAACAGTAGCAGTAGCAGTAGCAAGACCACAGTAGCAACACCACATTGGCAGGGCAAACATCCAATATGCACCCCCCCACACACATAAAAAGATTAAGATAGTAATTGGTCTCACAAAAAGGAGCATGGTTTCAGATCAAAAGACTATATTATGAATAAATAACATTAAAAAAACCATAGGATTAGGGACAGCAATACCTGTTAAAATTTCCAAGGTACACCATCAGTCATACCTCCTACAGGAAAAAAAACACATTGCACCCAAATAGAAGATATAACATTGCTCCCCCACAGAGGTAAATAACATTGCTCCTCCACAGAGATAAATAACATTGCTCCCCACAGAGATACATAACATTGCTCCCCACAGAGATATATAACATTGCTCCACACAAAGATAAATAACATTTCTCCTCCACAGAGGTAATAACTTTGCTTCCAAACAGAAAAAAGCACATGTCCCCAGACAGCCAGCACTCCCTTCTGTGTCCCCAGCCAACCAGCACCCTCTTCGGTGTTCCCAGCCATCCAGCATCCCCTTCTGTATCAAGCCAGCCCTCCTTCTGTCTCCTCAGACAGCCAGCCCCCCTTCTGTGTCCCCAGACAGCCTGCCCCTTCTATATCCAGCCAGTCCCTCCTTCTGTATCCCCAGCCAGCCTGCCCCACTTCTGTTTCCAGCCAGCCCTCCCTTCTGTGTACCCAGCCAGCCCCCACTTATGTATCCCCAGACAGCCATCCTGCCCCCACTTCTCTATACAGCCACCCCTCCTTCTGTGTTCCCAGACAGCCAGCCCCCACTTCTGTTTCCAGCCCAGCTCTCTAACTTTACTTACCTTCTTCTTGATGGCTCCTCTCTGATGGCGGGCAGTGGGCTCCTCTCTTCCAGCCTTCCAGCGGTGGTGGTGGGTGGAGGAGTGGGCAGGCAGCAGGCTCCTCTATTCCAGCGGTGGCAGGCAAAGCAGTGAGGCAGGCAGCAGGCTCCAGACTTCCAGCGGTGGCAGGCAGAGGAGTTGGCAGGCAGCAGGTTCCTCTCTTCCAGCAGAGGCGTCGCATTGTGATGCCATGATGTCATGCGCAGCACGCTTTCTTTAAAAAATAAACTTTTAAGCACAGTGGCCGGGTACATATTTCACTATGTGATATTGAAAAAAACTTGCAGCGGCTACTGGTGTGCTACGCCCCCCCTCAGCAGCCCTGCAGACAGCTGTGGGGCGGCAGGCATGAGTGCGTGGCATTTGGTGTCACCCCCTTGGAGGGTGACACCAGGTGCGGCCCGCATCCCCCTTGTGATGCCACTGGCAACAGTTTGGGGAAGGCCCTTTTCTATTCCAACATGACTGTACCCCAGTACACAAAGCAAGGTCTATAAAGACATGTTTTGATGAGTTTGATGTGGAAGAACTTGACTGGCCTGCACAGGGCCCTGACCCGAACCCCATCAAGCAACTTTGGGATGAACTGGAACGGAGATTGCGAGCCAGGCCTTCTCGTCCAACGTCAGTGCCTGACCTCATAATTGCTCTATAGAATGAATGGGCACAAATTCCCACAGAAACACTCCAAAATCTTGTGGAAAGCCACCCACGAAGAGTGGAAGCTGATATAGCTGCAAAAGGGGGACTAACTCCATATTAAAGTATATGTATTTGAATACAATGTCATTACATTCCCTGTTGGTGTAATGGTCAGGTGTCTGAATACTTTTGTCCATATAGTGTATACCCCTTTTACACTAGCATCAATAACCCGGGATATTGCAC
Source organism: Taudactylus pleione (assembly GCA_031769625.1). NCBI lineage: Eukaryota > Metazoa > Chordata > Amphibia > Anura > Myobatrachidae > Taudactylus > Taudactylus pleione. Next base: position 39,721,081 of record JAUIMM010000025.1, on the reverse strand, counting down.
ATGAATGCGCAGCAACCCAGGTTACTGTGCAGTGTGAAAGGGCAGGGTTGAAATAAGATGGGTTGGGTGACCCAGCATTTCAACCCTGGTCATGAGAAAGGTTGAACGCATGTTCAACCCTGCTCGTGATTGGGGATGTGCGCCGACCCCCGTGTATTGGTTTTTGGTTTTGGATCTGTATCTCCTTCGTGTTTTGGATCTGGATTTGGTTTTGCCAAAACCGCCCTTGCGATTTTCGTTTTGGATCTGGATACTTGATAACTGCTAAAATCACATAATTTGGGCTTTTTTTTGTTCCTACAGTATTATCAACCTCAATGACATTAATTTCCACTCATGTCCATTAAATTTTGACCACCTTACACAATATTGTTCACCAACATACAGTAGGCCAAACCAACTCACAAGTACGTTCAATAGAAAACAATACAACACAGAAATTTACTAAAAATCGTAGGTGGAATATCCTTGCTCAAAACAAATAGTCCTAGTTAACAAGCAGCAAACAAAAAACCCCTAAACAATGAATAAATAGCAACAGCAGACATAAATGCCCCCTACACAAGTGCACATGCCCCCAGCAGATGCCTATTCTCAGTGCCCAATCTGTATTTTCCTCCTAGGGGCGCTGGACCACCGATGACTGGCCCATGTAAAGCTCTGATCAATCAGCCTTTTTGTTGAGCAGTTCCCCAAAATATCCCCAACCATTAAAAACAGTGCTTCGTACCAACAAGTCAGAAACAGTGCAGGTTGGACACAATGCAGGGTACAGAGGGTCGGATACAGTGCATGTCAGATACAGTGCGGGTCGGATACTGTGCGGGCCAGATACAGTGTGAGTCGGTTACAGTGCAATGAAGGTTGGGTTGGATACAGTGCAGGGGTGCTGGCAGTGTCCTCAGAGCAGGGTGCCGGCAGTGTCGGCAAAGCGGAGGTGCCAGCAGTGTCCTCAGTGCACGTCTGCTGACAGTGTCAGCAGTGCAGGGGTGCTGGTGGTGTCCTCAGTGAGGGAGTGCCGGCAGTGTGGGGTTGCTAACGGTGTCTTTAGTACGTTGTGCAGCAGTGCAGGGGTGCTGGCATTGTCCTCAGTGCAGGGTGCCGACGGTGTCCTCAGTGTGGGGGTCCTGGCGGTGTCGGCAGTGCATGGGTGCCGGTGATGTCCTCTATGCAGGGTGCCAGCAGTTTCATCAGTGGGGGTGTCGGCAGCGTGGGGTGCTGCTAGTGGGGGGTGTTGGCAGCAGGGGGTGCCGGGGGTGTCAGCAGCAGGAGAAGCAGCGTTGTCAGGCAAGGGGGATGGGCGGCATCTTCCTACTTTCCTGTGCCCATTGAATTCAATGGGCTTAACGCTGATTGGCTGAGAGCCGTGACTGACGTCTCTCTAAGCCCATTGAATTTATGGGATTCATGGGATTTTGTAAAATGGCCACTCGAGGCAAAACCTCAAGATCCAACAGCGGGATCGCAAGATTTTGCCTCGATTAGGGATCCGGTGCAGGCAGGGAGATCCGAACTGTGTCCCAGATCCCCCTGGATCCCCAAAATTCGGGTGGGTCCAGTTCCTGGAGAACCAGACCCGCTCATCTCTACCCTTGAGAACGGGGAACCTGGGTCGATGCAACCTGAGTCCCGTTCTCTGCATAGGAACAAGCCAGCACTTGGAGATGAGATCATCTCCAAGCGCCGGCTCACCACCTGATTCCAATGATGTCATTGACCCGGCATTAGTGCTGGGTCGGGCTGCCTGTCTGTTAGGGGTCTCAGCCGGGTCGTACCCGGAATGAGCACGTGAACATAATCCCTGGTGCGACCCAGCATTCAAATGGAAAAGAGGTATTAGTTGTATGTTACAGTATGTCACTTTTTTGCCTATTGCCTGACATCAGAAGAAGAACCAAATATCAATTACCCATCACAAACCCTTACAACCAGTCATTTTGTATTTCTCTATGATGAACTAGTGAGCCACAAGTACACTGGTAGAGGTGTTATTCTTCCTGTAGAAAGCAGCTGATGACAGAATAGCATCCAATATTGGGAAACCGCAGATATAGGGCTAAGGTGAAACCTGCCGGCCTTATCACATGATAATAATAAAAATTATGATAATAATATTGAGTCACAACAAATGCTAGCTAACATGTGTTGTCATTGCGATCTGCGTGCTACGTTAGCCACTTCCAATTGTTACACACAACTCTATAACCATCTGCATCAGACAAGAACTACACACTTTACTGAATGTGTAATTTTGCAATTCAGTTCAATGGACAATGTGTAAACTGTCAGGCATATCTGCCCATTGTGTAAACTGTAAGGTGTATCTAGACAATGTGTAAGCTGTCAGGCATATCTACCCATTGCTTATGTTTTGAATTAAAAGGCCTATTTATTAACAAACCAAGGGGTCTATTTACTAAGCTTTGTTAGGAGATAAAGTAAATGGAGGTAAGGTACCAGCTCCTGTCATTTTCAAACACAGCATGGCATTTAGGAGCTGATTGGCTGGTACCTTACCTCCGTTCACTTTTTCTCAAAATATTTTGAATCACTGTTTATTACCGCAATTTACCAATACTCAGCTGCCTCAATGATATTGTCCTGGAGCGGTAAGGGTTAGCATACTGCTTCATTTGGCCAGTCTCATGGGATATGGACCTGGCTACCCAGAGTTGGTCTTTCAGTTTCACTATAAATATAATAAATAAAATATTTTCTCGATTATCGGGAATTTGCGCATGCGCAGGACCCGTTCTGCTCATGTGCAGAGTGGCTCCTGCGTGATCGCACGCAGCACCTGCTATGTCTCTGCCTGAATGACAGGCAGAGGCATTTAAGGGGTGGTTCAGTGGGTATGCAGTCGGGAAGCCGGCGACCTAATCTCGACAGCCGGCTTCCCGACTGCTTAATCCCGGCGAGGGTTAAATGACAGGCGTCTAAATCTAGACGCCTGTCATTTTACCGACACCGGGAGACCGGTGCCCGGCATACCGATCGAAGGGGCGCTGGGCGCGGACAGCTACTTTAGGTTTAGGGTTCCCGGGGGGGACTTAGGGTTTGGCATCCCCCGGGAGGTTAGGTTTAGGCTAGGGGAAGGGGGGGATAGCGTTAGGGTTAGGCACCCCCCGGGGGACTTAGGTTTAGGTGGCGGGGAAGGTGGGGGTTAGGTTTAGGCACTTAGAGGGGGGATTAGGGTTAGGTACTGGGGGAACGGTTAGGGTTAAGCAACCCTAAGGGAGGGTTAGGGTTAGGGGGTAGAATTAGGTTAGAGAATACTTACCTTGGACGGTCAGGATTTCCTCCTCTGCCGGGATGCCGCTATCGGGATTCCAAACGCCGGTCATGGGTCCAGCGGTATATCATACAGATTCCGGTGTGAGGATGGGGGTGGCCAGCGATCCCGGAAACGGGGGCTTGTCGGACCCGGTTTCTGGGAGTGGCAAGGCCATGTGCTGCGTCCATGTACGCAGTTTCCAGGGATCGCAAATGCAGCAGTGGGTGTCAGACACCTCGTGCGGCATTTGCATTTTTGCTAGGATGGAATTGCAAAGCTGCTTGTGTGCTGAATAACTCCCAGAATGCAACTCTATCATCAGCAAACTCCCTTTGATGTATAGGGCGAAGTGCTGCTGCCGGAAAAAGAAAAAAAAAGGTTTTGCTGGAAATAATACTTTTTGTTTCTTCTCTAGGAAGAAGAGAGAAAAGAAGAGAAGCGAGAAGGGTAAAGATTAGATAAGGGAGAAGAAAGCAGAGAGGGAGATGAGAGGAGCAAAGACAAAAGAAGAGAAGAGAGGGAAGAGAATGGAAACAAGAAGGTAATTGAAGTGAGGGAGTGGAGACAAGAGTAGAGAAGGGAAGAAAGAAAAGAAGAGAAGGAGATGTAAAGGTAGGAGAGAGGAGAAGGGAGAAGAAAGAAGAGAGAAACAATGGGAAAGAGAAGATAGAAGGATAGAAGAGAAGAAAAGGGGAGAAACATTAAACAGTAAGTGGTTAATATTCTTTCCAAAAACCACCCAGAAATTGTTGTGTTTTTTTATTATTGAATTAGGTCAAGAACATCTATTTATAACCTATCCCACACAATTTTATTTTAAAAAAAGATTATTTTTAAACACATAACATTAATATCGATATTATAATATCGACCGTCGGTATATCGGGACATCGGTCATCGCGGGTTTACATTTCCTCAGTGGCTGCTCCTCTCTGAGGGTATATACTTGGGTCTAAGAGCTGCTTGACTTACATTTCCTCAGTGGTTGCTCCTCTCTACAGCCGTTAGGTGTGGGGGGCTGCCGGGCTGCACAGCACACACAGGGGATGGGGCTGTGAGGTACCCCTGAGATTGGCAGTTGCTGGAAGATTATTTTCCAGCAGCCGCTCACTGGGCATTTCTGACTGGTCGCATCAGATGCGATCATGTCAGGGAAAGCCTAGTCTGGAGCTGTCGCATCTGATGTGACCACATCAGGCAAGTGGCTAAAAATGCTAGAGTAATACAAAGATGCACTGCAACCAGGAGGAACATTTCTTGCCAGACAGAGGGGGTCATTCAGACTCGCTCGCGAGCGCAGGACGCTCGCAAGTGGGTCGATGTTACCCCAATGCGCATGCGCACGACGGAGGGAGCCAAGCTGTCGCTCCGGGTCTCGCACCAAAGGGGGCGTGCTGTCGATGGTGACTGACAGCACGCCCCCTTTGGTGGGCGTGCCGGGGGCGTGGCTGCCAGACAGAGGCGTTCCCATGGGAACGCCTACCGTCTGGATCCGGCCCCACTGACATCACTAGTGATGTCAGTGGGAGTGATTTTGGCTCTGATAGAGCCAAAATCACTCCAGGGCTTGGGTCACCGAGACCCTACCGCAGGGTCTCGTCGCAAGCCCGATGGTCGCGATGGTCTTGACCATCGCGACCATCTTTTTGGACGCTGGCATATGCTGTGGGTGGTCACCCACAGCTATGCGAGCGGCCAGGAGGCCACTTCATTTTTAGGTAGGAGGGCACTGATTCAGAGCGAGCGCTCTTGTCAGAGCGTCCGGCTCTGAATCAGGCCCAGAGACTCCACATGATCAGACAAGCATGGGAAGTTCAACAAAGAACATATGCATATGGCTCCTAATCTCTTTACTCTACATAATATAAATGCCAACCACTGTGATACAATTAATGCGGGTGCAGTCTAAGACAAAAATAACATTTTAGGGGTCTATTTACTAAGCCTTGGATGGAGATAAAATTAACGAAGATAAAGTACCACCCAACTGCCATGTCACAGCCTGTGTTTGAAAAATTACAGTTAGGAGCTGGTTGGCTGGTACTTTATCTCTGTCCACTTTCTCTCTATCCAATGCTTAGTAAATAGACCCCTTAGTCCTTTCACACATATTACTAAAGGGAAAACACAATCTTCTTAACCCTCACTTAGGGGTCTATTCATCATCACTTAATTTCTATAATTAAGTACCAGGGTAATTCATCATTCTGCAACACCGGAGGTATCACTGATATCTCCTGGTCACAATTGTCCCCTGATAATATTTCCACATGGGGATATGGAAATGATGAAATTCATCAAGTTCCAAAAAAGCATTTCTTTTCGTAACTTGACAGCGACTGTACGCCATCCTGAGATGCAGCAGAGGGATCTGAAAAGATCCCTCCTTGCTGTGTTCTCTTACCTTAATAAAGCTCCCTTCCATTCCCCGAGCTCTCCTCCTGTGAGCCGGGAGCAAGGGATTGGGCACAGCAGTGGCGGCGGGGGACTGGTGCTGCGGGGCTGCATGGTCTCAGTGGGAGTTTTAGACTCCCACGGCGGCTGCAGCTCTGTGGCGGCGGGGGTCAGGGGATAGACAGCAGGGTTGGCCGGGGGTGAGCGGGGAGGTGCGCCAAAGCAAGTGGGGGCAAGGCCGGGTGGGGGACGTGGGCTGGACTGCTCCAGCTTTTCCCCTGATGCTTCACTGTCTCTTCGCAGCTGCAAAGACAGTGAAGCAGGAGACATTCATCATGCCTCCTCTACTTAATTATCACTTCCGAAAAGCCGTCTTAGCAAAAGGAGCAGCTTTTCGGAAGTGATAATTAAGTAGAGGAGGCATGATGAATGTCTCCAATACAGGGATTGAACTTGCAGTGAGTTCAATCCTTACTTTAATAATTAAACACCTTAATCTTAATCCGAGGATTGCCAGATAATACGGAGTATGAAAAATGCTGACAATCTGTCACTCTCCTATCCATATATCCTGTTCATTATCAGCCTATGTCCATCATATTATATCAGCTTGTGCTTATTGCACTTGTCAGCCTAAGCCTAATGAATATACCAGCCTGTGCCCATTGTACTATGCTAACCTTTGCCCATCATGTTACTCCACCTTATAAACTTTTGTCCATCCCCGATCATCATACACCAGCATGTGTCTACCACATTACACCAACCTATGTCCAACACTAGACAATACTAAGAACATCCCTATATGCCATCTGCCTGTGCTAGTAACTTGACAGTAGGTGAAAGGTCACACAGAAACGTACTGTACATAGTGTATGTGACTCTCATCTCTGTGCAGTGGGTAAAATCTGTAGTACGTGCTGTGGCTCCTTTACCTTGATACTTACTTTATCACCATGAAACCCTAGAGATTGCTTTGCCAAATGTATCAAGATATGTGGTTAGAATACTGAGCCAGGAAATTTATGGATTCAGAGACAATCGTTTGATCTTTGCACATGTTTTCATTTAAATTTGGTCATTTGTTATCCATTGTCTAGCTCACAACCACTGACAGACATCTTATAATTGATGAAATAGTGGACAAATCCCTCCAATGTACAATATATCTAAAAAATAAAATACAGCTGATTACTACTGCATGCCTTATAAAGGGCCCCAAATGCTTAGATGTGGACAGAGTCTCGCTGTAGTAATAAGACAATGAACACCCTGTGGACTTGTAGCAAAGCTCCTGGCAGGTTTATCCGTAATACTGACAGTGATTCTGTGAAGCGTTCAGCCTTCTTCAACTACTGAGAATATTCAGCTCTAGGAAAGGCAGAGCTGGATTACAGATTATGGCCTGCCAAGTATGCTCAAGGCTTTAACATTTCAGACACTGCTGTCACTGTTTCACATACAATAATTTATTGTTCATATAGTATGTGTATTTAGCTTTGGACTGTAGATAACTCTACCACATTCAGTCTGCGCAATGTAAAACTGTGTGCTGTAGGACTATGCCTATAATATAATGAGAGTACTATATCTTGCTCTATCCACCCACTACATTACATGCAAGGGTGTCAGCTTCTCATTTTTAAATAAAGGACTTTTTTAGGGTTTGGATTTTTAGTAGGGCAATAACTTGCATCTTAGATCACTGCTGTTTTCTCAAGAAAAGTTAAAAGTTTCCCAACTGGAAGGCGCTGTGGAATATGTTGGTGCTATATAAAGATGTGCATGGACCTCGGTGTTATGGTTCTAATTCATCATTTTGGTTTTGGTTTTGGCAAAACCACCCTCAAGTGTTTTGGTTCGGATTCAGTTTTGGTTCGGTTTTGGATACCTTAAAAATCGATAAAAGTCCATAAAAAATTCATAAAAATACAGCTAAATTTATCTCATTTGGACCTGCTTACATGCAATCCAAAACCCAAATTTGTTTTTTAAATTCGAGTTCCGAACTGACAGCAGACTTGAACCGGGACTTGGTACCACTCGGAACCCCAAAGTGATTACGAACTGGGACTCGAATTGACTCAAAAAGTTCAGGTGTGTTCATATTTGAGGAAAACCGAACCACACATCTCTAATATAAATGAATATTACAAATTATATATTATGTACACATATAAGAACCCAAAAAAGAATATATATGTGTGCAGAAACCACCGGCGCACCCACCCTCATATGAGTATGAATAGGTGTATACACTCTGTATTGGCAATAATGAGAGATGGGTGTTGTGAAGAATATTGTGTCCTTTATTATAGTCCTTGTAATGGAGTCACAATGCTCCACATGCACACATGCAAAACCTCAAGGTGATTATGCTGCGAGTGGCTGGAATAAAGTTCTGAATGTGAGTGGAATGAAAAAAGAGAATGGGGGATGAAAAAATTAAAAACAAATAAACTGGGTGTAGTTTATACGGCTTAGTCAATGCTGTGTGGTGATACACGAGGTGTGTGGGTCGTGTCTGGTGATGGTGTTACTGAATGCCATCCTGAGATGGCGATCAGCCCCAATAATCTTCACAGGCTGCTGTTTACACGGCAGCCTGTGAAGATTTACATGCCAGCCACAGCAGATGGATCTATTAAGATCCCTCCCTGCTGTTTCTGCACTGCAGAGCCCCGGAGCTGAGAACTCCGGGGCACTGCAGACATGTGGCCCGGACTCACCGACAGAAGACAGTTGAGCCGAGGGGAAAGGATGTGGTGGGGGAGGGCTAGTGATTGGACACCCGCGCGGGGGGGGGGGGGGGCTGGATCAGATAGGCCATCTGTAGTGTTCCGACACTTTTAAAATGCTGTAAATCACATTATTAGCAGATTGGCATCCCGTGTTGGACCTAACAGAGGGCCTGATTCAGAGCCGGACGCTCTGACCAGAGCGCTCGCTCTGAATCAGGGCCCTCCTACATGAAAATCAAGCGGCCTTATAGCGAGCGTCCATGATGATGGTCGCGATGGTCAAGACCATCGCGACCATCGGGCTTGCGATGGAGACCCTGCGGTAGGGTCTCGCTGCCGCAAGCCCTGGAGTGATTTTAGCTCTTTCAGAGCCAAAATCACTCCCACTGACATCACTAGTGATGTCAGTGGGGCCGGCTTCAGATGGTAGGCGTTCCCATGGGAACACCTCCGTCTGGCAGCCACGCCCCCGGCACGCCCACCAAATGGGGCGTGCTGTCACTCAACATCGACAGCACGCCCCCTTTGGTGCGAGACACGGAGCGACGGAGAGCCCGTCGCTCGCCGTGTCTCGTGCATGCGCACAACGGAGCTCCATCCATCGTGCACATGCGCAGTAGGGCAACATTGACCCGCTCGCGAGCATCCTGCGCTCGCGAGCGGGTCTGAATGACCCCCAGTGTCTGTATTCTCAAGGTCGAACTTTTAACTGTTGAAGTGGGAACTGAATAACATCCAACGGGCTGCTTTACTTCCCACTTGTGTTTGATGTAGGAGTGTTACCCACTTTCATGGCTAATATTTTTTTTAAAAAACCTTCAGAAACTGTAATTTTTTTATGATTGAATTATGTCAAAAACATTTATTTGTAACTAATCCAACATGATCTTATTTTTTTTTTTATTATTTTTGTTTTGGATCACATAACATTAAGATCAATTTTAATATTGTTCAGCGACATATCGGACCAACGATGATCGGAACATTGCAACATCACAGCTTTGCATTTCCCTGGTCTGATGAGGAGAATAAACCTGAGTCATACAATGTACGGTACAGGAATAAGTGCATGCAGACATAAACGAGTAAATTGACAAAATGTCCCTATCTCAGCAATTGATGTCTGTAGGAGTCCAGGTGGACGATGAAGAGGTCGCAATGGCAATGCTACATAACCTAAAGCCTGAATATGATTTTTTGGTGGGGGTTTTAGAACCCTGTGAAACTAAGATATCAATGGAGATTGTAAGGGCTAAACTGCTGCAGTTTCAGGACGGCATACCAATTGAGACAAATGCTGAGAGGGACTGTGATAGCACCAGCAACCTGGTGCCAGCAACTATACGTCCTAGACACAGAGAAGTGTTATGCGATGATGACCTGTGATTCAATGTATGAAGCTGATGTATTATAATGTCTATGAACTCCTTAATGGTATGGTGATACAGAGAGACCAGTGAGACATGTGAGAGCTGTTTAATGGGTAAACAAACCCGTTGTCCCTTCCCAAAATCAGTAACCAGAGCAGAGGCACTACTGCTTTGGTTACTGACTTTGGGAAGGGACAGCGGGAGTGGTCCGATGGAGGTAAATTCAATGAGTGGTTATTGATATTTCCCGACATTCACCAATGACTTCACAAGAATGACACACATTTACTTCATAAAAGCCAAGTGAAGTAGTAAACAAAATTGCAAAGAGTTTTGTGAAGACTCAAATGGTTTAGAAGCTGAAAATCTTGAGATCTGACAATGGTGGTGAGTATAAAAATAAAAATGTAACCATCTTCCTAAAGAACTATGGCATTGAGCAGGCTAACCATTGCATACATGCCAGAGCAAAATGGTGCCAGTAAGCGTACCAAACACACAATAGTGAAGAGAGCCTGGCCTATGCTGAGTGACTAGGCCTGTCAAAGTGTTTTTGGGCAGAAGCAGTGTCTACTACAGTATACTTGAAGATCCGTGCACCCACAGTAAATGTAAATGGCAAAACACTGCTGCAGGTGTGGTCTGGAAGTAAGCCACATGTTAAACATCTCAGAGACTTTCGGTACAGAGTCTATATGCACATACCCAAGGAGAAGGGATGGAACTGGATTCCAAGTTACTGGAGTGTATCATGGTTCATACTGCCAAGAAAGTAAAAGATACAGACCATGGGACGTTGCAAACAAAAAGCTTATAAAATCCAGAGATGTGGTGTTCCATGAAACAGTGCCACCTAACGTGAAGTTGGAACAAGATTTACAACACATGCTGAATTTATTGATGTCTCTTCATATACCTAGCATCAGTACGCCATGCGGCACTAGATGTCTTGTGTGAGTGATCTATGCTGAGTGGTGTAGCATCTTTTTTGCTTGAATGTGCATCTGAGTCTGAAACTGTACAACAAAACTTGGTGTGAAAAAAGCTGCAGTAGCACTTCGTATACAGATTCAAACTCAGTCACACACAGATATACAAGTGTTGCATATCAAAATGAATCAGTGCAGTCTCATGATGCACATTTGAGAGAAGAATATGCTCGGAGCAAGCTGAGTCGGACAGGCTGTTTGGCGTGACTGTGGCAATAGTGTATGTTGACACATCTGTACCAACAGCTTGGACACCCAATCACAGAGTAGGAATTCTGTGAGAAACAAAGGAAAAGAAGAGATATTGGGGGAGATGCACTAAACCTTGGAGAGTGATAAAGTGGAGAGTGATAAAGTACCAACCACTCAGCTCCTGTCAGTTTACAGGCTGTGTTTGAAAAATGACAGGAGCTAATTTTTTGGTCATTTATCACTCTCTAAGGCTTAGTGCATCTCCCCCCTATGAGGAGTTTGCAAATATCACTTTCTGTAAACCCCAAATTATCCAGGAACCAAAGTCAAGCAACATCTGGCAGGAATGAAAATCAGCAATAAATAAAGAAAAGGCATCATTGCATGACAACAACACATTCAATTTTGGTACCAGGCCCAGTCACCACAAGACAGTCAAGAATAAGTAAGTCTTTTGTAAAAAGTTGAAAGCAGACTGAACCATTGCCCGTTATAAAGCCCGTCCTGTCACTTTAGAATATACACAGAGACCCAGGATTGACTACGGTGAAATCTTCTCGTCTGTGGCAAGGTACACTACATTACATTTCGGAATTGTCAAGAATTTATATGGAACCTCTTGAGCATTATAATGATGACATGCTCCAAGAGGGAAATGTCTGTTTATTGAAGAAAGCATTGCATGAAGCAAAGTGGTCGTTGTTGGTACATTAAGCTACATGTTGTACTATTAGCGATGGACTTTATACCTTCAGAGACTGATCACTGTCTATACAGACAATAGGGCATACATTGTTCATTGTAGTTGTATATGTGGATGCTCTGAGGTCATGAGAGGCACATAGTTGGTGTCAGGCATCTGTGGAAACAAAAATTCAAGTTAAATAACCCAGGGCCTGCGCATCACAGAATCCTGAGATACCTAAAGGGTTCAACTTCCTTGAAATTAGACTTTTCAAAGTCTGGGAATTCTACATTTAACTTTCTGTGATGCCGACTGGGGACCAGATTAGGATGATATTCGTTCATGTACGGGATATAATGTTTGTACTAGCAAGCGCAATGACAGCTGGGCAAGCAGTAAGCAACACGTCAGTTTTCTGGTGAATTTCTCTAAAAATCTCAATAATAGGTTAAATGATGTGTGACAGGTATGTGGAAGTGTTGCATTGACGTAATAGGGGTTTTTGAACTTGCAGATGAGATAAAAGTGTTTATTCCAACTTTTTACAAACTTGTATAAGAACACTAAAAAACTACTATACAGACATTTTTCAGCACCCCAAAATGCTGGAAAGACTTTGGCCGGGTACACATTAAATGACCCGGCAATATTGCCGATGATCAAGGCGAATACCTTTTGCCCCGGAGCATGCAAGATTGTCGGTACACACTAGAAGATTTAATTAATATGCACTGCATCGCATATGATATTGTGTAATTGGCCAATTACACGGAGCAGCTGACAAGACGTGGGTGCATGCAATTGTGGGTACACATTAGAGATGTGCGCCGATCCCCGTGTTTTGGTTTTGGATATGTATTCCCCCTGGTTTTGGATCTGGATTGGTTTTGCCAAAACCTCCCTTCCGTGTTTTGTTTTTGGGTTTGGATCTGGATTTTTCCTTAAAAAATCATAAAAACAGCTAAAATCACATAAAATGGGCCTGTTTTTATTCCTACAGTATATTTTAACCTCAATAACATTTACTGTATTTCCACTCGTTTCCAGACAATTTTGACCACCTTACAGCTCACTATATTGTTTTCATCCAGTTTAGACCCAAAATTTGCACCAAACTAGCTAGCTAACGAATACCTCTTTTCCACCAAAAACCCTTTCCGACCTGGATTTTCAGACATGGTTCCAACCCAGGTCAGACACCGTTTACACAGCACCATCGATCTGGGTTATTCTCAGGTCAGTCCCGTTCACACTGAACCAGGATCTGTCCTGCTAAACTTGTGAGGTCATAAAAAGTGAGAGGTGACTGCTCCACAACCGCCAATCAGGCATAACCCAGGTTGGATAACCGGTTTGCACTGTTTACACTGCACCATTACCCAGGTCCATCCTGGGTCCGACCCTGATAGCTACCTGGGTTGGATTGCCGGGTCACTTGACCCGGGTAATTTTTCAGGGACCCTTTTACACTGAGCTGCGACCCTGGTAAACCCAGCAGTAACCCAGGTTTTTGCTCTGGTATAAGCTAAGCGGCAGCAGTGGGTGGCACAAACACATTTTTGCTAAGGGGTATAAGTTAAGTGGCAGCAGTGGGCGACACAAACACAGGGCAGTTCAACTTCCAACATGACACATCAGGAAACAAATATTTTTATTATTCAAGAAAGGCCTGAGTGAGTTGGAGTATGTATGTAATTGAAGGCAAAGACAGGAAGGGTTGATTGGTAGTAAATGTAATTAAATTTTTTGATTCCAAAGTAAATTGATGAAGGAGAAGGGGAGGGGAGGATGGGAGGCATTTACAAATAATATTTTACTCATTCACATCAGTCCTTGCCCCAGAACAATCCTTGAGCGCCATGCCTGCTGCTGAGAGTGGATTTTCTCATCCCAGAAGGGGACCAGGAAGATTTCTAGTAGTGCTTTCCAAAACAATTGACTGTTAAAAAATCCTTTGCAAAGCTTCCACATGAAAAAGCATTTCCCAACCTGTACGGTGACATTAAAAAAAACATAGTTAGTTAGTGGCCTCCAAACTGCCACTTAACCAGCACAGATATGTGGACAAGTGCAAGATTTAAGATTAAGCGGGGGTAAATTTAATTTACTAAAGTGAGAGTTTTTACAAGTGAGTTTTAGAAGTGATGTTGCCCTTAGCAACCAATCAGATTCTACTTAACATTTACCTAGCACTTTCTAGAAGATAATAGCTAGAATCTGATTGGTTGCTATGGGCAAGCAACGTCACTTCTAAAACTCACTTCTAAAAACTCTCACTTTAGTAAATTAAATTTACCCCTTAAGGTCTTTCTTGAGAATCCTGCTTCTGCTGCAAGGAGTGGATTTTCAACCCAGAAGGGGACCAGGAAGAGCGCTACTGCTTTCCAAAACAATTGACTGTTAAATAATACTTTGCAAAGCTTCCACGTGAAAAGCATTTTTCAACCTGTACAGGGACATAAAAAAAACATTTATTTATTATTTATTACCAGTTATTTTTAAAGCGCACACATATTCCGCAGTGTTTACCCATTCACATCACTCCCTGCCCCAGTGAAGATTACAATCTATATTCCCTACCACATGCTCACATTTAGTGGCCTTCAAACTGCCGTTGTACCCGCTGTCCACTTAACCAGAGCAGATATGTGGACAAGCGGAACAGAGCAGCAAATGCAACATTTCATATTTAAGGTTTAAGTCTTACTTTGTGTCTGTCTTGAGAATTATTGAGCACCATGTCTGCTGCTGGGAGTGGATTTTCATCCCAGAAGGGATGAAGACATTGTTTCGTCTTCCCAATGGACACAGATCTGAAAAGATATAAAGAACTAGTGGCAGGAAATAGAGGCAATTTGTAGGCCCTTACACAAACTGCCTTTGCTTTACTTGAGCTGCCCACCTTCCAGTGTGTACTCAAAAAGAGTTTTCAGCACAGCCGGGAACCTCAGTGATCGGCCTGAGCCTACTTCCCCAAAATGTGGAAAAGATGATGTCCATCAAACTTAACTACAAATTCTACGAGAAAGACCTTTACTCTCATTTACGTGCAAAAATTACAGAGGCACCTGTAATGGTGGATTCCAGTTGGGACAAATTAATATTGTGTGAAGAAGAAGATGTATACATCACCCCAGATTATACCATCACCCAAGCCTATATCGTCATCCCAGCCTGTGTTGTACATAGATTATAGCTGTGCTCCCTGTTAGATTGGGGATTCATTGTCCACTTTAGTGGATGTGAGCTCCATTTTAGTCCATATCACCACACTCCCTACACGTCTTTTAACCTGGGCTGCAGGAGGAGCAGCTGCACTCTGGAATACGGTTGCATGGAGTTGCCCCTCTGACTCTCTGAAATTCAGATAGAGGGGCCATGGGTAGGGAGTAGGGACACTATAATCAGAGAACGCAGTTTTAGCTGCTTTATTCCATTTTTTAAACCATATCCTCTATTTTCACCTTTTTAAATGTTTATGCAAATCTCAGCTGAGGCGTTTGTGATGTCATGGCTAACGCGCACACAAACAGAAAAAAAACACATTGATTGATTGAATTAATTTTTTTTTTGGCACTTGGGGGGAGAGCACCCAGAACGTGGCAGCAGCCCCTTGATAAACAACACAGGTAACACTCCTCTGCAACTACGTTTCTGGTGATAAGTTGAGCTTATATTCACACACACATAGAACAAAAACACATTGATTGATTGGATTCATTTTTCTTGGCACTTGGGAGGGATAGCACCCTGAATAAGGCAGCAGTCCCTTGATACATGACACAGACAGCACCCCATGTGCAGCTACATTGCTGGTGATAAGTGGGGCTAATGCGCACACACACAGAAAAAAACCCACCTTGATTGATTGGATTAATTTGGGGGGGGCACTTGGGGGGAGGAGAGCACCCTGAACGAGGCAGCAGCCCCTTGATAAATGACACAGGCTGCACCCCTGTGCAGCTACGTTGCTGACAAGTGTGGCTAACCCGCACACACACACACACACACAGAAAAAAAAACAATTTCTTTATTTTTTTCACACTGGGGGTGAAGAGCACCCCTGATGGACAGAGCACCCCCTGGACAACACAGCAGCATCCCTTATGGACTGCAGTGACACAGGTGCCACAGAAGCCCCCCTCTTCTGTCTGCAGCACAGCTCCTAGTATATAGAGTAACACAGCCCTTATGGACAACAGGCACAGCCCAGCACAGCAGCCAGCCCTAGTATGGACAGAGTGGGCAACAGCCAGCCCCTATGACAAGTGACAACAGCCAGCCAGCCCCTATGCATTATGGATGGACATTAAGGAGCCAGCCCCTGACAAGTGACAACAGTAGCCAGCCCCTTAGGAGTTTGACTCGGGCAGTACACCTGTCAAACCGTAACGCAGGTGTCCTAAGACGAGCTCAGGGAGGACAGAAACCTCCCGTGGAGCAGAACCTCCCATGGGGCAGCACAACCGCCTCCTTCTTCTTCACCCTCCACAGCCAGAATGAAAATGGCGGTGATCGCGGGACCTTTTATACAAACCCACGAGAATCCGACAGCGGGATGATGACTTTTTGCCTCGTTTTGAGATCCGAGTAAAGCAGGAAAACCCGAGCCGACTCGGTTCTTGGCTCGGAATGCTAAGTTCAGGTGGGTTTGGATCTCTCAGATCCGGACCCACTCATCTCTAGTACACATTAGACAATGTGCCTGATATATATCATTCCAGTCCACCTCAATTCAGTATATTGGACGATATATATCGTCTAATGTGAACCCAGCTTTTAATTACATGAAAAACACTTGTTTACTAACATTTTTCAATCATTAATAAAAAGTCCAAAAATCAGCCATTTATCTCCTTTTAAAGACATCCAGTACTTTCCTTATGGCCACTAACAGTCCTCTATATGGTCCTGCTATCTCAGTTGTCACTTTTTTGGGGTCCAGGATGGTTTCCCCACTTTTTCATGCACTTCTCCCAGGTCGCATTTTGCAGAAAAGCCGCACACCCTCACCGCAACTTCCGCAAAATTACCATTTCTAATTGGATTTTGCAATTCTCGGGTGTATGTCTTTGTGCGATGTATGTGAGTTTCATGAAACAATCTCGCATTTGCAAACACACACCTACAGCACCAAGCACCATGGACAGACCAGGCTCATTGCTACAAGACACTACCTCATCCAGCAGACAGTGGAGAGAAAGTCTATAAGCATCACCTTTGTAGCAAGCGAAGATAATGCTGCTGATATGTTAACAATGGGACTGATGTCACAATTACTAAACGTGTTCCTGAGAAAATGTGGGCTGGAATATATATGATATGTTGCACTGTTTATTTGCTGCGTAACCCCATGTCTTTGGTTACAGGTGGACTTTCCTAAGGTACTTAAGTAAAGTGTAATATTTTCATGTTACCGGATGCAGTCTTGAGAGTGGGGTGGTGTTGGAGAGGAGTGCGCTCCTGTGCTGTTTCCTTCTCCCTGTGCTTTGACCCCAGCGGGATGTTATTACAGTGCATGTGCGGCCCTGCACGCGTCACTGTGTTGAGTGTCAGGGTTCTGCATGGCTGTGCAGTACTAAACTCTTCAGCGGTGAGACCAATTACCACTGTATATTACCTGCATTAGAACTGATTTACCCACTGCTGTTATCACCACTATGTACCACTGTTACCACTGTGTGTGTTACTGCTGTTACCAATAAACCTGCAAGCCTAGTTAAGGTGCGTGGGAAGGCGGAAAACGTGGGGAAGACCCTGAGCACTCCAATCCACACTCCAATTAAGAAAGCCACTCTCTCGATCAAGCACGCATTTTGGTCCGGAACTTCCATTGTGCACATGTAGACCCCACCGTCAGCACGCTAAGCAGCAGCATCCTAGTCACAGGACACAGCAATTTTTATTTTTCTAGGACCATAGCGGTGCATTCACTTCTATCGACCATGCACTGTTACCATACAACGGGGGACAACAGTGATTACCCATGCCTACCAAGTGGTTCCTATACTAACCTTTCTTCTGAGTCAGACTGCTCAGACCCACACACTCTGTAGTTACTGAGGCATTGCCACACATATTGAGCAGCAGCTACTTGATAACCTCCTACCTCATATTTTATACTTCATTCTTTTCTGGCACTCTCATTGTCCCACTACTCCACAGGGGAGTTTGCACTACTTGTATCAGACCCAATGTGGTTATGGGGAGCAACAGCAGATGGCACTGTACTTATAAACACCTTCTGGAACAGGTGGAAGATCCAGTGCCCCATTCAGTACCATTGGTACATGATGTACAGTAGCCGCCCCCTTACTTTCATGAATGGTATCTGTGAGGAGGCAAGGGAAAAGGACTTCTAGGACTTGCCTGCATGTTGAAAAGAGTTAACCCCATGACCCATTTCTGTGTTCTTAAATTGAAGCCCTCAGTCTGCATGTCTCATACAGGAAGTTTGACAGCAGCAGACAGCAAGGGAGTGTTTCTGTTACAAAGCCCTCCTCCTTCCTCTCTGGAAAGACTGATACCTGGGCCCACCAATGAGAGAGAGAGAGGGAAGTAGGGTGGTGCAGCAAGGGGAATTGTGGGATAGTGTGTGAGTACAGTGTGACTCTGGAGGTTGGGGTGTTGTCCCCTCTCAGTGTCTTTAGATATATAGCAGCTCTGTGCGCTCTGCTACAGCTGTCATTGCTGACCAGGTAGGGAGGAAACAGAGAGCAGCTCTGTGTGCCCTGCTACAGCTGCCATTGCTGGCCAGGTAGGGAGGAGTTATAGCAGCCAGAAAAGACTTTGCTGAACTCTGAGTGAACTGTATTGATATAACACTGCTTACTGTTTGCTGGATTTCTGTGTCTCCATGAATAAAGTTCATCATTCCTCCATTATAACCTGCTCCACTGTGTGATCCCTGAACCCCAGGATACCCAGGTCACCTGGTATCCTCACATCTGGAGGCAGCGGTGGGACATCACACAGTTCCTACAGTAATTCCATCCAGAGTGAGTAGAAGCAACGCTAACACCAGAGAATATCAGCATGGAGAGTCAGTCAGGAGTTGCAACCGGTGGCCAAATTGAAAATGTTATGAGAGCAGGAGAAGTTTTACCGGACAGCCCGGAAACCGCACCTGCAAGGATTTTGCAGGATGAAGGGAATTGCATATAATGAGACTGACACCCGGGAGATTCTGGTACTGCGGTTGTTGGAGTGGGATTGTGCACACCCAGAGGATCTCGAGCACCTGAGTGATGATGAAGAAGGGCCGACAGGCAGTGGAAGCACTTCTTCCATTCAGTTACCCGAGTCAACCACCGCTACTCCCGCCCTACTACAGAGCTGGCTGGGGGCACTAAGTGAAAGTGCAACTACACAAGAGAGAGCTGGAGTGATCCAAGCGATATTAGGGGTACAAATCCCTCCTAGCAGTAGAACTTGCTATTGCCCAGAGGGGCTGAACAAGAGAAGCAGTACTTGGGATTTAAGGATGTTCCCACATTTCAAGAGAATAAACCGACATTGACACTCACCTCCAGATCTTTGAAAATCTCATGGGAGTGCATGGGATAGAGCCAGCTGAATGGCCCAAGTACTTGGGGCCAAGTTTCACCAGTAGGGCTCTGGAAGCCTACAGGGCTCTAACTCCCCAGTAATGTGGAGTCTACACCTGTATAAAGAAGGCATTGCTGGCTAAGTTTCAGATCACTGCAGAATCTTATCGTTTCAAATTCAGGACACTGAGCAAAAGTGGGACTGCTTCCTACCAAGAGTTTGCCAGTCAGCTATGGCAAGCTTGTGGAAAATGGCTCAAGGGTAGACAAGCCTCTACCGTGGAGCAGATCATCAACCTACCTAATTGTGGTAGAACAACTAATGATTACAATGGCACCAGAGATACGGGAGTGGGTTGCAGACTGGAAGCCCAGCACACCTGAACAAGCTGCAGAATGGGCTGATGAATATATAGTTAACCATCCCCAATGGAGAGTCTTCAGTGCAACAGGTGGTACAAGACCCCCACAAGTGGAGATGCTCCCTGACAGAGAACCGCGCATCAATGATAGTAGCAAAGAAGGCCCTATCAAAAACATCTCTTATCAACCACCCAGATTCAAAGTGGCTAACCCAGAACCTCGGAAGTGTTAACGCTGAAATCAACTAGGACACTTGTTGAGGGACTGTCCACGCACGTGAGGGCCATTCCCTGGGGCTAGCCCGGCCCCAGTCTCTGTGGTATGTTACCCCATGGAGGATTATTGCGAGGCAGTCAACCAGTCAGATGCGGTTGAGATGATGGATGGGGTATATATTGTAGACCTGGTTCTGGGGCAGGAGCAGGCAACTCCTCAAAATATGCAGGGGCACTTACAGCCTGTGTTGTTAAAGGACCAGCGGGTACAGGGCCTATGAGATTCTGGGGCCTCACTCACATTGATTTAGCTAGACCTGATTCCCACCTCCTGGGTGATTCCTGGACAGTATGTACGAATTGCCACCACTGGGGGACAACAGACCGATATCCCCGTTGCCAAGATACATCTCCACTGGGGAGCCGATCAAGGAATCGTGGAGGTCGGAGTACTCAAGGGGCTACCAGCCAAGGTCATCCTTGGGAATGATCTGGGACAGGGACTGGTGACAGGCTTTGTTCAAGTGGTGACCTGGAGCCAAACCCAAAGTGCAGTGACCAGGTGACAGATTCAGAACAGAACCAACCTACCCTGACCACAATGGTGAGTGATTCCAGTCCCTTGTCCAGTACTTCAGAGATAAACTTGGGGGAGGTGGACCGGAGCGAGTTTCGACAGGCCCAACGGACAGACCCTTCCCTAAGTAAATTAAGGAGCGCAGCCAACCTGGAATTGGAAACAGCCGATGGGAGCAAGATAGTTTGGGAAGAGGAATTGCTGTACCGAGTGGTCGTTTCTCAGTCTGGACAGGAAACAGTCATGCCCACTAAACAGTTGGTGGTACCTACACCGTACAGAGCACAATTACTAGCCCTTGCTCATGACATTCCAGCGGCCAGGCATTTTGGCACGCGTAAAACACTGGTCCGACTGTTGCGGAATTTCTTCTGGCCATGGATCTCTAGAGACGTTAAGCAGTATTCTGAGGAGTTGCCTGAAAGCCTGCAGTTAAAGCACATTTTGTTTGTTTCATTTCAAAGCCATTGTGGTGGTGAATAGAGGCCAAAATATGAAAATTCTGACAATGTCCCAATATTTATGCACCTGACTGTACATTCTAACACTGGTGGACTTTGATACACGCTATCCTGAGGCTGTGGCCCTGTCCTCTATTGACACATAACATGTTGCGCAAGCATTGACGGACATTCAGTCGGCTTGGATACCTGCAGGAAGTCATCACAGATCAAGGACCCCAATTCCAAGGTGAACTAATGCAAATCCTGTAGGAAAAGTGGGGGGTTCGGACCACCTCTTATCATCCGCAGATGAACGGACTCTGTGAACGTTTCAATGGAATGCTAAAAAGACTTCTATAAGCTTACGTGCAGTCGGAAGGGAGGGACTGGGAGAGAGCCCTGCAACAGCTTCTATTCGCTTATCGGGAAGTCCCACAGGCGTCTACTGAATATTCCCCATTTGAACTTTTGTATGGCCGGTAAGTGCGGGGGCCTCTAGACCTGGTCAAAGAGAGCTGGGAGGGAACTTTCCAAGAACACCAGCAGCCCATTTTACAATATGTGTAGAATATGCGTAACCGCATGAGAAGAGCGCTACAGTTAACCCAAGAGCATCTCAGGGAATCACAAGAGAGACAAAAGGAATGTTATGATGCCCACGCTCAATACCGAGAGTTGTATCCAGGGCAAAAAGTAATGGTGCTTATCCCAGTGCGAAGAAACAAACTGCAGGCCAAGTGGGAAGGACCGTATACCATGGTAAGGCGCACTGGACCGGTCAATTACGTGATTGACCTGGATAAGGGAGGGAAGTACCTACACACATTCCATATAAATCAAATTAAGGCCTATCGTGATTGTCAAGTAGTAACAATGGCGGAATGTTGTCCATCCAATGGAGACAACAGAAACTGATCCATTGCTTGACCTTTTGGGAGCTGCTAAAGAGAAGAAAGGAGTGGAATCAGTCCAGGTGGGACAACAGTTGAATGCAGCCCAGCAGCAGGAGATGTGGAGGATCTTAGAGGCTGAACAGGCCCAGTTTTCTTGTCTACCTGGTCGAACTCATCTGACCGCCCACCATGTGGACACTGGAAGTGCTAGGACCATCCGACAAGTCACTTACCGGATGACTCCGGGTGTTATGAGGCAGGTAAAGGCTGAGATCGAGGAGATGCTAGCTTTAGGGGTCATAGTGCCATCCAAAAGCCCATGGGCTGCTGGGGTTGTGTTGGTTCCCAAGAAAGATGGAACCACACGGTTTTGTGTAGACTATTGCAAATTGAATGAAGTCACCACCACTGACACTTACCCTATGCCCCGTGTTGATGAGCTACTGGATCGGATTGGAGGGGCTGAGTTTGTCTCAACACTGGACTTGAGCAAAGGTTACTGGCAAATCCCACTCACCATAGAGGCACAGGGGCATTCTGCTTTCATCACACCGGAAGGATTCTTTGAGTGGACTACCATGCCTTTTGGGATGAAGAATGCCCCTGCCACATTCCAGTGAAAGGTTAATGACCTCCTGGAGGGGTGTCAAGACTTTACCAAGCATACCTAGATGACACTGCCATCTTCAGCCATACTTGGTAGGAGCATTTAATTCAGGTGACAGATGTGCTCAAGAGGATTAGACAGGCTGGACCCACCATATGCCCAGATAAGTGTCAGATAGGGATGGCTGAGGTTCAGTACCTAGGACATCGGGTCAGAGGAGGTGCTATCAGACCTGATCCGGCAAAGGTGGAGGCTATTGCCAATTGGCCCAAACCTGTCAACCAGAAACAAGTGCGGGCATTCCTTGGAGTCACTGGCTATTACAAGAAATTTATACCACATTACAGCACCGTGGCAACGGCTCTGACGGACTTGACCAAAAAGAGATATGCTCGAAATATTGAATGGACTGTTGAGTGTGAGCAAGCTTTCAACACCTTAAATGACTTGCTGACTCGAGCCCCAGTGTTGGCTGCCCCTGACTACAACAGAAAGTTTATTGTGCAGACAGACGCATCAGGGTGTGGACTTGGGGCAGTGTTGAGTCAAGTGGGAGAAGACGGTAGGGAACATCCAATTGTCTATCTATCCCATAAACTAGCTGACCGAGAGATAGCCTACGCCACAATCGAAAAAGAATGTCTAGCCATAGTCTGGGCCTTAAAGAAGCTACAACCATATCTTTATGGGAAAGACTTTACTGATGTCACTGACCATAACCTGTTGTATTGGCTAAACAGAACCTCGGGGGAAAATGGGAGGTTGTTGAGGTGGAGTCTGGCGTTACAAAGTTTAAATTTTTCCATTTCTCACAAAAAGGGACGAGAACATCACAATGCTGACGGGCTATCCAGATGTGAGGTATGTGAGAAGGCAAGGGAAAAGGACTTCTAAGACTTGCCTGCATGTTGAAAAGAGTTAACCCCATGACCCATTTCTGTGTCCTTAAATTGAAGCCCTCAGTCTGCATGTCTCATACAGGAAGTTTGTCAGCAGCAGACAGCAAGGGAGTGTTTCTGTTACAAAGCCCTCCACCTTCCTCTCTGGAAAGACTGACACCTGGGCCCACCAATGAGAGAGAGAGAGAGGGCAGTAGGGTGGTGCAGCAAGGGGAATTGTGGGATAGTGTGTGAGTACAGTGTGAATCTGGAGGTTGGGGTGTTGTCCCCTCTCAGTGTCTTTAGATATATAGCAGCTCTGTGTGCTCTGCTACAGCTGTTATTGCTGACCAGGTAGGGAGGAGACATAGAGCAGCTCTGTGTGCCCTGCTACAGCTGCCATTGCTGGCCAGGTAGGGAGGAGAGATATAGCAGCCAGAAAAGACTTTGCTGAACTCTGAGTGGACTGTATTAATATAACCCTGCTTACCGTTTGCTGGATTTCTGTGTCTCCATGAATAAAGTTCATCATTCCTTCATTATAACCCGCTCCACTGTGTGATCCCTGAACCCCAGGATACCCAGGTCACCTGGTATCCTCACAGTATCTATAACACTTCTTTTCTATCTTTTACATACATTCAACTGAGGTGTCCATATCTTATGTTATTTTATTCCGTCACTGGAGATTATACTGATGATTATCTTTGTGTCATTTTCATGCTGTTCAAGTGAGATCATATATTTCTATACCTGTCTCACATCAGTATCTCACAAATATAGTTCTTTAACTATCTGACCAGTTTTGTATACTTAGCAACAACGGCATGATCCTCGGCCTTGTAAACACTTGTATTAAAAGGTCTCACTATTTTTGCTTTTGGTGTTTATACCACACAAATGTATATACAATAACATACTTTTGATCATAATGCTATCTGACTGATACCGCTTTTCCACCAAAGTCCCAGGTTTAACCTGGGATTTAGAACACGGTTCCAGATCGGGTCACACCTGGGACAGACCCTTTTTCCACTGCGGCGCCGATCCGGGTTATTACCGTATTGGCGGCGTTCACATTGCACGAGTGTCCAGTGCCGGTGCTTAGAGATGACATCATCTCCTTGTGCCGGAATGTGGCTCTCCCCGTGCTGTACACTGGACCCAGGTTGGATGAACCAGGTTACCTGTTTCCACAGCACCTCACCCGCGTCCTTCCTAGGAAAAACACTGCTAGGTACCTGGGAAGGATTCCCAGGTGACTAGACCCAGGTGGAGCCATTTCCACTGACAAAAATCCCGAGTTGTTGTGCGATCATGTGCAATAACCTGGGATTTTCAGGTCAGTGGAAAGGAGTATGAATGGACATTACATATGATTTGTAGCTGTTGTCAGAGGAAGCTAGTGACAAGTTGTGTACCAGCCTTCTTAAATAATAAAAGGGGAAAAAATACAGTATGTAATTATTTTACAATCTATAGGATTACCTAATTTTATGTTTTAAAACATCCTGTTGCACCACAGTGGATAAGAAGGACAAAAGAAACAACAAAAGAACACAAAGACATGTAAAGGCAGAAAGTAATATTCGTCTTGTGTGCATGAACATTTTCACATAAATACATAATAACGCTTCAAAAGCACTTAGTATAAAAATGTATATAAAACATCACTAGTTAACAAAGGAAGTGGAAAATATTTGACAAATTGCTTCAGCCCCACGTATATTGAATCATGCAATACTGTGATACAATAGGTAAGGTGCCAACTGTTGATGTGCCTAATAAACTATCTGGTTTGGTCAAATCACTCTAATAGTTGTTAGAGAATAGCTGCTGGAGATAGAATACTACAAAGAGTTTTACATTTTACATATGTATTTGTTTTTACGTAATCCCCTTCCTTTACCTATAATATTACTTGCTGGTGTGCCTACCCTGAGATCTCTGCCCCATCCTGATAACCGCCATTTGTTTCACATAGCAGGTATCAGGTGCTCCTCCAGGTTGCAATTGGGAAAAGCATTTTCTCCGGCTATTGCGTTCCCAGTAAAACCTATCAAAGCCTACTGCTGGTAGCATTTTGTTCAGGGAGACCACTCTCAAGTTTTTCCCCCCATTGTTGCTGCTGCTAGCCTACACTTTGGATGGGAGGTATACACTTAATATTATTATTATATTTTTTTATGTTTTCAACTGATCCTATTCAAGGAAATGTCATGGATGTGTTTGCCAGTTTCCGTGCTTGATCATAACATGGTGGACAGAAGTTGGACACCTGTTGGATGGATCTTGCTGCAAGTCCTGATACTGATGATGATGGTTGTTGCAGCTGCAGACCAACAAACAGTGGAGGAGATAGGCTTTTACATGCAGACGCATGGAGTTACACGGGCGATTCTGGCATTAGCATAAGGAAGTAAACAGGCTGCCACAGCCATAAGGAAAAGTGGATGCAGATGCGTCCAATTTATAATCAGGCCCAATACCTCTAAAATAAAGGATTGAGCAGGAAGTCTCCAATTTCCCCACGTTGGTTGCAGATTCCCATCAGATAACAATTTATAACTTTCATTACTATCTCGACCACCAATAAAAATAACATTTATTAAACAATATCTCCTGTAGCCTTAGCTAAAGTTACAATTTATCCTTGCTCTGCTTGATATCTTAAGTACCGAAGTTTGGATGACTTACTAGGCTTGCTTTGCCTAATTGCCTGCGTACAAAACCCTGATTATTATCAAACCATTAGAATCGCTACACAGGATGGGATGCATCAAGCATCTCATTTGAATCTCATTTGAATGTGCTGCATCCCGCCACTGATCGCAAGCATATCAGTATTTATTAACGCCGTATGCATGATGATATGCATTTAAAATCGCAAAGGACAGCTCTTCCGATAAAAAAGGATACCTTTTGACAGATGATCAACATGTATCCTATTGCTGACTATTTGTCTACAGTTACGTGTCTCTTCCGCTGGGGATCATAATACCAGGGCCGTT
The DNA here is from genome assembly GCA_031769625.1 of Taudactylus pleione. Classification (NCBI taxonomy): domain Eukaryota; kingdom Metazoa; phylum Chordata; class Amphibia; order Anura; family Myobatrachidae; genus Taudactylus; species Taudactylus pleione. The sequence continues at coordinate 39,694,902 of JAUIMM010000025.1, read as the reverse complement.
AAGGAAAGAAACGGGTCCGGGTTGGCCACTCCCCTTCCCTCACAAAAACACACTGAAAAAAATACGAACACTGCAGGGGGGAGCTGAAACACATATAACACGCATCGCGGTTCTCTACCTATTAAAGTATATAATTTGAGCATTCATTATTTGTTTGCCCATTGTGGAAGTGTTTTATTGTATACACATTTGTGTATATTTAATGTAGGGGTGTGCACCGGCCACTTTTCGTGTTTTGTGTTTTGGTTTTGGATCTGGATCTTTCTTCGTGTTTTGGATCTGGATTGGTTTTGCCAAAACCACCCTTCCGTGTTTTGGGTTCTGGGTTTTGTGTTTTGGATCTGTATTTTTTTTAAAAAAGCATAAAAACAGCTAAAATCACAGAATTTGTAGGTTTTTCTGCTCCTATGCTATTATTAACCTCAATAACCTTAATTTCCACTCATTTCCAGTCTATTCTGAATACCTCACACCTCACAATAGTGTTTTTATGTCCAAAAGGTTGCACCGAGGTAGCTGGATGACTATGCTAAGCGACACGAGTGGGCGGCACAAACACGTGACCCATCTAGGCATGAAACTGCAGTGGCAGACAGGATGGCATTGAAAAACTAGGCCCCAAACTGTACATAATGCAAAGAAAAAAAAGAGGTGCAAGATGGAATTGTCCTTGGGCCCTCCCACCCACCCTTATGTTGTATAAACAGGACATGCACACTTTAACAAACCAATCATTTCAGCGCCAGGGTCTGCCACACAACTGTGGCTGAAATGATTGGTTCGTTTGGGCCCCCACAAAACAAGCTGGCAATTTATCTGTCCCTGCACAAACTGGCTCTACGGAGGCAAGATGTCATCCTCATCCTCCACATCCACCGATTCCTCACCCTCTTCAGTGTGTACATCCTCATCCTCACAGAGTATTAATTCGTCCCTGCAGGAACCACAGGTCCCTCTGTACGTTCTGGAGGCTGGTCTCCCTGGAAGAGTTGATAATTCATTTTATGAACATCATCTTCTCCACATTTTGTGGAAGCAACCTCCTACGCCTTTCGCTGACAAGGTTCCCGGCTGCACTAAACACTCTTTCAGAGTACACACTGGAGGGGGGGCAACTCAGGTAAAATAGAGCCAGTTTGTACAGGGACCTCCAAATTGCTTCTTTTTCCTGCCAGTACAGGTACGGACTGTCTGACATGCCTACTTGGATTCTGTCACTGATGTAATCCTTTAACAGACAGACGCACGCTTGTCGCTGCTGCTTTGAGGATTCAAGTGCGGCTACAGCCCACACAATTCACAAAGACAGAAAAAAAAAAAGAATATTTTTATTGTTTGTGGAGCACACTTTGAGGGTTACACCACCCTTTAACAGTCAGACGCACGCTTGTCGCTGCTGCTTTGAGGATGCAAGTGCGGCTACAGCCCACACAATTCACAAAGACAGAAAAAAGAAGAAGAATATTTTAATTGTTTGTGTAGCACACTTTGAGGGTGTCACCACCCTTTAACAGACAGACGCACGCTTGTCGCTGCTGCTTTAAGGATGCAGGTGCGGCTACAGCCCACACAATTCACAAAGACAGAAAAAAGAAGAATATTTTTATTGTTTGTGTAGCACACTTTGAGGGTGTCACCACCCTTTAACAGACAGACGCACGCTTGTCGCTGCTGCTTTGAGGATGCAAGTGCGGCTACATCGCACACAAGTCACAAACACATTAAAAAAATAGTTTTTTATTTTTTGGAGCACTTTGAGAGTTACACCACCCTTTAACAGACAGACGCACGCTTGTCGCTGCTGCTTTAAGGATGCAGGTGCGGCTACAGCCCACACATTTCACAAAGACCGAAAAAAAAAGAACAATATTTTAATTGTTTCTGTAGAACACTTTGAGGTGTCACCACCCTTTAACAGACAGACGCACGCTTGTCGCTGCTGCTTTAAGGATGCAGGTGCGGCTACAGCCCACACAATTCACAAAGACAGAAAAAAGAAGAATATTTTTATTGTTTGTGTAGCACACTTTGAGGGTGTCACCACCCTTTAACAGACAGACGCACGCTTGTCGCTGCTGCTTTGAGGATGCAAGTGCGGCTACATCGCACACAAGTCACAAACACATTAAAAAAATAGTTTTTTATTTTTTGGAGCACTTTGAGAGTTACACCACCCTTTAACAGACAGACGCACGCTTGTCGCTGCTGCTTTAAGGATGCAGGTGCGGCTACAGCCCACACATTTCACAAAGACCGAAAAAAAAAGAACAATATTTTAATTGTTTCTGTAGAACACTTTGAGGTGTCACCACCCTTTAACAGACAGACGCACGCTTGTCGCTGCTGCTTTAAGGATGCAGGTGCGGCTACAGCCCACACAATTCACATAGACAGAAAAAAAAAGAAGAATATTTTTATTGTTTGTGTAGCACACTGTGAGGGTGTCACCACCCTTTAACAGACAGATGCACGCTTGTCGCTGCTGCTTTAAGGATGCAGGTGCGGCTACAGCCCACACAATTCACAAAGACAGAAAAAAAAAAGAACAATATTTTAATTGTTTGTGTAGCACACTTTGAGGGTTCACCACCCTTTAACAGACAGACGCACGCTTGTCGCTGCTGCTTTAAGGATGCAGGTGCGGCTACAGCCCACACAATTCACAAAGACAGAAAAAAGAAGAAGAATATTTTTATTGTTTGTGTAGCACACTTTGAGGGTGTCACCACCCTTTAACAGACAGACGCACGCTTGTCGCTGCTGCTTTGAGGATGCAAGTGCGGCTACATCGCACACAAGTCACAAACACATTAAAAAAATAGTTTTTTATTTTTTGGAGCACTTTGAGAGTTACACCACCCTTTAACAGACAGACGCACGCTTGTCGCTGCTGCTTTAAGGATGCAGGTGCGGCTACAGCCCACACATTTCACAAAGACCGAAAAAAAAAGAACAATATTTTAATTGTTTCTGTAGAACACTTTGAGGTGTCACCACCCTTTAACAGACAGACGCACGCTTGTCGCTGCTGCTTTAAGGATGCAGGTGCGGCTACAGCCCACACAATTCACATAGACAGAAAAAAAAAGAAGAATATTTTTATTGTTTGTGTAGCACACTGTGAGGGTGTCACCACCCTTTAACAGACAGATGCACGCTTGTCGCTGCTGCTTTAAGGATGCAGGTGCGGCTACAGCCCACACAATTCACAAAGACAGAAAAAAAAAAAGAACAATATTTTAATTGTTTGTGTAGCACACTTTGAGGGTTCACCACCCTTTAACAGACAGACGCACGCTTGTCGCTGCTGCTTTAAGGATGCAGGTGCGGCTACAGCCCACACAATTCACAAAGACAGAAAAAAGAAGAAGAATATTTTTATTGTTTGTGTAGCACACTTCGAGGGTGTCACCACCCTTTAACAGACAGACGCACGCTTGTCGCTGCTGCTTTAAAGATGCAAGTGCGGCTACATCGCACACAAGTCACAAACACATTAAAAAAATAGTTTTTTATTTTTTGGAGCACTTTGAGAGTTACACCACCCTTTAACAGACAGACGCACGCTTGTCGCTGCTGCTTTAAGGATGCAGGTGCGGCTACAGCCCACACATTTCACAAAGACCGAAAAAAAAAGAACAATATTTTAATTGTTTGTGTAGCACACTGTGAGGGTGTCACCACCCTTTAACAGACAGACGCACGCTTGTCGCTGCTGCTTTAAGGATGCAGGTGCGGCTACAGCCCACACAATTCACAAAGACAGAAAAAAAAAGAACAATATTTTAATTGTTTGTGTAGCACACTTTGAGGGTGTCACCACCCTTTAACAGACAGACGCACGCTTGTCGCTGCTGCTTTGAGGATGCAGGTGGAATCTAGACGGGATTTGGAACCGAGGACACACTACCTCCATCAATTGTCTAAATCCCACTGCACTAATGTCGGATACCGGACGCACGTCTAACACCAACATAGCAGTCAAGGCCTCAGTTATACGTTTTGCTTCAGGATGACTGCTGTCGTACTTCATCCTCATCGCTAGGGACTGTTGGAGGGTCAATTGTTTAGTAAAAGTAGTGATGTTCCTACTTCCTCTCTGGGATGATGAACAACTCCCAGCAGCAGCAACAGCACTAGGAGGAAGTGGTTCTTGATCTTTCCCTATTTTATTTTTATCGGAGAAAGTTTGGTCCTCCATTTATGTTATATTGATATATATACGTGCGGCTAAAGCGCACACAAACACAGAAAATATTTTTTTATTTTTGCTGGAGAGTAGTGCACTTTGTGGGTTACACCACCCTTTAAGAAATGAGCCAGCCGGCTCTTTACTTATGGGACACAGGCGCACGCTTGGCGCTGCTCCTTTGTTGATGCACGTGCAGCCACAGTGCACACAAGTCACAAACACAGAAAATATATATTTTTTTGGTTTGGAGTGTACTTTGGGGGTTACAGAACCCTTTAACGGTCAAGCCAGCTGGCCCTTTACTTATGACACAGGCGAACGCTTGGCACTACTTTGTTGATGCACGTGCGGCTACTGCGCACACAATTCACAAACACAGAAAATAATTTTTTTTTTGGTTTGGACTGGAGTGTACTTTGGGGGTTACAGCACCCTTTAATGGTCAAGCCAGCCGGCCCTTTACTTATGACACAGGCGCACGCTTGGCACTACTTTGTTGATGCATATGCGGCTACTGCGCACACAATTCACAAACACAGAAAATAATTTTTTTTTTGGTTTGGACTGGAGTGTACTTTCGGGGGTTACAGCACCCTTAACGGTCAAGCCAGCCGGCCCTTTACTTATGACACAGGCGCACGCTTGGCACTACTTTGTTGATGCACGTGCGGCTACTGCGCACACAATTCACAAACACAGAAAATAATTTTTTTTTTGGTTTGGACTGGAGTGTACTTTCGGGGGTTACAGCACCCTTAGCGGTCAAGCCAGCCGGCCCTTTACTTATGACACAGGCGCACGCTTGGCACTACTTTGTTGATGCACGTGCGGCTACTGCGCACACAATTCACAAACACAGAAAATAATTTTTTTTTTGGTTTGGACTGGAGTGTACTTTCGGGGGTTACAGCACCCTTAACGGTCAAGCCAGCCGGCCCTTTACTTATGACACAGGCGCACGCTTGGCACTACTTTGTTGATGCACGTGCGGCTACTGCGCACACAATTCACAAACACAGAAAATAATTTTTTTTTTGGTTTGGACTGGAGTGTACTTTCGGGGGATACAGCACCCTTTAACGGTCTAGCCAGCCGGCCCTTTACTTATGACACAGGCGCACGCTTGGCACTACTTTGTTGATGCACGTGCGGCTACTGCGCACACAATTCACAAACACAGAAAATAATTTTTTTTTTGGTTTGGACTGGAGTGTACTTTCGGGGGTTACAGCACCCTTAACGGTCAAGCCAGCCGGCCCTTTACTTATGACACAGGCGCACGCTTGGCACTACTTTGTTGATGCACGTGCGGCTACTGCGCACACAATTCACAAACACAGAAAATAATTTTTTTTTTGGTTTGGACTGGAGTGTACTTTCGGGGGTTACAGCACCCTTAACGGTCAAGCCAGCCGGCCCTTTACTTATGACACAGGCGCACGCTTGGCAATACTTTGTTGATGCACGTGCGGCTACTGCGCACACAATTCACAAACACAGAAAATAATTTTTTTTTTGGTTTGGACTGGAGTGTACTTTCGGGGGTTACAGCACCCTTAACGGTCAAGCCAGCCAGCCCTTTACTTATGACACAGGCGCACGCTTGGCACTACTTTGTTGATGCACATGCGGCTACTGCGCACACAATTCACAAACACAGAAAATAATTTTTTTTTTGGTTTGGACTGGAGTGTACTTTGGGGGTTACAGCACCCTTTAATGGTCAAGCCAGCCGGCCCTTTACTTATGACACAGGCGCACGCTTGGCACTACTTTGTTGATGCATATGCGGCTACTGCGCACACAATTCACAAACACAGAAAATAATTTTTTTTTTGGTTTGGACTGGAGTGTACTTTCGGGGGTTACAGCACCCTTAATGGTCAAGCCAGCCGGCCCTTTACTTATGACACAGGCGCACGCTTGGCACTACTTTGTTGATGCACGTGCGGCTACTGCGCACACAATTCACAAACACAGAAAATAATTTTTTTTTTGGTTTGGACTGGAGTGTACTTTCGGGGGTTACAGCACCCTTAACGGTCAAGCCAGCCGGCCCTTTACTTATGACACAGGCGCACGCTTGGCACTACTTTGTTGATGCACGTGCGGCTACTGCGCACACAATTCACAAACACAGAAAATAATTTTTTTTTTGGTTTGGACTGGAGTGTACTTTCGGGGGTTACAGCACCCTTAACGGTCAAGCCAGCCGGCCCTTTACTTATGACACAGGCGCACGCTTGGCACTACTTTGTTGATGCACGTGCGGCTACTGCGCACACAATTCACAAACACAGAAAATATATTATTTTTTTAGCACTTGGGGGGAGCACCCCTGATGGACAGAGCACCCCCTGGACAACACTTCAGCACCCCTTTAGGACTGGGACACTGCACAGGACTTTGGAGTGGACACAGCCCCTATGGAGAACTGACTGCACAACACAGTCCAGCCAGCCCCTATGGACTTTGAAGTAGTGGACACAGCCCCTATTAACAACAGCAGCACAGCACAACACAGCCAGCCCCTATGGACTTTGAAGTAGTGGACAACAGCAGCACTACACTACACTACACTACACAGCCCTAACTCCCACCCTCCCTCTTCACTGTCCACAGCCGAGTGAGAAAATGGCGCCGACGTGTGTATCTTATATAGGATCCAAAACCCGCGAGACTCGGAAGGCGGGAAGATGACGTTTTGCCTCGATTTCAGATCCGAGTCAGGCGGGAAAAGTCGAGCCTGACTCGGATCGGACTCGGATCGGGGGGGCTCGGGGGGGTTCGGATTTCAGAAATCCGAACCCGCTCACCCCTAATTTAATGTAATAAAATGTACTTCACGATAGAGATATTTCTCTTCATTTGCATGCAATATTTCAGTGACTTGGCTGCTGCATCTGAGAATTCATGAATCCTGTTAATGTGTGGAAACGTGCAAGTGTTACTTTCATAGAAGAAGACAGAAAAATAAACCATTTAAAGGTCTGATTACTCATCTTCATATGGTGATTAGAACCTAAACTCATTTATGGATTATTAATAAAGAAAATAATTATCCAATTGAACATTTAAATTTTTTCTATGGTTGTAAACTTAAGCTGATTGCACCTTATTTTTTTTCCTGTGGCGCCCAGTCTGGCTATAATATTGTATCTGTAGCGGGATTGGTATGAAGTACCGACAGTCAGGATCCTGGTGGTCAGACTCCCAACGCCGGGATCCTGACAGGGTTAACATACCAACACTTGTTGGTCAGTATGATAACCCACCCCCTCTCCCTACCCTAACCCTCCCTCATTGGTACTTAACCCTAAACTCCCCCCTTAGTGCCTGAACCTAACCTCCCCCTCCCCGGTGCCTAAACCTAACCTCCCCCCTTAGTGCCTGAACCTAACCTCCCCTCCCCCTCCCCGGTGCCTAACCCAAATACTCCCTCCTTAGTGCCTAACTCTAACTCTCCCCCTAATGCCTAACCCTAAACCCGCACCCTAAACGTCCCCCCAACCCCGCTACTTACCTTCGGCATCCCTGCGGGAAGGTGCTAGTGCCGTGATTGTGACCGACGGCGGTATTCCGGCGCCGGTAATGCAAGTGTCGCCATCTCGACCGCCGGGATGCCGAACGCATCCCTCTGTATCTTGTGACTTCGTTATTGGAAAACCTGTATAGTGTGGATAGGCTGCAACAGAAAGGAGCGCACATATTGTCTGACTTTATCTATAACCATCCAGCTCCCTTGACAGATATGCCAAAAATACTAGGGCACATGTTAACACCTGCCAAAGGTAGGGGGGGAATGACAGTGTGGGAATTTGGCCAGGAATTGCTGTGGCCCTGTTGGGTAAGAACACGATCTAAAGTATTTTGTTGCCTGGCGATTAGTAGCTGTACTGTTTCTGATATAATTGTGTACTCTATTATACCATTCTTACTAACACATAATAAAGATACTGTTGAAGCTACTATCTTCCGGTGTCATCCTGTGTGATTGCCTATATTATCATTGAACCTCAGGCCGGGTACAGACTAGAACGATTTCTTCACGATTTGTCATATTGGAACGACAAATCGCGAAGATCGTTTAGTGTGTATCCACAATAGTGCGCTACCGCAGGTCGCATATGAAGTCTACTGGTTGCCCGTGCTGCACCGCCATTCAGACGATATCGTATGCGGGGCTGTGCAGTTTAATGAAGTACGGAACAAGGTGTCATTCTCTGTAAAGCGCTGCGGAATATGTGTGCGCTATATAAATAACTAGTAATAAATAAAATAAATCATTCCGTCATTAATTAACTTGCATTGTGTGTACAGGCAATCTTGTATGGTCTGGATTGAAGAGAATTTGTCCTGACCATCGGCAAGATTGCCCATCGTTTAGATGTGGACCTGGCCTAAAGGTACTGAGGTTTCCCTAGCCAGCTCTGGCTGTAACATTCTAATGACTCACAAATATTTATTTTCAGTGAATTAGATGAGAAAAACCCTATAAATAGTAAAACTAATTGAAATTATAAAGTTTTCCATGACAATGCATATGGTTACTTTCACAGAATTAGTTGAACAACAGAAATGTACCCAGGACATTACACATTAATAGCAAACCTGCTGCACAAACTCTGACACATTTGTAGTGTTAAGGAACAAAATTACTCTCTTTATTCTTTATATCTTATAATCTTTTAATGATTATTTCATTTTGGCAGATGATACTCTGATGAATGTTTCTTTCATCAAAAGAATAAATAAAAAAGATTTGCTATAACCTGGATCTTGTAGTAGCTAGCATGTGGGGGGCTATTCCACCTCTAGACCTACTGGTGCTGAAGGTTATGATAAGCATGAACCACGCCTACCCTGCATGTCTTTATGTAAGGGGTTATCTTTGGCAACATCAACATACAGTAATTTCACTGGTGCCGGCGTCTTAGGGCCTGATTCAGAGCCGCTCACTAGCGGCAGTACGCTCGTTCCGAGCGATGTTTGCACATCTGCGCATGCGTACGGTTTTTAGTACGCATGCGCGAACCAGTCAGTGCGGCCGAAAATCGTTTGTACGCTATATAGCGAGTGCCTGCTATTTTGAGTGACAGAATGAGGCGTATGTGGGTGGTAACAGGGGAAGGTGCTTGAAAACGGGGGAGTGGAATTCGAACGCAGGTGTGCTTAAAGGTCAAAACGGGCATTTTAAGGGAGTGCATAATTAATACAGCAGCGTCATTGACCACGTCACTTGTTTTTTTTTAACTCAGAACTGCTCGCAAAATAGCGGTTGAAAAAACCAACCACAAGAATAGCGAGCAGTTCATATCCTGTTCGATGTACTCGATTAATCTAATAAATAGCGGACATGACGTATGGTGCGAGCGGCCAGGGGGCGTTTTTAAGAAATAAAAGAGCGTATGTTTTGCTCGCTCGTTCAGACTTAGAGGTGTGAACAGACTGCAATGTGCGAACGGATCATTTGAATAGCCACCCCTTGTTTTTGAACGAACGCAAATAGCGAACGGCTCTGAATGAGGGCCTTAGTGCCTTAGTCCATCCTGAACAGCCATAGGGTTACCCAGAAGACCGACAATCGTCTGATCTGCTACTGATGCTGCATTTTTGTACATAGATGCTGTGACATTTAAGCAGCTGCTTGGATTTGCAAAGCCGCTGTTGGGAATCTCAATACATCCCCGTGGTTGCAACATTTCTATATTATCTTACAATATCTGAGTAAAAAGACGCTGTTGCGACAGGATTAGCGTACAACTCTGAATCAGGCCCAAAGCCCCTATGTGAACAACTCTGCATCTCTGTAAGCAACCATGGGCCTGATTCAGAGCCGGTCGCTATTTGCGCTCGCTCGTCCAGAAAATAGGGGTGGCTATTCAAATGAACCGTTCGCTGTTTGCGGTCTGTTCACGCCTCTAGGTCTGAACGAGCGAACAAAACTTGCGGTCGTTTTTTGGGAAACTACACCCCCTGTCCGCTCGCATCCTACGTCATGTCCGCTATTTATTAGATTAATCGAGTACATCGAACAGGGTATGAGCTGCTCGCTATTCTTGTGGTTGGTTTTTGCTACCACAATGTTGCGAGCAGTTCTGGCAATAAAATAACCCAGTGACGTGGTCAATGACGCTGCTGTTTTAAATATGCACACCCATAAAACGCCCGTTTTGACCTTTAAGCACGCCTGCGATCGGATCTCCACTCCCCGTTTTCAAGCACCTTCCCCTGTTACCACCCACATACGCCTCATCCTGTCACTCAAATTAGCAGGCATTCGCTATTTTGCGAGCACATGAATTTCGGCCGCACTGACTGGTTCACGCATGGGTATAACGATCCATACGCATGCGCAGTTGAGCAAACATCGCTCGGAGCGAATGAGCTGCCACTTACGAGTGGCTCTGAATCAGGCCCCATGTCCGCGACACTCTCATAACTAGGGATGGACATCGATGGTCGATGTTTGCCGACCATCGCTGTTTTTCAATGTTAGTTATTTTACCATTTGATGGCAGCATTCCGATGTTTGCTGCCATCGAATGGTAATCATTCAATGGTGTTGCGATGGTGGCTTCTTTTCTTTAAATATTAAAAGCTCTGCCTTCCCTGGCTGCTGTGTCCTGTGGGCCTGATTCAGAGCCAGACGCTCTTTGGGAGCGCTCGCTCTGAATCAGGGCATCTCTGTTTTTTTTTTAAAGACGGCCTCCTGGCCGCTCACTAAGCTGTGGGTGACCACCCTCAGCTTTAGCAAGCAGCCAGGTGATGGTGGCAATAGTCACGACCATCTCGACCATCGGGGCTTGCGACGAGACCCTTGTGGTAGGGTCTCGTTCCCGCAAGCCCCAGTGAGCTTTTGGCTCTAATAGAGCCGGAAGCTCACCCACTGACATCACTCGTGATGTCAGTGGGGCCGCCCCAAATGGCAGGCGTTCCTTCAGGAATGCCTCCGTTTGGCCAGCCACCCCCCTGCCCACCTCCAAAACGGGGCAAGCTGTCAATCACAATCGACAGCTGCCCTGCTTTGGTGCGAGACCCGTAGCAACGGAGCACCCATCGCTGGCCGGGTTTCACGCATTTGCACGCCAGAGCCGCTGTGCGCTCGCAAGCGGGTCTGAATCAGGCCCTGTGTCTCTGCCTCTGGTAACCTTCCCGCTACTACGATCGTTGGAGGCTGTCTCTCACTGCCTCAGACCTGGCCCTCAGTCCCTCCCCTCCCCCCTCTCTGTTAGCTCTGATTGGCTCTCTGAGACAGTGCGAGCCATTCAGTGTGCAGCCCTGGCCCTGCAGCAGCAGTCACTCACAGATACACACACAGAGTGACAGGACAGCTAACAAGGTTTACACCAGCAGAGATGGAGAGTGATGTCTCTGCTGGTGCTGTAATAGGGTTCCTTTTCTTTGTGTTATAAGTATATTTTATACATGTTTTTAGACTCTAGTTTTTTGTGGCTTTAAGAGCCCACAGCAGCAGCAGTGTGGCAGTGACAGTGTGTCTCATTCTCCTCCTAGTCCTCAGTCAGCTCTGCCTGCCTTGCCTGGGTTTTTTCTTTTTTTTCTTTGTTGCTTCATGTCCGAGCCCCTCCCCCAACCCTGCCCCTTTACTATTCATATAAATTGTTTATACCATTGAATGCTTTTGATGCGATGGTTAGTTACCATTGCATAGAAAGATTCAATGGTGGAAGCACTGCCATCATGGCAGGTTTCCGATGTCCATCCCTACTCATAACATGGCCGCGCTTCTACTTAATAACCTCCCTGTTCGCCCAGGAATGCCCAATATATTCTCAGAGACCGTGCATCTCCCCTGCTCCTCAAATGCAACTCCGACTCTGGCCATGATTCAGAGCCGGACGCTCTGACAGAGCGCTCGCTCTGAATCAGGGCCATCCTTCTTGATTTTTCAAGGCCGCTCGTATAGCTGTGGGTGACCACCGACAGCTATAGTGAGCAGCCAGGAAGATGGTCGCGATGATCAAGACAATCGCGACCATCGGGCTTGCGACGAGACCATTGTGGTAGGGTCTCGTTGCCGCAAGCCCTGGAGTTCTTTTGGCTCAAACAGAGCCAAGAGCACTCCCACTGACATCACTTGTGATGTCACTGGGGCCGGCCCCAGACGGTAGGCGTTCCCATGGGAACGCCTCCGTCTGGGCAGCCACGACCCCGGCACGCCCACCAAAGGGGGCGTGCTGTCACTCAACATCGACAGCACACCCCCTTTGGTACGAGACCCGGAGCGACGGTTTGCCCATCGCTATCCGGCTCTCGCGCATGCGCACGACGGAGCCGACTCCGTCGTGCGCATGCGCACTGGGCCAACATCGACCCGCTTGCGAGCGCTGAGCGCTTGCAAGCGAGTCTGAATCAGGCCCACTGTGCATAGGGAATCTGGACAATAGTTGCCTACCGTTAATTTCTCCTCCCCGGGAGATGTCCGGGAGGAGAAGCATGTGAGTTGTGATGGCGGCGGGGCCTGATGGTTCACGTCATTAAAACTCCTGCCCCCTTCATGGTAAAGTCACGATTGGCGCACATTTACATAGGGGTGGGGCTAAATGAAACGATTAATGAAGAATTGCATCATTAAGCCCTGCCCCCTACACGGGGACCTGTGATCGCCGCGGAAATTCTCCCCATTCTGCCCACTTCACTAGGAAGTGGGCAGAATGTGGGAGAAGTGCCTACCCTTCCGGGGGTGCGGGGGTTATATAGAAGTTCTGAACAAATTGCCTTTATTACCTTCTGTGGTACCAGCTGAGTGGGCAGCACCAGAGAGCTGGGCTTCACACACTAGAAGGCCAGAACCTTTTGGACATCTTCAATCACATGTGACAGTTATCTACTAATACAAACACATCCTTTAAACACAGTATAGCGCACAAAAGAACACTGAAATACACCCAGCCATACAAAATTACTTCCATGTTCCAGTTGTAAGCTTTAATGAATGGTGGAGCTCACATCACTGGGTTCACTATTGCTTTTCATCAGCAAAGTTGGCCACACAAACTGCAATCCGTTCATAGAGAATGACAAAAAGACTTAGGAATCTGTGGTCAACTTGGACACACACATACTTGGACACAGACATGATCAGATTGGGCAGATCACAGATGTGTTTCAGCCGATAATTGTCTGATTGGCCCAATAATTGTATAATGTGTATGCGATAAATGGCTTCAAACTCTCCTGCAACGGTCAGATGGAGAGGTCGGGGTCTGGTGTGCTGCTTATACTACTATTTTGTTCCCGATCCAGTTGCAGAGATCTGACGGAAGTAAACACTGAGCTAGAATTTGCTCAGGCTGTATAGGTGCACACTGATCCAATCACTGTCAGAGAACAGCTTTTGACGGATCGCTAGAATTGATCTGCTTGTGTGTATCCAGCATTACTGGCTACCTCAACAGAAATCTTGTCAACCCTATCAGACTTTTATATCACTGATCACTCATTAAGGATATACTCATACAGTTATGCGCTGGTCTAAACCGACCCAATTGTACTTTTAATTTTTTTTTATATTTTTTCTGTAGTGTTATATAGCCAGGTGGTCCACCCTAGGGAGATATGAATCAGAGAGGCAGCTAAGCATGCACATCCTGGGCATGTTCTTCAATCCGTTCATTCAGTGGAGCGAGTGAAAAGCTGCTGATCGCTGCCATTGTGACTCAGCAGTGATGTGGGAACCGGAGCCTCAGCTGGCTGCCAAGAGATAAATAGCCCCTGACAGCTCTTCCTGTGCGTGTAGATCTCATCACATCTCACACGGGGCAGACTTTCACAGGTCTGTGCTGGCTCTCTTTCATGTGCAAGATCCTTATAAATGAGCCTTGTCTCTCCCCAACACTGCCCCTCCACCTCCCCATCTCCTTAATCCCATGTCTGAGCTGATCATGCAAAAATACAAATTGCCAGAAGGATTTTGCTTCCAGTTTAATTTGCCAATTTAACATTTTCACTGCCAGCCATTGAATATTTATGTAAGTTCTTTCTGTATTCAACCATAAACAATGACTAGCAGATTGTCAATTCTTTCTGACAGTGACATTGTCAGGCAAAGCTTTGCAGGGCGTTGCAGTTAATTCAAGGTATATACATACAGAAAGCTTTATTTTGGCATCAATATATTATATTTTGATATGTTGTTTTAAAGAATTAACTACACAGTATTGATGTTGTTTGGTTGTTTCTTTATTCGGCTAAAAGCTGGCCACACATCTGGAGGATTAGCTTTCCAACCAGCCAACTAGTAGGCTGGTTAGAATGAAAATCTGGTAATGTATGGGAACAAATGACAATTGGCCATTTGCTCTCAAACACTGGAAAATGGACTAAAGGCCTGATTTACTAAGGATCGCTATTCTGCTTATACGCATGCAATGTAGTTGTTAATATCAGCGATGACATGTAAAAGTTTGCATTCGCATTGTGATCACAACCTGATATAAGGACGCCCACTTCCCCTTACATCCGTATTGTAGCCCAACATAGAGAAACAATCGGTAACATCGAGTAACATCGGACCCATACGCACAGTTAATGAAGCCCAGACCTCACTCAGGAATTGCTTACTTCAGCACATGCTATGAGTCCTCAGGCGGCGTCTGCCTACCTTCCAACAAGACCCTTTCCATCAGGTACAAAATGCTCTGCTCCTGGACTTCCTACCTAATTTATGATCGGCATCACCTGTGTTGAGCTAGGTAATTGATGGGGTATTTCAACATAGATGGCCGCAATCATCAGTTAAGAAAGAAGTCCAGGAGGAGAGCATTTTGTACCTAATGCACGCTCATGCAACGGCGTTGAAACGCACTTGCACGTTAGTTCGCCTGACCACCCCGTCACCACCCACAAACTGCACTTCCTGTAAATCACTTTGCCATGGGTCTACATAGCCTCTGCAATCGCAGTTCCAATCGCAACATCTGGCTCACAAACTGCATACGCATGCGCAGTGTGAATTAATCAACCAACTGCATGCGTATAAGCAACTGCGTTCCTTGCTGAATCAGGCCTTAAAACAGTCGTTCATACAAGTTGGTTAAATCAAATTAATTGAACCAACTTGCCTGACGACCATTTTCAAACATTTTCCAGAGTTTGGGAAAAACGGACTATTGTCGTTTGCTCCCATACAATACCAGATTTCCATTCCAACCAGCCTATTACTTGGCTTGTTGGAAAGTTGGAAAGTTAGGGATCACTATGGATCGCTATTGTGATCGCAGCTGTGATTACGCATGGAGACCCCTTTGCGAAAATATGCTAATGAATACTATCGCAATGCCGTCACACAGCCAGCATAGAGATGACCACTGCCGCCCACTACCACTATCTCACATCCATAATACCTTGCAGTCCTGCGTATACATCGGGAACACTGAGTAACATCAGCCCCTCATGCACAATTACAACAGGTCTGACCTTACTCAGAAATTGCTGTCCTCGTCGCACGCAGTGAGTACTCACGCTGCATATGCTGTCGCAGTGGCTAACCCATACACGCCCATGCAACGGCGTTCAAATGGACAGGCACGTCTGCATGTGTCCAACCACTCCCCCGTCACCACCCCCAAATGCTCACAGCCTGGTACTAACTCTGCGATGGATTCCTATCTGCGTAGGTGATCGCAATGCTAACTCAATTACGCGCACTGCAGTGCATACGCATGTGCAGTACGCACCATTGTCCGATCTGCGTATGCTGTTGCAGTTGTGATCTGTGATGAATCAGGCCCAATGTACTAAAAGCCTTGGAGATAAAGTGGACAAAGATAAAGTACCAACCAATCAGCTCCTAATTGTCACTTTACAGGCTGTGTTTGAAAAATGACAGGATTGGTTGGTACTTTATCTCTGTCCACTTTATCTCCAAGGCTTTTAGTACATTGGGCCTGATTCATTTTTCAAACACAGCCTGTAAAGTGACAATTAGGAGCTGGTTGGTTGGTACTTTATCTCTGTCCACTCTCTCTTTCCAAGGCTTAGAGGTCTCTTCATGTAGCAGTGAAAAGCACTTTTTCAGGGATAAAAGGAATTTTCACAGCTTCTCCTTATTCATAGAAGGGGTCATCATGGTGCCCCTGCTAAGTATAGACATCGCTTCCCCATACAGTAGTATGGGGAGAGCAATTCATAGAAGCACGGAAAGCTCAGCTTTCAGTTTCCATTCTAAAAATGTTTTTTCCAACTCAAGACGGCGTAATGTGCCTCCTGAGGGGAGAAGAGAAGGGAAGACAGCTGTGTCCCTGCCTTATCCCTGCTCTCCCCGTCCCCTCCACCGGCAGCAGTCAATCAGAGGAGGCTAGGGCATATGCATTTGCTGGGTCACCTCCTCGTGACTGTCTGCTGCTGCCCCAGTCCCCCCTCGCTCTGCACTATCCCTGCCGCCCGCTGGCCCAATTCCCCCCCCCCCCCCCCAATATCGCAAATATTCATGAATGGAGCCCTTAGTATCATTTATTACAGCAGTACTTATTGTGCCGCTATAGCTCTTGCTGCTTCTCTTCTTATCAAGTCAAAGCAGGAGAAAACTCCCCCCTCCTGCAATCCGTGCAAGTCCCGCACCATATCAGCCTAGTGTTGGTACACTGTGTCTTGCCTCCCGGCCAGCCCCGATGTGCTTGCATGTGATCTCCCGAACATTGTGAGATCTTGTGCACAGACACTGCCGTTGGGTAGCACACATACTGGCAGGCAATCCTACTAATATGTGGGAAAAAAAACGATAAGATGCAAAAGTGTGCATATCATGTTTTAGTAACAATTGCAATAAATCGATATTTGCAGTTACCATAGAGAAAAGTGATTGTTTGCCTACGATATCTACTTTCTATGTAAGTGTCAAATAGCGCTGGTTACAGTGCATTTGTCACTTATCATATATCCCCCTAAATGTCTACACGCATGCACAGTTACTGCCACTGCCCAACCAATATAAACAGACCCCATGGTTTATTCCTGCCCAATGTATCCTGCCACATTTATGAAAATGTGTCCTGGAAAAAAAATGTGACAAGTAAACATGTTTGGTAGCGCTATACTCAGTGGACCCAAAACTAAAGAGAAAAAGACATAAAATACAGTGATCTATATTGAGGTCCTGCCATATAGGAATACAAGTAATGAGAGACAGTTTTATTTTTTATATCCATAACAATCCCTAACAATGCACTTAAAATAAAGAGATACAAAAAAGTAGAGCGACTACTATAATAGAGATTTCTGAGGTTATCAGCTCATTGTACAATTGATCTGCACATCGAGGTGTAAAACCTGATTGTTATTGTAGCTTTTTTTTACTCTTGGAATTAAGAGTAGGAAATATTGTTTAATTGCCTAAACCTAAGCCCCCTCCCCGAACCCTAAGCCTCCCAGGGGAGGTGCCTCACCCTAACCTCCCCTCGGGGCTGCCTGACGCTAACCCCCTTCCCCTAGCCTAACTCTCCTGGGGGTGCTACCTAATCCTAAATCCCCCCGGGAGTATCTAAACCTAACCTTCTCCCACCCGCGGCTAACAGCTCCCGATTCCAGACTTACCTACGTTCGGTATGCCGGGCATCAGGATTTCGGCGTGGGGATAATGATAGGCGTCGGTATTTAGACGCCTGTCATTAGTCCCATGGCGGACTTTCACTGTCAGGAAGCCGGCGGTCGCCATTTCGCCCGCCGGCTTCCTGACTACATCCCATGCCTTGGTCCCTCCAGTTATTTTGGCATTGCTCCAGTCTTACCTTGCTGAAGGATTTATAATGTCCTTGCAAAATCGGCACTAATAAGCCAAAATGGAAGCGAGGAAATTTGATGGCATTTTCACAATTGTTTAGCTCTAGAAAAAGCTTGTGTTACTGACAAATTGGGAGCTGTTCCAAACGTTTCTCTCTACAGTCCTTTGCATTAGAGATGCATTGGGTAGCATTAAAACTCCATTAAGTGCTGATTGTGGGAAGGAATTAAATAGAAATTTTGAAGTCATTTCTGAATCTCATTGAGCTTAAAATGCACGTGATGATAAACAGGGTGGTTGCAGCTCATATCTTCCCCGCTATGGTTTTAAACATTCTAGCAGAAGCGAGTGATTGCAATGCACTACATCTCGGGCACGTACTATGTGTCAAGAACTTAAAGCCACAGCACCACATTACAAAATAAAAAAATGCTTAACGTTATATTTCAACAAGCGTCATTTATTAACTATATCTTATAGCATTTAAATTGCTGAAATCTCCATTGGTCTTCAATTATCTTCATCTAATCTTCCACTCCTGACTTCATTAACACTCTTTACACCATTCTTACATATTGGCCAATTCATCATTATTTCCGATGATCCTACGGAAATTATGAATCTAACTCGCCGCGATTTGTTGTAGCAGATGCAAAGCTACAAAAGCAATTCATTATTGCTCTGAAAGCAGCAAATATAATTCATTAACTACGAGGACCAGAGGAAGAGGGTTCGCAATCCAGGTCTCCTTCCAATAGGAAAAAGCAAGGCTCGGCAGGCTAACACCATCTGGAAACGGTGTTTGTACCCACAGTCAGTTTTTGCAGTTTGATGAATAGTCGTCTCCATAGTGTGCCACATCGGGTTTTTAGTGCACACAGGAGAAATCCATGATATCTGCTGTGTTGAAACATTAATGAAATGGTCCATTACATAAACATGTGCAAAACATAAGGAAACTACCGTTTCCACATATTTTACGGACCCATTCAGTGGCGCACACAGGGGGGGTTTCTGAGTACCCAGAAAGCTCCCCTGACAGACTTTTTTTCTTTCTGGTAAGGACAGCAGCAGGTCCAAAACTCACACTCAGAGCCAATATGATGCAATGCAATGAGAATTGCGCATTTTTCTACAAGGAGGTGGGGCCTAATGATGCAAAGTGCCCCCCCCCGCCCCCCTGTTGCATCTTTCCTCTACAAGTAAGTGTAAGTCTGTAAGTGTTATATGCAGGGCTGTAAGGAAGGTAGGCAGTGCGGTCTGTGCCATCACACAGAATGAAGCTCCCTGGTGACAGCATCATCGCAGCCCCTCTGCCCCTGCATCTGGCTAGCATGGTGCCTGAATGGCACCCTGAAGTCAGTATCGGTGCAAGTGCTGGCCATAGTTTCCGTCAGACGTGTATGCTATATGTGTGTGTGTGCTATAAATATGTGTATTTATAAGCTTACTGTACCTTATATTTATTTTTATTCGGAATCTCTCCCCCCCATCCCTACTAATCTTGTATTTGACCCTGCCATTCACATTGAAGAATAGGCCCCTTACTCCTTCTATCCTGGTAACTTTTAAATCAGAGACGTTATCTATTTTAGGGTCTGAGCCTGACTTCTTTTTTTCTGTTTAATCCCCAACAAAAGCTATGTAGGTCCCAGTCAGCATCTAGCATAGTATTCCAATAACAGAATACAGATGAACCAAACAAATATCACAAGCATACAGTAAGTGTGGAAACAAAAAAATAAATAAGGTCAGGCATTGCCCAACTCTCCTTGAGCACCTGCATAAAGCAGATCCGGGGTAGGAATAGAAGAGGCATAGGAAAACTCCAGCCTCTCAGAACGTATGCTGTCATACTTAGACATACAGTAGCATTTTTGATATACATATTTCTTGTGGCTAATGGTAACATTCATTAAAGATGCCCATTATGCATGTGGAACTGAGGATGCCATTCATGTTCTATACAGACTTTGGGGTAAGTGTAATAGCCTGCGGACTGCAGGCATCAGCGAGTTCAGTGCGAGACTGCCCGATGTTTTAAAGTAGCAGTCATTTAAAAGGCAAAACCAAGTTGAATTTGCCAACTGCTACATTAAGACATCGAGCAGTCTCACACGGAACTCCTCGATGCCTGCAGTTCGCAGGTTATTACTATACCCCTTTGACTTTGATCATCAAATAATTAAGACATATTGCCCAGTCTATTTGTCTAAGAGCTTTTTATCCAGTATACTCAATATACATATCCTTTGGGACAACAATGGTAGAGTCACACCTGTAAGGGAGATCCAACATACAGCATTCTGCACACATTTTGATGGCTATACTCTGAGGGCATCATTCAGCAGTGTACGCAATAGTGACTGCAGCTGCGATTTTGTACGGAATGCAGTAGCAAAAATATGCTAATGATTGGCAAAGCACAGCCGGCATAGGGACGCCCACTGCTTTCCCATATCCATCCAATCTCACTTTTCTGCTTATACATCGGTACCATTAACGCACATTGGCCCGTCACGCAGCATTTAGAGCAGGTCTGACCAGCCGCAGGAATTGCAAGGCTCGTTGCGCGCAGTGAGTTCTCAAGCAGCGTAGGCAATCGCAGTGGCTAATTTATGCAGGCCCATGAAATGGCGTTCCAAAGGACAGGCATGTCTGCGTTTTCCTGACCACTCCCCCGTCACCACTTCCAAATATTCCTTTAGATTGTAAGCTTGCAAGCAGGGCCCTCTTACCTCTATGTCTGTCTGTTATTACCCTGTTTTGTTCTATCAATGTTTCCAATTGTACAGCGCAACGGAATATGCTGCGCTATATAAGAAACTGTTAATAAATAATAATAAAATAAATAAATTTTGACGGCCTGTTACTCACTTTTCAATGGATTTATTTGTGCGTCTGCAATCGCAAAGCGATCGCTGCACACACAGGGCCTGATTCAGAGCCGCTCGCACATCTGCACATGCGTATGGGTCGTAATGTGCATGCGCCAACCAGTCAGTGCGGTCAGAAAAAGTGTGTTCGCAAAATTGCGAGTGCCTGCTAATTTGAGTGACAGGATGATGCGTTTGTGGGTGGTAACAGGGGAAGGTGCTTGAAAACGGGGAGTGGAGATCCGAACGCAGGTGTGCCAAACGGTCAAAACGGGCGTTTTAAGGGTGTGCATAATTAACAAAGCAGCGTCATCGACCATGTCACTTGGTTGTTTCTTAGCCTGAACTGTTCGCATGAAAATCCAACCACAAGCACTGCGAGCAGTTCAGACGCCTTTCGATGTACTCGATTAATCTAATAAATAGCGGAGATGACATATGATGCGAGCGGCCAGGGGGCATCTTTAAAAAATAGCAAGCGCATGTTTCGTTCGCTCGCTCAGACATAGAGGCGTCAACAGACCGCAAAGAGCGAGCACTCAATTTAAATAGCCGGCCCCTTTTTCTGAACGAGCGAGCACAAATAGTGTCCGGCTCTGAATCAGGCCCACAGTGTGGCTTGTACCTATGCCCGATGGCAAACAATCGCTCGACTGCATCTGTAATCGCTATTGCGTACGCTGCTGAATCCGGCCCTGAATCTGTGAGCTCAGGCTACGTTTGGCCCTTCTAAAGTTACAACTGGCTCAGATAAGCTCAGTTTCAATTATTAAAGGATAATTCCTGCACAATGAGCAATTTCGTTTTGGGATACGTTTAATGAGTTACGTTCCAGAAGGATTAAACTATACTTATCTTTGCTGCACCATTCGCCAGATCTGAAACCAATGGTAACATTGGTTTCACACCGTTCTCCTCTCACTGCTCAGCTTGTTTCCAGGACGCGGGATGTCAATGCCTCTCCCCCATTCAATTCCTGGTGGGCTTTGAGTGGATGTTTTCTTTAGTGATGTATGTACAACACAGAGCTGTGTATAACCATTTTTAATTCCTTTACTATTGATATTTTAACTATATTGCTAGAATATTGTTCAAAACACCTATTACTCTTACTCCATTCAAATAATATTTTCTAAAACTGTTCCCCAGGCACCAGTTAGTAGGTTTATTTACTAACACTTAAATTAAATGCCAATTTGCACTAAACCATGGCAACCAGCAATTAACTTTCATTGTTTATCATGCTATAAACAGATAAAAGACAACTGCTGACATGTTGCTATGGCCTTTAATGGTGTGCTTAAGACCCAGTACCATTTTGTATCCTTCTTTGGATCTTCTCAATTTGATCATAATCCATTTGCATTTAAAAAGGTTGTTTTAAGCCACAGTTGAAGAAAAAGAAAATCATAGTTACTAACCTTGCTGTAATTGGCGCAGTATCATGTAGACATCAACATAGAGGGGTACTAACTATAAAATGCGTCCTACTGACTATTACTGGCAATTACCCAGATCATAAATGTGCTCTTCAACCTCAACATTCCCAGAACGGGAGGTACCTATGTTTGCATCAAATGCTGTATAACTCCATCCATGTACTGTAAGTTAATCATTTTTCTTATTCTTTTTTCTGCCTTTGATTTGCGAGACAAAATCCATGGGTTTCATTACTGCTGTAACACACTTGCATAAATCCTATACACTTCCGACATGTGTATGGGAAAAACAAGTCCATGACATTATGTAAAGCCCCTTCTAAATAGAAATAATTGTTTATGGGACTAAGCATTTCAGCTGCAAGTTTTATTTTTCATTTTCAAAGATCATTTACTGGGTGGTCCCAATTTAGTATTACGTTGGAGAACATGCAGTGATCTCAACAGCTAAACAGATAATAATACTGCTTTGTCATATAGCAACTATCATTGCAAACTTCAGCCAGTTAATAGGACCAGTTGTTTAACTCATCCTTCACAAGTTCCAGACACTGTTTGTCAAGGAGCCAGTAATCATGAAGGATCCTTGGTCCACAAGCTTTGTAGAGTGTAAATGTCACTTTTCAGGGTAATTTATGACCACACATGGCCCCTCCTGTCTGCAGAAATACATGAAATGTGCCATAAGGTGCATATACATCAGGTTCATTTATTTTTATATTCTAACTAAATGACTCCCTCAATACATATGGGGTACCCCATTTTGGGCACAAATATGGGGGTACCACTTGTGCCCAAAATGGGGCATCCAACATAGCTACTGTAAGGTATGTTTTACAGTACATACTGCCTTTCTCCTACAACCCACCCACCTTCACAATATCAGAGAACACGGATTAGAGCTATGTACACAAAAATGAAGTAGATCAGCTGTGCTATATAGCAAGGCCTGGTTGGATAAAATAGCTTTGTGCAACATCAAAGACATCTCACATCAAAAGGTCCATTTAAGGACCCCATGAGACCAGTAACACACAGCTGGAGGCTGGCACTGGTAGAGTTAAATTTCCATATTACATCACTGCTATAGCTTTCTCACTCTAATATCACTGTCTGAAAGGCTTTTGCTTCTAGTTGCCAGGGCTGCCTTTTGTCTTTATCAGTGTCGATGAGCTGGAAGGACCTGCATTAACCCATTACTGGTAACAGACAGAACAAGGCCTCTGTTAAGGGGCCTATGCAGATAAATTGAACGATAGAACGATATATCGTTCAATTTATCTGCTATGGATAGGCCCTGAACGATGACAGATGCGCACTCCCGCGGCCGATAAATTGAATCTTTCATCTCTCCAACATGTTGGCCAATTATCGCATATCGCTGCCAGATATTAGAAATATCTGTCAGTTTATATGCGGTAAACGACTAACGACAAAAGATATTAACAGCAGCTACAGAGCGCTGCAGAGAAAAAAATCCACTCCCTGAATGATGTCATGCGATATCGTTCATCGTTTGCCAAAATCTGTCATGTACATGACAGATATCGTTCAGCACAGCCTCCGGAATCTTTTGTCATTCATCGCTCAGAAAAACATCTGCTAATGTATAGGCCCCTTATATAGTATTACTGCATGCGGAAACCCAAGCATCACTAGCCTATGTTTCTAGTTCTACAGTATAATTCTGTCTGTTGTACAGTATAATAGGAAAGGGGTAATAGCCTGAATGCTTGTGGGCAGCAGAGAACATTATATACTTAAAAATCCCCTAAAGAGAATAATTACTTTCTAAAATACATAAATAAACCAGAACGTTTTCCTCGACCTCCCCTCCCTAAAAATTATCAATAGAACATTGTGTATCTGTTGGTTTACGACCATGCACACCAGCAGTACAATTGTTTATCTTTTGCCCTGTGGCAATTAGAAGCAGATTTATGTTCTTTACAGAGAAGATGTGACACATTTATTTCTCACAGTATTTTATTTTGCTCTACTCCCGGACCCTGACATTGGTCTGTGCATGCTAATGTCAGTTATGTATGGCCCGGAGGAGATACAGGAGCGCGGCATGGTGAAGCAGCAGATACACGGAGGAAGAGAGGGGAAGGCTGGTTTGTTATCAAGCCTTTGACAGGGCTGGCTCCAGCTGGTCAGCTGCGCTTCAGATGGGGAGGGGCTGGGCTCCTACGGAGGACTGCAAGCCGGGCTCAGGCGCTCACAATGGCCTCAGGAATCGGAAGGTTTGCGATACATTCTTTTGCAATTACATTGTAATGCAAATCAAAGGCTCCGCAACAAGTTACTGTATTTTGCAATGCAGAGAACAGCTATGTGTGTTTGTTATTAGGTAATTATTACACGATGGCCTGGTGACAGGGGCGCTCTGTATTTATGCTTCTCACCATATTCTCTTTGTCTAATTATTTCATAATTGATATACTCAGGGCCGCCGGGGGGGCCTAATTACCCAGGCTTGCCCGGGATTCCTTTGGAACTCCGGACACCTCTTCTAGTGTAGTAACATTTTTTGCCCAACTTCCCTCCCTGGGGCTCTATTCAACATGTTAATTATCAGTGTCCGAACGGACCCCGATAATTAACGTTCCTATTCAACGCAAGCGCTGGAGCAATTCATCATTTTTCCAGCAAACACTGCCGGACTGGCCCCCTGTATGGGCTATTTCACACTGTGGGGTAGATGTATGATAGCGGCACTTAACGTGCCGCTATACCGCTTCCCGCTTCACCTCATTACTGAGGCGAAGCAGGAAGCACTACCGATGAGATGTAAGAACATCTCATCGGCCAGAGAGGGGGAGCGTTAACTCCCCCCTCCGGCGCTACCCGCTAGAGACAGCAGCGCATCAGCCTAGTGCTGATGCGCTGTGTCTCTGTCCCGGCCGGCTCCACTGAGCATGCGCGGGATCTCGCAAGTATCGCGAGATCCCCGCGTGCAGCCCTGGAGCCAGCAGCAGCCCCAGCAGGGACAGCGCTGTCCCTGCTGTGGGTATAGGCTAGCGCCAGGCTGTAGCTGTCGGTAACGACAGCTACTGCCGGCCGAACGGTCATGCCGTATGACCGTTCGTACATGGCCCTGCCGCTCGGCGCTGCTATCTTGTAGAAAGCAGCGCCGATAATGACAGGGGCGCTTCATTTACCGCCCAGACCCCCGTTCATACATCGGGGAGAAGCGGTATCAGCGCACCGCTTCTGGGCTTCATACATCTACCCCTGTGTGCGGTTTTGACCGGCCAGCAAAAAACGTTCAGAGCTGGAGTTTTTTTTCCGGGAATCAGTGCTTTTCACATGCAATGGCTTTAAGCCATTTTTAATGCTGCGGTTTGTTTTTTTAAAGTAGTAGATATGTGCAACTGCAGCAGCAGATGGAGTTGTGGGCGGGTACAAGGTAAATAAAAAGCCGGTGTGTGTGTGAAAGGAAACATTGGAATTTGTACTTCACTGACTTGCAGTGACGGCTAGGACACGGCATGGCAGCCGTCCTTGTCAGTGGATATTCTGGCTGTAAAACGGTGACCGTGCCATGTCCATGTCCATCTGGAAGGACCCATCTGTTTCATACACTATTAAAAATACTACATAGCAAAAAAACACCCGTTTTTTGCCGGACGCTGAAAACCGGCAGGTGTGAAATAGCCCTATAGCTGCACATGATGGTGTCAGTGCAGCGGTGTGCGCAGACGGACAGGCTGAGGGAGACAGGAAGTGGACACAGACCAGAAGAAGTGAAGTGGTTTATAGGACCTCTGACATCACAACCTTGTGACTCGCGACAACAGGGGGAGGAGCAAGGTTCAGAACAGGGGGCCAAAAGTGTCCCCTCGCGGGTTTGCTTCACTAGCCACGCATCCCATCCACAAGGGTGAACCGTAGGCTGAAACACAAGGGGAAGGCTCTGGGCTGGCACTTAAGGGTGCTCTAGACTGGCATATAAGGGGGGCTCTGGACTGGCACACAAGGGTGGTCTCTGGGCTGACTCACAAGGGGGGTTCTGGGCTGGCACATAAGGAGGGGCACTGGGCTGGCACACAAGGTGGGTTCTGGGCTGGCACACAAGGGGGCGCTGGACTATCACATAAGTGGGCTCTGGCCTGGCACATAAAGGGGACTCTGGCCTGGCACATAAGAAGGGCCCTGGGCTGGCACATAAGTGGGGGCTCAGGAAAGAAGCCTTACCTGATTGGTGGGTGGGAAACTATGAGAAAAAATCTTGTGGCTCTCCATTCAAAGTAATTTTCAAAGAAAAAAGTTTGGATGCTCCTGCTTTAAAGTGAGTCCTGGTTAGTGGATGTATTGGTGGGTCCTGCATACAACAGTTTCACACTGAGAAACCTATTCTATGGGGTCTATTTACTAATCCTTGGTTGGAGATAAAGTGAATGAAGATAAAGTCCCAGCCAATCAGCTCCTGTCATTTTTTAAACACAGCCTGTGACATGGCAGTTAGGAGCTGGTTGGTTGGGACTTTATCTCCATCCAAGGTTTAGTGAATAGACCCCATTGACCCTCATGGTACCGTTACACAATTGCAGAAACACTAGTTTCCGCATGTATAAAGTAATAGGCCCATTCATTATTAGGAGCCCAATCTGGCCGCCAAGTATTCAGCAAACTCTGAAAACTGAAAATTTTTCGGCATTTGCATGCTGGATATGACATCATCTTCAGATGGTGTTAGTTCCCAATGGCCCGCGCCTACCTATTGAAAGCCGGTCCGGAGTGCATAGAGGGATCCCTACGCCTGAAGTGGCCCTCTCTGAGCACTGAACTCCATTAATACATGCAAATGCAGTGTATACTTTCACCATTAATAATTAGCAATAAAAGTGTCAGTGATTAGTATTGAGACGCAGCTGCTCTGAAAAGCACTACGCCAACCGTGCTGCATTAGCTCCACAATTTATAACAATCATTATGTTTACTGTCAGTCAATGGTGGGAGGGATATTTGAGAACTGTTGTGCAGGACAACTGTCCTCTAACACATAGCAGCCAGTCTGGTGTTTCCTTACATTTTTAACTTGCACATAAAAATGGCAAAGCCTTTTACTTGTGCGTCAATGTTCCACAGTGTTTCCAGCCTAAGAACATCTCTGCTATAAGCATCACAAAATTGAGAATGTCTTTGAGAGAGGAATCCTTGTACTTAATGCCGTTGGTGGCTGCATAACTTCTAAGGCGGCACCTCTACATTTTCATCTGAGGGGCTGGAAAGTGGGTATTGGGGTGTGTGTGTGTGTGTGTGTGTGTGTGTTGGGTAAGCTGAAGTTTTGCATAGGGTGTGAAGAAACCTTGCACTAGCCCTGATTCAGTGCTCTTAGCTGTCCAAGAGCCTCCTGTGGTACTGTAAATATTGACTATGCTATGAAACTATTTCTCAGATCTTCAATACACTTCAGTTCTTTGCAGTCTTCAGCTGTTTGGTGAAGTGAGCACCAGAGAATATTGGATTTTGCTCCATGAGTTGTGATGTATACCGTGAATGTCAGCTAAAACATTGCCAGGGTCTGGGCTTTACCTGTTTCCCAGGAAACAACTGATTCACTGGATGGGTCTGATATATTCACTAGAAGAACTAGTCCACATTTAGTTTTGAGAGGTAGAGTGGCAAACTGACCTAGTGTACTTTCACTTTCTGACGTGCTTTATTAATATACGATAAATGTAAGAAAGATTTTTTGGAAAAGATTCTCTACTACAGTTCCAGAGATCCAAGTATCCTAAATTACTGAATATTTTTGTAGCCTTATTCAATCCTGGGTTATCATATAATAACACCCATTGTGGAAAGGGTACCCATTGTGTACATTAAAAAGGCTACTTGTACTGTCATTTTAATATAATTCTTAATGTCCAACACACACTGTGAGCTGGCTATTCAGTATAACTGAATCAGTTCATATTGCTGTGATCTAGTGGTTGAGGTGGAATCGGTATGAGATGCCGGCACTCGAGATCCCAACACTTGTTGGTCGGTATGCTAACCCCCCGTTTGGTGCCTGACTATATCCTTCCCTCCAGTGCCTGAGCCTAACCTCCCTGGTGCCTAAAAGTGCCTCCCCCTCCCCCTAGAGTCTAGCCCGTACCCTAAACCTAACCCCCCCTAACACCCCGATACTCACCTTTGGTATCCTGGTGGTCAGGATGATGTCGCCAGGTTTCTGACCGAACGCATACCTTTGAGGGGAATCGGTATGAGATGCTGGTGCTCC
The DNA here is from genome assembly GCA_031769625.1 of Taudactylus pleione. NCBI lineage: Eukaryota > Metazoa > Chordata > Amphibia > Anura > Myobatrachidae > Taudactylus > Taudactylus pleione. Next base: position 39,666,419 of record JAUIMM010000025.1, on the reverse strand, counting down.
ACAACAGCATCTCAAAAGGGTTAACATACTCAATGATCATCATATGCAGTTATCAGGATTATCATTTGACCCTTTCTATATATTTGTGTAATGTTAATTTTGGGGGCCACACATATGTTTGGGCAATTTAAAAAACATATTACCACATTGGACTGTGGACCTCATTCAGAGTCGGTCATTGCGGCTGCACGGTCGTAAGGTAAAAGGGGCCAGATATGCAAATGAAACGCTCGCAAGTTGCGTCGTTAAGATGGGATCATTAGCTGGACGAGCGAGGGGAGGATGCAGCCGTAAGACTAAAAAAACACCCCCTTCTCGTTCGCATTACACGTCATCTCCGGGCATATAAGGATTAATCGAGACCATCGGGAACCATCGGAGCTGCTCGTAGACCTTAAAGTTGACCATACCCTCTCTTAAGCACTACGATCAAGTCAGTGTAAAAACCGCCCTTGTCACATGTGCCATGACACTACTTAGTTAATTATGCACTCCCATAAAACGCCGTTCGCATAATTTGGCACGCCTGCGTTCAGATCTCCACTCCCCCGTTCACAAGCACCTTCCCCGTTACCACCCACAAACGCCTCATCCTGTCACTCAAACTAACGACCTGGCCAAGTTGAAGGAGAGAGCAATTTCTAATCATAATAGCTAGTTTGCGCACGCGCATTGCGAATTTTATGCATGCGCAGTTTAGCGAACATCGGTGGCGTGCGGCCGCAGCGACCGACTCTGAATGAGGTCCTGTATGGGGCCAGCTAAGGAAACACATGACAGGCCACGTGTATACTGTGTTTATTTGGTAGATATCTATATCTCTCTGGCAAGTTTTAAAACTTGACTTAAATCTATAAGACATTGCAAATTCTATCTCATTCATGTGGTCTGGACAGTTTCTGTATGGCTGTGTATAATGAGGCATTGGTTCCAGGGGCAAAATGCAGTAAGTAAAAGTGTGATTTCCCAAACAACTACTACATAAATTTTGTTTGACTACCAGATTACAGCAAGGCCTCAAGGCCGACATCCAACATACAATGAACTTTTTGTCAAAATATACCTGTACACTTTATGTCTACAGTGTTGTGACCAATATGAACATTGATGAACTAAAACTGAACTATGTCACAACTGTATCTAAAGGCCACCATACATCAGCAATTGATTGCAGCAATCGATTGTGTATAAAAATCTTTCCCTTTTTCATTCGATTGTGGCAATTCTGCAATCTGCAATCGATTGAAAAAAGGAAAGATTTTTATACACAAATCGATTGCAAATTGCACAGTTGCTGCAATCAATTGCTAATTTATGGGGGCCTTATCATTTATATATAGTCCTTCTTTGGAGTGTTGGCAAGGGAAACCTGGGCCGGCACCCTGCACCCCAGATAAGAAGATTGCATGTCTACAGACATGCCCTGCATCTTCCTAGGTACTAGGCACCCTGCAAGCTATAAAGGGGAAGCAACCATGGTGCCCTCTTGGCTTTGCACCCTGGGTGGTGACACCAGTCATGCATCCTTCATTTCGGCCCTGTCATATGTATTTAGATTAAGGACAAACCCTTTTATTTACTTCCATGTATCAGTCTGGCCTAATTACACTTAATGAAGTCAACACTGTGTATGGACTGTGCTATAGTGATAACTTGTTACAGTATTATCTGCATATGATAAGCTGTGTTTCATGTACATTTATAGTTAGATGTTGGAGAAGGTATGAGGGCGACAAGGATTGTTTTTAGTTAGGAAGGTATGCTATTATATGGTGCTACTCATATTTCCAACATGACTTTATATACAAAGGAAGCAAATGTGTATTTCTTTAATAGAACCCCATTTGTCCATTTGGGGGAGATTTATCAAAGCTTGGAGAGAGATAAAGTGGAGATAAAGGAGCTGATTCAGACCCACTCGCTAGGATGTGTTCTCTCGTAGCTGGCTGATTGTTGCTTTCTGCGCATGCATACACATCGCAATGCGCGAGCGCGAACCAGTGCGAGAGCTCGGGAAGCGTTCGCTCGCTGCGCATAGACAGCACAGCAGAGTGAGTGACAGGAGAAGCCATTTGTGGGTGGTAACAGGGGCAGGCCACTAGAAACGAGGGAGTGGAGGTGCGAAGGCAGGCGTGCCTGACCGTCTTAATGCTGTTGCAGAGTTGTGCATAATTATCAGGCAGCGTCATTGTACACGTTACCTGGTTGTATGTCACACTGAAGTGATCGCAGTGCTTGAGGCAGGGTATAGTCAACCTCAAGCGCTGCAATCGCATCCGATGGTGGTCGATGTACTAATGGTTTCATGCGCAAGTGGGCGTCTTATGAATGGCTGGTGGGCGTCTGCATACACACAGTGATCGCACGCCAAGACATAGTGGGCGTGCTAATGCCTTGCCATGCGATCGCCTGCCTTGCTGGGCGTGTGCTGGATTTGCATACGCTGGGTGCGAGCGAACGCATCTAGCAAGCGGGTCTGAATGAGATCCAAAGTACCAACCAATCAGCTTCTAAATGTGAGTTTACAGGCTGTGTTTGAAAAGTGACAGGGGCTGATTGGTTGGCACTTTATCTCCCTCCAAGCTTTGATAAATCTCTACCATAGAATAATAAAAAATTGTCAATACTGGAAATAATGCATAACATTAAAGGCAGCATGGGGCATTGTATTCATCTAGGGGGTATATTTATCATGTTATAAATATAAAACTGCAAACAGGATTGCTAACTCTTGTAAAGATTATTTACTGACAAATTTATAAAAGTGGATATACAATATTTTATGCTGACATATTTTCATACCCAATATGTCCAAAATTGAACATTTATTCATCCATTCATTATTAATCCATTAATACTGTAATGTTAATAAATTTATTCGGCTGTAACCTAAGACTGTGAAGTTGAACTCTTTAAAAAAAATAAAAAATAAGCTTGTATTACCACCCTTTTCATGTTTACTGGCTAATTACATTGAATTCATGTGAAATATGTATTATGTTTATATATAATTGTGTACTTTGAAAAATTTTGCATCCTGAGAGTAAACTATTACTTGAAATTGATTTTATTATTTTGGTTGGACAATAAATATATTGCCTGTGAATTGTTACTTTCTGCTCAATTGTGATTTAATTTTCCTGGATCATATGCTATTTTTTTTAATGAAGCTTTTTTTAACCACTCTTTATTCTCTAGACTTGTATTCTCAGAATAGCTTTTCACTGATTTAAAAATATTCTACAAAAGGTAAACACTTTACATGATGAAGTAAACCATAAAATTTAAGGAGTTTATTTCAGAGCCTTTTAAATATGCCCCCGAGTCAGGAGATCGAAAAATGTTTCGATCATTTGAAAAACATTTTCAAGAGTGACCAATAGAGGGCAGCACATACTGACATTTTCCATGGATCACCAATTTTCCCCGTAGGTCTTGCGCTGAATATCTGCTTTTATTCTGGTTTGTGTTTCTTCAAGATGCTTATCCAGCTGGGTTGAATGAGTGAAAGAATTAGCGAGGAAGGGAGAACAGGGCAGGAAGACTAATAAGATCAGGGGAAGCATAAGGAACAGGAAACATAATAAGGATGGAACTACACAAGGACAAGGAGAATCGGGGCTGTTCACCCTATCATTCTGTTTCATGCAAACCATCCAGTCATAAATATTTAGCAAGCCTATGAATCCTGAGCAGAGAGGCAGATTGCATTATTCAGCCGTGAAGATGGTTTTGCAACAGAAAGTTTAGTATTCAGTCTCTTATGATTTATATCCATGAGACCTTGAATTCCTATTATTTCAGCCCTTTTCTGCTATCATTATTTTTTTTTTCAGCACTTGCTAATAGTTTAAGGAAAATTGGACCTAACATGCCTGTGGTCAGAAGGTTTAGTCTGGCACCAGAGATGAGTTTGTTCCAGACTTCTGCAAGTGATCTAAGCACAAAAATGCTAATGACAGCAGCATGTTTACTACTGCCCCTGGGATCCAGAAATCAGGTATCCAGGACATTCCCAAATCCAGGATGAAAAAGTGAGTAAGTGCTCTTGATCAGTGATCTTGTTGTACTCCCAGACATAATGGCCAAACACATCCTGGGGAATACAGGTGCAGTGTGAGGTCAGTTAAGGTCATCTTTACAGTGTGTTTCAACAGATTGTTTTAATGGTTCTACAATTTCTGGGTAAAAAACTTATCTAAAAAAAAGCATTCTGGATAAATGATCCCATCCATAGCTTTATATAGAATGTTTGGAAATATGTCCAAGACTTCATGCAGTTCCCAGAAATACACTGTAACACTGCTTTCTAAACTAGCGCTCCACAGACGCACAGCAGCACAATGATGTCTGCCGGCAGCATACACAATGAAAGGGCTCTTTATATATACACGTAGCATGGTTCAGGGTCTCTGGCTTTACGAGTATAACAATACTTAGGAATGGAAAGGATGGAAGAGAGGGAGTCAATTAGGCAGCTCTTGAGGGACGGAAACCTGAGGTTATCAGTCATTCAGAGTGAGTCATTATGTAGGACCTTCTGGGGGTAGTTAGCATATTCAGGTACATCAGTCTGAAGGATGGCTCGGGATTTGTCTGCCACTAGGAAAAACAAAAGGATGAGAAAAAAAAGTTAAGGCGGTGAGATCCGGAACGTAACAGGGTAAAGTGATATTTTTTCTAGCCCCGTAATTTTCTCTCAGGCATATTATACAGCGCTAGAAAGAGCTTCTTGGCAACGAGTCAACATGCACACTCGCACTGTGCTCAGGGGGATTTCATGCACAGGTTTTAAATATCCTCTCTCTGCCCGTCTTTCATTTGCTAAAAGGTGATTTCCTTCTCTCCTTGCCCGCTCGAAAATGAGTCTCGTGAATTGCTAATTATGCCTTACGAGACACGTTATAAGACAGTTCTATGAATTGCATGAAGGTCGGGTATTAGGAAGCCGAATGGGACATTGAAGGAACATTCCGGGGGCTGCTGAAGATTATGGAAAAATTTAATTCTCAGCAACACCGGCTTGTCATCTCAATGTTAATGAGACGAGGAACTGTATAGGGGGAGAGAACCAATTAGTTTATTTTAAAGTAAATGTAAAAATATTTGACGGTATATGTTAACATTATCTAGATAACATACATGTATCTAACACTACATAAAAACCTATACTCTTACAAGCAACATTGCTTTGCATTATCATATTTTATATTCTGCATTCTTTATTTGTACGTGTGATGTGGTACAGCGAGTAAGGTCTGGCTCGGAATCCTGAAATTGGATTTATGGGATGGGAGCTGGGCACATACCATGTTTTTGCTTTATTTAGACCATATGGCAGTGGCTGGAGACGTTCGTTATGGTCTCTAGGCAGACACGAATAGGTTTATGCTAGTTAAACCACACTCATTTAATAAGAGCACCTGGAACACGTTGCCTGCTATCGTCTTTCATGTCTCCAAGCGCTCAATATTGTTACACAGATTTGCCCTTAGAAGACAGAGCTGCTCCTGCGGGTGCTTGCAAGGTGCTAATTATGCCATTTTGCCTTAACAATTGAGCATCATATGGCTCAGCTATTTATGCATTCCTCATCCACCCCAGTCTCATGTGATTTATAGGCAGCATCTTTCCAGAGAACTTAGAAGCATTGCAATATTTTCCATACAAAAATGAGAGAGTAAAGAGCTCCTCAGTCTGTCTCTCTGTATTGGTTGCTAGGGGCCAGAAAACATCTAAAATAATAAGAGTACCCTATGTGTTTACTTTTATTTCTTAACTTGACATGGGAATTCTGTAGAAGACAGGATAGTTTTATCTGTATAAGGGAATATTAACATGGTCTATATGGAGGATATATGAGTATAGATAGGCTTACCATACTATCCCTTTAAATCGGGACACTTATGAATTACACGAGTTCTGTGGCTGTTTAAAACCAGGTGAAATGCAGGCTTGAAGTCAGCCACCCACAGAACCTGTGTAATTCATATGTGTCCTGGTTTAAATGGATAGTATGGTAAGCCTAATGCCGCACAACCACTGCCCGACCCAGGGAAGACAGTACGATTACGCCATTGTGATCGTACTGTCTTTCCTCATCCCCTGCAGTGCCTACACTGAACGATCAGTCATTCGGTGTAGGCACCCTCCATCATCCCCGATGATTGATGTCGGAAACGACCAGCGGGAGTGCACATCGCTGGTCGTTTCCGACCTTTGCATGCCCGGTTAACGAGCGATTGAACGATAACGATGTCATTATCTTTCAATCACTCTGTTTAATCGAATAGTGGATATCCGCCTTAAGTCACCAACTCTCCCTGATTGTCAGGGAGACTCCCTGAAATAGTAGCAATCTCCCTGACTCCCTGAAGAGTATAGAAATTTCTCTGATTGCACCTTACCCCAATTATGTAGCTGTTATCTACTTGGGGAAAAAAAAGAAATCAGAAATATATACATTCAAATAGTATAATCAGTGCCATTTCCCTGCATTAGTTATAAGGCACAATGATCCCTATGGCTACATGCGTTTTCATATAAGATTTCTTATGGCCACTTATATGGAACCACTTGTAAAGCACAATACATGTAGATCTTACTAATTGCATTGGGACTTGATTACATTTGGATGTAAGCCAGGTGTATGGCACGCCTCTCAGATGTAGCAGTACACGGCCACTGTAACGTACACTCATAGGTGTCGCTTTCACAATCTCCCTGAAGTGCTTTTTCAAATGTAGGCAAGTATGGCCTAAGTATAGGTGACTGAGGAGAGAATAAAAAACTACGCGGCTCTTTCTCACAAGATATAGCTTACTAAGAACACCTCTGCTGTCCCAAAAGCAAGGTGACACAATCATACAGCTAGTATAGGATCCATTTATTCCTATGCTGTGATGCACGTACTGTGCACCGGGCCTGATTCAGGCTTGTACGCAAACCCGATGGTTTGTGTATAAGTCCAATGGTGGGTGGACTGTGCGTACACCTGAGCCGCAGTGCGCATGTGCTACAATGCCACTTCGTCCCTGGTCACACTGCCCTGGATACCGCAACCTGATTGACAGGCTGTGGGCATTTGAAGGCGGGGAATCACCATCACGACCATCTGGAACCGATGGTCACGATGGTGATCCGATACTTTGATGCCGAAAGACGGCCTCTTCTGTTCTTCAGATGTCTCCTGTGACATTAGCAAATTTTAGCATCGCTGCTGCATCCAAAAACGCAGCAGCGATACTATTAGCATACAACTCTGAATCAGGCCCAGTATGAAGGGTACTTCGTAGAAATTGCTTCTTTATCTATTTTCAGAATAGCATGAAATGTGTTGTATGAACGATCATCAAGGGTGATAAGAGGAAAAAAAATGTTAGGGTTCAGTCAGATGAGCAGTTTCAGCTATTTTTACAGCACTTACATTAATTTAAATGTATGTAAAGGTAAAGGATAAGATTTGGAGAGATGCTTAAAAAGTAACAATTAAAATCTAGGAAGGAAAGTAAGTTGTAGAGTGATGACTGAACTGGTTGAGGTTACTCAGGAATCACAGAATAGTAAATCTGCATACACACACACAACGATTCTGTTACCAACGATTCTATGAACGATTTTATGAACGATTTTCTGTCAGATTATCTGTCAGATTTTTTTAAAGTGTTATGGTGCATACACACGATCAGATTTTTTCTTCAGATATGGACGATAACGATTTAAAAATCGTTCAGTCGTTCATATCTGAAGGAAAATCGTTCATATCTGACATGCCTGAACGATGGACGATCAACGATGCGCGTTCCCGTTTGTCAGATAACGATATCTGACATCTGATGGGTTTGCAGTCAGACTTGGACGATTCCATTCATTTTAATGCAGTCAAAAATCGTTCAATCGTTCAAATCGTTCAAAACGTTCAAAACTTTGGTAAAATCGTTCAAATCGTTCAAATCGTTTAATCGTTCAATCGTTCATCTGACAAATCTGACAAATCTGACCGTGTGTATGCTCCATAATGAATGATTTTTTTGAACTACAAACAACAAACGTGAACACGCATGAACGATAATCGTTCATCGTTTTAACTAAGAAAGTGAACGATTTTTTAAACGATTGAAAGATAAACGATATTGTTATCGATAATCGTTCAAAAAATCATTGTGTGTGAATGCACCTCAACAAGTTTTTCACACTCAAATGTGTTTTAGTTCAAACTGGGAGGTCTGTTTAACAAAACCAACCAGTATCAATCATTATGTATGTAACAGCAAGTGTTTTCTTATTTCTACTAGCAGCATAATGCCTGCAACGGGTTAAAGGGTTATGCACATTCCCAGCTAATGTCCAAGTAGGCATAGTCATTTTATCTGAAGAGGTCCCATTTCCAGGTGTAGCTAATACCATCCTGAGATAGCATAGCTTTTACTCGCTTGTCTGAGTCAAGGCAGTGGACGGTGTTAAGCAGCGAAAAGAGAGGTGGCTTGCGGGCTACCTCTTGGTAAAGCGGGATAAGCAGATATAATCCCTTTATCCGGCACCGCAGAAAGGTGTTATCACTGCTTCATAAATAGATCTCTGAATGCCAAAACCACCAAGGATCATATTACCAGGTTAGATAAGTGAAAACATTTTACATAATGAAAACCTTATGTATGCATATGAGTTAAAATAATGAGATATCCCACAGGTTTTATCAGATAGGTCTGCAGTACTGAAAAGGTTAAGGGAACATTTCCTCAGACACTTCCTCAGACATGTAAACCAGAAAAGATAGGGTAATGTACTGCAGACATGCAGGATCTGTAAACATTTGTAGTCAGAATCAGCTCGCGCAGTATCGATTCACTGACGGCAAAGGATTGTGATCACTGACAGGGTGGTCCAAAGGAAGTCCGTGGGAATCGTTAAATGCAAAAAATTGACAAGCCTGAAATCTAAAGGGCAAGCAACACATGTAAACAGGAATTGTTTTTTTCTGTTCTTTTTTTCTGATTTATAAAAAAAAATAATCTTTCATGCATGAGGCAGAGATTATAGGTGTGTAATTTATTAGGTCTTTCCTTGTCTATGACTTGCGAGTCTCTCTGGCTGCCCATAATCAAGCGCCCAAGGCGATTAGTAGCTGGTAATGAAAAACCCCTCTCCCCCCTCCTTCTCCCGCTCACGTCTGCTACTTCCACATTACAAGGCTGCAAAGAATCCTAACTTCCTACTTCTCAGATCACCTATTGTGAAATGAGCTTGCACCATCAAGATTTTCTGTTCTTCCTTTATGTATGCCAAGCAGAAACCAGTCCATCATATTTCCAGTGGGAATAAAGTACCCCATGAGTACATTTCTGACAAGGAAAGGAACTTGTATATTTATAGATAATTATCTATAAAACACAACATTTAATTATCTATTAAGTATTTTTTATGGACTTGTAAGGAAAATTTAATGCAGCAAGGTTCCTTTGAGAACCACCCTTGAATTAATTCCTATTGTAAAATATACAGATATTTGTCATCAATGAGTTCTCTAACCATGTAAAAGCACAAAACCTCAATCTAAGGGGTTTATTCACTAAATGGTGACTTTTCAAAGCCGACGATTACCTGCATTTTTGTCCATAGAACTTAAAACAGCAATACTAACACACCTGGTTTTACACTTAATAGTTTTGCTGTTTTGAATTCTACACAAAGTCTCCATTTAGTAAATAAACCTGTAAGTACTTTTACAGTATACTTTTCTACAGGTCATGGAAAAGTCACCTCTGTAATTTTATTTTAGAATTATCCCATATATAAATCAGTGTTATTGCAACATTTCAGCTTAAATACAAATATGTGTATGCACGTATGTGTGTGAAAAGTACAATTTGTGGATACAAGCATTCAGGCTAATAGAATATGTTGGCAAAATGAAAAGGTTGGAGGCCTTGCAAATAGATGGCAATAAGACCCTTGAATATCAATTTCTTTTAGGGGTTTGGAGTGTAAGGAAAAGATGCACAAAGGCTAATAACAAAAAGGCATATACGCTCATGCTTGTCTAGGGAGGCCATAAGATATAACTATATACACCCTGAATTGCATCTGCAGATGATTGTTTACAGTGCATAATAAATCCCAGAAATGGCTGCTAATAGTTGTGAGCTTTATTTATGTCTTGCCCAGGAGCATGCTATGTAATCAGGCACTCTTCTGTTACGTTTCTGAACTGAGCAGTGATGAAAACTCACATGAAGATCATTGATCTCTATGGTGACACTTGGGTGCAGTGCACACAGCTGTCTCAGCAGTTGACGGAACGGGACGGGATAAAGGACGGCCTGTTCTATTTTTCTCTTCTCTGTTGTGTCACGCACTGTGGCAAGCGGCCATGTGCACTGCACCAGCGTCTCTCCTTAGAGATCATCATCTCTTTGTGAGCTTCCTTATCTCCTTCATTCACTTGTCAAAAGTGGTATAGAAGAGAGGCAGATTTAAATAACACTTGTGTCCACAAGTCTCATTCATTCTAATGACCCTTACAATGAATGTCAAACAGGATTTATTTGTAGTGATTTAAAGTGTTCTAAAACAATGTGCAAAGTGCATATGTACAGTAACCTATAGCAACCAATGATACTTTGCTTTCAATATCTAACTTGCATTAGATCAGTTAAAGATAAAGCTGGTTGGTAGTAGGGAATAAATGCAAATAGGCAATTTTCTCTGTAAAAAAAACCCTGTTTCATTTATAATTTCTCCATTCCTCCTATTTTAACACAGGAATTACCTTCTTCTGAGACAAAAATGTCTTCAGCATCTTAATGAAATTCAGGACAGAGCACTTTGGTCTGTAAATCCAATGCCGATTCCATTTGTTCCCTCCTGCATTATTTGAAGGGTACAAGATCTACGATTGATTGTTGAATCCCTTATCACTGATGTGTCTATAGTCTAAAAGAAAAATAAAAGCATTGTCAAACCAATAAAACTGTGTGTACTTCCCATGAGCAGCTCTATAGCATTTTGTATCTTACGAATCAGAACACGCTGTATGTATATTTGTCCATTAGGAGCATGCCATATTCTGTTTGGGCCCGTTTCAGAGGTGGAAGGAAATCCCACCGCGACTGCGAATACGTATGCAGCAGTACTGCACTAATGCCGCAGCTGCTGTGATTTCCACATAGACACCCTCCGGCTGCATCTTTAATCTGCCGCTTGCTTACAAAGACGCGAAAGTAACCTTAAGTAACCTTCGCGTACCTCTCCATTGAAGTCAATGGTGGGACCCGTTCATTGGCTCGTCTCTCTCAGCCAATGAAAGCTCAGCATCGGGGTTTTTATATATTATATATTGAAATCCCGCGGCAGTGCGCTCATTCGGGTAGTACTGTCCTTAGAGGACAGTACTAAGTTTGTGGGTCTGCGATTTATTTATATTTTTTCGTTTTGCCAAATCCGTGGATGCCTACATGGACTGAAGAGGACATGAACCATGCATAGGAGGAGGTATGAATGGATTTTTTATTACAGGTACCCTATAGATTCTACTTGGAGAAGTGGAAGTGATGGCTTCAGGAATACATAGGTGAGTATGTGAGATAGGGAGTGTGAGTGTACATGTATGTGTACATGTATGTGTTATTAAACTTGTACTGTCACGGTATGTGAGTTCTGTGTTTTTTTATATTTGTTTTGCTGTGGAACTACAGGTACCAGCGGGCCTGTAATGCCCCGCATGCTGGTTCTTGTGGTTCTCCACATACGATCGGTATGGTTCAAATCCCGGCAGCGAAAGAGGAAATCCCGATCGTCCCCAGGTAAGTATAAACTAACCTAATTTTATCCCCTAACCCTAACCCACCTTTAGGGTGCCTAACCCTATCCTTAAGTCCCCCCCGGGAGCCCTAAACCTAGCGCGCGGCTGTCTGCGCCCGGCATCCCTTTGATCGGAATGCTGGGCGCCGGTCTCCCTGCGTCGGTAACATGACAGGCGTCTAGATTTAGATGCCTGTCATTTAACCCTCGCCGGGATTAAGTAGATTTAGATGCCTGTCATTTAACCCTCACCGGGATTAAGTAGTCTGGAAGCCGGCAGTCGTCATTCCGTACGCCGGCTTCATAAACGTATACCTTTAGAAGGAACCCATTATCGACAATCAATGTGTTATCTTCAGTAATTTCAATCATTCTTGATATAGTAGATATCAGATATTAAATTAGATGTTGTTTTCAGGTCAATGTAATAGGTTGTAGGGTTTGGGTACGAAATGTCGACAAACAATGTCAACATTCATCATGCCCACATGTTTATAATGTCATAGATGACGACATTCTGGCTGCCCCTTCCAGGAGGGGGCAGCCAGATCGGCAAAATCGGGGACGTGACCAGCATTCGTGGGCGGGGTGGGGGTGTGGCCATGCAATAGCATCATTTTGGACCCGCTACACAATGGCGAGGTTTCCGGAATTGTGCAGCAGTGGGTGGGGCTAGAATGATGCGATTCGGCCCCCACGCTGTGGGGGATTCTCATACAATCGTGGGGTGGGGGGGCAGGAGGGGTCGGCAGCTGCCGGGAGGCTTGCCTGCCTTTCCAGGGGGCTGGGAGTGGCACACAATTTTCGTGAGGCTCCCGACCAAATCGGGAGTAGGCAAGTAGGCCTAATGTCCACATTGACCATTTCGACATTCATCATGTAGACAGTGATTACATTTCGACATGTTAGAATGTTAATATTTAGTCCTGTGGCCAAGCGGTGACTTACCTGCGCCTGGCAGCTGCAGAGGCATATTCCAGGTCCCGGTGGTCATGTGGCCGTCACTTCCAGGACAGACTTCCGATCCTCCAGTGTTCAGGTAAGTATTTATCCACTATACCTAACCCCTACCTCTCCCTCTAGTGTCCAACCCTAACCTTTCCCCCCTCACTTGCAGCCTCCCACATCGAGTTTGAGATCTCATTTGCCAGAAGTTGAGAAGAGTATGTTGTGTAATCAGTGGCGTCATTGGGGTTGGTGAGACAAATAGACCTCCTGTGCGCGCCTACGGGGCAAATGCCAGAAGGTCTGATGGCCTGGCAGAGCAGCTCTGCCCCCCGGCGCTCTGCTTGGCTGGGATACTGAGAGATGGGGCCGTGAGGCCAGGCCCCCATGACTCGCGGGACGCACCTGTGAAATTTAAGGACCCAGAGGGGAATGCCAGGGCTGATCTAGAGCCCCAGTCCGTCCCTGCACGCATCTGACAAGGGGGCTTGGCCTTGTGGGTAAGGAGCATGGCCTTGGTGCACACACATGGTTTCATCACTGTAGAGGCATAGCCAGCCCTCCCGGAGATACCCCCAAAGATTTTCCCCGTGTTGACAGCTCCTCAGTGACCAGGAGTCGAGCGCTGAACAGTAACATCACACTGCTGCTCCCAGTCAATGAGGAGGAGCCGGCATTTTGGTGTCACCTCCTTGCAGGTGACACCTGATGCGTTTCACTCCTCCTTGTGATGCCACTGTGTGTAACGATAAAGGCATGTGCAGCGTCAACAGGTATTTAATTTACATACAGGTGTAGGGCCATAGTATAAATGAAGAGTGACGTTTGTGCATTCATTTCATACTGAGCGTAATAGATGGTTTCAGCAAGTCTTACCTTGCCTACACCCCAAGCATTAAAAACAAGTGAATGAATAAGTCACTGAATACTCTACTCTGGTGCAACTAAAGTATACAAGCGTCATTTGCCTGTTGTGAGTTTACATATTACCTCTGTTCGCATTGCAAGCCAGCTGGCTTCACAAATGCCATATCTGCATAAACCACACCTATTTTGCTTCATTTGCATATATCTGAAGGAAGCAGCACAGTGTCACACAGTTTGCGAAATGACGTGTGAAAAATGACGAGGGGTAATTGCACTTGACAAATGCAAGGAAAATTTCACGCTGATTATGTGACTTCTGCTGCTAGTGCCCTTTCCTTTCAGTTGATAAGCATTCCCGTATGTCACCAGCTTGTACTGCAAATTTGACACATCTTTATCCTGACCTGAGGAAATACATAAATATATGTTATATATATATATATATATATATATATTTCATTTTTTAGATGTGAGTATCCTTTATCCATAATAGCTCAGATTACTAAATGACAATCCAGTTGCTGCCGCCCCTGTTTGCAATTTCAGTGACATTTTGTGGAGCTCATAAAGAACATGTGACTGTTGCTGTGGATAATGTGCAAATTGTGCCACAGAGTGGCTCTTAAGAGGTGAAGGGTTAAGTCTGGTTAATGAGGCCCTGGTATGGCGCTACAATGGTCCTCTTTATAATCTTTGTTTCTTCACCACGCTGACTGTTTCTTTCTATTTCAAGACACACAGTTTGCATTGAGCAATAGTAGCTTTGTCTGAAGCTTTCGCTGAATAGGAAGAAATCCAGGCATTTTTATTTAACCTAAATGTGACAGGCCGATAGGTGTGCTGCAGCTTAGCAACATACGTTAGCGTTAAAACTGAACAGAAGCACTCAGCCATAAAACGGCTCCCCTAATTATTTTAATGGCTGCTTCGTAAATCAAGATAAACCAACCACTCTGGACAAAAACAACAAAGCTTTTAGGAAAATATGAAATTCAACTCCTTGATCCTATTTAAACAATGTGGTTGGATGATTTTGTATATGTTATAAATAAGGATGTATATCGAGGAGTCTTTCAATCTTCCTGAATTTTAATATTGATGTCACATTTTTATGTGGAGACTAAAGAAGGGACAAACCCTGAGTGACAGCTTCAATAGTCAGTGGATAATTTGGTTTTGGGCCCCAGAGTCAGGGCATAACCTGAATCCAGCATAACCTGCAGATTATTCAAATGACATTTAATAAGATTTCTCTTATTCTAGAAAAAAGGGTCTTCTTGCTTTTTGCTCTGTTCCTCTCTCTCTCTGGTCTGAAACATAAACTTTGTGAGGGCCACAGGGTGTGAGCAGTGAAATGTATATATTTCTATAAACCAGCCTTGTCAAGTCCAACCATTTGGCTGATGGATTGATCACTAGTGATGCCATATACCTGGTGGTCTACCAACCAGGCCACATTGGCAAACTGACCTTGTATGTATTGGCAGATCTTGTAGGAATTGATATAGGTGTCAGCGGTGTGATGGAAGTCTATCCACACGATGAACAACTAAGCCAGTTCTTTGGTTTAGTAACAAGGCAGAACAGGTTGCACAATAACACAGAGTTAATGCTAGTATGTACAACAGGTACACAATGCAGGCATATAGTAAATGTAACAGATCCATCCAGGAACGTATGGGGTAATGCAGGTGTTGTGTGGATAACGGGAAGCACACACCTATATACATATGAGGATAGTGGTGGAGGTAAGATACATATAGCGGTAGTGACACAGCGGATATGTAGGCACTATCCTGCATATAAGGGCCGACTCTCTGCAGAGGCTCTCAGGGGCACGTCCTACAGAGCTGAAGATGCACTGTAGCGCACGTGGGTTGGAGGTCATGCGGTGACGCAACTCCAGCACTAGGGGGTCCCAGCAGCTTTGGGAAACGAGACAGAGCAGGGCATTCTGCTCTAACACACCCCCTTGCTCAAGGCTGTCTCTGGTTAACACATCAACATTTCAAAAGCACTCCAGTCCACACTTTCGTAGAAAGGCATTCAGTACATGTGACGTCTGACCTTTGGTTAACATAGCAGCAAGGTTCTTTTCAATACATGCCTCACACGGACAAATTTGCTAACTACCAGCTCTCTTATGAATTGGTTCTTGATAACAATATGCTTATAGATACCATGATGTTTGGTGCTGGAAGAAATTCAATTGCACCTTTGTTGTGACATGCAATGCTGATGGTATTGTCTGCCTAAGACCCAGTTCACACATAGTCTTCTTCAGCCACATTGTTTCTTTGTCTGAGTGCCATGTACTCAGCTTTGGTGGTAGACAAGGCAACTGTAGGCTGTTTCCTGCTAGCCCAGCTGATGGCTGCAACTGCTAATGCAAATAGGTATCCGATGATAGACCGCCTATCGTCCTCATCTGCTCCCCAGTTGGCATCACATTAAGCTTGTAGATTCAAACTTCCAGTTTGTCACAGCTTGTTACCCCTGCCGCTGGGTCATTAATCACTCCTGTGGCCAGCCAGCTCACTCCCTGAACTCAGTACGTGCGTCCTCTATCATCCCAGTGAGACACAGGCTCCACGGTTTCCGACCTGCTAGGCCGCAGCTCACATCCAGCTAGCCCTGGAGTACTGCTGTCTCGATCACCTGATCCATTCGGGCAATAACTAACCAGTCTCAGTCAGCCGGGACCCTCTGACGCTGCTCATCCAATCCTGGCTAACCCCGAGGTATATATTCCAACTGCTGACTCTCAGTCATTGCCAGTACAATGTCTAGCTCAGTCCTTTCTGAGTGAAGCTTAGCTGTGCTCCGTTTACAGTCATTGTTATCTTGCTGGTGCAGTTCTGTTTGTTCTTACTGCACTAACTATCTATGCCATTGTATTCCTGTGTAATCAGCATCTCAAGTTGCACAGGTACAGTAATTCCAGATTGTTCTAGTGTGCTGAATCTGTGCTACACCAGTGCAAAGCATCCACCTGTCTGCTCAGGTATATCAGCCGTTCCTGCTTCCCTGGCTCCGTGCCAGATTATTCTACAGCTACCATCCATTCCGGTGTTTGGCCTGTATCCGGTCCTGTCATCTTAGAGTGCTCCCAGGCTACAGAGAAAACCCAGTCCAAGCCTGGAAAATGCTCCTGCCAAGATGTGCCACTCATGTGTCCTGGACTTCAGAACCAAGTAAGAGTGCTTTTATTATTATCAAGTAACAGCCCAGTCCAGCCTGGTAAATCTACTGCTACACTCTTCTCTACTACTGTACATACATATTATCAACAAACACTGATGTTCCTAGTGGTCTAGTGGATACGATCCGGCATCTCTCTGCCAAGACCTGGGTTCGATTACCGGCCAGGGAAGCATCTATTTCAAATTTCAAGAGGTCTCCTCAGGGGATGAAGTGGTCTCAATGCCGACATCTGAATCCCGGCAAGGGAGTTAAGATAGGCGTCGAAATACCAACACCTATCTTTATCCCGACACCGGAACGCCGAAGGACGCGAGACCGAACAAGGTAAGTCCAGGGCACTCCTTAGCGTTAGCTGCGGGGGGGGGGGTTATGTTTAGGGAACGTAGCGGGGTTAGGTTTTGGGGAGGAGGTTAGCGTTAACCACCCCCCCCAAGATGGTTAGTATACGGTGCAGTAAGGGGGAGTTAGGGTTAGGCACCCCCGTGGAGAGGTTAGGGTTAGGCACTAGGGGAGGTTAGGGTTAGGCACCACTAAGGGAGGGTTAGGGGCTGAGGAGTGGAACCATGGCACCTGGAGAAAGTGCATGTCATAGTGTCCCCCCTTTCTGTACTGAACTGTGCCAGTGGGGTACGCCCAGCCTGTGAAGAAGTGTGCCAGTATAGAAGTTGCCCATGGCTACCAATCAGCTTTAAGGTTGCATTTATCAAGTACAGTCTATAAAATATGAGATATGGTAAGAACTTACCCTTGTTATCTCTATTTCTACGAAGTCCATAGGGTTCCACAGGATACCTTGGGGTATAGGTGTGACGTCAGTCGCAGGGCACCAAAGAGTTAAGCTTTCAGCCTCCCAGGATGCACTAGGTCCCCCTCCTATACCCCGCCCCCGAGCCAAGGCACCTCAGTTAGTTACCAAGCCATAGGCCGGAGGAGGAGAAGGAAGAGAGAGAACAAAGATCTGGACACATACAAGAATCACATTCTCACCAGAGGGAGACGGAAAACCGGTGACCAGAGCAAAGCCCATCTGCAGCACAGGTGCGACAGGGCGGGAGTCCTGTGGAACCCTATGGACTTCGTAGAAATAGAGATAACAAGGGTAAGTTCTTACCATATCTCATATTTTCTACTTCAGGGTCCATAGGGTATCCACAGGATACCTTGGGGATGTCCCAAAGCAGTATCCTTTAAGGGTGGGGACGCTCCTGTGCAGAAAGGAGAATCCGCCGCCCGAAGGAAGCATCCTGAGAGGCGAAGGTGTCAAACCTGTAATACCTCACGAAGGTATGGACAGAAGACCACGTAGCAGCCTTGCAGATCTGAACTGCCGAGGCACCACGTCGAGCTGCCCACGAAGGACCCACAGACCTAGTGGAATGAGCCTTCAGAGAAGGAGGGACCGGTAGGCCTTCATGAAGATAAGCTTCAGAAATAGCCATACGGATCCAGGCTGCCAAAGTTTGCTTTGAAGCAGGCCAACCCTTTTTACGGAAGCCAAAGAGGACAAACAAAGCGTCCGACTTCCTAAACGAAGAAGTGCGGTCAACATAAGTCCTTAAGGCCCGCACAACATCCAAAGAGGCCTCACCCACGGAAAGACCCGGTGAGTTAAAGGCCGGAACAACTATTTCCTCGTTAATATGAAACTGGGAAACAACTTTGGGAAGAAACTCGGGCCGAGTGCGGAGCACTGCCCTGTTCCCATAAAAAACCAAGAAAGGGGGTCTACAAGAAAGAGCCCCTAACTCAGAAACACGTCTGGCCGAAGCAATGGCCAGAAGGAAAACAGTCTTAGCTGTTAGCCATTTAAGATCCACTGAGCCCAGTGGTTCAAACGGCGGTCCTTGGAGAGCCCTCAGGACCACAGCCAAATCCCAAGGCGCCACAGGTGGAACAAAGGGCGGCTGAATGCGGAGAACACCCTGCATAAAGGTGCGCACATCCGGGATTGTAGCAATCCTACGGTGAAACCAGACAGATAGGGCCGAAACCTGTACCTTCAAAGAAGCAAGGCGAAGCCCATGATCTAGTCCCGCTTGCAGGAAGGCGAGAATCCGAGACAGACGAAACTCCCGCGGTGCATAACCTCTCGGTCGACACCACTGGAAGAACGTATGCCACACGCGATGGTATATCCTCGCGGAAGACGGTTTCCGAGCTCGTAACATGGTCCGCACCACAGAGCTGGAAAACCCCCGGGACCTCAGCATGGCCGTCTCAACAGCCACGCCGTCAAAGACAGCCGAGTCAGGTCCGGGTGAAGGCAAGGACCCTGAGACAGAAGGTCCGGTCGTAGCGGCAACCGCAGAGGAATGTCCACGGACAGACCCTGAAGGTCTGAGAACCAGTGCCGTCTGGGCCACGCGGGAGCTATCAACAGGAGCGTCCCTCCTTCCTGTTTGAATTTCCGGATTACCCGTGGAAGAAGGGAGACCGGAGGGAACAGGTATGCGAACCGGAACGTCCACCGGACGGACAGAGCATCCACCAGAGACGCCCCTTCGTCTCTTGTGCGAGACCCGTACACCGGCAACTTGTTGTTGTGCCGGGACGCCATGAGGTCGATTTCTGGAAGACCCCACCTGTCCACCAGTAGTTGAAAAACGTCCGGGTGCAGGGACCATTCCCGCGGATGAACGTCCTGGCGACTTAGAAAGTCCGCCTCCCAATTGAGCACTCCCGGGATGAAGACCGCTGATATGGCCGGAAGATTGCGCTCCGCCCAAACCAGGATCCGAGAGACCTCTACGAGAGCCGCCCGACTGCGAGTTCCTCCTTGCCTGTTTATGTAGGCCACGGTGGTAGCGTTGTCCGACTGGACCTGCACCGGGCGACCCTGGAGAAACCGCTGTGCCTGCTGGAGAGCATTGAAGACCGCACGGAGTTCCAAGATATTTATTGGAAGCTCCGCTTCTGTCGGCGTCCACCTGCCCTGGAACAAGTGTGGACCCGAAACTGCTCCCCAGCCCCGAAGACTGGCATCCGTTGTCAACAGGATCCAATTTGGAACCCAGAACGGACGTCCCTTGTTGAGGTGGGTCGTCTGTAACCACCACGTAAGGGACAGGCGAACCTCCTGGGTGAGCACAATCGTCTGGGACTTCAGAGACTGAGTCAGCCCGTTCCACTTGGACAGGATCAGGTGCTGCAGAGGTCTGGAGTGAAACTGGGCGTATTCCACCATGTCGAACACCGACACCATGGAGCCCAGTAACCTCATCGCCGAGTGTAAGGACACCCGGCGGCTGTGCAGACAACTGCGCACCCTTGACTGTAAAGCAGAGATCTTGTCCTCCGTCACGAAGATCCTTTGCTGTCCCGAGTCCAATAAGGCTCCAAGATGCAGAATCCTCCGAGACGGGATTAGAGTGGACTTCTGCCAGTTGATTAGCCAGCCGTGCCGTTGCAGCAGTGCAATGGTCAGGTCCAAGTGGCATAACAGGAGCTCTGGAGATCCTGCCACCAATAACAGGTCGTCCAAATACGGCAACATGCGGACTCCCTGCAGCCGCAGAGAAGCCGCCATGACCGCCATCACCTTGGTGAAAACACGTGGTGCTGTTGCCAGGCCAAAAGGTAACGCCCGAAACTGGAAGTGGTCGCTGCTGATTGCAAACCTGAGGAACTGTTGATGGCGCCAAAGAATAGGGACATGCAGGTAAGCGTCCTGTATGTCCAATGACACCAAGTAGTCCCCAGGTTCCAGCGCCAGAATGATGGACCGTAGGGTCTCCATCCGAAACTTCGGGACCCGCAAAGACTTGTTGAGTGCTTTGAGGTTGAGAATCGGACGATATGACCCATTGGGTTTCTGTACCAAAAATAGATTTGAATAGAAACCCTGGCCCCTCTGGGAGAATGGAACCGCCACTATAACTCCAGCCTGGAGCATAGTGTGCAATACCTTCCGCAGCTCCGTAGCCTTGTTCCGGTCTGATGGGAGACCCGTGGTGAAGAAGCGAGCCGGGGGTCTGTGCCGGAAGGAGAGGGCGTATCCGTGGGAAACCACCTCCAGAACCCAAGTGTCTGTCGTAGTGGTCGACCAACACTGGGCGAACTGTAGCAGGCGGCCTCCCACCCTGGGATCCCCCAAAGGGAGGCCCGGACCGTCAGGCCGCAGGCTTGTCATCTGGCTTGGGGGCCGGACGTCTGGTACTCCATGCCTGCTTCCGGGGCTTGACCGATTTCTTAGGGCCAGCCTGTCGAGGAAACGACTGTGGTTTGGGCCTGCCCTGGGCCCTAGATGACCGAAAGGACGATGGTCCCGAACCAGAAGGAGCAGCGGCCGACGGGAGACAGGCAGATTTGGCTGCCGCCAGCGTGGCCACAATCTTATCCAGATCCGGACCGAAGAGAACCTCTCCGGTAAACGGCAACGCTTCCAGACCTTTCTTGGAATCTGCGTCCGCCTTCCAGGATCGCAGCCACAAGGTGCGACGAGCAGCTACCGCTGCTGAAGAAATTCTAGACACCAGAGTACTAATGTCTAGAGCCGCCTCGTTGATGTAGGTGGCCGAATCACGGAGATTGCCAATCAACTCCGCCTGATCGGCCGGACAATCGGATTCAAAAGAAGCCTCTAATGAATCCGCCCAGCGCTCCATCGCTCTGGCAACCCAGCAAATGGCCATAGCCGGCCGTGCTGCCCCCCCTGCAAGGGAATAAGCGGACTTCAGGCAGATTTCTACCTTGCGGTCCGTAGCATCCTTAAGGGAGGACATGGATGGCATCGGCAATGTGGCACTACGGACAAGACGGGTCACGTGAGAATCCACCTGTGGAGGGGATTCCCACTTCGCAAAATAATTATCCGCGAACGGATAAGCCACCGCCAGGCGTCTCTGCGGCTGGTATCTTTTGCCAGGTTGTTTCCACGCCTCCTCTAAATGGTCCACCAACTGACCCGAAAGAGGAAAGACTGTGGCATCGCCCTTCACATCTTTGAAAAAGGCATACTTAGATTTAGCCGCTGGGGGAACTTCGTCCTCAATCACCAAGGCTGTGCGGACCGCCCGAATAAGTCCAGGAATATATACTTTGGACTTAGCATCAGCGTCCTTAGTATGGAGAGGTTCCTGATCGTAAGGATCTAGAATCTCCCCATCATCAGACGTCCCTTCGTCATCCTCATAAGGAGCGGACAGAGACGCCACCGGCCTTTTATGAGGCCGCATCACAGACTCCCCTTGCAACACATCCGACAAGTGCTGTACAGAACTCGTCAGGGAGTTAACCCACGCTGGCTCCTGAGAACCCGGGAGCGGGGAAATAGGGAGACTGTGGGGTACCACCAATTGTCGTGGGAACCCCTGCATGGGTGACGACACCACAGACTGCTGGGACAAACCCATCGGAGTAAACGCGGGCTGCGGAGCTAACTGGCCCACTAAAGCTGTTAACGCCTGAGCGAAACAAGCCCAGGGCGGCTCCTGTACCGGTGCTGTAACCGTAATAGGCCGCGCCATGGACAAACACTGCCGGCAAAGGCCCTCCGCGCTACCCTCCCCCTCCGCTAACGGTACTTTGCACGTGGTACACTGTAGCCGGAGGGGAAAATCACTTTCAGACATGATGGCACCACGTATGTGACCTCTCTCACCAATTAAGTATTAAATAGGCGAGAGACCACCCTGCAGCACCGCACCGCAAGGGCTTTAGCAGAAAGAACAGGGACAGTAATAAAGCTGACAGTTTAGAGAAGAAAAGATTACAGGCAGCAGCGCTAGCACAGTCACATACAATGCAGAAAAATAACAATTCCTGCACTAACAGCGCTGATCACTCAACTACACAGACACAGGGCCTGGTAGGACACAGCGCTGCATACACAGACCTGACCACAGCGGAGGAGAGGTATGCGGGGGGACCCAGACCACGATGCTTCCTTCCAGCGCTTCCAGCAGCGTTCACCATGCGTTCTGGAGAAGATGGCCGCCGAAGAGCAGAGAGGAGGCTGGCCTGGGGGAGGAGCGCTGCCACAGGACCAGTCGGCAGCATGCAGAGAGGGCTGTGTGCAGCGGGGGAGGCGCCGGCTGTGAGACAGGGAAGGCGCGCTCCCCTGGCATGCATTTAACCCCTGGGACGCCGCAGCGCTACCGCTCTGCTGCGGTCCGCTGTCCCAGGGGGTAGTGGAAGCGCAGGTTGGTCGCCTGGCTCCACGCTGCAGCCAGTCCCCAGGGAGCCCCCTGCCTGGGGACTTAGGACCATGTGATCAGCGGGGACCCACCGCGGGACCCCGCTGCTTACCTCTGTCCCCCTTGAATCCGGCCATGGTCCGGAGCATCTGGGGTCACCGCTAGCTGTGACCCCAGACGCCCACCAGCATCCCCGGATCAGTACCGGCGTTCTGGTACCGGCGGGGTGTAGGGAAGACAGCATGGACGTCAGGACTGACTGTCCATGCTGTTCATCCAGTTGTGCAGCCACAGCTGCATGAAGAATAAGCTTCAGGGGCTCTTCTAGCCCCCACTCCAACAGGTGCACCCGACTCCGGCCGGGCACCAAACTAAACTGAGGTGCCTTGGCTCGGGGGCGGGGTATAGGAGGGGGACCTAGTGCATCCTGGGAGGCTGAAAGCTTAACTCTTTGGTGCCCTGCGACTGACGTCACACCTATACCCCAAGGTATCCTGTGGATACCCTATGGACCCTGAAGTAGAAAATGATAGATAGAATCTGATTGGTTGCCATGGGTAACTTCTCCACTGGCGCACTTCTCCACTTTTTTCACTGCTTCATACATTACCCCATTAAGTGGTAGTTACTTTGGCACTGCTTTATTTATGTCTAGCACATAGGATCTGACTTTTATCTTCTTTGAATCATTGTTATTAGTCAATAGAGCAGTGATTCCCAACCTCGGTCCTCAAGGCACATTAACAGTCCTGGTTTTAGTGATATCCATGCTTAAGCACAGATGGTTAAATCAAAATAACTAGGGTACTAATTAAGTCATCTGTGCTCAACTATGGCTATCCTTAAAACCTGGACTGTTAGTGTGCCTTGAGGACCGTGGTTGGGAACCCCTGCAATAGAGGATAGAATGTAAGCTCTTGCGAGCAGGGCCCTCCACCCTCATGTGCTTCTTCGTTATCTACTTCTTACTCCCCACTAGGGCACCTAACACTTGGTTGCTTTGCTCTGTTGCTTATCTGGGTGTTATGGTCGTGAATGTAGCAATGTATATGATTCATGTCCTGTATTGTGTTGTTCTGTAAGAAACTGGTCAACCTATTTGTTTATGTACTTTGTAAGGCGCTGCGGAACACTTGTGGCGCCATATAAATAAACGATAATAATAATAATAATAATAATAATAATAATAATAATTGCATTATAAATTATGATTATTTAAATTACATTGCCAGAATACATGTGCTAGAGTGAAATTCCACAGGGTGCACAGCTTATTACTGCAATTACGGCCCCAAACAGCTATCACTGGAGTGGGAACACTTAAGGAAAGTTCCCTTCTCAGCTATGCTCCTACTTCGCAAATATAAATTGCACCTATTTTAATGTGAGTACTACTAATCATGTTCTGTCTACCACCATTATTATTATTTTAGGTCTCCTAATATGTTTTAAAAGACCATTCAAATAACACTTTGTGCTCATGCCTGGGAACACCTCCATTACTTTAAATAGCAAAGCAGTGAGCCAATCAGAGAGGGCCAGTGACAGAGGCCAATAAGAAAAGGAGAGGAGAGGGGTGGTGACAGAAGCCAATAAGAAAAGGAGAGGAGAGGGGTGGTGACAGAAGCCAATAAAAAAGGAGAGGGGAGGGGCAAAGAGTCGATCAAAGAGGGGTGGTGACTGAAGCCAATAAGAAAGGAGGGGGGGGGGGAGAGTTGATCAGAGAGGGGTGGTGACAGAAGCCAATAAAAAAGGAGCGGACGGACAAAGAGCCAATCACAAGGTAGAGAGGGGAGGGAATTAAAGAGGTGAGAAGTGAATGTAATCAATCTGACAGGAAAGGGGAGGTGACAGAAGCCAGTAAGAAAGGAGTGGACAGGGGCATAGAGCCAATCACAAGGTAGAGAGGGGAGGGAATTAAAGAGGTGAGAAGTGAATGTAATCAATCTGACAGGAATGGGGAGGTGACAGAAGATGATCACAGAGGAGAGAGGGCCGGAACGGAGGCAATTTGGGCAGCTTGAGGGAGCATGAAATGTAGAAACGGATCTCAGATCCATAACTTATTTAGGATATGGAGCAAACAAACCGAGATAAAAACGAACAGGCGGCTGTCATACTGTGTAGCGCCCATGAATTTGGGAACCCTGGATGGCGCCCTCTGTCCACTTTGGCGCCTGGAGTTCATGCTCCACTGGAACCACGCTCACTACACCCCTGGTTAGGGGGGGTAGAGGGGTAGGGTTAGGGTCAGCCGCCAGGACTTCATACCCATTCCCTCCTCAGGCCTGCCAGCTTTGCATATACAGTACACCTCCCACTACTAAAATAGACATCTGCCCAACCCCGGTACCACAGACACAAGCGTGACAGATTTTTTGTGAACTTTTGTTTCAAGGAACTTGTACCCTTCAGGTATCTCAGGATACGTTTAACACTAATCCAAAGCTCCCTTCTTGGACTGAATGCAAATTGGTTAACATGACTAACTGTATTTGTTATGTCTGAATGTGTGCCAACATTTAGGAAAGATTCCTGGACTGCACACCCTGAATATATATAATGGGAGGTACACCTGATGAGACTAATTGTAGGCACAGAAACAGACAAATCTCAGGTGCACAACTCCAAATTACTGATTGCAAAATTTGATTGCATTTATAATGATATAATCAATAGAGGTTTTTAGCATAATCATGGCCAAGGTTATGGGCCTACCCACCGTATCCAGGTAGGCCAACATTTGCATGCATTCAAGTTCAAAGGGCACTTTGATAAGGAACACTGGGGCTGATTCAGACCCGCTCGCAAGCTGTTTGATGTTTACCCCCTGCGCATGCGCCACCTCCGGCATGCACATGCGCGAAACCCGGCCAGCAACGGGCCCTCCGTCGTTACAGGTCTCGCACCAAAACGGGACGGCTGTCGACTGTGATTGACAGCTCGCCCCGTTTTGGAGGCGGGCAGGGGGGGGTGGCTGGACAATCGGAGGCGTTCCCGAGGGAATGCCTTCCGTTTGTGGGCGGCCCTATTGACATCACTAGTGATGTCAGTAGGTGGACTTCCTGCTCTATTAAAACAGGAAGTCCACTGGGGCTTGCGATGGATGAGACCCTACCACAAGGGTCTCGTCGCAAGCCCGATGGTCGCGACCATCACCTGGCCGCTCGCAAAAGCTGTGGGTGGTCACCCACAGCTTAGCGAGCGGCCAGGAGGCCGGCACAAAAAAAAAAATGCCGCCCTGATTCAGAGAGAGCGCTCTGAAAGAGCGTCCGGCTCTGAATCAGGGCCACTGTTAATTTCCTTTATCTCTGCCTCTATTATTGAACACATAGCTTTTGTTATTTTGTACTTTTATCAATTGGTGTGCTGACAGGTTTAGCATCCGCAATTCCAGTTTGTTGAGCATCACCTCAATATATCATTGTTGGTCAATAGTCGAAGCATTCAACTTTTGTATGATCCTCAGACCCAGAAGTTGGTGGCCGGCCCAAGGTCTTTTAGTTCGAACTTGTAATTCAGCAACAATTTTAATTCGGCTATCTGCTTTTCCTGCCTGCAAGCAACATATAATCCACGTGCACCACTATGAGAAATAAGCTTTTTTCTCTACCAACAGTACAAACAGTGATCAGTTTTACAACATACAAAGTAAATTTTTAACAATACACTGTAAAGCTTGATGTACCAGCAGCAGCCACTTTGTTTTAGTCCATACAATGATTTTTTTTAACAGACATACTTTTCCCTCTGGGAATGCATCAACATTGTAATGATCCGGTGGCTCTATGTAAATTTCATCAGCTAGCTCACCATTTAAGAAGGCTGAATCAAAGTCCAGTTGGCACGGAAGTAAGATGGAGATGTACTAAGCCTTGGAGAGTGATAAGGTGGAGACAGATAAAGTACTAATGAATCAGCTCCTAACTGTAACATGGCAGTTAGGAACTGATTGACAGGTACTTTATCACCCTTCCAGGCTTAGTAATTCTCCCCCTAATCATACATAGTAGATCTAGCAATGACCATACGTAATGTACTGTACCTTGCAACAGACAAGAATATCTCCTCATAGTCCATGAGTGATTTCTGGTTGTAACCTTTGACAACAAGTCGGGCTTTGCAGCAAGCAAGACTTCCATCTGTGTTTAGCTTCTTGTAGAGGACTTGGACTTGTTTTGCAGTCACTCAGCCAGTCCACAATGCTTTATGGGTCATTGCCTTTTAAGGCTGTAAACTCCTTGTCTATGGCTGCTTTACACTCTTCCCAGTCGTTGCTTGACTTTGCTTCTTGTATGGTTAAGGTTCACAGCAGACAAAGGGGGTCATTCAAACCCACTCGCAAGCGGCAGTACGCTCGCAAGTGGGTCGATGTTCCCCACTGCGCATGCGCACGACGGAGGGAGCTCCGTCGTGCGCATGCGTGAGACCCGGACTGCGACAGCCAAGCTGTCGCTCCGGGTCTCGCACCAAAGGGGGCGTGCTGTCGATGTCGATGTTGACTAGTGATGTCAGTGGGAGTGATTTTGGCTCTGATAGAGCCAAAATCACTCCAGGGCTTGTGGCAGGGAGACCCTACCACAGGGTCTCCGTCGCAAGTCCGATGGTCGCGATTGTCAAGACCATCCTGACCATCTTTTTGGACGCTTGTATATGCTGTGGGTGGTGACCCACAGCTATATGAGCGTCCAGGAGGACGCTCCATTTTAATGGAGGAGGGCCCTGATTCAGAGCGAGCGCTCTGGTCAGAGCGTCCGGCTCTGAATCAGGCCCAAAGTTAGCAAATTCTTCTCTCTATTTTCTAGGTTGTCTACCTTTGCTGCTCCTCATATAGCTGCTGCTCTTTATTTGACCACTTGTATCTGTAGTCTCAATTGTCATGTCTAGACACTCATCACATAACAAAGGCATGCATGCACAGTAGCGCACTTGGGTTGGAGATCGTGTGGTACCGCGTCTACAGCACTAAAGGGGTGCCAGCAGCATCGGGACATGCAGGGCACTCTCCTCTAACAATATGTATAGTGAATGAACAGTGGGCCTGATTCAGACCCGGTCGCAAGCGCTGAGTGCTCGCAACCGGGTCGATGGTGGATAACAGCGCATGCGCACGATGGAGCCGGCTCCGTCGTGCGCATGCGCAAGACCCGGGTAGCGACGGGCAATCCGTCGCTCCGGGTCTCGCACCAAAGGGGGCGAGCTGTCGATGTTGAGTGACAGCTCGCCCCGTTTGGTGGGCAGGCCGGGGGGGGGAATGGCTGCCCAAACTGAAGCGTTCCTGAGGGAACGCTTGCCGTTTGGGGTCGGCCCCACTGACATCACGAGTGATGTCAGTGGAGAGCTTCCGTCTCTGTTAGAGCCGAAAGCTCTCTACGGCTTGCGATGAACGAGACCCTACCACAAGGGTCTCGTCGCAAGCCCGATGGTCGCGATGGTCTTGACCATCGCGACCATCATCATGACTGCTCGCTATAGCTGTGGGTGGTCACCCACAGCTATGCGAGCGACCAAGAGCCCGCTCCTAAAAAAAACAGCGCCCGCCCTGATTCAGAGCGAGCGCTCGCTTTTTGCGAGCGCCTCTGAATCAGGCCCAGTGTCTCCCCTAGAAGAGGTTAGAAGGAACCTGATTCCACCTAATATCATGTCAATCAGTGTGACCTTTTCTATTTAGATCAGGGGTTGGATTTTGCAAGCTAACGATTCATGTCAGGTTTGAGCCCAATTTTTTAAATGGCAATAATATTAAATTCAAAATACACCTGGTTTTGTATTTCATATTTTTGCAATTTTAAATTATGGGCTCAAGCCTGCCTGCTTAAGGATCCCCTAGTCGTCTCATTAAAGGTTTTGTGGACTTATTTTTATGTTTAATAAACAAAATAAATATGTTCCTTAATTAATATATAGTCATTTGTTAGATAAACTTGTGAGGAGTTTTTCCATATTTGGAGGGCAGGGGCGAGCTACTGATTTTACTCAGATGTTGGCTAGATAATGGGGTGGGCATACACAGAGTAATTATTAAACTCATACCAGCTGAAACAAATGTAAGTTTTATATACTGTATTCTCTCTAAAAACATTTTAAGACAATGTAAACATCAGGTGTGGCTAAGGCAATCATTAAACAAAAAAAAAACCATTCCATTGTGGTCAGAATCATGTATAAACATGCTGGACTTTCCCATTGCTATAATTAAGTTATCATGGTTGCAAATTAAACTATAGACTCCGAAAAATAAGTGATTTTTGGGGCATGTTTGGCAGGATCTTCAGGGACCAAGATACTGTAACTTTACATTGGTGTCTAAAGTGATAACAGCATGGAACTACGATGGAAGAACATCATCATCAAAGAGCAACAGTGGCTGGAATTGCATATTGCAAGATTATCATGGTGCGCAACCAAAGAACAACTGACTACATGGTTCAAACTTCTGGCGGAAGCAAAATTGGTCAGATGAGAAGGATTTATAGGTTGAACTGCGCAGCCCTCAGTGCTTGTTTCTAACAGTGGAGGGTTTTAGTGGTTCTGTAATGTATTGTGGGGCATTTCCTGGCTTGGTTTGGATGAAGCCATTGCTGTAAGAGGTATTGGCAGACCCATCCCTCACACTCCTTGCCCCACTCATAAAACATCTCTTAAATGCGGCCAAGTGCCAAATGCTCACTCCTCAACGCCCACTGTCAAAAATGTTTTGTTCACTTATTGTATGGCATGTATAACAGCTACTCTGCATGTAACTCACAATAGTTTTGTGATTACATGGACTCCCTGGACTGATTATTTTGAGGCTGAAGCTCCCCTATTCCCCATATGCCATATCTATTACACTAGAGTGCCTATTCAAGATGTTAATTATCGAGGTCCGAACGGACTCCGTTAATTAACACACTGAATCGCCGCGGACACCGGAGCAATTCATCAATGCTCCGGCGCTGAGACAGCTGATTCGCAAATCAGCTGCCCCAGCGAGCGGCTTCACTGCTCCTAGAATCTTTTCACTGCTCGTGAGAGCAGTGCGCATGAGTGACCTATACAGGTCACACATGCGCACAAGAGCCTCGATGTCCGGCGGAATGAGCCGGACAGGGGCGGAGGGATCTGAAAGTGTCCCTCTGCGCGACCCGGGACTCCTTCCCATAGGGAAGGAATGGGTAGCGGTAGCAAACGCCATTTGAAGATGGCGAATGCTACCGGAATCAAGCTCCGGAAAAATTATATTTTCGGAGCTTGATGAATTCTGTCCCTATACTAGTGTATGGGGACAGCAGGTAATTCCACAAGAGGAAAGTAAGCAGGAGATATCTGTGATCTCTCCTGCTTTACCTTCGTGATGAATGGCCCGAACACTCAATTCTGTCTAACTAAACAAGCATGCAGCAGCTCCATGCCTCTGCATCCCACATCTGCTCCATAAAACAGTGTTTATCCCTGAATTTGGTCCTGAATGACCACGGAGGCCCTTTACAGATTGATTGACAGGAAGTGACCGTTTGGGGGTGTTGACGGGGTGGTTAGCGAAACGCAGGCGTGCCTGGCCGTTTGAACGCCGTTATGTGGGCGTGCATAAATTAGCCACTACAAGTGCATACGCATCTCTGTGTGGCAGAAGAGCTCCCTGGCCTGTGGCAGGTCAGACCTTCCACAAGGGTAAAATGGTTGCCAATGAACTTTGATGGTACCGATGTTTATGTAGGTATGCTTAGTCGCATGCAGGTGAGAAGGCAGCAATGGGCGTCTTTATGCTCAGGTGATCTTTGCTAACATTTGCATATTTTTGCAACTGCGTTGCGTACAGAAACACAGTTGTGATCACATTAGTGTCTATCTCTGAATCAGG
Organism: Taudactylus pleione; assembly: GCA_031769625.1. NCBI lineage: Eukaryota > Metazoa > Chordata > Amphibia > Anura > Myobatrachidae > Taudactylus > Taudactylus pleione. Next base: position 39,635,627 of record JAUIMM010000025.1, on the reverse strand, counting down.
CCCTTAGTTTATGCTCTTCACTTATATCACTGTGCCTGAATGATCACCAATTCACAAGGACATTTTGTTTTATTATTGCCCCACTACTTAGATGTAAGTGACGTTACATGTACTGTACCCCTTTAATTAGGCTTTATATTCATTCCCCCTTTCCCTCACCCCCCCCTTTCCTAATATATTACACTTGTATTTCTACTCAGAGGCATAGCATGTGGCCAGGCTACCGCGCCCAACCCCCCCCCAAAAAAAGTGTGTGCTATACAATATAACCGCTACATATTTACACATACATACATACATGGCAGGGTCGTACGTACGTACGTACGTACATACATACAGGTTCACACATACATACAAACATGTACACATACAGGAGTGGTCACACATACATACAGGCAGGGTCACATACATACATACTCTCAGACATACACACACATGCAGGCAGGATCACATTCAATCATACATACATACAGACACATGCAGGCTGGGTCACACATTCATACATAAACATACAGACAGGGTCACATACATACATAGGCAGGCAGAGTCGCACATTTATACATACACACAAACAGGCAGGGTCACATACATACATTCACATGCAGGCAGGGTCACATACATACATACACAGGCAGGCAGGGTCACATACATACATACATATACATACACACACACACACACACACATACAGACAGGAAGGGTCGCACATACATACACACATACAGTACATACAGTCAGGAAGGGTCACATATACACACATACAGTACATACAGGCAGGAAGGGTCACACATACAGTACATGCAAGCAGGATGGGTCACACATACAGTACATAAAGGCAGGAAGGGTCACACATACAGTACATACAGGCAGGGAGGGTGATAGACATAACTACTGGGTATAACCTCACTTACCTTAATGTTGTGGACCCTGTAGCTTCTTCCTCAACATGCTGCTGTAGCCCCGCCCCCTCCTGGGGGCAGATGAGTTCCACCAATCAGGGCTCAGCACAAACTCCTCTAGTGACCAGGAGTCTGTCACTAGAGCAGGAAGGCTGGACATGAGCTGCTGTTGCTGATGCGGACCCGGCACAGGCTGTCAGCTACTTGGCACCTGCTCCGGAGTCCGACTGCAGGGCGCCCTCTAGTAAGTAAGGCGCCTGGAGCTCACGCTCCAGTGGAACCGCCCTCCGTACGCCCCTGTTTCTACTGTTTTACAACACAAAATATTAATACAAGGAGTTAAAAAGAGATAATTTTCATGTTTTAATTAAGAGAGAATCACTTCATGCCAGCATCCCTTTTCTGACAGTAGGAGTGTCTCTCTAGAGTAGCAATCTCTCCATCCACAGAATTTATGTCCTCACCTAGTGGCTTGGTGAACATTATACTGCTACCCTATGTCATGGGCTTCTTAGTTCCCAGATCTGACACAAAACAAAAATGAGTGGGATATTCTGGAACAATACCTAAATGAGTCACTTGTATGACGTTCCACCATCAGCATCAATATGAGTCACATGTATGATGTTGTGTAAGAAAGATGCCACAATCCTGTAGGATTTTAAGACATTGGTGAACTCAATGCCACCCTTCATACAGACCATACTTGCCACACTTGGTGGCCAATGCCCTATTAATTGAATATTGTTGTTTACATTTTTTGTCCACCCTATCAAGAAAATAATTAGAAAGGTGAATTTATGTTTTAATTTATGTGATTAGCTAGAGTATAATCTCTTTAAAAGGGGAAAATATTCCCTTCTGACATCAAAGAGGCAATCCGACAACTCCCTGATTCATCATATTATTAAGAGGTCTATTCATTATCACTATAGTTCTATAAATTTTCTAGGTCACACAGGCACACTAGCACTGAGTCGACTCGGCAGTGCTAGATTTCACTACTCCAAAAGGAGCAGTGAAGCCTTTTCGGGGAGACAGCTGACTTTCAGATCAGCTGTCTCCGCACTGGAGCAATGATGAATTGCTCCAGCACTTGCCGTAAGTTAGTATGCTATTGGGGTACGCTCGGACCTTGATAATTAGCATAATGAATAGACCCCTAAGTGTTTAACAATTCAGTTGCCATCTATTTTGTGATTTGTGAAGATATCCGATCATTTTTTTAACCTATATACAATGGGCCTGATTCAGAGTTGGCAACACGACCACAGAATACTTACCCTACATGTAAATGCAATGTTGCTGCAGAGTAGCAAGTGGAGATGCATTTGACTCTGAATCGCCTGTAATTGCTCCATGTTGTGTATACATGCTCTAATGCAAGTGCAGTTTGCTAAAAACATTGAGATTCATACGCTGACGGAAGTGCATGTAACTTACTGTAAATCAGAACCATTTCCTGCAAATACCATTTTCTGTGCTGTTTCATTGCTCTTACAGTGAAAAACTTCTGCTGCAGCTGACTAAAAGGGTAATGTACTGTAGATCGCACTAGATCATCAAAGAATGACTAGTTGACGGAGCTGTGTACAATACATCTTTACTGAACAGCAGACTGAGAATAGCAATAGCTGCTAGGTAACTTCCAGGGCAAAGTGCAAGCCAATAGGGGTAAGGTTCTGTCAATCACATAAAATCTACAAGTAACCCCATATCCTCTGCAGCACCTTTATACTTAACACATTGTCAGACTGTATTCTTTAGCTATCAATATAAAGTGAGTATACCGTCCTTTAATCATCTCTTCTCTATTGTAAATAAATCTAGAACTGATATCAGAGTCGGGATGTTATACCGTCGGATGTCAGCCCGGCAGGTGAAATAACGACGGCGGAAGGCCAGCAGATGGAGATCCCAACAGGCTAAGTATAAAGGCTATCCCTAACCCACCCTTAGGGGTGCCTAAGCCTAACCTACCCCCCTAGTGCCTTACCCTCCACTCCCCCTAGGAGTGCCTAAACCTATCCCCCCCCTCACCGCACCCTAAACCTAACCCTCCCGAGGGGGTGCCTAACCCTAACCTCCACTTCCTCTAGCCTAACCCTCCCGGGGGGTGCCTAACCCTAAGTCCCCCCGGGAAACCCTAACCCTCCCCCCCCCCCGGCTATCTGCTCGCAATGCCTGGCTTACCTACGATCGGTATGCCGGACGTCGGGATTTCGGTGTGGGGCAAAAGATAGGCTTCGGTATTTAGACGCCTATCATTAGTCCCTTGCTGGGATTTCACTGTCGGGAAGCCGGTGGTCGGCATTTCGACCACCGGCTTCCTGATTACATGCCCTGATATCTAAAGTCTTCCTATCCCCTTATTAATTTAGTTGCCCTTCTCTCCAGTTTCAGAATTTATTTTTAGTGAACTTGCTCCCAAACTTGAGCTGCATATTCATGATGAATGCTGCTTATTCAAATACAAATTGCGGTCAGTCCCTCGATAACATAAATTTTTGCACAATTGAAGCATTATTTCGACCAGGGCTAATCATCAAAGGCTATTGCCACAGAAGTCCCTCTGTTTTATGGCCTGATTCACTACCATACGCAACTGAGAATATGCACACAATCTGCCAATTGTTTCGCAGTACGCATGCGGACGCACTGCAGTGCAACATGCGTGAACCGGCCGCTGTGATGGTGACTGCAATCGCATCGGCTGCACAAACCCATCGCAGAGTGATTGACAGGAAGTGCTGTTTGTGGGTGGTAACGGTAATTATCCACTGCGATGCCATACACAGTCTGAGGTCTCATTGCAATTTCTGAGGAAGGTCTGGGCTTGTGCAAGTCTGCATATGGGTCCGATGTTACCGATTATTCCGCTATGTTCCCCTAGTATAAGGATGTGAGTAAGGGGAAGTGAGCGTCCTTATGTTAGGCTGCGATCACAATGCAATCATTTGTATATCACTGCTGATATTAGCAACGTTTTAATACGTTAATGTATTAATGGTATTAATACGTTGCGTGCGTATTAGCAGAATAGCGATCCTTGCTGAATCAGGACCTTAGTCCACATCAGTAGTCCCCAAAGCTTTCTATGGGGACTGAAAAAAATGCCATATATTTACCAATGTCCTAAAAGCTTAACTTTTCAGACCTGGCACCCATTAGATAAGGCCATCTTTATAAGCCTCTGGTCTACCTTGTCGCTATCAATATCGCTGGAGAAAAATCTTCGGAGCCCACCGCAGCACACTATACTTACTAGACGACTAAGTTGAGCGATTGAATGATAACAATATCGTAAATCGTTTGCAAAAATGTCTAAAACGACCAGCGATGCCTGGTCTTGCTGGTCGTTTAGACATCTATCATCGGGCAAACATGCTGGACAACCTGAAGATAACGTCAGGTTCAGCATGTTTGCAGATGATTGATGAGCCTACACTGAACGACTGCTCGTTCAGTGTAGGCACATCACAGGCTGACAAACGACTGCACGATTACAATGTCGCAATCGTGCAATCGTTTGCCTGTCTTCTAGTCGATGTGTCCCTTTACACATGCACATCCTAATTTGACTGTGCTAACTTACCGGAACAGTGCTCTTCAGCTTACATAGGCCAGCCAACAGTACCTAAAAGTAGTGTCCATGCTTCTACCATCATACTGTGACAGTACTAAATTTTACTGCATGTGATTTTTGTATTTGCTAATTCATTTGCACTGTTCAGAATAAAAACATTCTCACAAATGTCCCTGAGTCATGTCATCTGTAAAGTATATTTTATTTTATTCAGCAAGAAGGGCCTGTCAGTGTCATGTTACAGTAAAACTGTCATACTACCACTTCTAAATGCTTTAGCCTACACTGGTGATCTAGAGCAGGACTGCTTTGTAGATATGGTATGTAAAATAAGATCATGATCGTGGAATCAGATTCTCTTTTCAGTTTGCTTACAGTCTACACAGTCAGCCTTTGAAGTTGATATACCTGTTGTTTCTCTCATGTCATTTCTTTTTCCTTTCAAGATGTCATATTGTATGCAGTAGGCAGCTAAATCATATGGAAACACTGAACTTTCTAACTTTCAGTGTCACAAACAATTTGCAAAACCAAAGTTTGTTTATCAGTAAAAAAAACAAAAAAAGAATCAATTAAAATAAAACAACCTAATAGTAATACTACATTTAAAAACACCAAACCAACTGTTCAGAGAATTTCAATGTCACAAACTACTTTCTAAACCAAAGTTTTTTCCTCAGTAAAAAACAAAAAAAGTATCAATTAAAATAAAACTAAGCCTAATAGTAATACTACATTTAGATGTATCACACCAACGGCCGTATTCAATTTGAGGTGTTAAGTCCGGAATCGCGGTAATTTACCGCCGATGATGTCATTATCGCCTGTTTTAGTTTTACCCCGTATTCAATTTGAAAGACTTTCCGCCTAGGCGTTAAGTCAATGCAATGTAATAGGCGGTAAAGTATCGCTTATGAATGGCAGGCATTAAAAAGTGCAGAATTTGGGTTTTGGGGTGCAACGTTTCGGGAACCCCCGTGCAGCCTTCAGACAGTCCCCCAAAGGTAATCTGTAAAAAAAAAAAATTAAGGACACCCCAAAAATGTACTTTGAAAAAGGGGGCAAAAAAAAAAAAGTTGGGGTACAAACTTAAAAAATAGCGAACTTGACTCTGGGGGGTCCCCAAGTATGCCCCAAGTGTTTTTTTGATTGCAGGTGTTTGCGGTAGGTGGGTTTTTCACAATTTTTTTAAGTCACTTTAGCAACTTTAAAACATGCTGAACCCCATTTTCAAGTACCCCAAATTTGATGGCCATAGTTGTTTTGCCCTAAAAAAAACTTCTAAATGCTCTTCTGCATCACCTTATTCAAAGCCGCATTTATGCACCTGCCGCGGCTATTAGAAACCCCGACTTCCTTCAGTAGTTAAAAATGGGGGTACCCGTAGTGATCCCCCATGTCTACACATCTTTAGGGGGGTCCCTAGAATATTTACCGAAAATTCCCGTTTTGTTTAACCTGTAAAAATAAGTAGTAACAATTTAAAAAAAAAATTACATAAGGTCCCCCCCAAAAGCCAAACCAGCCCCAGGCTTGCCAGCCAGTGGTGGTTTCTAAAAATATGGGGAACAAAAAGTGTAGGGTTCCACCGTGGGGATCCCCCTATATTTAAGACCAACACCAGACCCAACCGACCGGGGTGTAATGCCACAGCCCGGAGACCCAATCACCAGGGCTCCAGGTCCAAATCGTTAGCACCCGAAATCGGTCAGCGTATGCCGGTGAACTCGGGGGAGTCAGGGACCCCCAAAAGAAGGGTCCCCCCCCTCCAGAGCACCACAGGCTTATGCTGAAGCCCGGGGCTCTTCCCCATACCCCTGGCTTAGTGGGTATGGAGGTAATGGGGGGCCAAATAATGTAAAACTATTGTGTTTTACAGTGGAACTACAAGTGCCAGCATGCCTGCCATTTTGCACTTGTGGAACAACAAGTGCCAGCAGACATGCGGCACCTGAAACTTCACTGTAAAATAAATAGTTAAAAAAAGACAAAACACACCGTGATTAGTATAACTTTATTACACACACCTACCCATTAACACATACTTACCTATACAAGATGAATCTGTCCCCTTCTCCAGTAGAATATTCGAAAACATGGCACTGCAAAGAAGAATTCATACTCACCTATATCCTGGCGCTGGTCTCCGCAGCATCCCCGGGTCTTGGCAAAACAAAAAAAAAAAACAGTTTACCCGATCCACGCACTAGCTATCAGTATGTGTATTGCCACACATACTCAGCTCCCGAATGCCAGCTGCCGGAACATGTACGGAACTGGCAGTCCCGAGAGCCAATCAGCGGCTGCGCTGACTGTAGAGCGGCCGCTGATTGGCTCCGGCAACTGACAGTTCCCACGTGGACGAGTCACACCACGTGGCAACTGCCAGTTGCCGGAGCCAATCAGCAGCCGCTCTACAGTCAGTGCGGCCGCTGATTGGCTCTCGGGACTGCCAGCTTCGTGCATGTTCCAGCAGCTGGCATTCGGGAGCTATGAGTATGTGTGGCAACACACATACTGATAGCTAGTGCGTGGATCGGGTAAACTCGTTTTTTGTTTTGCCAAGTCCCGGGGATGCTGCGGAGACCAGCGCCAGGATATAGGTGAGTATGAATTCTTCTTTGCAGTGTCATGTTTTCGGATATTCTACTGGAGAAGGGGACAGATTCATCTGGTATAGGTAAGTATGTGTGAATGGGTAGGTGTGTGTAATAAAGCTATACTGTCACGGTGTGTGTGTTTTGTCTTTTTTAACTATTTTACAGTGAAGTTACAGGTGCCGCATGTCTGCTGGCACTTGTTGTTCCACAAGTGCAAAATGGCAGGCATGCCTGCACTTGTAGTTCCACTGTAAAACACAATAGTTTTACATTATTTGGCCCCCCATTACCTCCATACCCACCAAGCCAGGGGTATGGGGAAGAGCCCCGGGCTTCAGCGTAAGCCTGTGGTGCTCGGGATAGGGGGACCTTCTTTTGGGGGTCCCCGACTCCCCCGAGATCAATGGCTTGCACTGACCGATTTGGGGTGCTAATGCTTTGGACCTGGAGCCCCGGTGATTGGGTCTCCAGGCTGTGGCCCTGCACTCCGGTCGGTTGGGTCTGGTGCTGATCTTAAATATAGGGGGATCCCAAAGTTTTTTCTTACCCCTATATTTAAAACCAGAAGTGGTCCCTGAAGCCTTGGGTTGGTTTCTAAAATACGGTGGAACCCTACACTTTATGTTCCCCATATTTTTAGAAACCATCACTGGCTGGCAAGCCTGGGGCTGGTTTGGCTTTTGGGGGGGACCTTATGTAATTTTTTTTATAAATTTTTACTACTTTTTTTTAAAGGTACAACACAATGGAAATTTTCGGAAAATATTCTAGGGACCCCCGTAAAGATGTGTAGACATGGGGGATCACTATGGGTACCCCCATTTTTAACTACTGAAGGAAGTCTGGGTTTCAAATAGCCGTGGCAGGTGCATTTTTGCAGAATTTAAAAAAAAATCGTTTTGGGACTTAACAATATGCTAGCACCCATTTTCATGTACCCCAAATATGATGGGACCATATTTAAAAACGAAAAAAATAGGCTAAATGTTCTTCTGTATCACTTCTTCAAAGTCGGGAAAAAAAAACACCTGCCGCAGCTATTTAAAAACCCGACTTTCTTTTGCAGCCAAAAACGGGGGTACCCATAGTGATCCCCCATGTCTGGACATCTTTAGGGGGGTCCTAGGATTATTTCCCGAAAATTCCTGTTTTCTTACTGCCGATCCAAGTATTGCCGGGTCCCGTTTTTGCCTACTTTCAAATTGAATACGGGGATACGCGGGCACGCGTGCGGTACAGGCGAAGTCGGCGTTAAGTCCGGGCCGCGTTAAGTTAACGCGGCTCGGCTCAAATTGAATACGGGCCCAACTGTTCTGATACTTTACAGCATTGTGAAACATTCATATGCAACCTATAATTCTCCTGCTACAAGATACACATATAGGACCTGATTCTGCGATGCACGCAATGGCGATACTTGTGCAAATGGTCGACGTTTTTCAACTGTGTATGCGTCTAAGTAGTTAAAAAGTTGCACAGCATATGGGTCCCATAGTGTAAACGTATAGAGGGCCTGATTCAGAGATGTACACTAATGCAATTGCAGCTGTGATTTCGCACAGAACACAGCTGCAAAAATATGCTAATGACTCACTCACTGTCCAGTGCTCAGAAACGCTCACTGAAATCATCTCACATCAGCCGCTCACGCACAAAACCGGAAACATCGACTGCAGATCAGGCAGCCATCAGCCTTCTGAGTAAGTCTAAGATGCCACAGACACAGCGGGTCTCCAGACATGCAGTGGGCTCTCCTGCTATGAGCATGAATGCAGTAGCTAGTTTATGCACGCCCTGAAAACGATAGTTAAACAGCCCCCACGTTACCTCCCCCAAACGCTGAGTACCTGTCACTTACTTTGCGATTGAATCCTCTGTGCAAGCTTAATTGCAAAACAATCGCTGTGCGTTCGCAGTGTGGCTTACACGCAAGCGTAATGGCTAACAATCGATCTGCTTAAATATTGCCATTGCGTGCATCTCTAAATCAAGCCTTGAGTCACAGTTGTGATTGGGATGCACGGTCTCAGAAATGTATTGGACAGTGACTGGGCGGTGGCTATTCAGACGCACGAAGATGCAATTTCTTATGGGCGTGTTATGGGAGTGTCACGGACGTGAGGCATAACTGGTTGTGAACTCTGGGCCTGATTCATTACAGATCGCAACTGCGTATGCAATAGTGATTACGCACGCAGTTCAACTGCCATAGTATTCTGATCCATTGCAATCACAATGCCGCTGCTGCACTACACAAGGACGCCCACTTTCCCTTACACACATCCGTAATGTTTGGCAAGACTGCAAAACCATCAGTACAATCAAGTACCATCGCAGCCTCATGCACAGTTGCACAAGCCCTGACCTTACTCAGAAATTGCTAAGTTCCATGCACGCTATCAGGCCTCAGGCTGTTTAGGGCATCGCAGTGGATAATTTATGCACGCCCCTGCAACGGCGTTGAAACACACTGGTACACCTGCATTCGCCAGACCACCCCCCGTTACCACCCACAAACGGCACTTCCTGTCAATCACTCTGCAATAGGTGTGCGTAGCCAATGCAATCGCAGTCCCGATCACAATGGCTAGTTCGTGCACTGCGATGCATACGCATGCGAGAATACAACAATCGTCCGATTGCATGCGTATTAGCAACTGCGTTCCTTGCAGAATCTGGCCCTCAGACACTTAGGGGTATATTTTCATAAATTTTAATCAATTCAAAATCAATCAACATCGATGTTGTGTTTCTGAGGCTAAATTACACATTTAATAACGGACAATTTTTTATTTGTTTTTTAAGGTTTAGTATATGTGTGATTTAGCCTCAGAAACACAATAGTGATTTGATAAAAACTGATTCAAATCGACCTTTATTAAATATACCCCTTAATTGCTTGCATTCAGGTGCATCGGAAAGATTTTTTGTTGGGGGGCAACATAAAATCGTTCTGACGCCCCTGCGCCCTCCCTCCCTCCCTCTCTCTGTCTTTTACATGTTTCGACATCATGCTTACAATAGAGACCATACTCTGAAGGAGAATCTGCACATAGCTTGGGGCACATGCAAGTTTCGATGGTGCATTCGATGGGAGCGTCTAAAGGCATGCCAGTCCTTGCACAGCCAGATGCACGCTAGCAGTGGTGTCACAAGGGGGGGTGCGGGCAGCACCAGGTGTCACCCTCCAAGGGGCTGAGAGCAAAAGCCACACTCTTACCCCCCCCAGCTGCCACACTCCTGCCCACACCCCACGCACGCTGCTGCCCTCATCTGCCAGTCCGCTCACCACTACCACCCCCGTCGGGCTGGGGGCGGTTGCAGGCAGACCCCGCCGGGTGAAACTTAAGAGCTGGTCCGGGAGGAATAAGTCTGCCTATTTCCTAGGAGTAGGAGCTCCCAAGCTCGACCTACCTGCTCTTCAATGCACAGTCATTCGGCTGGTGACTGGTCACGTGCGCGGCGTGACGTAATAATGTCACGGCACGCACGGTCTCTGTGTGACTATGTACCTGTGAAGAGCCAGAGCGCTGAGGGGGAGCGGCACTATCAGGAGAATGCATCTATAGACGGACACTGACTAATGCTGGGCATACACTATACCAGTGGTTCCCAAACTGTGCTATGGCACCCTGGGGTGCCTCAGGACACTTGCAGGGGTGCCTCAGGGTGGTGGTCCAGCACTAAATCATATTATTTATGGCCAATATAATGTAAATATGTAGACAGTAGCTCAAACCTGTCCAACACCACATAACTGAACCTAAGGATGACAGGTAAGCAGTTTACTTCACTTTATTACTTTACTACATGTTTTTCTGAATCTCAATAGCAATCGTTTGGCTTAGGGGTGCCGTGAAAACAATGCTGTTACTCTAGGGCGCCGTGATTCAAACAAGTTTGGGAACCTCTGCACTATACAATTATCTGTCCAATGTGGCTGGTTGGTATGAAAATCTGGTAATGTATGGGAGCAAATTACAATCATTATATGGTTTTAAACACTGGAAAACAGACAAAACGATTGTTCAAATTGGTTACATTTGTTTTATGTAACCAATTTGGATGAATGTCCATTTTTGTCTGTTTTCGAGTTTTTGTGAACAAATTCTCAATTGTCATTTGCTCCCATCCATTAACAGATTTTCATTCCAACCAGCCAGATTGGACAGATATCTGAAAGATAATTACATAGTGTATGCCCAGCATAAGAGATCTGCTGTGACTGACAGCTGCCTGCCACTGATGAAGAGGAGAGCAGCGGGGGATCTGTCAGCTTTAAGCACTGCTTAAAGCTATAAGGTAAGTAAGTAGTTTTTGCAGCTGCAGGAGAGGGTGGGGAGGAGGAGGCTCTGTGAATTGCATTTAATCTACAATTAAGTATAAATGGTTGGAACGTATATTCATTTGTTGCAAGTTTCACTGAACTTATTTAAAAAATGTTTGCTTAAAAGTAGGGGTGTGCACCGGCCACTTTTCGTGTTTTGGTTTTGGATCTGGATCTTTCTTCGTGTTTTTGGATCTGGATTGGTTTTGCCAAAACCACCCTTCGGTGTTTTGGGTTCTGGGTTTTGTGTTTTGGATCTGTATAAAAACAGCTAAAATCACAGAATGTGTTGATTTTTCTGCTCCTATGCTATTATTAACCTCAAAAACCTTAATTTCCACTAATTTCCAGTCTATTCTGAACACCTCACAATAGTGTTTTTATGTCCAAAAGGTTGCACCGATGTAGATGGATGACTATGCTAAGCGACACGAGTGGGCGGCACAAACACGTGGCCCATCTAGGAGTGACACTGCAGTGGCAGACAGGATGGCAGTTTGAAAAACTAGGCCCCAAACAGTACATAATTCAAAGAAAAAAAAGAGGTGCAAGATGGAATTGTCCTTGGGCCCTCCCACCCACCCTTATGTTGTATAAACAGGACATGCACACTTTAACAAACCAATCATTTCAGCGCCAGGGTCTGCCACACGACTGTGGCTGAAATGATTGGTTCGTTTGGGCCCCCACAAAACAAGCTGGCAATTAATCTGTCCCTGCACAAACTGGCTCTACGGAGGCAAGATGTCGTCCTCATCCTCCTCATCCAGCGATTCCTCACCCTCTTCAGTGTTGTGTACATCCTCATCCTCACAGAGTATTAACTCGTCCCCGCTGGAATAGACCACCACAGGTCCCTCTGTACGTTCTGGAGGCTGGTCTCCCTGGAAGAGTTGATAATTCATTTTTATGAACATCATCTTCTCCACATTTTGTGGAAGCAACCTCCTACGCCTTTCGCTGACAAGGTTCCCGGCTGCACTAAACACTCTTTCGGAATACACACTGGAGGGGGGGCAACTCAGGTAAAATAGAGCCAGTTTGTACAGGTGCCTCCAAATTGCCTCTTTTTCCTGCCAGTACAGGTACGGACTGTCTGACATGCCTACTTGGATGCTGTCACCGATGTAATCCTCCACCATTCTGTCAGTGGTGACAGTATCATATGCAGTGACAGTAGACATGTCAGAAATTGTTGCCAGGTCCTTCAGTCCGGACCAGATGTCCAAACTTGGTCCTGCCTGCCCTGCATCACGGCCAGCGGGTTGCTTAGGATACCTAAGTTTTTTCCTTCAGCTGACAGTGTTTTCACCAGCAGGTCTTTGCACCTCTGCAGGCTTGTGTCGGCCGGAAAGAGAGACACCACATAGGCTTTAAACCTAGGATCGAGCACGGTGGCCAAAATGTAGTGGTCTGATTTCAACAGATTGACCACCCTGGAATCCTGGCAAAGCGAAAGAAGGGCTTCATCCACAAGTCCCACATGCCGAGCGGAATTGCTCTGTCTTAGCTCCTCCTTCACTTTCTCCAGCTGCTTCTGCAAAAGCCTGATGAGGGGAATGACCTGACTCAAGCTGGCAGTGTCTGAACTGACTTCACGTGTGGCAAGTTCGAAGGGCTGGAGAACCTTGCACAATACAGAAATCAATCTCCACTGTGCTTGAGTCAGGTGCATACCCCCTCCTTTGCCTATGTCATAGGTGGATGTATAGGCTTGAATGGCCTTTTGCTGCTCCTCCATCCTCTGAAGCATATAGAGGGTTGAGTTCCACCGCATCACAACCTCTTGCTTCAGATGATGGCGGGGCAGGTTCAAGAGTATTTGCTGGCGCTCCAGTCTTCGGCACGCAGTCGCTGAATGGCGAAAGTGGCCAGAAATTTTTCGGGCCACCCAAAGCATCTCCTGCACGTCCCTGTCGCTTTTCAGAAAATTCTGCACCACCAAGTTTATTGTGTGAGCAAAACATGGGACGTGCTGGAATTTGCCCAGATGTAATGCCCGCACAATATTGGTGGCGTTGTCAGATATCACAAATCCCCAGGAGAGTCTAAGTGGGGTAAGCCACTGGGCGAAGATTTCCCTCAGTTTCTCTAAGAGGTTGTCGGCGGTGTGCCTCTTACTGAAACTTGTGATACACAGCATAGCCTGCCTTGGAACGAGCTGGCGTTTCTGAGATGCTGCTACTGGTGACACTGCTGCTGTTGCTGCGTAAGGTGATACATCTACCCAGTGGGCTGTCACAGTCATATAGTCCTTAGTCTGCCCTGTTCCACTTGTCCACATGTCCGTGGTTAAGTGGACATTGGGTACAACTGCATTTTTCAGGACACTGAGGACACTTTTGTTGACGTTTCTGTACAGTCTCGGTATCGCCTGCCTAGTGAAGTGGAATCTAGACGGGATTTGGAACCGGGGACACACTACCTCCATCAATTGTCTAAATCCCACTGCACTAATGGCGGATACCGGATGCACGTCTAACACCAACATAGCAGTCAAGACCTCAGTTATACGTTTTGCTTCAGGATGACTGCTGTCGTACTTAAAGGACTGTTGGAGGGTCAATTGTTTAGTAAAAGTAGTGGTGTTCCTACTTCCTCTCTGGGATGATGAACGACTCCCAGCAGCAGCAACAGCAGCAGCGGCAGCAGGAGGCGTAGCAATGCAGGATCCTCCGGAGGAATCCCGGATAGGAGAGTCAGTCATGCCAGTGACATGGCCTGCAGGACTACTTCCGATCCTGACTAAGGAGGAAATTGACGAGGAGGGAGTTGACAATGTGGTTTGCAGGTGCTTGGATAAAACAGGACAACGGGATTTAGGTGTCCCTGGACTGCTTACGGTCTTAGCCAAAGTTTCTGAACTTGACAGTAACTTACTATGAATGCGCTGCAGGTGACGTATAAGGGAGGATGTTCCTAGGTGGTTAAGGTCCCTACCCCTACTTATTCCACGTTTACATATGGTACATATGGCAAGACAGTTGTTGTCCGGATTTGGATAGAAATATTGCCAGACCAAAGAGGTGGAATGTTTGGTCTTCTGCCCAGGCATGACCGTGATGGGCATTTTCATCCCACGGACAACAACTGTCTCCCCCGGAGCCTGATTTAAACAAACCACATCACCATCAGAATCCTCCTCGCCAGCTTCCTCCTCAGCGCCAGCTACACCAGTATCCTCATCCTGTTGTACTTCAACAGTGACATCTTCAATTTGCATATCAGCAAGTGGACTGTGGGTGCTCCTTTCAGCACTTGCAGGGGGCGTGCAAATGGTGGAAAGAGCCACCTCTTCCCGTCCAGTGCTGGGAAGGTCAGGCATCGCAACCGCCACCACACTTGGACTCTCCTTGGGGATTTGTGATATCTTCTTAGAACGCACAGTTCTTTGCTGTGCTTTAGCCAGCTTAACTCGTTTGATTTTTTTAGCGGGAGGAGGGCTTCCATCGTCATGTGAAGCTGAACCACTAGTCATGAACATACTAGTCATACTAGTATGACACACACAAGTCATAGGGAAAGACCTTAGCCGTTCCTTGCCACTCCGTGTCATAAATGGCATATTGGCAAGTTTACGTTTCTCTTCAGATGATTTAAATGTTTTTTTTAAGGTCATTTTCCTGAACTTTGTCATTTGGGATTGTATGTGGCTTCTACTATGACATTGGGCATCGAACTTGGCAGACGACGTTGATGGCATGTTATCGTCTATGTCATGACTAGTGGGAGCAGCTTCAGCACTAGGAGGAAGTGGTTCTTGATCTTTCTCTATTTTATTTTTATCGGAGAAAGTTTGGTCCTCCATTTATGTTATATCGATTTGATATATACGTGCGGCTAAACACAGAAAATTATTTTTTATTTTTGCTGGAGAGTAGTGCACTTTGTGGGTTACACCACCCTTTAAGAAATGAGCCAGCCGGCTCTTTACTTATGGGACACAGGCGCACGCTTGGCGCTGCTCCTTTGTTGATGCACGTGCGGCTACTGCGCACACAATTCACAAACACAGAAAAAATATTTTGTTATTTGGTTTGGAGTGTACTTTGGGGGTTACAGCACCCTTTAATGGTCAAGCCAGCCGGCCCTTTACTTATGACACAGGCGCACGCTTGGCACTACTTTGTTGATGCACGTGCAGCTACTGCGCACACAATTCACAAACACAGAAAAAATATTTTGTTATTTGGTTTGGAGTGTACTTTGGGGGTTACAGCACCCTTTAACGGTCAAGCCAGCTGGCCCTTTACTTATGACACAGGCGCACGCTTGGCACTACTTTGTTGATGCACGTGCGGCTACTGCGCACACAATTCACAAACACAGAAAATATTTTTTTTTTGGTTTGGACTGGAGTGTACTTTGGGGGATACAGCACCCTTTAACGGTCAAGCCAGCCGGCCTTTTACTTATGACACGGGCGCACACTTGGCACTACTTTGTTGATGCACGTGCGGCTACTGCGCACACAATTCACAAACAAAGAAAATAAATTTTTTTTTTGGTTTGGACTGGAGTGTACTTTGGGGGTTACAGCACCCTTTAACGGTCAAGCCAGCCGGCCCTTTACTTATGACACAGGCGCACGCTTGGCACGACTTTGTTGATGCACGTGCGGCTACTGCGCACACAATTCACAAACACAGAAAATAATTTTTTTTTTGGTTTGCACTGGAGTGTACTTTGGGGGTTACAGCACCCTTTAACGGTCAAGCCAGCCGGCCCTTTACTTATGACACAGGCGCACGCTTGGCACTACTTTGTTGATGCACGTGCGGCTACTGCGCACACAATTCACAAACACAGAAAATAATTTTTTTTTTGGTTTGGACTGGAGTGTACTTTGGGGGTTACAGCACCCTTTAACGGTCAAGCCAGCCGGCCCTTTACTTATGACAGAGTTGCACGCTTGGCACTACTTTGTTGATGCACGTGCGGCTACTGCGCACACAATTCACAAACACAGAAAATTATTTTTTTTTTGGTTTGGACTGGAGTATACTTTGGGGGTTACAGCACCCTTTAACGGTCAAGCCAGCCGGCCCTTTACTTATGACACAGGCGCACGCTTGGCACTACTTTGTTGATGCACGTGCGGCTACTGCGCACACAATTCACAAACACAGAAAATAATTTTTTTGGTTTGGAGTGTACTTTGGGGGTTACAGCACCCTTTAACGGTCAAGCCAGCCGGCCCTTTACTTATGACACAGGCGCACGCTTGGCACTACTTTGTTGATGCACGTGCGGCTACTGCGCACACAATTCACAAACACAGAAAATAATTTTTTTTTTGGTTTGGACTGGAGTGTACTTTGGGGGTTACAGCACCCTTTAACGGTCAAGCCAGCCGGCCCTTTACTTATGACACAGGCGCACGCTTGGCACTACTTTGTTGATGCACGTGCGGCTACTGCGCACACAATTCACAAACACAGAAAATATTTATTTTTTTGGTTTGGACTGGAGTGTACTTTGGGGGTTACAGCACCCTTTAACGGTCAAGCCAGCCAGCCCTTTACTTATGACACAGGCGCACGCTTGGCACTACTTTGTTGATGCACGTGCGGCTACTGCGCACACAATTCACAAACACAGAAAATATATATTTTTTTGGTTTGGAGTGTACTTTGGGGGTTACAGCACCCTTTAACGGTGAAGCCAGCCGGCCCTTTACTTATGACACAGGCGCACGCTTGGCACTACTTTGTTGATGCACGTGCGGCTACTGCGCACACAATTCACAAACACACAAAAAATATTATTTTTTTAGCACCCCCTGGACAACACTACAGCACCCCTTTAGGACTGGGACACTGCACAGGACTTTGGAGTGGACACAGCCCCTATGGAGAACTAACTGCACAACACAGTCCAGCCAGCCCCTATGGACTTTGAAGTAGTGGACACAGCCCCTATTAACAACAGCAGCACAGCACAACACAGCCAGCCCCTATGGACCTTGAAGTAGTGGACAACAGCAGCACAGCACAGCACAGCACAACACTACTCTGCACTACACTACACTACACTACACAGCCCAGCCAGCCCTAACTCCCACCCTCCCTCTTCACTGTCCACAGCCGAGTGAGAAAATGGCGCCGACGCGGGTACCTTATATAGGATCCAAAACCCGCGAGACTCGGAAGGCGGAATGATGACGTTTTGCCTCGATTTCAGATCCGAGTCAGGCGGGAAAAGTCGAGCCTGACTCGGATCGGGGGGGTTCGGATTTCAGAAATCCGAACCCGCTCACCCCTACTTAAAAGGTACATTTTGTGATAGAAGCACTGGAAAAGTTTGGTATGGCTACTATGTGTGTCCTAGGTTCCTGTCCTATGTGTTTTAAAACCCGACAGGAGAAGTCTGTTTGGAAAACAGACTAGAATTGTCGGCTTTGGTGAAAAGCCGGTATGGGTCCTAGGGGTGTGGATGTGGGGAAAGGGAGGGCTCCATCAACAGGCCACTCTGGGTGTTGGGCCTTCCAGCCTGGCAGCACACTCATTAGGGCTTGCACCTGGAAATGGCTTTAATAAGCTAGGTTTAGTTGTGGCTGAGTGTCTCACACCTGGGAAAGCAGGCCCACAGACAAGCTTGCTCTGAGACACTGTTTGATACAACATATAAGTACTGTGGACGTGAACTTATTTAGTCTCCTGATAGTGAGGGAATCTACTGTCTAGTTAGAGCACAGCTGGGCTAGGATTTTGTTTGTGTTTTGTTTTATTAATGTGCCCTGTACAAGAAAAACTGGCTCCGACCAGCTTGTACGAGAACCCCAGAATTGTGTCCTGTTTCTCTGGCTGCTGTGTGTGAAGGAGGGAGTCCATCTACCCAGGAGAGGGACCCCTATCCCGACTGTGTCACAATTAGGGGTGTGCACCGGCCACTTTTCGTGTTTTGTGTTTTGGTTTTGGATCTGGATCTTTCTTCGTGTTTTGGATCTGGATTGGTTTTGCCAAAACCACCCTTCCGTGTTTTGGGTTCTGGGTTTTGTGTTTTGGATCTGTATTTTTTTTTTAAAAAGCATAAAAACAGCTAAAATCACAGAATTTGTTGGTTTCTCTGCTCCTATGCTATTATTAACCTCAATAACCTTAATTTCCACTCATTTCCAGTCTATTCTGAACACCTCACACCTCACAATAGTGTTTTCATGTCCAAAAGGTTGCACCGAGGTAGCTGGATGACTATGCTAAGCGACACGAGTGGGCGGCACAAACACGTGTCCCATCTAGGAGTGACACTGCAGTGGCAGACAGGATGGCAGTTAGAAAAACTAGGCCCCAAACTGTACATAATGCAAAGAAAAAAAAGAAGTGCAAGATGGAATTGTCCTTGGGCCCTCCCACCCACCCTTATGTTGTATAAACAGGACATGCACACTTTAACAAATCAATCATTTCAGCGCCAGGGTCTGCCACACAACTGTGGCTGAAATGATTGGTTTGTTTGGGCCCCCACAAAACAAGCTGGCAATTAATGTGTCCCTGCACAAACTGGCTCTACGGAGGCAAGATGTCATCCTCATCCTCCTCATCCACCGATTCCTCACCCTCTTCAGTGTGTACATCCTCATCCTCACAAAGTATTAACTCGTCCCCACTTGAATCCACCACCACAGGTCCCTCTGTACCTTCTGGAGGCTGGTCTCCCTGGAAGAGCTGATAATTCATTTTGATGAACATCATCTTCTCCACATTCTGTGGAAGCAACCTCCTACGCCTTTCGCTGACAAGGTTCCCGGCTGCACTAAACACTCTTTCGGAGTACACACTGGAGGGGGGGCAACTCCGGTAAAATAGAGCCAGCTTGTACAGGGGCCTCCAAATTGCCTCTTTTTCCTGCCAGTACAGGTATGGACTGTCTGACATGCCTACTTGGATGCTGTCACCGATGTAATCCTCCACCATTCTGTCAATGGTGACAGTATCATATGCAGTGACAGTAGACATGTCAGAAATTGTTGCCAGGTCCTTCAGTCCAGACCAGATGTCCAAACTTGGTCCTGCCTGCCCTGCATCACCGCCAGCGGGTTGCTTAGGATACCTAAGTTTTTTCCTGGCAGCCCCAGTTGCGGGAGAAAATGAAGAAGGAGCCGTTGACGTGTCACGTTCCGCTTCAGCTGACAGTGTGTTCACCAGCAGGTCTTTGCACCTCTGCAGGCTTGTGTCGGCCGGAAAGAGAGACACCACATAGGCTTTAAACCTAGGATCAAGCACGGTGGCCAAAATGTAGTGGTCTGATTTCAACAGATTGACCACCCTGGAATCCTGGCAAAGCGAATGAAGGGCTTCATCCACAAGTCCCACATGCCGAGCGGAATCGCTCCGTCTTAGCTCCTCCTTCACTTTCTCCAGCTGCTTCTGCAAAAGCCTGATGAGGGGAATGACCTGACTCAAGCTGGCTGTGTCTGAACTGACTTCACGTGTGGCAAGTTCGAAGGGCTGGAGAACCTTGCACAACACGGAAATCATTCTCCACTGCGCTTGAGTCAGGTGCATACCCCCTCCTTTGCCTATGTCATAGGTGGATGTATAGGCTTGTATGGCCTTTTGCTGCTCCTCCATCCTCTGAAGCATATAGAGGGTTGAGTTCCACCGCGTCACAACCTCTTGCTTCAGGTGATGGCGGGGCAGGTTCAAGAGTGTTTGCTGGCGCTCCAGTCTTCGGCACGCAGTCGCTGAATGGCGAAAGTGGCCAGAAATTTTTCGGGCCACCCAAAGCGTCTCCTGCGCGCCCCTGTCGCTTTTCAGAAAATTCTGCACCACCAAGTTTATTGTGTGAGCAAAACATGGGACGTGCTGGAATTTGCCCAGATGTAATGCCCGCACAATATTGGTGGCGTTGTCAGATATCACAAATCCCCAGGAGAGTCTAAGTGGGGTAAGCCACTGGGCGATGATTTCCCTCAGTTTCTCTAAGAGGTTGTCGGCGGTGTGCCTCTTACTGAAACCGGTGATACACAGCGTAGCCTGCCTTGTAACGAGCTGGCATTTCTGAGATGCTGCTACTGGTGACGCTGCTGCTGCTGTTGCTGCGTAAGGTGATACATCTACCCAGTGGGCTGTCACAGTCATATAGTCCTTAGTCTGCCCTGTTCCACTTGTCCACATGTCCGTGGTTAAGTGGACATTGTGTACAACGGCATTTTTCAGGACACTGAGGACACTTTTTCTGACGTTTCTGTACAGTCTCGGTATCGCCTGCCTAGTGAAGTGGAATCTAGACGGGATTTGGAACCGGGGACACACTACCTCCATCAATTGTCTAAATCCCACTGCACTAATGGCGGATACCGGACGCACGTCTAACACCAACATAGCAGTCAAGGCCTCAGTTATACGTTTTGCTTCAGGATGACTGCTGTCGTACTTCATCCTCCTCGCTAAGGACTGTTGGAGGGTCAATTGTTTAGTAAAAGTAGTGGTGTTCCTACTTCCTCTCTGGGATGATGAACGACTCCCAGCAGCAGCAACAGCAGCAGCGGCAGCAGTAGGCGTAGCAATGCAGGATCCTCCAGAGGAATCCCGGATAGGAGAGTCAGTCATGCCAGTGACATGGCCTGCAGGACTACTTCCGATCCTGACTAAGGAGGAAATTGACGAGGAGGGAGTTGACGGTGTGGTTTGCAGGCGCTTGGATACAACAGGACAACGGGATTTAGGTGTCCCTGGACTGCTTACGGTCTTAGCCAAAGTTTCTGAACTTGACAGTAACTTTTTATGAACGCGCTGCAGGTGCCGTATAAGGGAGGATGTTCCTAGGTGGTTGACGTCCCTACCCCTACTTATTTCACCTTTACATATGGTACATATGGCAAGACAGTTGTTGTCCGGATTTGGATAGAAATATTGCCAGACCAAAGAGGTGGAATGTTTGGTCTTCTGCCCAGGCATGACCGTGATGGGCTTTTTCATCCCACGGACAACAACTGTCTCCCCCGGAGCCTGATTTAAACAAACCACATCACCATCAGAATCCTCCTCGCCAACTTCCTCCTCAGCGCCAGCTACACCAGTATCCTCATCCTGTTGTACTTCAACAGTGACATCTTCAATTTGCATATCAGCAAGTGGACTGTGGGTGCTCCTTTCAGCACTTGCAGGGGGCGTGCAAATGGTGGAAAGAGCCACCTCTTCCCGTCCAGTGCTGGGAAGGTCAGGCATCGCAACCACCACCACACTTGGACTCTCCTTGGGGATTTGTGATATCTTCTTAGAAAGCACAGTTCTTCGCTGTGCTTTTGCCAGCTTAACTCTTTTGATTTTTTTAGTGGGAGGAGGGCTTCCATCGTCATGTGAAGCTGAACCACTAGTCATGAACATACTAGGGATCGACCTTAGCCGTTCCTTGCCACTCCGTGTCGTAAATGGCATATTGGCAAGTTTACGTTTCTCTTCAGCTGATTTAAATGTCTTTTTCAAGGTCATTTTCCTGAACTTTGCCATTTGGGATTGTATGTGCCCTCTACTATGACATTGGGCATCGGCCTTGGCAGACGACGTTGATGGCATGTTATCGTCTATGTCATGACTAGTGGCAGCAGCTTCAGCACTAGGAGGAAGTGGTTCTTGATCTTTCTCTATTTTATTTTTATCGGAGAAAGTTTGGTCCTCCATTTATGTTATATCGATTTGATATATACGTGCGGCTAAACACAGAAAATAATTTTTTTTTTGGTTTGGACTGGAGTGTACTTTGGGCGTTACAGTACCCTTTAACGGTCAAGCCAGCCGGCCCTTATGACACAGGCGCACTCTTGGCACTACTTTGTTGATGCACGTGCGGCTACTGCGCACACAATTCACAAACACAGAAAATAATTTTTTTTTTGGTTTGGACTGGAGTGTACTTTGGGGGTTACAGCACCCTTTAACGGTCAAGCCAGCCGGCCCTTTACTTATGACACAGGCGCACGCTTGGCACTACTTTGTTGATGCACGTGCGGCTACTGCGCACACAATTCACAAACACAGAAAATAATTTTTTTTTGGTTTGGACTGGAGTGTACTTTCGGGGGTTACAGCACCCTTTAACGGTCAAGCCAGCCGGCCCTTTACTTATGACACAGGCGCACGCTTGGCACTACTTTGTTGATGCACGTGCGGCTACTGCGCACACAATTCACAAACACAGAAAATAATTTTTTTTTTGGTTTGGACTGGAGTGTACTTTGGGGGTTACAGCACCCTTTAACGGTCAAGCCAGCCGGCCCTTTACTTATGACACAGGCGCACGCTTGGCACTACTTTGTTGATGCACGTGCGGCTACTGCGCACACAATTCACAAACACAGAAAATAATTTTTTTTTGGTTTGGACTGGAGTGTACTTTCGGGGGTTACAGCACCCTTTAACGGTCAAGCCAGCCGGCCCTTTACTTATGACACAGGCGCACGCTTGGCACTACTTTGTTGATGCACGTGCGGCTACTGCGCACACAATTCACAAACACAGAAAATAATTTTTTTTTGGTTTGGACTGGAGTGTACTTTCGGGGGTTACAGCACCCTTTAACGGTCAAGCCAGCCGGCCCTTTACTTATGACACAGGCGCACGCTTGGCACTACTTTGTTGATGCACGTGCGGCTACTGCGCACACAATTCACAAACACAGAAAATAATTTTTTTTTTGGTTTGGACTGGAGTGTACTTTGGGGGTTACAGCACCCTTTAACGGTCAAGCCAGCCGGCCCTTTACTTATGACACAGGCGCACGCTTGGCACTACTTTGTTGATGCACGTGCGGCTACTGCGCACACAATTCACAAACACAGAAAATAATTTTTTTTTTGGTTTGGACTGGAGTGTAATTTCGGGGGTTACAGCACCCTTAACGGTCAAGCCAGCCGGCCCTTTACTTATGACACAGGCGCACGCTTGGCACTACTTTGTTGATGCACGTGCGGCTACTGCGCACACAATTCACAAACACAGAAAATAATTTTTTTTTGGTTTGGACTGGAGTGTACTTTGGGGGTTACAGCACCCTTTAACGGTCAAGCCAGCCGGCCCTTTACTTATGACACAGGCGCACGCTTGGCACTACTTTGTTGATGCACATGCGGCTACTGCGCACACAATTCACAAACACAGAAAATATATTATTTTTTTAGCACTTGGGGGGAGCACCCCTGATGGACAGAGCACCCCCTGGACAACACTACAGCACTCCTTTAGGACTGGGACACTGCACAGGACTTTGGAGTGGACACAGCCCCTATGGAGAACTGACTGCACAACACAGTCCAGCCAGCCCCTATGGACTTTGAAGTAGTGGACACAGCCCCTATTAACAACAGCAGCACAGCACAACACAGCCAGCCCCTATGGACTTTGAAGTAGTGGACAACAGCAGCACTACACTACACTACACTACACTACACTACACAGCCCTAACTCCCACCCTCCCTCTTCACTGTCCACAGCCGAGTGAGAAAATGGCGCCGACGCGGGTACCTTATATAGGATCCAAAACCCGCGAGACTCGGAAGGCGGGATGATGACGTTTTGCCTCGATTTCAGATCCGAGTCAGGCGGGAAAAGTCGAGCCTGACTCGGATCGGACTCGGATCGGGGGGGCTCGGGGGGGTTCGGATTTCAGAAATCCGAACCCGCTCACCCCTAGTCACAATTTATATTTTTAATAGGGGTGAGCATGTTCGGATTTCTGAAATCCGAGCCCCCCCCGAGGCCGATCCGAGTCAGGCTCGACTTTTTCCGCCTGACTCGGATCTGAAATCGAGGCAAAACATCATCATCCCGCCTTCCGGGTCTCTCGGGTTTTGGATTCTATATAAGGTACCCGCGTCGGCGCCATTTTCTAACTCGGCTGTGGACAGTGAAGAGGGAGGGTGGGAGTTAGGGCTGGCTGGGCTGTGTAGTGTAGTGTTGTGCTGCGCTGTGCTGCTGTTGTCCATAGGGGCTGTGTCCACTCCTCCAGTCCAAAGTCCATAGGGGCTGGCTGGACTGTGTTGTGCAGTCAGTTGTCCATAGGGGCTGTGTCCACTCCAATGTCCTGTGCAGTGTCCCAGTCCTAAAGGGGTGCTGTAGTGTTGTCCAGGGGGTGCTCTGTCCATCAGGGGTGCTCCCCCCAAGTGCAAAAAAAATAAATATTTTTTCTGTGTTTGTGAATTGTGTGCGCAGTAGCCGCACATGCATCAACAAAGTAGTGCCAAGCATGCGCCTGTGTCATAAGTAAAGGGCCGGCTGGCTTGTCTGTTAAAGGGTGCTGTAACCCCCAAAGTGCACTCCAAACCAAATAAAAAAATATTTTCTATGTTTGTGAATTGTGTGCACTGTGCCTGCACGTGCATCAACAAAGGAGCAGCGCCAAGCGTGCGCCTGTGTCCCATAAGTAAAGGGCTGGCTGGCTTGTCCATTAAAGGGTGCTGTAACCCCCAAAGATCACTCAAACAAAATAAAAAAATATTTTCTGTGTTTGTGAATTGTGTGCACTGTGGCTGCATGTGCATCAACAAAGGAGCAGCGCCAAGCGTGCGCCTATGTCCCATAGGTAAAGGGCCGGCTGGCTTGACCATTAAAGGGTGCTGTAACCCCCAAAGTGCACTAGAAAAGAAATAAAAAAATATATTTTTTTGTGTTTGTGAATTGTGTGCGCAGTAGCCGCACGTGCATCAACAAAGTAGCGCCAAGTGTGCGCCTGTATCATAGGTAAAGAGCTGGCTGGCTTGACCGTTAAAGGGTGCTGTAACCCCCAAAGTGCACTCCATAAAAAAATATATTTTTTTGTGTTTGTGAATTGTTTGCGCAGTAGCCGCACGTGCATCAACAAAGTAGCGCCAAGCGTGCGCCTGTGTCATAGGTAAAGGGCCGCCTGGCTTGACCGTTAAAGGGTGCTGTAACCCCCAAAGTGCACTCCAAACAAAATAAAAAAATATTTCTGTGTTTGTGAATTGTGTGCACTGTGGCTGCACGTGCATCAACAAAGGAGCAGCGCCAAGCGTGCGCCTGTGTCCCATAAGTAAAGGGCCAGCTGGCTTGTCCATTAAAGGGTGCTGTAACCCCCAAAGGGCACTCCAAACAAAATAAGAAAATATTTTCTGTGTTTGTGAATTGTGTGCACTGTGGCTGCACGTGCATCAACAAAGGAGCAGTGCCAAGCGTGCGCCTGTGTCCCATAAGTAAAGCGCGGCTAATTTCTTAAAGGGTGGTGTAACCCACAAAGTGCACTAGTCTCCAACAAAAATAAAAAATTATTTTCTGTGTTTGTGTGCGGCTTAGCCGCACGTATATATCAATATAACATAAATGGAGGACCAAACTTTCTCCGATAAAAATAAAATAGGGAAAGATCAAGAACCACTTCATCCTAGTGCTGAAGTTGCTGCCACTAGTCATGACATAGACGATAACATGCCAACAACGTCGTCTGCCAAGGCCGATGCCCAATGTCATAGTAGAGGGCACATACAATCCCAAATGACAAAGTTCAGGAAAATGACCTTCAAAAAAACATTTAAATCATCTGAGGAGAAACGTAAACTTGCCAATATGCCATTTACGACACGGAGTGGCAAGGAATGGCTAAGGTCTATCCCTATGTTCATGACTAGTGGTTCAGCTTCACATGACGATGGAAGCCCTCATCCCGCTAAAAAAATCAAACGAGTTAAGGCCCTCATTCAGAGCCGCACGTTAACAACAGTACGCTCGTTGCGTTCCGATGTTGACTAACCGCGCATGCGTCGGTGTTACACTGCGCATGTGCGTACGGCAGATTGCGAGTTTTTTTTCTCTCGTTCCTAAAATAGCGTACAGGAAGTGACATGTCAAATGTGATTGACAGAACAGGGCGTTTTGGGGTGTTGACGGGGGTGGAGATGAAAAAACGCAGGCGTGGCGAGGCGTTTTTGGGGCGTACATACATTAGCAGATGCGAACGTCAAATGTGTTCGGACCGTCTCATACGTCACTGGAACATCCGCTTTCCCTTCAAAATGCTCGCACAGCTTAGGGTCAGGATTACTCGACCACATTGGCGATGGCCTTCTCCTCCGTCCCGGGACTCAACGATGGTGCTGCGATTAATCGCGGCTGGTCAGTAAAGTAATTAGTGTTGGATTGAAAACCGGCTTGGTATGTGTTTGGAAAGCAGTTTATTGGGATAGCACAAAAGCGTACGCAGGTGGAAATCAGAGCTGCTAATGTCATGATTACACAATTAGCGTACATTTTTGGTGTTTTATTTTGGCCACAATTTGTTGGTTATGGCCTATTGTAACAATAATGTCATCATGTTTTAATTAGCTCCCCTTTTTTTTGGTTTACTGTGGAATTTGCATCGCTATGTGATTTTTGAAACGTTCCTTAAAGAGGCCTTTTTTTTTTTTTAAGAGGGTCAGTTTTTGCCTTTAGGGCCAGGATTAAATGTAACCCATTTGTACAATAATGTCACAATACAATGTCAGTTTTTTGTTTTAAATTTATTGTTTAAACACAAACAAATTGGCCTAATATTTTGTTGCCTTTTTTTTGTGGCAAAGATATTTGTTTAAAAAAAAAAAAAGCCATAACTGGTAACATAAACGTAAATACCAAATTTTAAAAAATTTCACAAGAAAGGAGAGGGAAGTTTTGACCAGAAAGGAATATGAGCCAAGCACAGAAGGAGTGTGGGAAAAGTCGCCATTGCTGTCACCGTTTTCTCGCCCGTTTGGCTGGGTGAGGGTGGGCGCCAGACCGGGTCCGGGATGCCATCGGGCTGGCCTGTCCAGAGGCAGATGTTGTGGCCTCTGGACTAGGCACGGGGCTAGGCACATTTGGAGGATTGGCTGATGTTGTGCCAGAGGTGGAGGATCCGGATGTTCCGGCAGGAAGGGAGGTCGGCTCCACCATGTGCTGGCGAACGAGCTGCTCCAGGGCATCGGCGATGCTGATGTTGGCCCTGGTATTTTCCGCCAGGGCCTGAGCAATGGTCACGTTGGCCGCAGCATTTTGCTCCAGGGCCTCAGCCACCCGTATCAGACTGGCGTCCATCCTCTGCAGAATCTCCGTATGGAAATCCGATTTAAAATTGAGTTCTGTGAGGAGGCCCACTGCCTGCGAGGGGGCACGCCCTGGACTGGCTTCTGCAGGGTCCTCAGCCGGATGTACTGGTTCCTCCCCTGCAGAGCCAGCAGAAATTCTGCGTCCAAGGCTCCCCTCTGGAGCAGACTCATCCGCCTCTGTCTCTGTTAGGAAAAATGCGAAAAGACTCACATTAGAATCTACATATTGGCACAATAGCATTTCAGAGTTGGTGACATCACAAGACTTACCTTGGCCAACATGAGGAGCCGCAAAGTCTGGCATGTCCGTATCCATGTTGGACACGCCAAACACCTCCACAGCCTGCACACACCCCTGTGCCAGCTCTTCTAAGTCTGTCAACTCCAATGACACAGGGGTGGGACCCCCACCTGTCCCCCTTGCATGCCTAGCCCTGTCGGCAAGTTTTTGCTTGAGACGATATTTGAAGTCTGCCCATCTGTGGAATGAAATTGGAGCAATTATCCTTTTTTTTACAATGGGGTTTGTTTATAGGATGGGAAAGTGTTTACTTACCGCCGTTTGACATCCCGGGCTAGACGGACATAATCACCCACCCTATTGACAGCAACGGCGACCTCCTCCCACATTCTCCACTTCTGGCTTTGGCTCATATTCCTGGCTGCCTGGGGCAGGATGTCAACGCACTTCTGGATCAAAACCTCCATCTCCTTGCTTGTGAAATGTGGCTGCCTTTTTTTTTTGGCAGCTTTGGCGGGTTGACTGGGGCCAGCAGTCTCTTCCATGTCATCCTCCTCACCTATTTGGGTAAATATGCAGATTTAGCCACTTCACAACTTGCACAATATTATGTTTAAAAAGAATCATTGAGACAAAATGCATGAAGGCCTTACCGCCGGATTTTTGGCCATTGTTTCCCTGGTCTGAAGCCATGTCTCTGCTTCCAGAATGAAATCAACCAGAAATTCAATGTGATTTCGTGACGTATTTATACATGCGTCCTTAGTTTGCGGCCGCATCATTGATTGTGCGTCCCTATGATTCATCCTTAATTTGTGCGGGAAAATAAACACTATTTATGGCTTGGTGTGTGTGGAGTCGAGGTTGGGTTGTTGGATTGTTGGCGGTTAAGTTGTTGGGATTTGGTTGTTTGCGGTTGGAGGATTTGGCAGAGTTGGTATTTTTTTGGTTTTGCTACAGTTGTTTTGGTTTTCCGTTCGCATTTTTTTGCTTTTTTTCCCCATCCTTTCCTGATTTGGTAAGTTTTGTGCAGTCTAATTTGTGGCCAATTGGTGTCTACTTCTGGTTTTTGGTTAGCTATTTTTTTTTAAACACTAATTTCATCTTTTTTAGTTTGTTTTGGCTTTCGGACCCAAAGACCTTTTTGTTGGAAATCTTATATATTCGAGTTGGGTAAGTCCATTTTTTTTCTTGCATTTGCGAACTAATTAACGCATTTTTGACTGTTGGTGTAGTGACTTGCATTTGCGAACTAATTAACGCATTTTTGACTGTTGGTGTAGTGACTTGCATTTGCGAACTAATTAACGCATTTTTGACTGTTGGTGTAGTGACTTGCATTTGCGAACTAATTAACGCATTTTTGACTGTTGGTGTAGTGACTTGCATTTGCGAACTAATTAATGCATTTTTCGAGGCTTATTCATCATGTAAACCAGTTTTGCTTTTCCCTTTTCCATTTTTGGGGTCCATTTGTACCCTATTTGACGTACGGTGTGCAATGTCGTTTTCATCGATGGCCAAATGTGTGTTTCGCCTATTTTATGTGTTGGCTTGCAACAATTTGACAAACAAAAAATCACCCTCTAAATTTTTGATGTCTCATTTTTGGCTTTTTTACAGTTTATACGTATCATGACAATACCCCGGCATGTAAGCAGCTATGGATGGTATCAGAAAGCTAAGTTGTTTTATGTTACTTTTGGGGTGGCTCAAAAGCCTTACATTGTAAACTTTGAATTTCAGGTAGATCTGGGGCGAATTGTTCTGGCCCTGCTCCCGGAAGACGACCAACCTCAAACTCGTCCCAGGCGTAGGCATCGTAGGCATGCAAGGCCCCAGATATTTCGAACACGTGTCACCCTTTTTGGAATGCCCGATGATGAGGTTTTAAGACGCTACCGTCTACCTCCCAAAATCATCATAGACACTCTCTCATTAATAGAAAGTGATCTTGAGCGGCAAATTGACAGTCCAACAGCAATACCACCACTGACGCAATTTATGGCGGTGTTACATTTCTGTGCCTCAGGATCGTTTCAAACAACGGTGGGAATAGTGGCGGGCATCTCCCAATCCTCCTTTTCCCGGATCCTGAGGGCAGTGATGGAGGCACTTTTCAAGCACCTCCATCATTTTATTAAAATGCCTTTGGATATGGGTGCCCTTAGTGTGGCCAAGGCCAATTTTTATCAAATAGCTGGCTTCCCACACATCATAGGGGTTGTGGATGGTACTCACATACCACTTCAGCCTCCAGCACGGCTGGAGGCAATATTTAGAAACCGTAAACACTATCACTCCCTGAATGTAATGGTGGTATGTGATGCCTCCCTCCAGATCCTGTCCCTGAATGCTAAATTACCAGGAAGTGCTCATGACTCCTTCGTCATCCGGCAATCAGGGATATGGCAGAAATTAACCAACCTACAAGCTGGTGATGCGTGGCTTCTGGGTAAGTGGAGACCTTTAGTACATAACAATGTTAAGCTTGATACACAGTGTTCCTGATGTGGTCTATTTTTTTTCACAGGAGACAGTGGATACCCTTGCATGTCCTGGCTGCTCACTCCTTATTTGGCTCCCACACCAGGGCCACAAAGTGCGTATAATTCCGCACTTACAGCCACCAGGCAAGTGGTGGAGCGCTGTATCGGCCTTTTAAAAGGCCGATTCAGATGCCTCCACCGCTCTGGTGGCGAGCTCATGTATGTGCCGGATATGGTGTCTAAAATTGTGGTCCTGTGTGGGATATTTCACAACATTGCCATAAGGAGTGGTGTAACCCAATGCAGCCAGAGGATGCCTTACCTGAGGATGGCCCCCCCGAGGTTGGTCGAAGGTCAGTATGTGGGGGGGCCATACGCGATGATGTGGTGGCCAGATTTTTTAGGTAAGTTTGAACAAAACTACAGTGTTTATACCTAATGTGTTTGTGTTTGTTTGCGAACATCTAATTTTTTTTTTTTTTTCTCACCATCTTCTGTTTGTTCACATAATCTTTGGCACTCCAACGCTCACTACTTCCTGCTACCCTTACCAAACCTGGATCTGGTCCTTTTGGGCATATATTCTGGAACCCATATCGCAACGCCATGTTTGTGGAATCATGTTGGCATGGTCCTTCGTCAACCAGTTCTTGATTTTTTGTTTGGATTTAATTATTTCTTGGTATGTGTTGTATTTGAATTTATCACTGTGTTCTTTTTTTGGGAGTGACCACTTTGTTTTCTCTGTTATGTTGTGAATAAATGTTTGGAGAGTGAAATGGTCTTCCTTTTTTGGGACGTTAACAGCAAGTGTAACCAGGTTAACACAAGTTACATTTGACTAAGGGGTAAACCAGTACTGACGCTAGTTGAGCTAAACTTAAATATGTTTTCAGCTTCCCAACCCACACCAAAAGGAAGCCTGGCCCAACCTTGGGATTTGTAAGATTGGCCTAAGCAGCTTGCGCACCAACTAGGAACCTGTAAAATGTAGAAATATGTAATTGACACTACACCCAAAAAGGGAAATGACATTGTTACTGTTATGTGTTTCTTGGGTCTGTTTGACATACAAAGACAAAACACAATCTAACTTTTAAAAAAGGGAAATCCTTGCAGGAACAGTCTACTTATGTCATGCTAAACTATCTTGGTTTTGGATTTAAAAAATGAGCCACAACGTATATTTGTCTGAATAAATTTATTTTGAAAAAATACCAAAAATAAAAAAACTACTGCCGAAGGAGGCCAGACAGCCGGTCGAGGGCCACCAGAATGCCGATTACATGTTGGCGCATCTGCCCCACACAATCCGCCACCTCTTGCCGACGCCTCTGTTCCTCTGTGGGTGAGAAAAGTGTGTGGGTTAATACAACAATAGGGAATCCACATTAAAAAAAAAAAAACACAACCAAATCACTCCTAAACCGAAAAAAAAAAAAAAAAAGGGGGGGGCTGGCAAAAATACAAGGCCTAGGTAAAAATTCCCACAGGTATGATATGTGTATGTTGAAATCACCAGGAAGAGGTAAAGGCAAACCTTCAAAATCACCAAAAGTCAAGCCACAAAAACACGAAGAAAGGCACGACACATGATTACATACAAACAGTTTGTGCTTTAAAAAAATAGAAAAAAAAAACATACCGGGAGCCAAAACGGGAGCTCCGGAAATACCTCCATGATCCTCCTCGGAGGATCCGTCATTCCCCAAAGAATGGGGAGGAGTTATGATGGACTCCGGGGAGGGGGTAATTGGAAGAGGGGTGGGTGGAGGAGAGGGGGAAGTGGGACGGAGGGGAAGGAGGCCCGACATTTCCGGGAGAGGGTCTGGGAAGGATGGGGAGGAGTGGGGAATAGGGGAAAGATTTGGGGTGGAGTGTTGGCTGGGGGTTGGGGATAGTGGCCGGGAACGCCGTCTGGACGGACGGTGACGGCGGAGTCTTGGCTGTCCCCCTAAAATATGACAAAGAAATTGCGGTTAGTTTATGGACAAATCCGGGCAAAAAAACTAAAAAAAAAAAAAAAAAAGCCAAATAGCAGTAGAATGAATAAATCAGAAATAGAGGGAAAACATGCACACGCAGATATGAGTACAAATAATAAATAGGACAGACAGGAAAACATGCACACGCAGATATGAGTACAAATAATAAATAGGACAGACAGGAAAACATGCACACGCAGATATGAGTACAAATAATAAATAGGACAGACAGGAAAACATGCACACGCAGATATGAGTACAAATAATAAATAGGACAGACAGGAAAACATGCACACGCAGATATGAGTACAAATAATAAATAGGACAGACAGGAAAACATGCACACGCAGATATGAGTACAAATAATAAATAGGACAGATAGGAAAACATGCACACGCAGATATGAGTACAAATAATAAATAGGACAGACAGGAAAACATGCACACGCAGTTTGCCCCACAAACACAAACATTAAAACCACAATACATAACACTTACTTTCCAGGATCTCCATGCGAAAGCATGCCAGCAAGCGGGGCGTTCGCCGTTGCAGGTCGGACCACCTGCGCTCCAGCTGCCCGATGTTGCGGCGTGAGCCGAAGGACCGCAGGCGGGACCGTGCCTCCGCATACGCGGAGCGCTTCTGGCGGTTGGTCATGGGTTGAGGTTGGCTGGTGATCCGGCGATCCATGACCTCCGTAAGCACCAGCAGCTCACGCCTGGTGAATGCGGAGGCTCTCATGATGGCAATGGTGTTTTTCTTAAAAATCATTTTTGATAAAGTGTGTAAAAATTTTCTGATTGGCTAATGTATTTTGGAAATTAACAGGAGCAGTTTTATTGGTTAGTGTATGAGTCATGTGTTCGACAGGGCCAGAAATCTCTGGAGAGTTATGATAGGCTTGATGCAGTGACATGCGTAAGCAAATTTAAATAAAGAAATGAACCCAGGGAAATATGCGGGGATCCACAGCAATAGTACAATTGTTTAATTGTGGTTCACATGTTTTTTGAACAATAAAAGCGAATGTTTCATCCGTACGTATTCTGCGGGTAAACACAAACACGGACAAGAGTAAAGTTTCTTGCATTGTGTTGAAAAAAACAAACAATTAAGCTAATTGATACATTGATTGGCATGATACGATTGATGGAGGTAGGCAGAATAAAGGAGCAGGTAATCGACATCTGACAAGGCCACTTCCTGTTTATACTTGTGCGTGCGTTCCTTTCAAGCCATTTCGGGGATGTACGCTCGCTATTTCGTACGCTCGTTAGTTAGAGGAGGGGTCGCCTGAGTTTAGGGAGGAATTTTAGATGCGAACGAAAATACGAGCGAGCCATTGAATTTAAATATTTTTGTACGTACGCCTAACGTACGTGCGCCCGCTTGCGAGTGGGTCTGAATGAGGGCCTAAGTTGGCAAAAGCACAGCGAAGAACTGTGCGTTCTAAGAAGATATCACAAATCCCCAAGGAGAGTCCAAGTGTGGTGGCGGTTGCGATGCCTGACCTTCCCAGCACTGGACGGGAAGAGGTGGCTCTTTCCATCATTTGCACGCCCTCTGCAAGTGCTGAAAGGAGCACCCACAGTCCACTTGCTGATATGCAAATTGAAGATGTCACTGTTGAAGTACAACAGGATGAGAATGCTGGTGTAGCTGGCGCTGAGGAGGAAGTTGGCAAGGAGGATTCTGATGGTGATGTGGTTTCTTTAAATCAGGTTCTGGGGGAGACAGTTGTTGTCCGTGAGATGAAAAAGCCCATCACAGTCATGCCTGGGCAAAAGACCAAACATTCCACCTCTTTGGTCTGGCAATATTTCTATCCAAATCCGGACAACAACTGTCTTGCCATATGTACCATATGTAAAGGTGAAATAAGTAGGGGTAGGGTTGTTAACCACCTAGGAACATTCTCCCTTATACGTCACCTGCAGCGCGTTCATAAAAAGTTACTGTCAAGTTCAGAAACTTTGGCTAACACCGTAAGCAGTCCAGGGACACCTAAATCCCTTTGTCCTGTTGTATCCAAGCGCCTGCAAACCACACCGTCAACTCCCTCCTCATCAATTTCCTCCTTAGTCAGGATCAGAAGTAGTCCTGCAGGCCAAGTCACTGGCATGACTGACTCTCCTATCCAGGATTCCTCCGGAGGATCCTGCATTGCTACGCCTACTGCTGTCGCTGCTGCTGTTGCTGCTGGGAGTCGTTCATCATCCCAGAGAGGAACTAGGAACACCACTACTTTTACTAAACAATTGACCCTCCAACAGTCCTTAGCGAGGAGGATGAAGTACGACAGCAGTCATCCTGAAGCAAAACGTATAACTGAGGCCTTGACTGCTATGTTGGTGTTAGACGTGCGTCTGGTATCTGCCATTAGTGCAGTGGGATTTAGACAATTGATGGAGGTAGTGTGTCCCCGGTTCCAAATCCCGTCTAGATTCCACTTCACTAGGCAGGCGATACCGAGACTGTACAGAAACATCAGAAAAAGTGTCCTCTGTCCTGAAAAATGCGGTTGTACCCAATGTCTACTTAACCACGGACATGTGGCCAAGTGGAACAGGGCAGACTAAGGACTATATGACTGTGATAGCCCACTGGGTAGATGTATCACCTTACGCAGCAACAACAGCAGCGTCACCAGTAGCAGCATCTCAGAAACGCCAGCTCGTTCCAAGGTAGGCTACGCTGTGTATCTCCGGTTTCAGTAAGAGGCACACTGCCGACAACCTCTTAGAGAAACTGAGGGAAATCATCGCCCAGTGGCTTACCCCACTTAGACTCTCTTGGGGATTTGTGATATCTGACAACGCCACCAATATTGTGCGGGCATTACATTTGGGCAAATTCCAGCACGTCCCATGTTTTGCTCACACAATAAACTTGGTGGTGCAGAATTTTCTGAAAAGCGACAGGGGCGTGCAGGAGATGCTTTGGGTGGCCCGAAAAATTTCTGCCCACTTTCGCCTTTCAGCGACTGCGTGCCGAAGACTGGAGCGCCAGCAAACACTCTTGAACATGCCCCGCCATCACCTGAAGCAAGAGGTTGTGACGCGGTGGAAC
This sequence comes from Taudactylus pleione, assembly GCA_031769625.1. Lineage (NCBI taxonomy): Eukaryota > Metazoa > Chordata > Amphibia > Anura > Myobatrachidae > Taudactylus > Taudactylus pleione. The sequence continues at coordinate 39,600,416 of JAUIMM010000025.1, read as the reverse complement.
TCAACCCTCTATATGCTTCAGAGGATGGCCATTCAAGCCTATACATCCACCTATGATATAGGCAAAGGAGGGGGTATGCACCTGACTCAAGCGCAGTGGAGAATGATTTCCGTGTTGTGCAAGGTTCTCCAGCCCTTCGAACTTGCCACACGTGAAGTCAGTTCAGACACTGCCAGCTTGAGTCAGGTCATTCCCCTCATCAAGCTTTTGCAGAAGCAGCTGGAGAAAGTGAAGGACGAGCTAAGACAGAGCGATTCCGCTCGGCATGTGGGACTTGTGGATGAAGCCCTTCATTCGCTTTGCCAGGATTCCAGGGTGGTCAATCTGTTGAAATCAGACCACTACATTTTGGCCACCGTGCTCGATCCTAGGTTTAAAGCCTATGTGGTGTCTCTCTTTCCGGCCGACACAAGCCTGCAGAGGTGCAAAGACCTGCTGGTAAAAACACTGTCAGCTGAAGCGGAACGTGACACGTCAACAGCTCCTTCTTCATTTTCTCCCGCAACTGGGGCTGCCAGGTATCCTAAGCAACCCGCTGGCGGTGATGCAGGGCAGGCAGGACCAAGTTTGAACATGTGGATCGGACTGAAGGACCTGGCAACAATTTCTGACATGTCTTCTGTCACTGCATATGATACAGTCATCAATGACAGAATGGTGGAGGATTACATCGGTGACAGCATCCAAGTAGGCATGTCAGACAGTCCGTACCTGTACTGGCAGGAAAAAGAGGCAATTTGGAGGCCCCTGTACAAACTGGCTCTATTTTACCTGAGTTGCCCCCCCTCCAGTGTGTACTCCGAAAGAGTGTTTAGTGCAGCCGGGAACCTTGGCAGCGAAAGGCGTAGGAGGTTGCTTCCACAAAATGTGGAGAAGATGATGTTCATAAAAATGAATTATCAACTCTTCCAGGGAGACCAGCCTCCAGAACTTACAGAGGGACCTGTGGTGGTGGATTCCAGCGGGGACGAGTTAATACTCTGTGAGGATGAGGATGTACACAACACTGAAGAGGGTGAGGAATCGGTGGATGAGGAGGATGAGGACGACATCTTGCCTCCGTAGAGCCAGTTTGTGCAGGGACAGATTAATTGCCAGCTTGTTTTGTGGGGGCCCAAACGAACCAATCATTTCAGCCACAGTCGTGTGACAGACCCTGGCGCTGAAATGATTGGTTTGTTAAAGTGTGCATGTCCTGTTTATACAACATAAGGGTGGGTGGGAGGGCCCAAGGACAATTCCATCTTGCACCTCTTTTTTTTCTTTTCTTACTGTTTGGGGCCTAGTCTTTCAAACTGCCATCCTGTCTGCCACAGCAGTGTCACTCCTAGATGGGCCACGTGTTTGTGCCGCCAACTCGTATCTCTTAGCCTAGTCATCCATCTACCTCGGTGCAACCTTTTGGACATAAAAACACTATTGTGAGGTGTTCAGAATAGACTGGAAATGAGTGGAAATTAAGGTTTTTGAGGTTAATAATAGCATAGGAGCAGAAAAATCAACACATTCTGCGATTTTAGCTGTTTTTATGCTTTTTTTAAAAAAAATACAGATCCAAAACCCAGAACCCAAAACACCGAAGGGTGGTTTTGGCAAAACCAATCGAGATCCAAACCACGAAGAAAGATCCAAAACCAAAACACAAAACACGAATAGTGGCCGGTGCACACCCCTAATATATATATATAACGGAGTATAAGATGGCACTCAAGCAGACTTGTATAATCAAAATCCTTTATTCCAGGATTTTGATTATACAAGTCTGCTTGAGTGCCACCCTATACTCTGTTCTACATTTGGATCCTAGGAGGGCACCGCAGCAAGATATTACAACAACGGGGTGAGTTCTGGGCATCCATATATATATATATATATATATATATATATACACACATGCACACATGCTTGCTAGTATCAAAATTGAGTACCTTAGTATGGGCCTGATTCTGAGGCCCGTATTCAATTGCATGCGAAAAGCCGTTCTTGGCGAAAAGTTTTCGCCGATGACATAATTTCACCTGTCGGAAACTTTCTGCCCAATTCAAGCGGAAAGTCAATGCATTCAGATAGGCGAAAAAGATTTGCCTCTGAACGGAGGCGGAAAAAAGTGCAGTTTTGGGGTGCAAAGTTGCGGGAACCCCCGTGCAGCATTAGGACAGTCCCCCAAAGACAAACTGCGTCAAAAAGGTAAAAAAAATAGCGAAATAGACTCAAGGGGGTCCCCAAGTATGCCCCAGGTGTTTTTTTCTCTGCAGGTGTTTGCAGCAGTTGGTTTTTCCATAATCTTTAAAAATTCACTTTAGCAACTTTTAAATATGCTAGTCCCCATTTTCAGGTACCCCAAATTTGCTGGGACTAGTTATTTTCATGAAAAAATATTGCTAAATGCTATTCTTCACCCCATATGCAAATACGCTAAATAGCATATATTGAGACCATTTAAGTACCCCAAATACCTTCAGCAGGGCTATTCGGGGGTATCCATAGTGATCCCCAATGTCAGTGCATCTTTTGGGGGGTGTCAGGCTGATTTGCCCAAATCTGACAGGACTTTTTGCCGATTTAAGTTTTGCCAGGACGCGTTCTTGCATCCTTTGCAATTGATAGAGCGAATAGCAGGGATGAGTACGATACTTTTCCAGAGGCAAAACTAGCGATGACGGCAAAATCTCCAGCATGTGAAACGTCCGGGACTTTTCGCCGGCAATTGAATATGGACATGAGTCAGATGCAGATGCGTATCGTAGCTTTATCTTTTGAATCTTCGATGCTGAAGGGTCTGCGCCTGCTCAGGACCCATTCTGTGCGTGTGGCGATCTTGCTTGCAGATCCCCCAAGAGGCAGCATGATTGACATCTGCGGCATTTGGGGGGCGGAGCAGGGCGAGTGTCACCTCTGTTCTCGAGGAGGGACGAAGCCAGGGTCTGCATCAGTGGACACAGATTCCTGGCCTCTTGCGTGACCAGGCAACAGCCTGGCTGCGGGAGGCTTCAGATCCTGCAGCCTGACTAAAGGAGCAACCATCACGACTATTGGTTGCGATGGTGATCCTAGCCTGCGACAACTGTCGCAGAGCTGGGATTGCAAATGCAGCAAGGAGGTGTCTGACACCACCTTCTGCATTTGCATGTGAAATGGACAATTTTGCACAGACGCTTGTGTTCAGCTGTGTAAATTCGTCCATCTCTGAATCAGGCCCTATGTCTTCACCACTGGCTATAATATATGATGATGAGATGGTATTAAGAATATATCCGTACACCATGAGAAAGTTACTTTTGGTATGTTTATATAATCTGATTTTGCCTTCTATGACAGATTATGAGTTGAAAACAAAAGAATTACTTGGGAAAAAGATCCTTAGACCCAAAATTTCAAATGTGCAGGTAAGATAATATGCTTAAAGGCTTAATAAATGTAAAAATGAACATATTAAAAAAAAATGAAGTTACTACAAGGTATATGGTTGATAATCTGTCACATATAAAAGGCAGTATCAGAATATATAAACATACCAAAAATGATTTGCACAGGGTGCACTAATATAGGCGCAATAACTTGTGATCACCTTTATAACTAGTGATCAAAACTTACTATGGTAACCAAATGCGATAAGAAAAATGGGAAAGGTCTATATACTGTGTGTGTATGTGATCGCAAATACACGCTATAGTGGGCCTTTTACCCTGAAATGGCTGCCTAGGACTCACTTTTAGGAAATGAGTGGGTCCCAACACATACTTGCCGACAATCAGCTCCAGCCTTCCGGGAGGGAGCTGATTGTCGGCTAATAGCAGGGGGCGGGGCCGGCCATTGGGGGCGGAGCCGGGAGTGGGGACGGCCATTTGGTGGCACACTGGGGGCGTGGACGCATGATCGCGTCATCGTGACTCCGCCCCCTCTTCACAATGCTGTTATTTTCAGCATTGTGAAGCAGGGGGCGGGGCCACGATGACGCGATTCTGCGCGAATCGTGTCACTGGGCCCCCCGCTGCGGGGGTTTCCGTTTTTGTCAGGGGGGAGGTGGGGAGGGTCTCAAGCTTCCGGGAGGCTTGCCTGCCTTTCCGGGGGGCCGGGAGCGGCACCCGAAAATCGGGAGGCTCCCGGCCAAATCGGGAGGGTAGGCAAGCCTGGTCCCAACAGACGCACTAGGATCTGGATTTGTGCATCAACACGTCAGTCTCTACTTGCAGTGTTTCCTCAGCCAATCGCCACCCGCAGTGTCTCCCCAGCCAATTGCCATGCCGCCTGCAGTGTTGCCCTCCCTGCCTGCCATGCGTGCCACTCTATTTGAACCCAACTCTCCAGCAGCGCCTCTGTATCCTCCTCCTTGGTTTCTGCACACCTTCCCAGTCGCAAACGCAGGATTTCCAGAGGGGGGTTTCCAAATGCTTAATTTCACACCGAGTGTGGCCAGTCCATGAAAGGGCAGAATTAGTACTTAACCAGCTTTAATAAGTGTCATACATAGTGTATTATGTGTAATATCCAGCATATACAGGATCAGTGATCACAGTAACACATTATATGTGTCCTACATAGTGTATAGTGTGTCATAATTCCAGTAAATACATGACCAGTGATCACAGTAAGCCATTATATGTGTCAGGAGGCCATCCTGCCTGAGCTGAATGTTTTTATTTTAGATGTGGGCACCATTCCAGACTATTGTAGCAAGTCTGGGAGCCTGGAGGAGCAGCATAAGAACCTAGCACTGCCCTGGACATATATGTACATATTGGGCTCTATAGCAGTGCATCTCTAACAGTGCATGTTTTCCAGATCTTCTAGTTAGTGCACAGGTTATTTATTACTGACTGATACATGTTAAAAGATCCACAGGTGTTGCTAATTATTTCATTTGTGATACTGAGAAGAACATGCAGCACTAGTAACAGTCTATTATATTACTATTTCTATTGTGGTCATGATGTGGGCTGGGGAGGGGGGTTTCCAGGCAGACGGAAACCCACCTGCGTTTGCCTATGCTTCCCCATCACCCTTCCTGTAAGTCTCCCAGCTGCAACAGCAGCGTTGTTGTCCACATCATGTTGGTGGTGCCGGGCCCCTAAAGTAGCCTGTACTCCATCCCCGACTCATTCAGCCTGCTCTCACAAAAAGCCGGGGAGGTGTACACTAGCCGGGCTAGGAGGTACTGTAGCTGGAGACCTACACCCAGGTGCTGAGGGAGAAGCAAAGGCTACAACTCATGCCGGATGAGATAGCTCTAGTAAAATGGCCGGGTCTCCCAGCAGGTAGGAGGTACTGCCTGCCCCTAACCTCCTCCTTGCCCCCAGTATTGACCCACCTGCAATTTACCCTTACCCCCTCCCTACTCACAACACTCCCTGCCCCTAACCTCCTCTTTGCCCCAGTAGTGTCCCAGCTGCTATCTACCCTAACCCCCTCACATCCCCAGCTGCTATATATCCTAAGCCCATTATTGCCTCCAGTACTCCCCCAACTGCTATCTACCCTTATTCCCTTTTCCTACCCCAACTGCCACACGTCTTTACCCCTATCTAGCCCCTCCCTGCCCCAACTGCTCCCTTTCTTAGCCCCAGCTCTACCCCAACTGCTGCATGTCCTTAACCACCGCTATCCCAATTGCTACCTGACCCCACTCCTAGCACCGTCACAACTGTTGCCTGCCCTAACCCCCTCTCTGACTCCAGTACTGCACCTGTTGACTATGTGAGATCAAGACAAAGGCCCTCATTCAGAGCCAGACGCAATTAGCGCTCGCTCGTCCTGAAAATAGGGGTGGCTATTCAAATGAACCGTTCGCTGTTTGCAGTCTGTTCACGCCTCTAGGTCTGAACGAGCGAACAAAACTTGCAGTCGTTTTTTGGGTAACTACGCCCTCTGGCCGCTCGCATCCTACGTCATCGCCGCTATTAGATTAATCGAGTACATCGAACAGGGTATGAACTACTCGCTATTCTTGTGGTCGGTTTTTGCTACCACAATTTTGCAAGCAGTTCTGGCTATAAAATAACCCAGTGACGTGGTCAATGACGCTGCTGTTTTAATTATGCACACCCATAAAACGCCCGTTTTGACCTTTAAGCACGCCTGCGTTCTGATTTCCACTCCCCGTTTTCAAGCACCTTCCCCTGTTACCACCCACATACACCTCATTCTGTCACTCAAATTAGTAGGCATTCGCTATTTTGCGAGCACATGAATTTCGCCGGCACTGACTGGTTCGCGCATGCGTATAACGATCCGTACGCATGCGCAGTGGGCCAAACATCGCTCGCAGCGAACGAGCTGCCGCTTACGAGTTTCTCTGAATCAGGCCCAATGTATTTTATGCATTTTCCATACTGAAAATATGAGTGTGACTTCCCATGGTATATGTGTAGGGCATGTGGGATGCTCTGATGCTATGTGGGGAGGCATACTGTAAGGGGAGCTCAAACCATAATTTGTGATGGCACCCAAAACAAGTGAAGTAGGACCCCAATATTTTAAAATGAGGGGTCCCTGGAACCCACATATTTTTTTCACTTAGCGCGATCACAGTATTATTTTTTTTTTTCTTCTGAAAGACCAAACATAATATTGAAGACAACGTACAAATTTCATATATTTAGGGGTAAATTTAGTAAGCATGGCGTCTAATCGAGTTTTTTTTTTAAACTCGCTTTGTATCACCGAAACTCGGGTGAATTTCCCATTTTTCAACTCGCAAATTTACTAAGAAGTGAGTTTAGCTGAAAGTGAGTTGGCCGATGGTGAAGCAGATCGAGATTTCTCCCCTTTTTAGCAAGTTTAGATGAGATTACTCACCTGAGATTGCAGTGTTTTCTCTCTGCAAAACTCTCCCGAGCAAGCAGCCTGCACATTTTAGTGAGATATGTGAAGGCTGCTTGTGGGTTGTACCTGTAAAAAATGGGTTAAATGCAAAAAATAAAAAATTACGTAGGGTCCCCCCCGAAAAGCATAACCAGCCCCGGACTGCTCAGCCAGTCCTGGTTCCTAAAATTATGGGGAACAAAATGAGTAGGGCTCCACCGTGTTACACGTGGCTCCCAGCCAATGAGCGGCCGCTACATGTAAAGTGGCCTCTGATTGGCTGGTGGCCCATGGGATTTCCCGAGGAGGCCCGTCAACTGTCATTCGCAAAGTATTGGTGTGCGTGACAACATATACCAATACTTGTCTGTATGAGCTCGGTTTTTCGGTTTGTTATGTTGCCAAGACCCCTGAATGCTACAGAGAGCAGTGCGAGGATGGAGGTGAGTATCAGATCTTTATTCCAGGTACATCCAAATGGATTCTACATGGGACAAGGGGACAGACCAGCTGGCAACAGGTAAGTATGTATGTATGAGTGATGTAGGTGTGTAATAAAGTTTTACTTTAAACAGTGTGTGTGTACTGTTTTTTTTAATAGTTATTTTACAGTGGAGGTACGGGTGCTGGCTGGCTGCTGGCACTTGTAGTTCCAGAAGTGGAAAAGGGCAGGCATGCTGGCACCTGTAGTTCCACTGTAAAAATGCAATAGTTTATAACTATTTAACACATTATTACCCCCGTACCCACAGCCCAGGGGTGCGGGGAAGAGCCCCAGGCTTCAGACCAAGCCTGGAGTTTCGGGGGGGTGATCCCTTCTTGTGGGGGTCCCCACCTCCTCTGAGATCCCCGGCTTGGGCTGACTGGCTTGGTGTGCGTATACTTTGGCCATGGAGACCCGGTAATAGGGCCTCCTGGCTGTGGCATTACACCACGGTCGGTTTGGGTCCGGTGCCGGTTTTAAATATAGGGGGACCCCTACGCAATTTTTCCCCCCTATATTTAAAACCAGGACTGGCCCTGCAGCCAGGTGTTGGTTTCCGAAATTACGGTGGAACCCTACTCGTTTTGTTCCCCATAATTTTTGGAACCAGGACTGACTGAGCAGTCCGGGGCAGGTTGTGTCTTTGGGGGGGGACCCTATGTAATTTTTTTTATACTATAAACACTTTAAATACACATGCAGAAACATACACAGATCACACTGATCTGTGTATGTTTCTGCCAAACTCACAGCTCAGGAGGTGGAGTGTTTTGAAACGTCAATTTCTCCGAGTTTGTTACAATCTCACCCGAGATTGTAATGTCGATTCTTGGTAAATTTGAGAGTTGTATTTCTTACATGAAAAGTACTTCTGAGTTTGCCTGATGGTGAGTTGTTTTGAGTTTGCGATCTCACTCAAGTTTTACGAGTGAGAATAAAGAAATCCCTCCCAAGATTACAGAGTTTGGACCTCATTCGGACCCGGTCGCAAGCGCTGAGCCCTCGCAACCGGGTCAATGTTAAGGCCCTGCGCACGCGCAGTGGCCGCACTGCGTGTGCGCAAGCCCCAGAGCGAGAGAGAATTTCTCTCACTCCGGAGCTCACTACAAATGGGGCTGACGATGGTGATCGACAGCTCGACCCGTTTTGTAGGCGGGGGGGTACTAACACAAACGGAGGCATTCCCAAGCAAACGCCTGCTGTTTTGTGGGCAGCCGCATTGACATCAGCAGTGATGTCACCGGGGAGCTTCCTGCTCGATCAGAGCAGGAAGCTCCCTTGGGCTTGCGGTTGCCGAGACCCAACCTTAAGGTCTCATCGCAAGCCCCGATGGTCGCGATGGTCTTGACCATCGTGACCATCACCTTAACCCACAGCTTAGCTAGCGACCAGGAGGCTGCACTAAAAAAAAAGAAGCGGCCGCCCTCATTCAGAGAGAGCGATCGCTTCTTGCGACCACCTCTGAATGAGGGCCTTTGTCTTTAGTAAATTTGCGAGATGAAAAACATGCCTAAATTCACTCGAGATTGTCATCTTGACAAAACTCGAATCTTAGTAAATTTACCCCTTAGTCTTTTAAAAAAGAGGGTCATGGGTAAAACCTAATTGGCACCTAAGGGACAAGAGGGAGAGTCTGTTTGGCAATTAAGGGGCATGTGAGGTTGGTCTGATGACATGGGGAGATTTAATTGGCACTGAAGGGGCATGTGGGGGAGTCTGCTGACATGTGGGAGGTCTGTTTGTCACATAAGGAACAAGTGAGGGAGGTCTTAAATCCTGGGATCCCACCGATCCTGGGATTGGCCACACTAGTCATGAGACAGAGTGGCAAACTGTCAAGAAACAGTAACACAGGGGGTCATTCAGACCCGCTCGCGAGCGCAGGACGCTCGCAAGCGGGTCGATGTTGCCCTACTGCGCATGCGCACGACGGAGGGAGCTCCATCGTGCGCATGCGTGAGACCCAGCGAGCGACGGGCTCTCCGTCGCTCCGGGTCTCGCACCACAGGGGGCGTGCTGTCGATGTTGAGTGACAGCATGCCCCCTTTGGTGGGCGTGCCGGGGGCGTGGCTGCCAGATGGAGGCGTTCCCATGGGAACGCCTACCGTCTGAAGCCGGCCCCACTGACATCACTAGTGATGCCAGTGGGAGTGATTTTGGCTCTGAGCCAAAATCACTCCAGGGCTTGCGGCAGCGAGACCCTACCGCAGGGTCTCCGTCGCAAGCCCGATGGTCGTGATGGTCATTAGTCCGTCCCCCCGATGTGTGCGTGCATCAAAAAAAATGGTCGTGTTCACTTAAAATGGGGAGTGTCAACATGACACACCCCTTTATTTTCACACTGAACATTCCTATCCATATGCACCTTAACCCCAGTAGTACCCCTTATACAGTACCCCCAGTATGCAGTTGTGGTCCCTCTTATGCAGGCCCATAGTAGTGCCCCTCATACAGTATCCCTAGTAGTGGTCCCCCTTATACAGCCCCCAATTAGTTCCCCTTACTCAGTACCCCCAGTAGTGGCCCCCCCAAATGCAGTGCCCCATGTAGTGTTCCCCCTTATTCAGTGCCCCCAGTAGCAGTCCCCACAATGCAGTGCGCCTAGTAGCGGTATCCCCTTATGCAGTTCCCTTTATATAGTGCCCCCAGTAGTAGTCCCCCCCCTATGCAGTGCCCTTTATATAGTGCCTCCAGCAGTAGTCCCCCCCATGCAGTTTTCCCAGTAGTGGTCCCCCTTATGCAGGCACCCAGTAGTGATCCCCCCTATCCAGTGCCCCCTGTAGTGGCCCTTCCTATTATTGCCCCCAGTAGTGGTCCCCCCAGTCCAGTGGTAGTTCCCCCCCCCCAAGTAGTAGTCCCCAGTAGAGGTTCCCCCTCCCGATTAAGTGCCCCCAGTAGTAGCCCCCCCAGTAGAGGTCCTCCCAATAATGGTGCCCCCAGTAGTAGCCACCCCTCCCTCATTGTGCCCCCACCCCCAGTAGAGGTCCCCCCAGTAGTAGCCACCCCCCTCCCCCGTTGTGCCCCCAGTAGTGCAGACAGGTTTAAAACATATATATATAAAAATATACTTACCTGAATCCACGCTGCTGCTGCTCCGATCCGCGACACCGCTCCCGCCGCCGCCGCCCGCAAGTCCTCCCGGGCTGGCGCGCTCAGCATTATGGGAGAGACGTCATGATGTCATGACGTCTGTCCCATTACCCACTGCAGGAGCCGGACGGAAGCCCAGCTCTTGCAGTGGGTGCTGCTGCAGTCAATGAGAGTCTATCTGACTCTCATTGGCTGCTGTTTAACACACGCATCGCCGCCAGTGCTGGCGGCGATGCGTGTGTTATGCACAGCCTGAGCCCGCCTCCTAGCGCTATTGGGCAAGCGCTCAGGGAGAGGGAACGGGCTCATCTGTGCAGCACAGGACCGGCGCTGGAAGCCTAGCTCTGGTCCTGTGTAAATGTGTAGCGCTGACCGCACTCAGGGCCTGATTCAGAGCCGCTCGTAAGCGGCCGCTCGTTCGCTCCGAGCGATGTTCGCACAACTGCGCATGCGTATGGGTCGTAATGCGCATGCGCCAACCAGTCATTGCGGTCGGAAATCGAGCGCTCGCAAAATAGTGAGTGCCTGCTAATTTGAGTGACAGGATGAGGCGTTTGTGGGTGGTAACAGGGGAAGGTGCTTGAAAACGGGGAGTGAAGATCCGAACGCAGGCGTGCCAAACGGTCAAAACGGGCGTTTTAAGGGTGTGCATAATTAACAAAGCAGCGTCATCGACCACGTCACTTGGTTGTCTCTTAGCCTGAACTGTTCGCATGATTGCGGTAGGAAAATCCTACCCCAAGCACTGCGAGCAGTTCAGACGCCTTTCGATGTACTCGATTAATCAAATAAATAGCGGAGATGACGTAGGATGTGAGCGGCCAGGGGGCGTCTTTACAAAATAGCGAGCGCATGTTTCGTTCGCTCGCTCAGACATAGAGGCGTCAACAGACCGCAAAGAGTGAGCGCTCAATTTAAATAGCCGGCCCCTTTTTCTGAACGAGCGAGCATAAATAGCGTCCGGCTCTGAATCAGGCCCTCATTGCGGTCGGCGCTACACTGGCTATCTAGGGCGGGCGGGCCGGTACCGTTGCCGGCGGCGCCCCCCCGCGTAGCCGGTCCCACGGTGCCCAGGGAACGCACCCCGCTCGCCCTGCCCTAGTTACGCCACTGGGGGCGTGTCCTTGCGGAACACCCCCAATTCATCACACTGTGGGGCATGCCCAGCACTTACAAATTTGCTGGTCTTCCCCCAAGCTCTCCCCTCGTGGCGAATAATTGCCATGTGCAGTATGCGCCTTACACAGTATGTCTTCCACAGTAATGGCCTTTAGAACACATTATGCCACATGCAGTAATGCCCTGTATAACACATTATGCCACACACAGTAATGGCCTTTAGAACACATTATGCCACACGCAGTAATGCCCTTTAGAACACATTATGCCACATGCAGTAATGCCCTTTAGAACACATTATGCGACACACAGTAATGCCCTTTATAACACATTTTGCCACATGCAGTAATGCCCTGTATAACACATTATTCCACATACAATAATGCCCCGTATAACACATTATGCCATACACAGTATTGCCCTTTATAACACATTATGCGACAAACAGTAATGGCCTTTATAACACATTATGCCACATGAAATAATGCCCTGTATAACACATTATGCTAAATGCAGTAATAACCTATATAACACATTATGCCACATGCAGTAATGCCCTGTATAATACATTGTGCCACACACAGTAATTCCCTTTATAATACATTATCCCTAATTCAAATTACGCCACACAGTAGACCCTTATTCATGTTATGACACACTGTGGTGCTCCTTTTACACAATGCCCAAATTAGTGCCCCTTATACACAAGGCCCACAGTAGTAATGCCCCTTATACAATGCCCACAGCAGTGGTGCCCCATACACAATGGCCCTGGTAGTGGTGCCCCCATGCAGTATCCTCAGTAGTGCCCGCAGTGGTAACGCCCACTGTAGTAATGCCCCCAGTAGTACTGCCCCCATTGGTAATGTCCCCAATAGTAGCACCCACAGTAGTAATGCCCCTTATAGTAGTGCCCACAGTTGTAATGCCCACATTAGTAGTCCCCACAGTTGTAATGCCCCCATTAGTAATTCCCCCTATAGCAGTGCCCACAGTAGTAATGCCCCCTAAAGTAGTGCCCACAGTTGTAATGCCCACATTAGTAGTGCCCCCTATAGTAATGCCTCCAGTAGTAATCCCTTTTTAGTAGTGCTCCCATTAGCAATGCCTCCATTAGTAGTGCCCACAGTGTAATGCCCCCCTATAGTCGTGCCCCCAGTAGTAATGTCCCCTATAGTAATGCCCCCACTAGTAGTGCCCACAGTTATAATGTCCCCAGTAGTAGTGCCCCCTATAATAGTGATGCCACCTATAGTAGTGCCCCCATTAGTAGTGCTCACAGTTGTAATGCCCCCATTAGTAGTGCCCCCAGTAGTAATGCCCCCCTATAGTCGTGTCCCCTATAATCGTGCCCCCAGTAGTAATGCCCCCTAAAGTAATAATCCTCCCTATAGTCGTGCCCCCAATGCTGGTGTTTCTGAAAAAAAAATACAATTAAAAAACAATACTTACCTTAAGCCCCACTCCTGCGTCTGCTGCCGTCCGGTGCGACCACGGTTCCTCAGATCTATGGGAGAGACGACATGTCGTCCCTCCCATAGTGCTCCCTGCGGGAGCTGAAAGGCGGAGCTCAAGAGTGAGCTCCGGCTTTCGGCAGCCGTTGCAAGGAAGGAGCCGGGTGCCTGCTGGTAACAAATCTCAGCGGGTGCCCGGCAAATGGAGCCTCCCTGCGGTGGCTAGCGGAGGGGGGACCGGTGCTGGGTTGTTGTTTTTTTTCTTGTGGGATTTTTTTATTTTCTCTTCTGGGTACTCAGTGGCGGCCTCTAGGGGCCGGCGCTCTGGGCGATGGCCCTGTTAGCCCGACCCTAGAATCGCCACTGATTGCAACGCATACTCATGCGCAGTGCAAAAACATTGGACAAAACATTGGCCGAGTGCGTGCGTTCTCTCCTGTGCATCCCTTGCTGAATCAGGCCCAAAGTGGTCACAGCAGCATGCAATTCAGATCCGCCCCATAGAGTTGATTTTTGGTGAAAAACGATATTTAAAATGTGTAAGTAAAAAAAAAATGCTCACTACAAGTGAATGTTACTAAAATTGGCAAAAAATAAGCATGCTTCCATATTATAAGTTTAAATACTTGGCAAGACAAGCTCATTAACAATTGATGTGCGTTCATAATAAAGTGTCCGTGTACTTGGTGGTGCTTTAGAGCAGGACTAACATGCAGGAACACAGTAAGAGGTTTCGCAGGCTGAGTTTGGAAGAGCTTCTGACACAGGGAGATTCATTAATTTGCACAGGAGAAACCATCCTCAGTGTGACTGCTGCTTTTCTATGGAGAAACACAGGAAAAAAGTAAAATGCTCCCTAAAGAACCATGAAGGGAAGACTTTGCTGACTCTTGTATTTGTTCCAGATGAATTTTAACCTTCTGCAGACAAAAGGCCCCCTGTTCAGTACATTCTGCAGCCATCTTCCACTTGCTTGGAAGTTTTTAAGCCCCATCTGCACGAATGTTTCAGCTGTACTCTTAGGCAATGGAAAACCTCATGTCATCACAGAGTATGAAATACATATACTAGCAGAATAGTATGCCGGGGTTATATATGGTATCATAATGCCCACTGGTATTTATTGTAGACTCATAGTTTAACACAAAAGAATGAAAGTAATATTTTTAGTTAATATCTCTATTAGACAATATATTGATTAAATAACGATATATATATAATTATATATATATATATATATATCTATAACCAGTGTCGGATTTTACCTAGGGATGGCAGGGCTGCAGCTCCCCCAGTAACATCCGCCATCCTCAGTTAGCCAGTCTAATCCGTGCACTGGCTTCACAGGCAGTGGCTTCCCATTGGATGCACTCCCTGCTAATCGCACACAGGACTGGCAATCCCAGAGCGCTTCTAATCAGGTCCGGCGACAGGGGGATACAAAGGGTACACCCGTCCCGGGCCCCAAGGTTCAGAGGGGCCGCGGCGCCTAATTGTTAATTAAATTAAGTAGTTATATTGATTAAAGGCTGCCAGTCGAGCGTGCGTAGACAAAAAAAACCATCATGTCCCCTACAGAAAGTTACCCCTCCCCCTCTCCAGCAGTGACTCACCCCCATCACCTGATTCGGGCGTGACGACATCTGAATGACGTCGCAACATCAAAACACATGAGTCTGGGGTGGCCCTTCCCTGGTCTGCCCAGCTGCCACGCTCACCAAGAAGCAGGAAGGAATAGGCAGCCAGGCAAATGGGGAGCATGAGCTGAATGGAACAGCACCGCGGTCCGATCCCCTAAAAACACTGGCAGCAGCCCCAGCCTGCAAAGACTAGTAAGTGACAGTACATTTATTATATTATGCCATATAAATATGCTTGCTGTCTTGCTGCTGCATATATGTATGTATATATATATATATATATAGTGTTCCCTCTAGCTCCGGCGGCAGGCAGGGCGCCGGAGCTAGAGGGCAATCTTGTGCGCGTGCGCCCGAAAAGGGGGCGTGGTTATGAAAAGGGGCGTGTCTATAAGACGCATCCCCTTTTCGTCATACTTGGGGGCGTGCCCGGCGCTTACGGACATGCCGGGCAGTCCCCAAGTGCTGCAAAAAGGGAGAATAGATGCCGGGCGCATGCGCCCGGTGTCTATTCTCCGGCGGTGACCGGATCACCGCATGTTTGTCCACCCGCGGGACACTGCGTCCCACGGGTGAGAACGGCTCCCGCAGGCTGTTAAGGCAGGGCGCTTTTTGCCCTCCTCCTGGAGGGCAGGGTGCTTTTTGCCCTCCAGAAGGAGGGCAGGGCGCCGCGCCCCGCTAAAACAGCCTAGCGGGAACACTATATATATATACACAGTCAGGTGCATAAATATTGGGACGACAGAATTTTCATATTTAGGCCTCTATTCACAACCACAGTGTCTTTGAAATGAAACAACAATGATTTACTTTAACTGCAGACTTTCAGATTTAATTTGAGGGTAATTACATCCAAATCAGGTGAACGGTGTAGGAATTACAACGGTTTCCATATGTGCCTCCCACTTTTTAAGGGGCCAAAAGTAATGGGACTATCAACTCAAAAGCTATTTCATGGGCAGGTGTGGGCTATTCCCTCGTTATTTCATTATCAATTAAGCAGGTAAAAGGTCTGGAGTTGATTCTAGGTGTGACATTTGCATTTGGAATCAGTTGCTGTCGACTCTCAATATGAGATCCAAAGAGCTGTCACTATCAGTGAAGCAAGCCATCATTAGGCTGAAAAATCAAAACGAACCCATCAGAGAGATAGCAAAAACATTAGGTGTGGCCAAATCAACTGTTTGGAACATTCTCAAAAAGAAAGAACGCATCGGAGAGCTCAGCAACACCAAAAGACCCGGAAGACCATGGAAAACAACTGTGGTGGATGACAGAAGAATTATTTCCCTGGTGAAGAAAAACCCCTTCAGAACAGTTGGCCAAATTAAGAACACTCTCCAGGAGGTAGGTGTATATGTGTCAAAGTCAACAATCAAGAGAAGACTTCACAAGAGTGAATATAGAGGGTTCACCCCAAGATGTAAACCATTGGTGAGCCACAAAAACAGGAAGACAAGATTAGAGTTTGCCATACAACATCTAAAAAAGCCATTACAGTTCTGGAACAACATCCTATGGACAGATGAGACAAAGATCAACTTGTACCAGAGTGATGGGAAGAGAAGAGTATGGAGAAGGAAAGGAACTGCTCATGATCCAAAACATACCACCTCATCAGTGAAGCATGGTGGTGGTAGTGTCATGGCGTGGGCATGTATGGCTGCCAATGGAACTGGTTCCCTTGTATTTATTGATGATGTGACTGCTGACAAAAGCAGCAGAATGAATTCTGAAGTGTTTCGGGCAATATTATATGCTCATATTCAGAACTCATTGGACGGCGCTTCACAGTGCAGATGGACAATGACCGAAGCATACTGCAAAAGCAACCAAAGAGTTTTTAATGCTAAAAAGTGGAATGTTATGCAATGGCCAAGTCAATCCCCTGACCTGAATCCGATTGAGCATGCATTTCACTTGATGAAGACCAAACTGAAGGGAAAATGCCCCAAGAACAAGCAGGAACTGAAGACATTTGCAGTAGAGGCCTGGCAGAGCATCACCAGGGATGAAACCCAGCGTCTGGTGATGTCTATGCGTTCCAGACTTCAGGCTGTAATTGCCTGCAAAGGATTTGCAACAAAGAATTAAAAAGTGAAAGTTAGATTTAGGATTGTTTAGTTTGTCCCATTACTTTTGGGAGGCACATATAGAAACCGTTGTAATTCCTACACCGTTCACCTGATTTGGATGTAATTACCCTCAAATTTAATATGAAAGTCTGCAGTTAAAGCACATCTTGTTTCATTTCAAAGCCATTGTGGTGGTGAATAGAGGCCAAAATATGAAAATTCTGTCAATGTCCAATATTTATGCACCTGACTGTGTATGTATGTATGTATATATATATATATATATATATACATACATTCCATAAACAAAAGACCTTATGGTTTCACCTGTCCCATTAAGGCTTCTTAGACATGATCTGAAATTTCACAAAGCCTATTTAATTTCTGTTACTCAAACTTCAAAAAGCAATGAAATTACTATCATTAAGCTGACGCCTTAATGGATGTGTTCCTTGCGTAATACAGATATGGTATGCCATGACACCCTGTGGTTAACTGCAGATTCAGCACTCTTACAGAGTGAGATTGCTGTCACTCACAAAATGGTGGAGCTGCTTATTCACAGAATTGTGTACGCATTGGAATACATACATGCAGTCTATGCAACTGAGGTCTGAGCAGAACATAGAGTTGCGCAGATGGTATAAGAGAATGGTGGATGGGGAGAGAATACAGAGCAGTGTGGATGGGGCAGACAGAAAGGCGTGGAGAGGGGAAGATTAAGCAGTATAGATTGGGGCAAGCCAAAGTGATGCAGATGGGTGGAAAACAGTGGTGCACTTGGGGGGGAGACAGTGACATGGTTTGGGGGAACATAGAGACCTGAATGGGGGGTACAGAGTGGTATGGATGCGGGAAAACAGAGCAGCGCAGATAGGTAAAGACAGATTGGTGTGGACGAGGAAAACAGACTAGCACAATGGGAGAACACACAGGATTAGGGATTAAGGAAGACAGAGAGGTGCGGATGGGTGGGAAGACAGAGTAGTGCGGGTGGGAGGGGAAGACAGAGTGGCACAGTTGGGGGGACAGATGGAGGAATAAAGAGTGGCAGAGATGAGGGGAAGACAGAGTGACGTGGCTGGGGGCAAGGCAGTGGTGCAGATGGAAGGAAATACAGTGGCATGGATGCAGGATGACAGGGCGGTGCACATGGGGAAAGACATATTGGTGTGGATGAGGGCATGCAGACTAGCACAGTTGGGAGAACACACAGCCGTAGGGATTGGGGAAGTTATAGCATGGAGGTGAAGATAGTGTACATGCATAGAGTATGATAGTTTTAGCAATTAGGAAGCTGAATGTGTATAATGAGTGAGATGAATATATGGAGTGACAAGGATGTTGGAACCCAGTGGGACTATTGTGGTGACTGAATTGGAAGATTGTGGGCACTGAATGAGATGTATGTGCCACATAACTGCTCAGACTGTCAGCAATCCTGGATGGGCAGAGGGCCTGATTCAGATTTGGGATTAGAGTAAGAAAGAGCAAGTAACTGTGCACCTTGGCACAACCATGCTGCACTGCAGGTGGGGTAGATTTAAAAAGTGCAGAGATATTTAGATTTGAGAAGGGTGTGTCCTAGCTTATATCTAAACTGCAGTGTAAAAATAAAGCATACTTGGCGATAGTTTGGCTGCCCTTTCCGGGGTTTGTTCAGGTACACAGTCACTTGCTGTTCCTTAATTTATTCCCAAATCAGAATCCGGTCCAGAGTCTGGATCTTTCTTTTTTTACATGCCGTCACAGCACTCCCACACGCAATCTTGTGAGCTCGGCTGGTCTCACCCGCCTCCTCTACTCTGGTGTGCCGCAGGCAGTCTGCTGCAACTTCCAAATGATTAGTGTGCCATGGAAACACAGTTGTAACTGGATGCCGACTGGCTCAGATTGCCCAGATCCCTATTCTCCTCGTCTATTCAGTCTTCTGCTCTTTTCTGTCTCTGGATGGGAAACTTGACCTCACCCCCAACCTCTGCACTGCACCGTCTATACACTGTCACACAGTTGTATAAGGTGACTATCATTTTAAAGTTGTATTTCACTTAGCCCTGACTCTGTCAAGATGGAATCGGCTAGAATGGATTACTGAGGTGCCTATCTTCTCTGTGGTCCAGAAGATGCCTTTGCACTTAAAGAGGAAAAATACATTTATGGTTTGTTGAACTTGCATACTTACCTACTCTCCAGGAAGTTGTGGGAGGCTCCCGAATTTTCGGGAAACCTCCCGCACCCCCAGAGGAGTGTCCGGATCTTTCACATCCCACCTACTTCCTAGTGAAGGATGGGGACATAATTGGCAGGAATCGCAGCTCCGTATGGAGGGAGGGGGGCCCAATGACCGCCGAAGTGGCCAGCTGCGTCTCCTCTCCGAGAGAAAGATCTGGACACTCCTCTGGGGGTGCGGAAAGTTTCCCGAAAATTCGGGAGCCTCCCACAACTTCCTGGAGAGTAGGTAAGTATGCAAGTTCAACAAACCATAAATGTAAGTCAGCAAGTATGGCTATGTGTGTGGCTCCATTTCAGGCTTTACAGTAGAGGAATATTCAGACAACTGCTGCATAGATTTTCCAATTATGGATAACATGATGCAATAAAACGTTTTAGAAGTCAATGAAGAACTTTATGAATGCAAATCTATATGTTAGATACAAAAGAGAGGGGAATTGCCCTGCAGTATATATGGGTGTAATAATCTGCAATTTGTAGACATTGTGCTGCCAGATGAGTCGCTTTATATATAGGGACATGTAGCTGACCAGGGGTGTATAGCGGCCTACTCATTCCGTCAGACTCTATGGAGTCCCAGCTGTTATGGAATTACAGAGCATGTACTGAGCATGCCCGATTACTCATCTATAGAGGAATTACTGATGTGGTTCGACATTCATATAGTCAGAAATGTTCGTTTTGTAATATTGTATAAGTAAATATTAAATTACAAAAGAGGGGGGCAAAAATTTATATTTTTCAGGGAGAACCAGACACCCCAGCACCAGCCCTTAATGCAACATTTCAGTTTTCAATATAAAAATTCTGAAATGTTGAACCTGAGTTACGTTTTGCTATATATTAGTGCTTTGTTGCTACAAAAAAAGGTACCGGCGTCCAGAAATAAGGCCAGTACTCACATAAACTTGATACAAGATTTGAAGTAGCTTCCATACTCATCACTTGTGTGTAACTGAAGGTGGATTATTAATAAGTGTTCGGGATATGAAAAGAGCCCGTCATTCCCTTTCATGGTGGCAGTAAACATGCGTATTTAGGTAAGTGACCGAGGTGTGCCAGCGTTATGACCAGCTGGTCCAGATTGCTGTATCTGAGAGTCAACTTGGGATCGTGACAAAACATCTCAGTGCATACTGTATCTGTGCCAACGTCAGTTTCCCTCTTTACACTTAGAGATAATGTATTTTTACCATAGCTCTTTTGCCTAGCTTCACATCATCTATCTACTAACACAGGGCCTAATTCAGCATGGATCACTAATGCGATCGCGGCTGCAATCGCGCACGCATTTCTGCTGTGAAAGTATGCTAATAATTGCAAATGCAAAACACTTGCTGGGACAACATGCAGACTCCCATTTCACGTCTCGCACATCCGTAATACCTTGCAATCCAGCCAAAACATCAGTAACATTGAAGTACATGGGAGCCTCTCACACAATTATGGCAGGTCAGACCTCACTTATAAATTGCTAACTTTCCTGTTCGCAGTGAGAACTCGCAGTGGCTAATTTATGCACACCCCTGTAACGGCGTTCAAACGCACTGGCACGCCTGCGTTTCTCCGACCACCCCTCCGTCACCACCCCAAACGCTCTCTGCCTGTCAATCACTCTGCGATTGCTATGCGTGGTCTCTGTGATCGCAGTGCAATCGCAGTGAAGCATTCACGGATGCACACTGTGATGCATACACATGTGCAGTACGCAGTAATCGCCCGTCTGCGTACGTAATTGCAATAGCGATCCTTGCTGAATCAGGCCCAAAGTCTACTTTAATATTCAATTTCTGCACCCATTAAATCTCCACTTTTATTCCACTTAATAATACACTTTTGTTACTGTGTATACACATTTTCCAACACTACTTTCATTTGCAAATCTCCTGCACTTTCTCTCACATTTATACTTCATTTCTACTTCCAGGTTTCCTCCCCCTATTTACCTCAGCCACACCATAACCATGTTTTCTTCACCTCCACCCTTCACTCAGTGTCTACCTAATCCTCTGTTCTGCCCCCTGCTTCCTCCATTACCCTACCCCCCTTATCTCCTCCACCTCCTCCTCCCCTTATCTCCTCTGTTCTGTCTGCCTTCCTCCCCCTCTTCTCCCATTACTCCACTTTCATTTTCTTCTACCCCACCATGGTCTTTCTAGCCCACCACTAATCCCTCCTCCCATCCTCTTCTCTCTGTCACTTCACCACACCTCCATCCACATCTCATTAAACTCTTTCCCTGCCCACCTCCTACAGGTTCCCTTCCTAGCACTGGAGTCCGCACAATCGCTACACTCTATTCATCTGGGTCCCCCAAATTAATCTTACCTCCTCTCTACAGCAAAGCTGATAATCTCATTCACATCTCTACCACAAACTCTGTCCCGCTATCCTGTGCCCTCTGGAATACCACATTGTTCTATAATAAACTGGTCTTCACCATGACCTTTTCATCTCCAATTTGCTGAGTCTCTAAGCCATTACTGAAACCTGGATTTCATCCTCTGACACCAATTCTCTTGCAGCTTTCTCTTCTGGGGGCCTCACCTTCTCTCACACCACTGGCCTCGGGGGTCCTCATGGTGGTGGTGTTGGGATCCTTCTATGCCCCGGCTATTCCTACCAACTCATACCCTTAGAACCATCTTTTACATGCTCTACATATGAGGTTCATGCCATACGCCTCTTCCAACCAGTACACCTTCGAGTAGCTGACATTTAACATTCTCTTCTCAGACTTACCCTTTATTATCCTAGGTGACTTCAATATTCCAATTGATATCCCCACAGAATCCTCTGCCTCTAAACTCCTTACCCTCACATCTTCATTTGGTCTGTCCCAATGGACCTCCTTATCCTCCCATGTGAGTGGACACTCACGTTATCTGGTGTTCACTCACCGTTCTGATATTTCTAATTACTCCTGTTCCCTATTCCGTCTCTCTGACCATCACCTTCTCTTTTTTAACTTATCCCTCCCTCCTCACCCTCCTCTACCTCCTAAGACCACCATCACTACGCGTAAAATCGAGGCTATCAACACTGTTTCTTATTCCTTCCTACTTGATTCACTTCTCTCCCCTATCCTCTCTCTCTCCTGCCCTGAACAAGCCACTTCCCTATACAATGCCTTCCTTACTTCTGCTCTTAACTCTGTTGCTCTGGCGATCACTACTACCCTTACAGATCCACACCTCAACCCTGGCATTCCAAATGCACCAGATACCTGCAAAAGTGTTCACAATCTGCCAAGCGACAGTGGAGAAAATCACGCTTTAAGGCAGACTTCCTCCATTTCAAATGTATGCTCTCAACCTACAGTGCTACCCTTTACCTCTCTAAGCAGTCATATTTCAAAAACCTCATCTCCCAGTCCTCAAACCACTGACATCTATTTGCCACTTTCAACTCTCTCCTCTGCCCACACCCTCCTTGCTCTCTGTCCTTGACTTTGCCGCCTACTTTACATTTAAAATTTACTCCATACATCAGGACATCATATCCCATCAGACCCTCAGGACTCCACCCCTTCCTTTCCTGGACCACCCATCCCCATCCATCTTGCCAACTCTAACATCCTTCTCCCTTGCATCTGGAGAGAAAGTCATGGCCCTCATCCGGTCCTCCCCCCTTGACAATATCCCTTCCCGCCGCCTCTGCTACTTTTCTCCTTCTGCCTGTACCCATCTTGTCCACTTCCTAAATCTCTCCCTCTCATCTGGCACAGTCCCTTCTGCATTCAAACATGCCCTTGTCTTCCCACTAGCTTGTTTTAGCAGGGCGCCGTGCCCTGCCAGATTTTAAAAGGGAAAAATGCACCCTGCAACTTTTAGCGGCACCCTGCTAAAACAGCATGCCCTCAGTCTTCCCCACTGCATGGGCCGCAGTGTCCAGTGGGTGGGAAAAGTAGCAGTGACTGATCACCACCGGGTGAATATATGCCTTTGGTGTGTAGAGACTCCCAGCTGGACCCCCCAGCGCCCTGCCCTTCCCGCAGCCTAGAGGGACACTACTTGATTCTAACACTCTCTCCAACTAAAGACCCATCTCTATCTCTCCTCCCTTTTGCCTCTAAACTCCTTGAACATATTTTTTTCATCCGTCTTACCGACTTTCGTTTCTCCCACTCCCTCCTTGACCCTTTTTAGTCTGGCTTCTGTTCTCTCCACTCCCCTGAAACTGCCCTCAAGGGCCATTACTCTCTGCTTAGTTTCCTCAACCTCTCTAATTATGACACTGTGAACCACCCTCTCCTCCTGCAAGTCCTTCACACCCTTGGTCTACATGACAGTGCCCTCTCCTGGCTTTCCTCCTACCTCTCTGACGGTTCTTTCTCTGTCTCCTCTCATGACTCCTCTTGCCCCCCACTTCCACTTACAGTAGGTGTTCCCCAAGGTTCTGTTCTTGGACTCCTCCTATTCTACCTCTATACATTCTACCTAGGTGAACTCATCAGCTATTTTGACTTCCAATATTATCTCTATGCTGATGATACTCAGATCTATCTTTCCTCCCCTGACCTATCCCACTATCTCCTCACTCATATCTCCAACTGTCTTTCTGTTATCTCTTCCTGGATATCCCAGCGCTTTCTTAAACATAATATGTCTAAGACTGAGCTGATCATCTTCTCACCCTCCAGCATAACCTCACTTCCCACAATGTCATTATCAATTGATGGCACAACTATCTCCTCTAGCCCCAAAGTGTGCTGTCTTGGAGTTAACCTGGACTCTTCTCTCTCCTTCAAACCACATATTCAGCAACTCTCGCAGTCCTGCCATTTCCATCTCAATAATATTACCAAGATCAGACTCTCTCACATAGGATGCTACTCTCCACTCCAATCTGTCCTCAATGCTGCTGCTCAGCTCATCTTAACCTCCGAATGTTCTACATCTGCCTCCCCTCTCCTACAAGCCCTCCACTGGCCCCCTTTCCCCTTCAGTGCCCAATTCAAGGTTCTTACACTCACTTACAAAGTTCTCACCCATTCCTCTCCCATTTGCATATCTGCCTCATCTCCCTTCACACTCCCATTCACCCTCTTCGCTCAACAAATGCACGTCACCTCTTTTGCCAACTGATTACTTCCTCCCACTCCCGCCTCCAAGATTTTGTCATTGCTTCCTCTGGAACTCTCTCCCACTTCCCATCAAACTCTTCACTCTACAAATCTTTAAACAAGCTCTCAAGCCCTCCACTGGCTCACCTTCCCCTTCAGAACCCAATTCAAGGTTTTTACACTCACTTAGAAAGCCCTTACCAATTTCTCTCCCATTTACATCTCAACAATGCATGACGCCTCTCCTGCCAACTGATTACTTCCTCCCACTCCCGCCTCCAAGAATTTACTCCTGCTGCTTCCTACCTCTTCTCTCCCTCACCCCATCATCCTCTCCACTTCTCTACAAATCTTCAAAGGGGCTCTCAAGACCCACTACTTCATCAAAGCCTTCCAGCTCTCATCCTAACTCGCTGCTACATGCTCCTTCCTCCCTGTGTACCCCATCTGTGTCACACCTGTTTGTCTTCTCCTCCCCTTTAGAATTTAAACTCTCACAAGCAGGGCCCTCTATCCTCTAGTGCTTCTCCTTTCTTATACTTTCACCTATTCCTTACTCCCCACTAGGGCACCTAACACTTAGTTGCTTATGCCCTGTTGCCTATTTGTGTGTTATTATCACTAATACAGCAATGTGTATACACCATGTCCTTGACCTACATTGTATTGTAAGTATTGCACTGTAAGTCACTGGTTTCTTGTTCACTTATTTGTTTATGAACACATGTAGTGTCATATAAATAAAGGATATGTAACATCTGAGGTTAGGAATTAGTCGGAACAGGTGTGGGAGGCTGAAGAGGAGTAATATGAACTGTAGAGGATGATGAGCCCAAAGGCAAGGACAGTAAAGTAAATGTCTTTATTGAGCATCAGGTCAGAATGGGAACTGGATATACAGTATAATACTGAAGAGGTGGGCAGAATCGGATTGGGACTGATGATGCTGGATTGTGAGTTGGATCAGTTTGAGACCGATGTTGCTGACTGGCCTCTTACAGCAGCCGCCCCGGGAGTCTTACCAGAGTGCTTGGCAGGCTCATGAGCAGCTCAGTACTCGATACATTCAGACTGTGGCAGACAGCATACTGTATCGATCCACAATCTTTGATCCTGCCAAAGCTTAGCATACAGAGATTACAAACAGCAGGGGAGATTTATCGCAAACACACAGTGCCACTGCAGACAATCCCCCTTCTGTCTGGGAACAGGACTCCAGTCCCAGCATTTCCCCCCCTGATGGCAGCCCTGCTAGACATGGTCTTCAATGTTGGTCTGCAAAGTGATTTCAGGGGGTAATTCAGCTGCGGACGCAGTGACAGGGATCATGAAGATTCACGATTATCGGGAATGTATGCATGCACCTGACCCATACTGCGAATGTGCAGTACGGATCTGCAATCCCGCATGCAGTCTGGCAGCAGACTGTCAGTGATTGGTGCTGCCTTTTCTGGGTGGGAGTGGGCGGCATCGGCCTCCGTTTCCCAAACTGACAGAATGTGTCACTACCGTGGGGGAGTGGAGAGGCCAAGATCTCCATCAGCTGACGGAGATTTCCTGGCCTGTTTTACTCATCTGCGGCGGCCGACCTTCGTGACCCGATGGGTCACTTAGCCGGCCTAAGGGATCGCAGATGATCCATTGCTGCATCCTTGAATGCAGCTCGGATCAGTAATGCATGCAGGAGGCGTGACGCCTCCTGCTGCATTACCATATTGCAGCTATCGCAGCTGCTAATATCTCCTCTATTATGCAGTGATTTCTGAAACTCAAGTGATTTTGGAAGCTATACTGATTCCTGTTCTGTAAGTCAGTCTGCTCCTCATATACCCTATTCCAACAGGCATAAGATTACGCCTGCCTGCACTGTCATTTCCTCCAAATTTGATGAGTTATCCAGGTTATAGTCGAGGACAATGTAAAAAAAATGAAGGCTGCAGGTGTACTTCAGGAAAGTGGTATGAAATACCGCCTGCAGCGGCAGGCAGACAAATGAAGAGATCCCGGCAGTGGCAGCCCGGCAGCGCTGGAAATCCCGATCGTCAGTAGGTGAGTACTTACTAACCTAAACTAACCCCCCTAACCCTAACCCTCCTTAGGGGTGCCTAACCCTAATCCCCCCTCTAAGTGCCTAAACCTAACCCCCCTTCCCCGCTGCCTAAACCTAAGTCCCCCGGGGTGGTGCCTAACCCTAACCTCCCCCCGCGGGTGCCTAACCCTAACCCTCCCTCCCCCCCCGGGAGCTCTAAACCTAAACGCGGCTGTCCGCTCACGGCGCCCGGCATCCCTTTGATCGGGATACCGGGCACCAGTCGCCCGGCATCGGAAAAATTACAGGCGTCTAGATTTAGCCTCACCGTGATAAAGCAGTCGGGAAGCCGGCTGTTGGGCTTACGTCACCCGGCTTCCCGATTGCATCCCGTACTTCAGGGTCCAGTTTTTAACCCGGGCAACGCCGGGTATCCCAGCTAGTATGAAATAATGTGAAATCTGTTTTACGCACCCTGGCGTGACTCATCTGTAGTTCAGAGGGAATGCCTTTACTCCACCCAGCTCCTCTCATCTGACTGTTCAAATTCTGCCATTTGATCTATAAACCTTTGCCCCTCAAACAGTGCCAGATTAAGGTCCACATGGGCCTGGAGCTGAAATTTATGAAGGGCCTTTTGTGTGCTGCCGTAGGGGGTGTGACCAGCACAGTGGGCTGTGACTAGAGTAGTGGGGGGTTGGTTTGCACAGGGCATATGACTAGCACCGTGTAGCACATAGCTACCACCTACTGTCGATCATTTCAAACTCTCTCCCCTCCACTTCATTGAAGTATACACCACCTGCTGTAATATTGAGCACTGAATAAAATGTTTATTTATTAAATATATATTATATATAACTAAGATAGTACGTAAGAGTACTGAAACGTTGATGACCTTAATGACATAGTTGTCGCGTCTTTATTTTGAATGAGAGTGCTGCACCCCCATTTGCCTACGTCTTCCACCAGTGAGGGCACCTCTGCAAGCTGTATATATGTTGTTGTGAGGGCTGGACCCACGATAGATATATATATATATATATATATATATATATCTATTTTCCCAAAACTGCTGGCACTCTGCACTATCCAATTCATCTGGCCCTGGTGCTTAAGTATCAAGGATTCCATACCATCCAAAGA
This sequence comes from Taudactylus pleione, assembly GCA_031769625.1. Lineage (NCBI taxonomy): Eukaryota > Metazoa > Chordata > Amphibia > Anura > Myobatrachidae > Taudactylus > Taudactylus pleione. The sequence goes on along the minus strand of JAUIMM010000025.1, from coordinate 39,573,284 downwards.
AGACGACACAACACTCCAAGGGCTCCAATGGCAATATCACATACCAAGTGTACCTATTTGAACCATAAAGGTCAACGTTTCAGGGCATCCATATGTGTGTCCTGACGAAAGGGCGGAATGCCCTGAAATGTTGACCTTTATGGTTCAAATATATACACTTGGTATGTGATATTGCCATTGGAGCCCTTAGAGTTCTGTGTCGTTTTCTTTGGATGGTATATATATATATATATATATATATATATACATATATATATATATATATACTGTACATGCAAACACACAAACATATATCTTTCTATCTATATTATATACATACAGCAATCACATTTTTAACATGATTTAGGGCTAGAGAGTATACACTATGGTGCATGCATTATACAGAGAGTATACACTGTGGCGCATGTGTTACAGAGAGTATACACTATGGCGTATGTGTTACAGAGAGTATACACTATGGCGCATGCGTTACAGAGAGTATACACTATGGCGCATGCGTTACAGAGAGTATACACTATGGCGTATGCTCACCATCGCTCGGGGTCTCACACCAAAGGGGGCGTGCTGTCGATGTTGATTGACAGCACGCCCCCTTTGGTGGGCGTGCCGGGGGCGTGCCTGCCAGACGGAGGCGTTCTCATGGGAACGCCTACTGTCTCAAGCCGGCCCCACTGACATCACTAGTGATGTCAGTGGGAGTGATTTTGGCTCTCCAGGGCAGGGTCTCCGTCGCAAGTGATTTTGGCTCTCCAGGGCAGGGTCTCCGTTGCAAGCCCAATGGTCGTGATGGTCAAGACCATCGCGACCATCATCATGGACGCTCGCTATAGCTGTGGGTGGTAACCCACAGCTATGCGAGCGTCCATGAGGACGCTCCAAAAAAAGGTAGGAGGGCCCTGATTCAGAGCGAGCGCTCTGGTCAGAGTGTTCAGCTCTGAATCAGGCCCATGGTCCGTTGAGTGGGCGTTATGGGAGTGTTGTGGGCATGTCAGGCATAGGAGGCCATGGTCAGACAGAGACACTGTAGATGACATAGGGCTGGAGCAAGATTGGATGGTGTGAACAATGGTGGCGCATAAGGATGCACCAATCATTATTACTGCGTGTCACGGCACTAAAAGTGGACGTCTCAGTCCTTGCACGTTTATCTGCACAGATGTACCCAAGGGATGGAGTTTCTAGTGGCATTTGCATAAAGTCGCAGATGGGTGACCGCCAATGGATACTGCTGCGTGCACTTATGCATGCGACTCATCAAATTAGGCCCCAGGTACACATTATGCCACATGGTAGTGCACCACGAGAAACATTATGCCACTTTGTAATGGCCCCGTTACACATTATGCTACTTTGTAGTGCCCACAGAACACTATATGCCACTTTTTAGTGTCCCAGTTTATCTATGCCACATCGTAGTGTCCCCTGATACACATTATGCCACATTGTAATGCACCCAAAACACTCTATTTTACATCCCAGTGCCCCAGATACACATTATGCCACATTATATTGTCGCAGATACACAAAAATACACACAAAAGTCGCTACCCGCCTATAGTGTGTAAAAGATGTGCTATAACTTGTACGTCATACTCTCCAACGCTACCGTTTTAGCCGGTACAGTACCGTTTTTTTAATGGTCTGTACCGGCAAACAGGGGCTGTACCGATTGTACCGGGTGGGTACAATCTCCTGATTTCTTAAGCAGCGCCGCTAAACACAGGACTCCCGAAACACTGCTGAGTAACAGCCGGCTCTTCTTCTTCCTCCGTGGTTCTCCACAGTCTGTCTTATCGCTTGTGCCGGTAAACAGAACTATAACACTTATACAGCAAGTTTGAAACCCGTCAACGCCAGCTGCCTCAAGACCCCCGTGGACACGGCCCTTTATTCTGTGACCACGCCCCCCGACCACGTAGGACAGCACACACAGGGGTCAGGGAGGGAGGACAGCGCACACAGGGGTCAGGGAAGGAGGACAGCGCACACAGGGGGACAGGGAGGGAGGGTAGTATGTGTACAGTAAGCGATAGGCCAGTGATATACATATATATAGCATGTGGTGGCGGCGCCACCCCTAATATATATATATATATATATAAATAAATAAAACAAAATATATATATATATATATATATATATATATATTAAGGGTGTGCACTTTTCGTGTTTTGTGTTTTGGTTTTGGATCTTTCTTCGTGTTTTGGATCTGGTTTGGTTTTGCCAAAACAACCCTTCCGTGTTTTGGGTTCTGGGTTTTGTGTTTTGGATCTGTATTTTTTTTTTAAAAAGCATAAAAACAGCTAAAATCACAGAATGTGTTGATTTTTCTGCTCCTATGCTATTATTAACCTCAAAAACCTTAATTTCCCCTCATTTCCAGTCTATTCTGAACACCTCACACTTCACAATAGTATTTTTATGTCCAAAAGGTTGCACCGAGGTAGATGGATGACTATGCTAAGCGACACGAGTGGGCGGCACAAACACGTGGCCCATCTAGGCGTGACACTGCAGTGGCAGACAGGATGGCAGTTTGAAAACTAGGCCGCAAACAGTACGTAATGCAAAGAAAAAAAAGAGGTGCAAGATGGAATTGTCCTTGGGCCCTCCCACCCACCCTTATGTTGTATAAACAGGACATGCACACTTTAACAAACCAATCATTTCAGCGCCAGGGTCTGCCACACGACTGTGGCTGAAATGATTGGTTCGTTTGGGCCTCCACAAAACAAGCTGGCAATTAATCTGTCCCTGCACAAACTGGCTCTACGGAGGCAAGATGTCGTCCTCATCCTCCTCATTCACCGATTCCTCACCCTCTTCAGTGTTGTGTACATCCTCATCCTCACAGAGTATTAATTCATCCCCGCTGGAATCCACCACCACAGGTCCCTCTGTACGTTCTGGAGGCTGGTCTCCCTGGAAGAGTTGATAATTCATTTTTATGAACATCATCTCCACATTTTGTGGAAGCAACCTCCTACGCCTTTTGCTGACTAGGTTCCCGGCTGCACTAAACACTCTTTCGGAGTACACACTGGAGGGGGGGCAACTCCGGTAAAATAGAGCCAGTTTGTACAGGGGCCTCCAAATTGCCTCTTTTTCCTGCCAGTACATGTACGTACTGTCTGACATGCCTACTTGGATGCTGTCACCGATGTAATCCTTTAACAGACAGACGCACGCTTGTCGCTGCTGCTTTGAGGATGCAGGTGCGGCTACAGCCCACACAATTCACAAAGAGAGAAAAAAAGAAGAATTTTTTTATTGTTTGTGGAGCGCACTTTGAAGGTTACACCACCCTTTAACAGACAGACGTATGCTTGTCGCTGCTGCTTTGAGGATGCAGGTGGAATCTAGACGGGATTTGGAACCGGGGACACACTACCTCCAGCAATTGTCTAAATCCCACTGCACTAATGGCGGATACCGGATGCACGTCTAACACCAACATAGCAGTCAAGGCCTCAGTTATACGTTTTGCTTCAGGATGACTGCTGTCGTACTTCATCCTCCTCGCTAGGGACTGTTGGAGGGTCAATTGTTTAGTAAAAGTAGTGGTGTTCCTACTTCCTCTCTGGGATGATGAACAACTCCCAGCAGCAGCAACAGCACTAGGAGGAAGTGGTTCTTGATCTTTCCCTATTTTATTTTTATCGGAGAAAGTTTGGTCCTCCATTTATGTTATATTGATATATACGTGCGGCTAAGGCGCACACAAACACAGAAAATATTTTTTTATTTTTGTTGGACACTAGTGCACTTTGTGGGTTACACCACCCTTTAAGAAATGAGCCAGCCGGCCCTTTACTTATGGGACACAGGCGCACGCTTGGCGCTGCTCCTTTGTCGATGCATGTGCAGCCACAGTGCACACAATTCACAAACATAGAAAATATTTTTTTATTTTGTTTGGAGTGCCCTTTGGGGGTTACAGCACCCTTTAACGGACAAGCCAGCCGGCCCTTTACTTATGACACAGGCGCACGCTTGGCACTACTTTGTTGATGCACGTGCGGCTACTGCGCACACAATTCACAAACACAAAAAAATATATTTTTTTATTTTGTTTGGAGTGCCCTTTGGGGGTTACAGCACCCTTTAACGGACAAGCCAGCCGGCCTTTTACTTATGGGACACAGGCGCACGCTTGGCGCTGCTCCTTTGTTGATGCACGTGCAGCCACAGTGCACACAATTCACAAACACAGAAAATATTTTTTTATTTTGTTTGGAGTGCACTTTGGGGGTTACAGCACCCTTTAACGGTCAAGCCAGCCGGCCCTTTACTTATGACACAGGCGCACGCTTGGCACTACTTTGTTGATGCACATGCTGCTACTGCGCACACAATTCACAAACACAAAAAAATATCTTTTTTTATTTTTTTTGGAGTGCACTTTGGGGGTTACAGCACCCTTTAACGGTCAAGCCAGCCGGCCCTTTACCTATGACACAGGCGCATGCTTGGTGCTACTTTGTTGATGCACGTGCAGCTACTGCGCACACAATTCACAAACACAAAAAAATATATATTTTTATTTTGTTTGGAGTGCCCTTTGGGGTTATAGCACCCTTTAATGGTCAAGCCAGCCGGCCCTTTACCTATGACACAGGCGCACGCTTGGTGCTACTTTGTTGATGCACGTGCGGCTACTGCGCACACAATTCACAAACACAGAAAAAATATTATTTTTTTTTGCACTTGGTGGGAGCACCCCTGATGGACAGAGCACCCCCTGGACAACACTACAGCACCCCTTTAGGACTGGGACACTGCACAGGACTTTGGAGTAGACACAGCCCCTATGGACAACTGACTGCACAACACAGTCCAGCCAGCCCCTATGGACTTTGGAGGAGTGGACACAGCCCCTATGGACAACGCAACACAGCACAACACATCCAGCCCCTATGGACTTTGGAGGAGTGCACACAGCCCCTATGGACAACAGCAGCACAGCGCAGCACAGCACAACACTACACTACACAGCCCAGCCAGCCCTAACTCCCACCCTCCCTCTTCACTGTATATATATATATATATATATATTATATATATATATACACATACATATACATATATATATATATCCATACGAAAAATCAGCGGCACTCCAGGACTATTATCATAGGCAAAAGAAATTTAATGCATGCCACATAGCCTAGGCTATGTGGCATGCATTAAATTTCTTTTGCCTATGATAATAGTCCTGGAGTGCCGCTGATTTTTCGTATGGATATTGGATGTACACAGAGGGCACCCTGGCACATAATATTATTATAGTCCGAGTGCCGGTTCATACTTGGAACATATATATATATATATATATATATATATATATAAAACTTGATCAATAAAATACAGTCACTGTTTGCATACCTTTTTACCATGTGAGGCTCAGATCAACAGCAGCCACCTGGACATGACATCCCAATCAGCAGTCAGCAGCACTGCCATCAGAGAGTCCGGATCGGTCACCCTGTTACACGGGCTGCCTTCACGAAGATAAGTTCCTCCTACTGCTGGGCTGCTTAAGGTTGTGGTGGTGGGGGTGGCAGCTGTGATGGCACGCGGCGCGGAGCTGAGACACTCGGTGCAGGGAGGGCTATTGAACCCATCCAGTGCGCCTCCAAGTCCATGTCACAGTCCCGTGTCTGGACTGCGGGCGGCGGTCTGGAGGGGGTGGGGGTGTTTGGGTGCCGGAGTCTCAGGGGGCGGAGCTTCAAACAGCCACAGGGAGAGGATGGGGGTGGTCGGGTGCCGGGGTCTCAGGGGGCAGAGCTTCAGACAGCCGTAGACAGGGCAAGGAGGACAGGGTGGGGGTGGTCGGGTCTCAGGGGGTGGAGCTTCAGACAGGGCAGGCTGATTGTAGCAGCCAAGCAGGAGAAATGTTTTTCCTGTCTGCCACAGCACAGCAGATGCTGTGGGCCTATTTAGATGGGAGGCCTGGAGCTGCAGCTCCACCCGCCCCATTGGTAATCCGGCCCTGCCCCCAACTGTAAATCTGAGTGCATTTCAGCAGATAGAAATCCCAACCAGCCCAACTCTGTATTTTTGCTGTGGAGAGAACATTTTACCCTTCGTAATGACCTCTAATGAAAAGATGTAGAACAGCCAGTTGTTTGCCTGAGTCCTAATACAGAACAGTACATTTTATCTATATGTATAGTGACACACTGCTAACAAATGTGTTTCTAAATGTAAGCAGGACAGCTTATTCATTTGGTAATGCTTAAAACGCCTCTGGACACCAGGATTCTTTCTCTTATTCCTGTAGTTATCCCCCAGATAGCTCCTAGAAACAAGAAGGCAGAAACTCGCTAAGCATGAAGAGAAGGGGAATTGCAGGCGGAAGATAAAGATAACTGTGTTGAGGACATGCAGCTCTCAGCAATGTTGCAGGTCCCTGTGAATGAGAGATTTCCGTTCACAAGACCTGGCTTGTTCAATCTATGTCCTGCCCTTGAACTGACAAGTAAATATCAGCCTCCAAACCAGAGAGTGAATCACATGTAAGCGGTAGAGAAGAGAAAAATGAAAAGCAGAGAGACTGCGTGAGGAGGAATGTGGAATTTATGTTTTATACTGAAATGGTAAATCCTACTAGTAGAAATCTCAAAGAGCGCACCTATTTCAAATGCTATACAACTACAGCATTTTTACTGCACAGTGCTTCATTATACACAGAGGAGCTTTTACTACTTGCACTATCCTAGGTCATCATGAATAACACTTACTCCGAGTAACTGAATGTACTGTCTCAGCCCTTCACGGTGACTCTCCTATGTTCCGGCTATGGTGTGGGTATGGCATCCATGACCAGCAGGGCCCCCGAATACACGGGTGCTTAGCACAAAGTACCTGATGGAGGGAACACATGTGGACAACAGGTTTAGTGCAACAAAGAAATGTTGGGCGCCAGACCATCTCATGATGCAATAACAGGAAAACTTTATTTACACTCCTCCATATCCTCCAGCACAGTAAGCGTAACGGTTACAAGCTCTACTTCGTCATCTTCCTCCAGCACAATGCTTGCAGCAGATGGTAAATGCTGTATTTTAAGCTTAATGGTTACAGAAGAATAGTTACGTTCCACTCCAAATAAACACCTCCAGCGCAGTCTTACACAAGTGACACAGCAATGAAATGGTAGCACATACCCGGTGTTGCTGGGCTCAGTAGTTCTACCACAAGTCAGTCCAACAAATACATCACACAGCATACAGGGGACTAAAGTTCATCGCACTCTTCACAATCCTCATGGTAGACTCCTAATGTGCGGCACATCCCATTACACAGGGACCCTCTCCTTCCATCACCCCGCATACACCTTCTTCAGGTATACGGATGTCCTGTATATTCCGAGGGAAACAGTCGACTGTATAATCACGGCAAGGGTTAAATGACAAGCGTCGAAATCCTGATGCCTGTCATTTTCCCTTTACCGGGAGACCGACACCCGGCTTACCGATCGAAGGTAAGCCGGGCGACCGGGGTGGACAGCCGTTGGGGGGGGGGTCAGGTTTAGGTCTTGCGGAGGGGACTTAGGGTTAGGCACACCCGGGGGGAGGTTAGGGTTAGGCACCCCCCCCCTGGGGGACATAGGTTTACGTGGCGGGGAAGGGGGGGTTAGGTTTAGGCGCTTAGGGGGGGAATTAGGTTAGTGAATACTTACTTTAGGACGATCAGGATTTTCATCCTTGTCGGGCTGCCGCTGTCGGGATTTGAACCGCCGGCCATATCCGGGGACTCTGGGCCTGATTCAGAGCCGCTCGTAAGCAGCCGCTCGTTCTCTCCGAGCGATGTTCGCAAAACTGCGCATGCATATGGGTTGTAATAATACGCATGAGCGAACCAGTCATTGCGGTCGGAAATTGTGTGCTCGCAAAATAGCGAATGCCTGCTAATTTGAGTGACAGAATGAGGCGTTTGTGGGTGGTAACGGGGGAAGGTGCTTGAAAACGGGGAGTGGAGATCCAAATGCAGGCGTGCCAAAAGGTCAAAACGGGTGTTTTAAGGGTGTGCATAATTAACAAAGCAGCGTCATCGACCGCGTCACTTGGTTGTCTCTTAGCCTGAACATGATTGCGATAGGAAAATCCAACCACAAGCACTGCGAGCAGTTCAGATGCCTTTCGATGTACTCGATTAATCAAATAAATAGCGGAGATGACGTAGGATGCGAGCGGCTAGGGGGCGTCTTTACAAAATAGCGAGCGCATATTTAGTTCGCTCGCTCAGACATAGAGGCGTCAACAGACCGCAAAGAGCGAGCGCTCAATTTAAATAGCCGGACCCTTTTTCTAAACAAGCGAGCGCAAATAGCGTCCGGCTCTGAATCAGGCCCTCTGCCTCTAGTACACGTCCCACTATCCAGGGACCTTTCATCTGAACACGTCCCACTATCCAGGGACCTTTCATCTGACATGCTGGCAACTGAATGCAGACCATTAACTCTTTATCTGCTGGGCTTCTCTACTTCAGCACATGGACTCCCCTCTAGCCACGATGCTATCTTGCACTGCTCCTCCCTCACTATGGGGCACTTCTCAAGGGGCTATCAACCAGGGATCCAGCAATATGCAGACACTCACCCTCTCACACATGGGTGTCTCTTCACAGGAGATTTTTCACTGGTCTGCTGCAGGTGTCACACTGTGTACCGGAGCTCTCTCCACTGCACACTCCTGCCTCACTGCAGGCATGCCCCAGTCACATAGCACTTCCCCCTTTGTCTTCCACAGGGGGTCTCTCTTTAGTATCTCAGGGTAACTCATTTCTCCCAGGGATCCCTTGTGCAGGGCTTCCCCTTCTCATGTGGGGCTACTTTAAGGGGGCCCTCTTTACATAGGCTTTTCTTGATCTGCAGTACTGCGAGGACGACTCCCACTCTCAAACTCTGTTGCCTGGGGCTTCTCTGTTTAAGACCCCTTATTGCCTTGGGGCATTTTGCAGGGGACGCCTTATAGGGGTATTCCCTGTGAATATACAAATTGCGGCTCGTGGCAACCGCCATGCACCCTCCCCTGAAGGGTACCGTGGGCTCTCCCTCCTCCTGTCCCGTGACCCCAGCGTAAGATGTCCGCCCTCCTTCACGAGGACGCCGGGATCCTGAGTCTTTATAAACTCAGACCCCAACGTCACAGGCTGCAGCCACGGCCAGGATGCATTCGCGCCTGCGGTGAGGCCACTCCCCGTTTTGGGCCCACGAGGCCACGCCCCCTGTGCAACCTGCTTCCTCCTGCCCTCCCGCTGATTGACGGAGGATGTCACCGGGCTTAATCGCAGCAGCAATGGGAGGCGGGGCTTAATTATGGGGTCAGAGCTTAAGCCAGGCGCTGCCGGATATTACACATACATCTAGGACTCCACACATACACAAGGCATTGACACTGCAATGATGTGGGTCATTAACTGTATCGTTCCAGGTCCTATTATGGCTTCAAATTAATCTTGCAAGTTATGGAAAAATAGAAATCCTCCTTGCTAATAAATGTTGGAGAGTAGTGCGCTCTCACACTGTCTCCAACCCAATGACATCATGGCGACCTGACGCACGCCACTGTGTGCAGTGTCACAGTGCAGACCAGTGGAGACCCTACACTGCTGGGACATCCACAGTAGAGACCACCGCTGCTTACACCTGCATTACCACAGTATTGCTGTTACTATAGTTACCTGGGTGTTTACCTGCTGTTGTCAATAGACCTGCAAGCCTGGTTAAGGACATTCTGTGTAGCTTAATATCCACTTTCACATTCTGCTGACACATTGTGATCACCCAGGTTACACCAATAGTTCATATCAATAGCTAATTGTAGCCAAACATAGATTTTACGTGGAAGACATAATTCTGCTGATATGTCAAAGCAGTAGAAAGAAACATGATTGTACTAAGGGCCTGATTCAGTTTTGGGAATAGAGTGAGAAACAGCAAGTAACTGATAATCTTGGTAAAACCATACTGCACTGCATACTTACCGACATTGCACACCCTCCTTCCGGGAGTGAGCTGTCGGGCTTTCTTGGCAGGGGGCGGGTTGCAGCAAAAAGGGGGCATGGCAAGGCGATGACATGTATTTTGAGGCGGAGCATGGGGGCGTGACATCACAATCATGGCTCCGACCCTCTTCACAATGCCGTTATATAGTGCAAATTGTGTCACCGGCCCCTCCGCTGCCGGGATTTATACTGTAAGTGCAGGAGGGGGCGGACGGGTCGCTGGGGCCTGGGAGGCTTGCCTGCCTTTTTAGGGGACCGAGAGAGGTACCCAATGTTCATGAGGCTCCCGGCCAAATCGAGAGGTTAGGCAAGTATGCTGCACTGCAGGTGGGGCAGATTTAAAATGTACAGAGATCTATATTTGGGAGGGGCATACTTGTCGACAATCTGGCTGCCCCTTCCGGGAGGGAGCAGCCAGATCGGCATGACTGGGGGGCGTGGCTAACAAACGGGGGCGGGGCCGACCAGTGGATGAGAGTTTGCGGGGGGGGGAGCCACGCAATCACGTCATTTTGGCCCCGCCCCCGCTACACACTGCCGATATTACAGGCAGTGTGAAGCAGGGGGCGGGGCCAAAATGACGCGATTCCACGTGAATCAAGTCACCGCCGTCCCCCGCTGCGGGGGCTTTACATGTAAGTACGGGGGGATAGGAGGGGTCGCTGGCAGCCGGGAGGATTGCCTGCCTTCCCGGGAGGTCGGGAGCGGCGCCCGATTTTCGGGAGGCTCCCGACCAAATCGGGAGGGTAGGCAAGTATGGGGAGGGAGGGTGTCCAAACTGACATTTAAATGGCAGTGTAAAAATAAAGCTGTGCAGTATTTGTGGGCTACATGCAAAAGCAGCCGGTATTTACCCTGCATGCAAAATAAAATGTATGTATTTGCACCCCTTGCATTGCAACATGGTTTGTCCTGGTTCACAGTTACGTGCTATATCTTACTCTATTCCCAAAGCTGAAGCAGGTCCTAAGTGCTGGCAGTACTCTGCAGATCTAAGCCCCAAGCACTTGTCTATGTGTAAGTTAAATAAAGAACGAGCTGTTCTAATTACCATTTTGCTTCTCTCATCATTGTTATGGTAGAACCAGAGGAGTAGCGTGGAACCATGACGCCCACAGAAAGTGAATGTCGTAGCCCCTCCCCCTGTACTCAACTGTGCCAGTGGTGTATGACCAGCATGAAGAGAAAAACAGCAAACAGTGGCAGTATCATGCTGGGCATTGAGGTCCCATTGGGGGAATGGAATGCTTCGGTGATGCACTATCTGACATTAAGGGGTAGCTCCTTTGGCACTGCTTTATTTATGTATAGCACCTAGGATCTGACTTTTATCTCCTTTGAATCATTGTTATTAGTCAATAGAGGAGATTATGGGCTCTATTTACTACAATCCGCGAGATCATCAGGTTGGCCTGCATGTCAGCCCGATGAACGATAATGACGAACGACCCGCGGGAACGCGCGTCATCGTTATCGTTCATCTTTTTGGGGTTAAAAATGGACGATAAAGTGGACGACTGAACGATATCGTTATCGTTCAGTCGTCCACTTTATCGCCCAGTGTGTACGCACCTTATGAGAATGTCTGTTGAAACTGTCTCTTTCAACTCTCCAATACATAAAATGTCTATAGCAGACCTGAATAACCTTTGGCTCTCCAAATGTACAACTACAAATCCCACACCCCCTCCCCCCTTCCCTCCCATTTGATGCGCCTTCCTGTCCAATCCCTGACGCTTATCTTAGCAGGCAGGAGGTGGGTGCAATATTTTCTGCTCCTGGGACTCGAAGTGTAACTCTTGGCCATGACATCATAGCCAGATGCAACATTAACTAACATGCAGGATCAGCAGCCTCACATGTACAAAGCTGCTGGCTGCTTCTCTCTCCTATCAGAGTCTCGTGTTCCATGTGGGAGCACTGCAGGGGCATTAAAAACTCATTTTTTTTCAGAGTCACAGCCGCGATAATATACAAATGCTAGTTTCAGCTTTCCCATTGGCTTTACAAGGGAGGTGCAGGCCACATCGGGTGACACCATTCGAGGGGGTGACACCACAATAGCAGAGCTGCTCTGCTATTTTGGTGTCACTTCCTCAGATGGTGTCAACGAGCAGCCACACTGCAGTGAGACGCTGGGGGCTGCCCAGCAGCTGCTGCTGCGCTGAGTAAGCCGGGCTTACTCGACGAAGCAACACAGCAGCTACTGGGCAGCCCCCAGCCTCTCCCCTGCCCATTGAGTACCATGGACGGGGGACGTATCCAGGGGCTGGCTGGCAACTTTTAGCCTGGGGGGCAAATGCATGCAGGCGGCCCTGGCAGAGGAGTAGCGTGTAGCCAGGGTGCCCGAAGAACGTGCGTGCTACGGTGCCGCCCCCCTCAAGTGTTTCAGGGAGGAGGCGGGTCCATATGGGATTAATGTAAGGTAAAAATAAAGCTATGGGGCAGCCCCCTGTCGTAGTGCTCATATGCAGTGCCCCCGTGTGCCACAGGAGAGAACACCCTTATGCAGGCCTCCAGTAGTGATCCCCCCTATGCAGTGCCCCTTGTGCCCCCAGTAGTAAGCCCTTTATATAGTGCCCCCAGTAGTGGTCCCCCTTGTGCCCCCAGTAGTAAGCCCCTTATATAGTGTCCCCAATAGTGTACCCCCTATGCAGTGCCTCTTATATAGTGCCCCCAGTAGCGGTCCACCCCCCATGCAGTGCCCCCAATAGTGGTAACCCTTATGCAATGCCCCTTAAATAGTGGCTCCAGTTGTAGTCTCCCCCCTATGCAGTACACCCAGTACTGCCCTTTATATAGAGCCCCCAGCAGTGGTCCCTTGATGCAGTGCCCCCAGTGGTAGTCCCCTCCCCCTATGTAGTGCCCCTAGTAGTAGTCCCCTCCCCTCCCCCCTATGCAGTGCCCCTAGTAGTAGTCCCCTCCCCTTGTAGTGCCCCTAGTAGTAGTCCCCCCTTGTAGTGCCCCCAGTAGTAGTAGTACCCCCTTGTAGTGCCCCCAGTAGTAGCCCCCCCTTGTAGTGCCCCCAGTAGTAGTAGTCCCCCCCCTTGTAGTGCCCCCAGTAGTAGTAGTCCCCCCCTTGTAGTGCCCCCCATAGTAGTAGTCCTCCCCTTGTAGTGCCCCCAGTAGTAGTAGTCCCCCCAGTAGTAGTAGTCCCCCCCTATGTAGTGCCCCCAGTAGTAGTAGTCCCCCCCCTTTGTAGTGCCCCCAGTAGTAGTAGTCCCCCCTTGTAGTGCCCCCAGTAGTAGTAGTCCCCCCCCTTGTAGTGCCCCCAGTAGTAATCCACCCCCCTGGTAGTGCCCCCAGTAGTAATCCCCCCCTGGTAGTGCCCCCATAGTAATCCCCCCCCTGGTAGTGCCCCCAATAGTCCCCCCCAGTAGAGAAAGACTTAATAAAAAAAAAAAAAAACACTTACCTGAAACTCCCGCTCCTGGTCCCGACGCTTCTACCGGCTCCTCCGGCCGCTTTGCATTATGGGAGACCCTGCAGGTGTCCGATCCGGAGTCGCCGCATCTTCTCCCTCCGCTGCTCACTTGTGTTCGGTCGGTGAGTCCGGGTCACATGAGTTCTCAGCTCCGGGGCTCTGCAGTGTAGACACAGCAGGGAGGGCTCTGAATAGATCCTTCTACTGTGGCTGCCTTGTAAATCTTCCGTGTAAACAGCAGCCTGTGAAGATTACCGGGGGCTGAACGCCATCTGAAAGTGGCGCTCAGTAACACCATCAAGTTCCGAAAAAAATGGAACTTGATGATTAACCCTGACACTTATTTTTTACAAAAGTATGTGAAAATGTTAATTTTCACATGCTTTTGTGAAAAATAAGTGATGATGAATAGGCCGGGACAGAAGTATTACTGATGCAGAGGAATGGGACCCCTGACCAGTTATTGGGTCTTGCCTGCATGACATTTTATATTTTTAATACTACAGGCTAGACTGGTTACTGGGGCTAGATTACAGTAAGGACTGGTGGAGCTGCAGCTCACGGCCTCCATTCAACAACAGACCGGTGAGTGGAGCAGATCACTTCCTTTATTTTTTTTCCTTTTAAAACAATTAAGAGCAGTTTGCATGGCTGCCAGCCCGTCTCCCTTATCTAACACTGATTAATTTGCCACTGAAGACATTATACATAGAGATGATTAATTGCAGGTGCGAGTCTGCAGTGAAACAACTCTTCGTCTTCCCCATCGCACAGATGGTTTGCTCTGGCTCCGCAGGAGTCCGCCAGTGTAACAGGACAAGAGCAGACCTGCACAACAAGAGTGATAGTTGTGATGTGTGTGTTTGTACATATTTGTGTGTTGGAGGGTTAAAAACTGGATATGTGCACAGACCGCTGTGGTTTGATTTTGGCAAAACCATCCTCAAGTATTTTGGATTTCTTTAAAATTGTTACTAACAGCTAAAATCATGTAATTTGGACCTGTTTACATACAATCCAAAACCCCAAATTCAGGGGCTGACTCATTACCGATCGCATCTGAGATTATGCACGCAGTCGGCCGACTGTTGCGTTCTGTGCATGCGTATGCATCGCAGTGCACGTGCGTGAAGGTCTCACTGCGGTCTGACTGCGACAGTAACTACGCAGACCCATTGCAGAGTGTTTGACAGGAAGTGAGCGTTTGGGGGTGGTGATGCGGTGGGGGTCAGCGAAACGCAAGGGCGTGAATAAATTAGCCATACGCAGCATTGGCTTTCACTGCGTGCGCTGAGGTTGGCAATTTCAGAGTAAGGTCAGACCTTGTGCAAATGTGCGTGAGGCTCCGATGGTACTCAATGTTACTGATGGTTTTGCAGACTTGCTAAGTATTACGGATGTGAGTAAGGGGAAGTGGGTGTCCTTATGTTAGGCTGCGATGGCATTGCGATTGCAAACACTAGCATATTTTCGCAGTGGGACTGCGTGTGTAATCACAGCTGTGATCGCAATAGCGATCCATAATGAATCAGGCCCTCAGTTTTTAAATCTGGGTTCTGAACTTACAGCAGACCCGAGTCGGGACTTGGGCCTTCATTCAGAGGCGGCCGTACGGTCTACGACCCCACGGCCGCCTCGATGTTTGTCAAATGCGCATGCGCACGAGGGAGCCAGCTCCTTCGTGCGCATGCGTGAGACCCGCTACGACCGACAGCGCCGGTTGTAGCGGGTCTCTTTCCAAAGGGGGCGAGCTGTCGATGTTGATTGACAGCTCACCCCGTTTGGAAGGCAGGCCGGGGGGGTGGCAGCCCAAACGGAGGCGTTCACATGGGAACGCC
The DNA here is from genome assembly GCA_031769625.1 of Taudactylus pleione. Lineage (NCBI taxonomy): Eukaryota > Metazoa > Chordata > Amphibia > Anura > Myobatrachidae > Taudactylus > Taudactylus pleione. The sequence continues at coordinate 39,558,011 of JAUIMM010000025.1, read as the reverse complement.
TACCTTTTGGGGGAGGCCCCACTGACATCACTAGTGATGTCAGTGGAGAGCTTCTGGCTCTAACAGAGCCAGAAGCTCTCCGGGGCTTACGACAAGTGAGACCCTACCCTAGGGTCTCGTCGTAAGCCCCGATGGTCGCGATAGTCTCTGACCATCGCGACTATCACCCTAGCGGTCATTAGAGCTGTGGGTGTAAACCCACAGCCTAATGACCAAAACAGTGGCGGGCGGTCAGGATGCAAGCGGCCGCCCAGTTTCTGAGCGACCGCTTGCATCCTCCGACCGCCCCTCTGAATGAGGCCCTTGGTTCTTCTCGGAACCCCAAAAATGATCCGAGCCAGGGCTTGGGTGGACTCAGAACCCCAAAGTTCGGGTGTGTTTCTTTTAAAGGAAAACCGAACAGCACATCTCTCAAAAACAACTAAAGTAGGGGTAGATTAAATAGGGGCATGAGATGTGGGAGGGTTAATTAAAAAGCTGAAGTGCGGATAGGTTATAAAAACAGAGAAATTATAATATTTGCTTAATCACAAATGTTGGCGAGCTATCCTGGACTCCTGGGAGAGCAGACCATCCTTTCAGTGAATTATGCCATTGTGGCCCTGCCCCCACAGCACAATGCAGCATTCTTCAGTGGGGTCCAGACTGCGATATTGCAATTCATGGAGCCAAGCACTAATACGCCTCTAACCTTGACATCACCCTGAAAAAAGTCAATAAGTATGAGATTTGGGGGTGTTAACACAGAGAGATGAAGTGGGAGGGTGGTTATTATTATTATCATGGCCACAAGTGTTCCACAGCACCTTACAAAGTACATAAACCAGTGACCAGTGACTTAAAGTACAATACAATATAATACAATGCAGGACAAGGACATGGATAATATACATTGCTACATTAGCGACCATAACACCCACATAGGCAGCAGAGCATAAACAACCAAGTGTTGCCCTAGTGGAGAGTAAGAAAGAGATGAAAGTAAAGTAGGGAGAAGCACAAGAGGGTAGAGGCCCTGCTCGTAAGAGCTTACATTCTAAAAGGGAGGGGCAGCCAAACAGGTGTGACACAGATGGGGTAAACGGAGGAAGGAGCATGTTGCAGCAAGTTAGGATGAGAGCTGGGAGGCTTTAATGAAGTAGTGAGTCTTGAGAGCCCGTTTGAATGATTGTAGAGAGGTGAAGAGACTGATGGGGAGAGGGAGAGAGTTCCAAAGCAGGGGGGCAGCACGGGCAAAATCTTGGAGGCGGGAGTGGGAGGAAGTAATCAGTTGGGATAAAAGGCGATGTACATTAGTTGAGTGAAGAGGGCGGACAGGAGAGTGAAGGAAGATGAGATCAGAGATGTAAATGGGGGAAGATTGGGTGAGGACTTTGAAAGCGAGTGTGAGAACCTTGAATTGGGCTCTGAAAAGGAAGGGGAGCCAGTGACGGGCTTGTAGGAGAGGGGAGGCAGATTTAGAGCGTTTGGAGAGGAAGATGAGCCAAGCGACAGCATTGAGGACAGACTGGAGAGGAGAGAGATGGGATTTGGGAAGGCCAGATAGGTGAAGGTTACAGTAGTCCAGTCCGGAGATTACCAGAGAGTCTATGAGGGTTCTAGTTGCATCCTGGGTGAGATAGGGTATGATGATGGAAACGACAGGACTGTGAGAGGTTCTGGATATGTGGCTTGAAGGAGAGGGATGAGTCCAGGATATAAAGAGAAGACTGAGTAGGGGAGGGTAAAAATGGCCCCCTGTTGTATAATTTGTTGGCCACATTGAGCAGACTCCATTGTCAGCAACATCATCAGACTCCGAAGTCTTAATACCATTTCACACCATGTTGCACAAAACCAACATCTAGCCACATAGCACAGACCCTATTGCTAGCCACATATTCATACCTCATTGCATAGTCACAATTGTATTGGCTGTAACTGCTGCTTGTTTCCATGCACCAAGCTTTTGCATGCTTGTAATATTTCACATAAAACACATAGACTAATATATGCTTTTTTTATTAAATAATGCTAACCTATGGTTACAGGTGCAGGAGGTTTTGGTCGCATTGTTCACAAAGTCGTGTAATGGATAGCCGGCAAGGACCAGCGATGCGCGTGCACGCTGGGTCGTTGTCGACTCCGACTATCTACGGAACATGCCCGTCAACCTGACGACGATCGTCAGGTTCGGCATGTTCAGAGATAGGAGGTCGGACTCCAGCACTGAATGACGTTCAGTGAACACCGTTCAGTGTGGGCACCGCACCTCAGTGACCTGAAGGTCTGAATGCTAGTCGTTCAGTCTTTCAGGTCGCCTAGCGGATAGGCCCCTTAATAATACCTGCTTCTTAATATTAAACCTTGCAGCTCCCTATGTTCAGATTTGGAAAATATACAACCCTAATTATTCTCTTTGAAAAACAAAAATACATTATGGATCAAAATGATATCCAGGTTTATTTTAAAGTGAGACTGACAGCTGCATGACAGTTTATTAAAATGTAACTCCTTTATGTATGCTAAAATGTAAAAGCAACATCTTAAGCCAGTGGGATTCTTGAATAAGTGGGCATGAACAGACAGAGGCCCTGATTCAGAGCTGGACGCTCGGACAGAGCGCTCGCTCTGAATCAGGGCCGTCCCTCTTAGTTTTTAGAGCGGCCTCCTGGCCGCTTGTATAGCTGTGGGTGACCACCCACAGCTATAGCGAGCGGCCAAAAAGATGGTTGCGATGGTCAAGACCATCGCGACCATCGTGCTTGCGACGAAACCCTAGTGGTCTCGTTGCCGCAAGCCCTGGAGTGCTTTCGGCTCTATCAGAGCCGAGAGCACTCCCACTGACATCACAGTGGAGCCGGCCCCAGACGGTAGGCGTTCCCATGGGAACGCCTCCGTCTGGGCAGCCACGCCCCCAGCACGCCCACCAAAGGGGGCGTGCTGTCACTCACCATCGACAGCACGCCCCCTCTGTAGCGAGGCCCATAGCGACGGCTTGGCCGTCGCTATCCGGGTCTCGCGCATGCACACGACGGAGCTGGCTCCCTCGTGCGCATGCGCACTGGGCCAACATCGATCCGCTTGCGAGCGCTCAACGCTCGCGAGCGGGTCTGAATTAGGACCTGAGGGCCTGGTTCAGAGATGGAGACAGTGCATACATGCCTACTCTCCCGGGAATCGCGGGAAGGCTCCCGATTTTTCGGGTAACCCCCCGCGATCCTGGAAGAGTAGGCATATCTCCCGCATCCCGCCCACTTCCTAGTGAAGTGGGCAGGATGGGGAGATTTTATGCCGATGTTTATGCAGTTGAGTGATGTTTTGTTACTGCGCATGTGCAAAAAATCCAGAAATCCCTTACTGCACATGTGCAAAGCCAAGTGCACTAATAGTGGCAAACACAGGATTTCAATAGGGGGTTTCCAAATGCATGATTTTAGATTGAGTAAGGCCAGTCCAGGAAGAGAGCATAATTAGCACTTATCCAGCTTTAATATGCGTCATACAAAGTGTATTGTCTGTCATAATTCCAGCATATACAGGACCAGCTAGCCATTAAATTCGGCAGTAGGGCCATCCTCCCTGAGCTGAATGTTTTTATTTCAGATGTGGGCACCATTTCAGAGAATTGAAGTCTGGGAGTATGGGGGGGCAGCAGAAGAACCTAGCACTGCCCTCGACTTATATGTAAATATTGGTCTCCGTATGTACTGGATAGTGTATTATTATAAAGCATTAATAATTAACCCTATTGATGGTCTATAGCAGTGCACCCCTAACAGTGCATGTTTTACAGATATCCAAGTTGGTGCATAGGTGTGTTTATTACTGGCCTACACATGTTAAAAGATCCACAGGTGGTGTTAATTATTTAATTTGTGATACTGAGAAGAACATGCAGCACTAGTAACATTCTATTATATTACTAATTCTATTATGGTCATGGTGTGGGCTGGGGAGGGGGGTTTCCAGGCAATCAGAAACCTCCCATGCGTTTGCCTATGTCCTATGCCATTCACAATCGCGTACAGCATCGCTAAAACTTGAAAAGGGCTTTGTGATCATTGGACATTTGAGGATTTCTAAGGAACTAGTACATGTCTGTAGCCGAGTGGGAATACCTAAGGATATTTCATTTGTGACAAGAATCATGAGTTGTGGCGCCTGTTTAAGGTTACTCAGCTAAGGACATCTGTGTATCACCCACAGACTGATGGTTTTAGTGGATATGTTTAACAAAACTTTAAAGAATATGCTAAAGAAATTGGTGTATAGGAAGTATTGGGATTATTTGTTACCCTATTTAATGCTGGCTATTAGAGAGGTTCCACAATCTTTCACAAGGTTCTCTCCTTTTGATTTGCATTATGGGCAACACCAGTGCTCGAAGTGTGGCGGTATACAGCGGTATGGCATACCGGCACTTCTAGCGCTAAACATTTTTTTTGTGCTGAGAGCAGATGAGTGGCTTCAGGGCATGTAGCTGGAGAGCTACATGTCTCCGCCCGCCTTCTACACTGACACTGCTCACAGGCTGTCAGAGTGTCAGTGTAGGACATCCCGTAGTACAGCCCCTCTGTGAGTGCGGGTCTGAAGTACTGGCGCGAGTGGAAGGGGGGGTGTCGGGACTCTGGAGCAAAGCCACTGGCGGGGAAGGGGGGGTCGGGTCTTGTAAGTACAGCTGCAGGGGGAGGAGTATGGCCGCGAGCAGGAGATGGTGGAGCTGCAGTACTTGCCTACTAGTGCAAAGGGAGCTGCAAGGGAGGTCTGACACACTGTGAGCAGGAGAAGATTGAGCCACTGTGAAAGCGGGTCTGACCATCACTAGGCTGGATGCCCTTATCATTAGCAGCCGTGGCCGCTGTCACACAGTGACAGTGTCGTGGCTGCGGTTGGGGCACTGACATCGCAGAGGCTGAGCTGTGACTCGCGCATGCGTGAGCTGCAGAAGAAGCTAGTGCTGGAGATCACTATCAATTACGCTGTGCAGCGATGCGACACAGCCTCTATAGCCAAAGCTGCATGGCTCTTACCTTACTGTGTGGCTCCTCCTCGTACTCAGCGCTCTGAGCCAGCCAGGAGTAAATAACAGGAGATCACAGCAGCATGCCAGAGACCCAGACCCTCCAACATGACCCGTTCCATTAGGTACAAAATGCTCTGCTCCTGTACTTCCTTATTAATTGATGATTGCAACCACCTGTGTAGAAACACTTGTCTCATCAATCACCTACCTCACCACAGGTGACTGCAATCATTAATTATGTGGGAAGTCCAGGAACAGAGCATTTTGTACCAAATGGATCGGGTTATGTTGGAGGGTAGGGAGACCCCGTGCTCAGCCTCAGCTAGACAGGGAGTTTGTTTACTTTATCTTCCTGTCTGTGCCCTGAGCAGCTGCAGAGGAGGACAAGCCAGCCAGAGCGCGGAACTACAGGAGCAGGACCTGCCCCAGCCACACAGGATACAGGTAAGAGCTGGAGGGGGAAAGGGGGCAGAGAACTATGGAGAGAGGAGACTGTTGATACTGCTATGGGGGGGGGAGCACAGACATGGAGAGTGTGGGCTGATGATACTGCTGGGGGGAGGGGGGGCAGAGACATGTAAGTTTGTGTTATGTGTGGAGGTCCTGTGTTTACATGCATGCCTGTGGGGAGGTCTGAGTTACATGTTTGTGGGAAGGCATATGTGATCCCACCGGGGTTACTAGCTATTGTAGTTTTTTTCCTCTCTGCCCCCCAAGTCTCTCTCTACCTCCATTGTATCTCTCTCCCTTTACTCTCATCTCTCTCTCTGTCCCTCATACATCTTTCACCCCCATGTTTCTCTCTCTCTCTCCCCCGATATGTCCTTCACCCCCATGTCTTGCTCTTCCACCCCATGTTTCTCTCTCTCTCTCCCCCGACATTTCTTCCACCTCCATGTCTCTCTCTCCCCTTCATGTCTCTTTCTGCTCCATGTCTCTCTCTCTCCCCCACATCTGTCTCCCCATTGTCTCTTTCTCCCTGTCTCCCCCTACCCCTACTGTAATCATGGCGACAGCACCCTGGCCCTCCTTCAGTAACAGAAAGGCTCGCTCTCTGCTCAGACTATGTATCTTATGCCGGGTACACACTAGACCAGGGGTAGCCAACCCTGGTCCTCAAAAGCTACCAACAGTGCATGTTTTCCAGGTCTCCTCACAGAATCACAAGTGTAATAATTAGCTCCACCTGTGGATCTTTTCAAATGTGTTAAGTGTGTGATGACGTCAAGTGTTCCAGACCACCTAGTGTTGGTGCACAGGTGAACTGTTGGTAGCTCTTGAGGACCGAGGTTGGCTACCACTGCACTAGACGATATCTCGACCGATCCGGGCAGATCGGACGAGCTATCGGGCACATCGTCTAGTTTGTACCCTCAATGTCATTCACGATACACGCTCCCGCTTGGATCTCTGCCCTGGGTCACTGCTGCTGAGCTGAGTGTATGCTGCAGTGCACACACACAGGTAAGTCGTGGCTGTTATGACGGCGTCGGGTGTTCCTTGCTGGACAGAATAGAATGACAGGGCACCCACCACACCCTCAGCACTGCTACCCAGTTATTACAAACTTACTGCACTGTGTGCATGTGCTAATGTGAAAGTTCCCACAGTAGTAGTGCCCCTTATACAATGCAGTCTGTGGGCATTGTATAAGTGGCACAACTAATGTGGGCATTCTATAAGGGGTACTACTACTTTGGGCATTGCATAGGGGCACTACTACTGTGGGCATTGTATAAGGGGCACTACTGTTGGCATTGTATAGGGGGCACTACTACTGTGGGCATTGCATGGTTGCACTACTACTGTCTGTGGGCATTGCATAAGGAGAACTACTATTGAGCGCATTATATAGGGAAGCTACTACTGTGGGCATTGTAAAAGGGGCACTACTATTGTGTAGCATAATGTGTATAACGGGTACTACAGTAGGGTACACTACACTGATGAGTGGCTAACCCCCATTTTACGACATGCGCATAAGTACAACCTTAGTTTTTTCATACCCCCACTTCAAAATTCCCAATTCAATCACTGGGCGACACCCAAAGAGATTGCTGGATATTGCAAAAGAGACATAGGAGGGGTAACCCAGTCCTTAGATGTCACAAACTCTCGGACGGATTGTGAATGCTACCAGTATTCAGGGAATTAGCTAGACCTATTCCTGAGGCGTGGAGTCTAATGTGCCGGCGGTTTTCACCAGGGACCCTCGCAAGAAGGTATGGACTTGGCTGTGTCCGACACACAGGTCGCGGCCCTCAGGTTAGGTTTCCCTATACAGGTGCTGGCAAACTTGGTCAGTATGCAGAAGACTTGAGCGTAGTTGACTAGCCGGGTCAGAACCAAACTGACGAGACGGTACCAGGGAGCAGAAATAAACGGGTCACAGGGAATAGCCGAGGTCAGAACCAGATATCAACGTAGAACCAGGGGTCAGGCAGAATCAGAGTCACGAACAAGCCAAGGTCAGAACCAATTATCAGGATATGCACAGGAACGCTGGAGTATGGTAATGGAGCCTATACTCTGGCACTGGAGTGCTCCCAGGAACTTCCTTATACAGGTCAGAGTTCACACAGTCTCCAATCAGCACTTCCCTAACTTATGTGTCTGTCTCTTTAAATCTTATGCAGAGTGGAACACACGCTCCTATGGAAGCCGCGGCCGCCTGCACGCAACCGCCAGAAGAGGGGAACAGCTGACAGCGGGCACCGGGGATCTCCCACCCGCTGTCCCACGCTTGCCGGACCCCAGCGCCTCCGGACCAGGTAAGCAAGACCTGGATTCGGTGACCTACCAACCTAGGAAAAGAAAGCCAGAACAGATCTACCATGTAAATCTTATAAAACCTTAGAAGAATAGAGAAGCTCTATCAGCCACCCCAATCCCTTGGATAACCACAGTACTTTTGGTTCCTCAGCATGAGGCTAAAGAATTTTTCGTAAGAAATAGAGATTTGTTTTCTAACATACCTGGTAAAACAACAGTCAGTAAACATGACAATCACTGAACCAGGGGTTAAGGTTATCCAGGTTAACCTAAAGTCTTATAGAATACCAAAAGCCCAATGGAAAGCGATGTCTAAAAAAAAATAAAAAAAAAAATTGTTAGAGTTAGATATAATTAAAGAGTCACATAGTGAGTGATCAAGTCCCATTGTAGTCATTCCAAAAACCAATGGGAGCTTATGCTTCTGCAGTGATTTCCGTAAATTGAATAGTGTGTCTAGGTTTGATTCCTACTCAATGCCTCATGATGTGGATGAACTTATTGAGAGACTGGGAACAGCATGGTATTTACATACTCTAGATTTAACCAATGGGTACTGTCAAGTACAGTTGACTGCCAAAGCAAAAGAAAGGACAGCTTTTTCTGCTCCAGGTCTTTTACAATATTTCAGAGGATGATGGACAAAATTCTAAATCTCCATAGACAGTATGCTGCGGTTTATTTTGATGATATAGTCATCTATAGTCCTGATCTGCAGTCTCACTTACCCAGGGTACAAGCAGTGTTGGACTCCATCTTTGAAGCAGGATTGACAGCCAACCTAAAAAAGCGTTGCTTAGGGATGGAAGAGGTGAAGTATCTTGGATACACCATAATCAGAGGTTTGATAAAGCCCCAACTTAATAAAATTGAGGCCATACAAAAACGGACATGACCCTTAAATAAGAAGCAGGTGAGAGCTTTCATAGGAATCATAGAACATGTATACACAATTATGCCACTATTGCTATTGCGTTTTGCACCCAACCAGTTTTGAAGACACCTGACTTTTAAAATGAATTTGTCATGCAGGCAGATACATCAGATATAGCCATAGGTGCTGTGTTGTCGCAAAGCTAAGATGGTGAAGAGCATCCTCCTATTTATTTAAGTAGGAAATTGAATATACATGAGAGAAAATATGTCAATGTAGAAAAAGAAGCATTGGCAACTGCAATATGGGAATTTGGAACACTCACTACTACTACCTTTTGGGAAGAAAATAATGCAGATTACTGATCATGCTCCTTTGAAATGGTTGCCTGAGAGTAAAGAGAGCAATGGGAGAACAACAAGATGGTTCTTGTTCTTGCAAAATTCTCAGTCGTACATAAGCCGGCAAGCCAACTGGCCAACGCAGATGCTTTATCCTGTATTTTTTGCTCAGAGGCTTCAGATGTTCTGCCCTACATATTGAAACAGGAAGGGGGGGAGGGGGTGTGTATATGACAAAATTGCTGGAAAGGTTGACAAGCTGAGATATATATATATAGATATATATTTATATATATATATCAGGTTTTTAGCTTTTGTCTGATAGACGGAAGCTGGTTGACAGCCTTGATTGCCAGACCACTTGTGAGGGGATGATAAAGGGTGTGTCAGTTACCTGTAGTCAGTCTCTCACTGCCTGGAGAACAGGTCAGAGGCCTCCGTGATTACTGAATGTAAGTGCTGTGCTAAAGACTTCTGTTTTGTGAGAGCGGCGTTAGGTCCCTCCACTCAGACGGGGACTCATTTTGTTTAGCTAGATCTGGACAGGCCAGAATTTACTTTTATGTTTACATTTTTTGTGCTTCTAATAAAACTAGCTGTGATGCTTGTGCAGAACAATGCTATTGTTGAATCTTCTTAATAAAAGGAGATACTCCAGCTAAAATTGCAAAGGAAAGAGCTCTGCACTGTCTCCTCTGCTGCAGGATACCTGGGACTTCATCACATAGCGACAAAAGTGCCTGACGTCATAGCAACCTCCGACTGAATGTGCATCTTGTACGCACGTCTTCCTCCTACTTCCTAAAGTGTTAGTAAGTTAGACTTTGATGAGATGTTATACTTTCCAACTCCGCATGTTATCTCTAGCTGATGTAAGTCTACCTGAATTTTACCAATTTCATTCTTCACTGTAGTGGAGGAGGAATGCATACCTCCAAACATTCATGTTTGATAAACGGGACATACCATGTGGTAGGGGTAAATACAGAGGGGGGCACCAGTCCTTTACTTTGCGAAGGGTACTCTGACCTTAGATACACCCCTGGTCTCACATTATGCTCACTTTATGTTGAAACTCCACTTATTTCTATCAGACACCTCCTCTTTTGTGGTCTACAAGTAGGGACTGTCACACCAAAGTTAGGAAAGTTGGGAGATAAGAGAATGTGGGCTTTTCGGCCAAAGCTTTGAGAAAAGCTAGTGAAAAAAAAGCCACATAAAAAAGTATCCTGGCAACACTTGTATAGCTGAAATACCCATTCTGTAATTGCCATCTCAGGATAACAAGTTATTATTTTAATATAGCATTTACTTAATAACAGTTTTTAAATATTTTTAAACATTGAAACAAATTTATGTTTTTTTTTCCAAAGAATAGTAAGTTTTAAAGCCAAAATCTGGGCTTTCAGTCTAGTGACGCATGAGCGAGCACACTCATGCATGTGGACATCTGCACAGACTGACGTAATAATTAAGGCGCGTACGCACATAACGGTGTAAGTAATGAATGATTTTCGTTGAGCGATTTTCGTTCAGTTTTTCCCTTGAAAAAGTGAACGAAAATCGTTTTACAAAGTAGTTGGTTTTACTTTACTTAATAAACGGGCAGCACAGACGGTGTAATGATTAGCGTTACTGCCTCACAGCAATGAGGTCATGGGTTCAATTCCAACCATGGCCCTAACTGTGTGGAGTTTGAATATTCTCCCTGCGCTTGCGTTGGGGTTTCCTCCGGGTACTCCGGTTTCCTCCCACACTCCAAAAAATATACTGGTAGGTTAATTGGTTCCCAAAAAAGGTGTGTTTGTGTGTGTGTGTGCGCGCGCATGTGGTAGGGAATATAGATTGTTAGCTCCACTGGGGCAGGGACTGATGTGAATGGCCAAATATTCTCTCTGTAAAGCGCTGCGGAATATGTGTGCGCTATATATATAACTGGTAATAAATAAATAAAATAAAAAATTTCTGTGTGTTAAAGGAAAAATGTTGCAACTTCTATTGAAATCGTTCAGTTGGCCAGTCTGACTGAACTACAAACTACAATCGACAAACGTGAACGCGCATGAACGATTATCGTTCATTGTTTATCGTTTTACACTGAACGATTTTTTGAACGATAACGATGTTGTTATAGTTAAATCGTTTTAAAAAATTGTTATGTGTGTACGCACCTTTACTGTTACATAATAATTACTGCTCAGCTGCCACACAGGGCCAAATCTAGAGTTTGCGAAGCTCAAAGCGAGAGTTTTCTTTGGTGCCCTGAGCTCAGGGGTCGTGGCCTGATCAAGGCGTGGCCATGGGTGACAAAAAAAACCATAAAGAAAATAGTAATTACACGGGGGGTGGGGGGGTGGTAATTTGTCAGGGAGAGGGCCATTAGCCAGGGGGGAGAGAGCAGTTTGTCTAAGGGGTCTATTTACTAAGCAGTGTTATGAGACAGAGTGAAAAGTGATAAGTAAGTGATAAGGTGCCAGCCAATCAGCTCTCAACTGCCATCTCACAGGCTGTGTTTGAAAAATTACTGTTGGGAGTTGATTGGCTGGCACCTTACCACTTTTCACTCTGTCTCATAACACTGCTTAGTAAATAGACCCCTAAGTCTTGTACAGGCGGGTCCCTCCCCCTTGCTGCTGCTCCTCCATCTTCTCTCTCTAGCTGCCGCTTCCAGCATGCCATGCGCGACATCGTCACGCCCGGCATTCTGAGAGAATGGGACTCTCAGTGGTATGGCGCTGCGGCCGTTTGTAAATATGGTACCACGACCGCCACAGCTTAATTATAGCAGCGGGCAAGATAGGGCGGGAGCTGTAAGATTAGACGTTGCCAAGTGGTGACTGAAGCCGCATCCTCAGGCCACAGCACCCCGTACAATAGCCCTGCTTGCCCGACCCTAGAACCGCAACTGCTGCCACAGTGATATCTCTTTGTTAAATTGTTATAGTTTTGTTAAATTGGAGCTCTGAAATGCAATTGCATTCATTATTTATTGGGCAAAAACCCATGTAAATAATAAATAGGCAAGAGAGAGAGAGAATATAGAAAAATTTCTCCCCTCAAGCAACAGAAAGAATGAGTGTGAAACGTGTCCTCAAGCACAGGCTGTAAAGCTTGCATTTGCCAGAAGGGCTAATGTACCCGACAGTGTTAGGTGGCTGCTCTGAGCTCCCAAACCTTTGTCGGCCTCCCAGGTCTGTTTTCTTTTTTTTAAAGTAGGTGGGTATTCATGAAAACTTGAAAAGAGATAAAATCGTGAGCGATAAGTACCAACCAATCAGCTCCTAAATGTCATATTTCAAACACAGCCTGTAAAGTGACGGTTAGTAGCTGATTGGTTCTTACCTTATCGCTCTCAATTGTATCTCTCTTCAAGCTTTCATGATTACCCCTCATAGTCTAAAGGTGCCCACACACATACCGATCTGCCCACGATCAGCCGATGTGTACGATTTCCCTTGAAACTCTCCCCGGCAGCTCTGCACATGATCTCCACACGATCTGCACACGATTTGGTGTCCAACCTTCAAACGATCTCTCCTCAGGCTTGCCTACCCTCTCGATTTGGCCGGGAGCCTCCCGATTTTCGGGTGCCGATCCCGGCCCCCCGGAAAGGCAGGCAAGCCTCCCGGAAGTGTCCGACCCTCCCCACCTCTCCCCCTGAAAAACACAGAAATCCCCGCAGTGGGGGGCCTGGTGACGCAATTCGTGCAGAATCGCGTCATCGTGGCCCCCGCCCCCTGCATCACAATGCTGAAAATCACGGCATTGTGAAGAGGGGGCGGAGTCACAATGACGCGATCGTGCGGCTCCGCCCCCAGTATGACACAAAATGGCTGCTCCGCCCCCAATGGCCGGCCCTGCCCCCCGCTATTAGCCGACAATCAGCTCCCTCCCGGAAGGCTGGAGCTGATTGTCGGCAAGTATGTCTCTCCTGCAGTCAGACTTTTTACAGTGCATCGCATCCTAGATTGTCAGATCTGCCCTACTGCACGGTAGATCTGAAGCATAGTGATCGTGAGCGGGGACTCACGATTTCCTCACGATTTGGTCATATTTTACACGCTCTGTCGTTCCAATGTGTCGGAATCGGCCAGATCGTGTAAAATATCGCTATGTGTGTGGGCACCATCAGGCTGCATCCACATGCCACTAGGGGCTCTGCCTTCTGCCCTTATACAGTATAGGGTCAGAAAGTTAAATTGACGACTGCTGTGCTTTGTATGGCATGGCTGTTGTTGTTTTTCTTTTTCTATCTCCAGCAACTGCTCATGTACTAACTTAAAAACATTATGGTCATGTGATGATAGCTGAAGTTTTATGATTGGCTCCTGTGCTTTTGATTGATTATGATGTGTGTTTTTATTCTACAAATTTGGGATGAATCACAAATATATTTGTTAGTGTTCAGATTTGCTCATCCATAGTCAAATAATGTTATTATAACAGTTGAGCAACAGTCACAAATGTGCTGCACTCAGTTTTAGTAATAATAGCACTAAAAGCTAAAACAAAGAATGCAATATATTTCTTCTCCTTTATACACAGTTAAATTCTTCAGACAGAAACAATGTTTGCAATGATATATATCCATAGTGCTCTGTCCGTGCTGTGAATGCTTAATCAAACCCAGTATTTGTGAGGACATTAATCATTTTTATTTCTGGCATTTTTCAGTCATATGGGGTGTAGCCAGAGCAGGGCTGTAACAGGGCTTTAATGCGCCCTGTGCTGGCCCCATCCCCTTAGCACTTGACGTCATGACATTGGGCGCATGACATCATTACGTCACGCGGAGAGGGCATGGCCGGAAGCACTTGTAAGTGCAGCTCTGACTGGAGCATCCGAAAGATGCTCCAGATCAGCTGCAAACACAGGGGCAGAACTATGGAGGTGCCTGCCGCCAGGCAGCAACACTGAAGGGGCACCTCCTCCATGTCCACAACATACAGTATTCACCCCACTTAGGGCTGTAACTATGTACCCGGAGTGTACCGTCACGGCAGTGATCCTGCTGCAGAATGCCTGTCTGGACCGTCTAAGGGACGCTCTGTCTGCGCCACTTCAGTGATCCTGGTTGCAGGGTGCAGTTCCAGGCACCCTGCTAGCCACAAGCAAAGGCCGTGGGGCGGCAACGGTGCTTCCCACAGAGCCCTGCACTCTGCGGCTGCTTCCCACAGAGCCCTGCACTCTGCTCACCTCTAGTTACAGGCCTGAGCCAGAGTACCCCCAATTAAAAGTAGAATCCTATGTATATATCCAAGGTGCAACTGCACAATTTAAATTTGTTTGCATTGCTAAAGACTACAGCAGATGGTCTTTATAACAGTAAAAAAAATATGTTTTCGGTTAGCAGAAGGCATTTGAGTACTAATATTGAAAATATGGGTAAAATTCCTACATGGATGTAATTATTAAATACATTTATATAGAAAACTGGTTTCTAGGAAATCTGTTGTAGAGACCAATGAATGTTTATGATTTTGTTTTGAAAGAACATATTTTTTTGTGGTTGTGGTTACCTGTTAACCCTTTAACGTAATTGAATCAAATTACATGGATCTATTAGAAACTAGAGATGAGCGGTTCGGTATTGCTGAAAACCGAAAACACTCAAACTTTGGGGTTCTGAGTTAAGCGGAGTCCCGGCTCATCACTTTGGGGTTCTGAGTAGAACCAAGTCCCGTCCCTGATCACTTTGGGGTTCTGAGTAGAACCGAGTCTCGGCCATGATCACTTTGAGGTTCTGAGTAGGACCGGGTCCTGGCTCTGATCACTTTGGGGTTCTGAGAAGAACTGGATTGTGGCTCTGATCACTTTGGGGTTCTGAGTAGAACAGAGTCCCGGCTCTGATCATTTTGGGGTAGAGCCGGGTCCCGGCTCTGATCACTTTGGGGTAGAACCGGGTCCCGGCTTTGATATCTTTGTGGTTCTGAATAGAACCAAGTCCTGGCCCTGATCACTTTGGGGTTCTGAGTAGAACCGGGTCCCGGCTCAGGTTTTCTTGCCAAGTTTGGAATTCAAATAAACGGATCTTGTGTATTTTGCACTACATTTAAATCCCTCTGGCCTGATTACAGGTGCTGTGAGGTGGGCAAATTTAGTGGAAATTACTAGAAATGTATATTATGTCATTAATACTATAGGAATGAAAACAGGTCCAACTTACATTATTTTAGCTGTTTTATCAATTTTTAAAGAAATCCAAAACCAAAAAACTTGAAGGTCGATTTGCCAAAACCAAAACATGGGGGTCCACGAACATCTCTATCAGAAACTGCTATTGTTATAAGTAAATATATGGAACTATTCCAACCTAATACAGCTGGTTTGAGGACTTTATTTGCGATACAATTGGCCAGTTTGAATTGGTTTTAACTCAAAATGACCTACTGTCATAAACTTTCCAGGAGACTACCAAGTTTCAGGGAGTTCTCCCGAGTCCTGGGACTGGGAGAGAAGGCTACCCTCCCTGATCCCACACACTTCACGATGGACGTTCATAAAATTAATTTATAAATTGTATCGATATACTTCATTGCTGCTAAACCTCACCTGTGGGTTTTAGCAGCTTCTGAATAATAAGAACTGTACCCCATATTCACTACAGGTTACTTATACAATGGAGCACTTGTCCACTTTTTATGCATCTTATACTCACTTTCTACCCATCTATGTCAGCGCTTTATAAATAAAACATAATAATAATCTATATGATCAATAATAAAATGATTGAAAATTAAGGGTGCACCACTACCTTAGCCCAGTATAAAAATGGTCATTATACGAACCCTTTTACCCTACCATCTTTCAACCAGTCGTCTATCAAAGTACATTTCCCCCATAGAACCAGTACCCTCATTTTAACAGGCTTATTGAACAGTATTCAACACTATAATGATGGCCAAGGAAAGTCCTGTGCTACACGTGTAACAAGCCCTCTGTCTAATTTTACTATTTTAACAAAGCCAATTTCTTTCTTTGAATAAGAAGGTTAACATTTTAATTGGCATAATAGCCAAAGACAACAGGAAGTGGATTGTGGGAGTTATACATTTACAAGATTCTTCCAATGTTTTGAACAAAACGAGTGCCCCTAGGCATAACAGTAATGGCAGCTCCCTAATGCCCACTTTTATTATTGACATTGTTTGGTTATGTCTATTTTTTATGTTTGGCAGTTTAATATACTGAAAAAATAAAAAAAGGCCATGAGCTATGATATTTTGTTTATTTTTAATTATGCATACATATTAACTAGTAGTACAGATAACAGGGACAGTGTGAGCACGTCCTACCCATCCACACTCAATTCAAGATGGTGTATGGTATGGTACGGTACAACGGAAATATTTTGTAGTTACTGGAAGATTTTCAACTGACAGCAAGAAAACAAGCGTCCAAGTGCCACACCCCATCAATTGCCACACCTAGCCATGTGCCTCACGTGCCTAACGGGAAATTTACCACTGCCAATTAGTCAAGTGTTACAAGCATCCAAACCTGGCAGCATTGGTTCCTACAATCTGTATTTATATCAGGGACTTTTCCAAGGTCACCAGGTGTAACGGCAGAATTCAAGTTGGCGTCTTCATTAAGTCTCTAGGAGTCATTGTTAACCACTGAGCGACTCCTTCTCAATCATGAATGTTCTTTTACAAAACAGATACTACATTAACATTGCATTGCCTGTAAATGTAGGAGGCACTAATAAGAAGCTTGGTTATATATATCTTGCATCAGTTTCCCCCTACACCTCTAAAATTGTATGCTCCTTTAGGTGTTTTGCTTACACTGTGAGAAGAGAAAATGACTGTCATTTTTTTATATGAATTGCCAGTCTTTCATTACTATTGCTTTTCCGTAACCATATAGGAAAGGGCCAAGACTACTTAAAATTCTCAGGAGTTAATTAGGTTTAGTACTTGCATGGAGTTCTACCTAATTACCGGAGGAATTCATTTTTGCGATGCTCTGTCCCCCGGGGGCGTGTCCGACTCCCACCCCCGCTCCATCCACTCTCCTGCATGTCCATGGCAAAATCTCCCACGCCCGTCCTTCTACCCAGCTGTTATTTACTGTATCCCAGCCACTGGCGCTGACCCCCGGCGCTGTCACTTGTGGCTTTAAAGGGACGGGAACAGAGAGGAGATGTGAGCTGGGCAGAGCGGACTGCAATTTTGTTTTTGTTTTTATAGTTTCCTCTGTTCTCCCCACTGCCGCCTGCTGCCAGAAGCATCTCCCCTCTGTTCCCCAGTGATACTTGTAAGTTATTCTTCAATTAACTGTTTATAGTAAATAAACAGTTGATTGAAGAAGCACTTACAAGTGTAATCGTGGGAACAAAGGGTTAGACTCTTCCCGGCAGCAGCAGCAGGTGGCGGGGTGAACACACAGCCGGAGCCGGATGAAGACCTGCAGGTAAGTATATACAGCTGCTACATAAGCTGACATGTAAACGGCTGCTTGTGAAGCCTTAAAGGGGCTGTACTCCATCTGCACCCGATTATTAAATACTTACCTCTCCGGAGTCCCTCGTCGGTGGGACCATTGCTCTACAAATCGCCTGGAAAATGGCATTTTCCCCGGATTTTTTGCACAGGTGCAGTGAGGAGATCACCGGGAATATGGTTGCCACGCCAATTTCCCAGTGACCTGCGCACGCGCAGTAGACTCTAGTGCCCAGAGTATGCTGTGCTCAGTGCGCTTCCAGCAGCTGGGCAGAAAGGAGGGGGCCCAGGACGGAGACTGCACATGGGCCCCCTCCTCTATTAATACGTCCCTGTGTACACCATTACACTATCAGCCCTAATGTCCCCCTAGCTAGTAAAATTTGTAAAGTTACAGCTGGGGGGTTAGTTATCATCATGCTGTCATAATGATGGGCCTATATTTATGTGGAGGCCTGGAGGTGTAGTCCCATCTGCCCCATTGTTAATCTGACACTGTTGTGCCTATTTACTAAGCCTTGGATGGAGATAAAGCGACCAGAGATAAAAGACCTGTGTCAGTACGGATTGCACGGCTGTGTTCACACACACCCACTAGCTGCGAAAATATGCTAATGAATGCAATCACACGGCAACCACAGCACTATACCAAGTGGAGGTGGCTGGTTGTGGACTCGGCTGGATCTGGTGTTCCTGGAGTTGGTGCTGGTGCGGGGGCCTCCAGAGTCGCGGCTGCTGATGGGAGCGCAGCTGGGAGTGTGGCTGCTGCAGAGGCGGCTGCTGGCAGCATCATCGGTGCTGTGCCTGGAGGAGAGGCAGCATGTCCGGCCAGGCCTGGATGGTAATTTGGAGCTGGCGGCTGGGGACCGGAGGCTGGTGGTGGAGAAGGACAGGCCCTGCCAGGTCATGGGGAGGATTTGCCAGATTGGGCAGCCCAGGTACCATGTAAGACCCTCGTTGATCACCTGCTGTCAGCTGTTTTGGGTGGTGTGGAGAAGAGGCCCAACCATGGAAAAGGCCGTGTACATGGTCAGGGGGCAGTGGCCATGATTGGAAATATCATTGGGAGCATGGCTGGTTAATTGGGTCATAAGAAACGTTATTCACGTAAGCTTAGATGGCAGAAGCGGGGGAAGAGAGCAGGTGTGGGGGTAAGCCTGAGATTATGCCACGTGCACCACCCCACTGCCAAGATTGTTTTCGGCCAATGTGCAGTCCTTGCCCAATAAGTTGGATGCTATACAAGCGGAGGTGGCAAATACATGTTTTAGGAGGAACTGTTACATTTTTACAGAGTCATGGCTGCATTACTTTATTTAGGGAAGACAGGTCCTTGGACTCTGGCAAGCGAAGAGGTGGTGGTCTTTGCATCTACATTAATAACCAGTGGTGCTTGGATGCCGTGGTTCTTGAGTAATTTTGCTCGGAGGTGGTGGAGTATGTTTTGTTGAAGCGTAGGCCATTCTATCTGCCTAGAGAATTCACGGCATTTATAATAATGGGCGATTATATTCCCCCACAGGCAAATGGGGGCTGTGCTTTAGACTTATTATATAACGCTGTGACCAAACTGCTATCGGTGCATGTGGAAGGGGCGTTTGTTCTTGCCGGAGACTTTAATGGAGTGGACTTAAAATCTATATTGCCCAAATTGTATAAGAATATTGTGGTGCCGACTCATGGTGGAAATGTTTTGGATCAAGTTTATATGAACTTTAAGCTTGGATACAAGACTGTTGTATGTGCCCACATAGGGAAGTCCGACCATGTGTCTGTTTTTTTGGTTCCTATGTATGTATCTATTGTTAGGTGTATTAAACCAATTAGGAAATGTGTTCAGGTTTGGCCTGATATGGCCATTGAACGTTTGCAAGACAGCTTAGAATTTACAAATTGGGATTTCCTTTTAGAGGAATCTGTGGTAAACGGTTCAGTAGATCTGGATCTCTTTACTTGTATGGTTATAGTGTATATGATTTGCTTTGTGGAGAGTGTAACAATTAGGAGAAGTTTTAAGGTGTTCCCCAATGAGAAACCTTGGCTGAATGGGGAAGTCCGTTCTTTACTTAGTGCACGAGTAAGGACCTATAGGTCTGGTGATAAGGATTGGTATTGTGTTCCTAGGGCAGTTCTTCGCAGGGGGATTAGGCGGGCCAAAGTAGCCTATGCAGCGAAAATGGAAGAGAACATCAACTTGAATAGTGACCAAAGGAACATGTGGCAATGCTTGCAGAGGCTCACTGATTATAAAGTGAAATCAGTTGATGTTGGGAGTGTAGATAATTCCCTTGCAGAAGACCTAAATAGGTTCTACTCTAGATTTAACTGCACAATTAAGACAGCTGTTCCTTTATTGGACCAGAGAGTAGGGGAGGTACCCTTGGTGCTGCACGAATCAGCTGTCTGCCAGTGTCTGCTTTCTGTGGACCCTAGGAAGGCGGCAGGTCTGGATGGCATCATGGGTAAAGTCTTGAGGGAGTGCAGTGATCAGCTAGCTGGGGTTTTCACTTTTATTTTTAACAAATCCCTGGCTTCCTGTATAGTCCCTATGGGCTGTAAATTAATTACCATAGTTCCTATCCCTAAAAATGGACACCCGAAATGCTTAAATGATTATCATCCTATAGCTTTGACATCATTTGTGATGAAATGCTTTGAGAGATTAGTATTGAATCATGTAAAGTCTCACTTTGTTGTGGGATTTGATCCTTAGCAGTTTGCCTTTAGGGCTAACCGCTCGACTGAGGATGCTGTCTTAACTGTCTTGCACCAGGTGCAGTCTCATTTAGAAGCCAGGGACACTTATGCGAGAATTTTATGTCTAGATTTTAGCTAAGCATTTAACATTATTGTACCTAGCGCTCTGATTGCTAAGCTGTTCAGGCTGAGTTTAAATCGCTCTACTTGTAGATGACTGTTAAACTTTTTATCCGATAGACCTCAGGTGGTCAGGCTGGGGAAATCTAGTTCTAAGGAGTTGGTGCTGAATGTTGGTGTCTTGCAGGGGCGTGTTCTGAGCCCAGCTCAGTATTCATTGTTCACCCATGATTGTGCGTCTGATTCTCGGTATGTTAAGATCGTTAAATTCGCAGACGATATCACCATCGTTGGTCTGATAACTAACGGGGGATGAATTTGCTTATAGAGCTGAGGTTGCTAGAATGTTTGAGTGGAGTAGTGAAAACTGCGTACGATAAAAACAAAGAAAATGATTGTTGATTTCAGGAAACGTAGTCTTCCTATAAAGGCCCCTGTTTGTTTAGGTGGCCTGACCATCAAGGTAGTGTCTTCTTTTAAATCGTTGTTTTTTTTATTTCAAATACTTTGACATGGTCCTTGAACTCAGCTTTTTTGGCTAAGAAGGCACACCAACACCCGATTTTTCTGCGTCGCTTAAGATCGGCATGTGTGAGTAGGGGGACCCTGTTAAACTTTTATCGTAGTATTGTGGAAACAGTGGCGTAACTAGGGCAGGGCAAGCGGGGTGCGTGCCCTGGTCGCCGTTGGATCGGCGGCGCGGGGGGGCGCCTGGCGGCCACGGTACCGGCCCGCCCGCCCTAGTTAGCCAGTGTAGCACCGACCGCAATGACTGCGGTCAGCGCTACACATTTACACAGGACCGGCGCTAGGCTTCCAGCGCCAGTCCTGTGCTGCACACCTGAGCCAGTTCCCTCCCCCTGAGCGCTTGCCCAATAGCGCTAGGAGGCGGGCTCAGGCTGTGCATAACACGCATCGCCGCCAGCGCTGGTGTGTTAAACAGCAGCCAATGAGAGTCAGATAGACTCTCATTGACTGCTGCAGCACCCACTGCAAGAGCCGAGCTTCCGTCCGGCTCCTGCAGTGGGTAATGGGACAGACGTCATGACGTCTGTCCCATAATGCTGAGCGCGCCAGCCCGGGAGGACTGGCGGGCGGCGGCGGCAGGAGCAGCGTCGCGGACCGGAGCAGCAGTAGCGTGGATTCAGGTAAGTATATTTTTATATATATTTTTTTTTTAACGTATCTGCACTACTGGGGGCACAACGGGGGAGGGGGGTGACTACTACTGGGGGGACCTCTACTGGGGGTGGGGGCACAACGGGGGAGGGGGGCTACTACTGGGGGCAC
Organism: Taudactylus pleione; assembly: GCA_031769625.1. Taxonomy (NCBI): domain Eukaryota; kingdom Metazoa; phylum Chordata; class Amphibia; order Anura; family Myobatrachidae; genus Taudactylus; species Taudactylus pleione. Next base: position 39,536,465 of record JAUIMM010000025.1, on the reverse strand, counting down.
TTAATCGGGAGGGGGAACCTCTACTGGGGACTACTACTTGGGGGGGGAACTAGCACTGGGGGCATTATAAAAGGGGCCTACTACTAGAGGCACTGCACTCGGGGGCAATAATAGGAAGGGCCACTACAGGGGGCACTGGATGGGGTGATCACTACTGGGTGCCTGCATAAGGGGACCACTACTGGGAAAACTGCATGGGGGGACTACTGCTGGGGGCACTATATAAAGGGCACTGCATAGGGGGGGACTACTACTGGGGGCACCATATAAAGGGCACTGCATACTACTACTGGGGGCACCATATAAAGGGCACTGCATAAGGGGATACTGCTACTGGGCTCACTGCATTGTGGGGACTGCTACTGGGGGCACTGCATAAGGGGGAACACTACATGGGGCACTGCATTTGGGGGGGCCACTACTGGGGGTACTGAGTAAGGGGAACTATTTGGGAGCTGTATAAGGGGGGACCACTACTGGGGCTACTGTATAAGGGGCACTACTATGGGCCTGCATAAGAGGGACCACAACTGCATACTGGGGGTACTGTATAAGGGGTACTACTGGCGTTAAGGTGCATATGGATAGGAATGTTCAGTGTGAAAATAAAGGGGTGTGTCATGTTGACACGCCCCATTGTTAAGTGACCACGCCCATTTTTCGGGGGGGGGGGGGGGGTTGGCTCCCATTTCAAATTTGCCCTGGGCTCCAAATATCTAGTTATGCCATTGTATGGAAAGTATCCGGACTTATGGGATTGTCGTTTGGGTGCGGGAACTGTACTGCGGCTGAACGTAGAGCGATGGATCGGGTGGTTAGGACAGTTAGTAGAATTATTGGAGTTGTGTTACCACGCACTCAGGAGATATATGAAAAACAGCTCCTGAAGAAATCTAGATCCATTTTAGCTGGTCCCAGCCATCCAAACCATGCTCTTTTTTGAGAAATTGTCATCTAATAGGTGTTTTAGAGCTGTGCGTTCTCGTACTAAATGGCTGCACATTGTGAACAATAGTTTTTTTCCTACTGCAGTGCGTATGTTAAATGACTGTAATAATTCCCATCGATTGCTGCTGTTATGATGTTTTCCTTCTCTTTTTTATTATTTTTAATAGTAGTGTAATTGCTGCCTGTTTTACTATGTGGTACAGTGCTGTTTGTTTTTTTCGTTGACATCACTTGTGCTGTTAATGACAATAAAGTAAAGACCCCCATCACTGTATAAAGCCGCCCACTTCCCATGACATGCATTCGCAAGTCAGCGAAAACATCGGTAACATCGGAACAATTTGCACAGTTGTGGTTGACCTGACCCTACCTCACAAACTGCTAAACTTCCTGTCACAATCTACACCTCTGCCAGCGTATACAATCGCAGGGGCTCAACTATGCACGCCCCTGTAATGGAGTTCAAACGGACAGGCATGCCTGTGTTCCGCCGATCACCCTTTCCACCCCCAAACCGTCACTTCATGTCAATCACTATGCGATTGGACTGAGTGCTCACTGCGATCGCTTCCCAAACGCAGCAGCCGGTTCACGCATGCGCACTGCGATGCATGAGCAGAGCACAAACATCGACCGGCTGCCTGCGAACGCAGCCATGCGATCCAACCTGAATAAGGCCCAAAATACCAGCCAACCAGTTCCTGTCATTTTTCAAACACAGCCTGTGACATGGCAGTTAGCAGCTGATTGGCTGGTATTATCTCTGTCCACTATATCTCCATCCAAGGCTTATTAAATAGACCCCTATGTACTGTATACAATGTTTGGAATATTGTGCCTGTAGTAATTAAAGCTGTTGTTTTTTTTAATATACATAATTATGATTACCTGTTTTCCCTGTACTGCGCATGCGTGGGACTCCGGAGAGGTAAGTATAATATGGGTGCAAGATGTGCGGGCCCCCCCTGTACCCATTATAAATATGCCCCTGATTAATGCTAATTAACTACTAGTTAAGCTGGGGGATCAATTTGTCGCATTGAAGTTTAACCTGCAGTCTCTGCATTTCTTACCATTCCTCCTGGGCGGAACGCTACGTGTTTCTAACGCAGCGTGTTTTCCGTAAGTCGACCTCTACCATTTTTATTTTATATTGCTGTATGTACCTTTGTAACCATTCTGTTTTCTGCAACATTCTTTTTTAAGCATTGTACTACCTTTTGTGTAAATAAAGTATTCTTTATTAGTTTATTTCATATATGCTCCGAAACCTCGTCTTCGAAGAGATTATTAGTGAAGCTACACATATTGTTAAGTACGGGAAGCAGAGGGTTGGTCACAGCGAACTGTGTGGTCGTCTTGGACACCTAGTCTGCGCAATTGTGGAGAGGTTAAGCAACAGATTAACTGCGTGGGGATCTTGTTGCTGAGCCTGTGCAATTATTGGGATAATAGAGGACCGGTGGCCTCTTTAAATTGTTCCATCGGTGGTGGCAGTTTCGTAAGTAAGGTATTTGTATTACGGCGCTCTGTCTATAGCAGAGGTGCACACACCCCCCACGTCAGGGATACTGGGTACGGGTCCCTGACAAATGGGCAGCACAGACGGTGTAATGGTTAGCGTTACTGCCTCACATCACTGAGGTTGTGGGTTCAATTCCCACCACAACCCTAAATGTGTGGAGTTTGTATAGTCTCCCTGTGTTTGCGTGGGTTTCCTCCGGGTACTCCCGTTTCCTCCCACACTCCAAAAATATACTGGTAGGTTAATTGGCTCCCAATACAAATTAACCCTAGTGTGTATGTGTGTGAGCATGTGATAGGGAATATAGGGCCTGATTCAGAGCCGTTCGCTATTTGTGGTCGTTCGTTCAAAAACAAGGGGTGGCTATTCAAATGATCCGTTCGCAAATTGCAGTCTGTTCCCACCTCTAAGTCTGAATGAGCGAGCAAAACATACGCTCGTTTTTTTGATAAAAACGCCCCCTGGCCGCACGCACCATACGTCATGTCCGCTATTTATTAGATTAATCGAGTACATCGTACAGCGTATGAACTGCTCGCTATTCTTGTGGTTGGTGTTTTCAACCGCTATTTTGCGAGCAGTTCTGAGTTAAAAAAACCAAGTGACGTGGTCAATGACGCTGCTGTATTAAATATGCACTCCCTTAAAACGCCCGTTTTGACCTTTAAGCACGCCTGCGTTCGGATCTCCACTCCCCGTTTTCAAGCACCTTCCCCTGTTACCACCCACATACGCCTCATTCTGTCACTCAAAATAGCAGGCCCTCGCTATATTGCGTACCAACGATTTTCGGCCGCACTGACTGGTTCGCGCATGCGTACTAAAAACCGTACGCATGCGCAGATGTGCGAACATCGCTCGGAACGAGTGTACTGCCGCTAGCGAGTGGCTCTGAATGAGGACCATAGACTGTAAGCTCCACTGGGGCAGGGACTGATGTGAACGGCCAAATATTCTCTGTAAAGCGCTGCAGAATATGTGTGTGCTATATAAATAACTGGTAATAAATAAAATAATAATAAAATAGTTAATACAGTTTGCTAAGCACCACGTGATTGCTAAGTTAACCTCAGTCATATGACATGACGTACTGAGCAAAGTTTTTATTAAGGTGTTCTTCTCAGCACCAGCCATTCTTCCTCTGGCATTGACTCATATGCGGTTGCACTCTCTGGAAGGAGATTCAGAGCCGAAATGCAAATTCATTTCAGTTTAGAGACACTTTGCAGTGGCAGACATATTCATCAGCCACTGCAGAGTGATATTGCTGCAGCTTTATGTTACAAAGGGACAAAACTTGCTATATATCTATATCTCTATGCAGATGATACTCAAATTTACCTTTCCACCCCTGAGCTCCTAACCCGTATCTCCAACTGTCTCTCTGCTGTCTCTTCGTGGATGTCCCAGCGCTTTCTTAAACTTAACATGTCTAAGACTGAGCTGATCATCTTCCCACCCTCTTCCACTACATCACTTTCCACAATTTCGTTATCTATTGATGGCACAACTATCTCCTCTAGCCCCAAAGTGCGCTGTCTTGGAGTTATCCTAGACTCCTCCCTCTCCTTTAAACCGCACATTCAGCACATCTCGCAGTCCTGCCGTTTTCACCTAAAAAATATCTCCAGGATTAGACCCTTCCTCACCCAGGATGCCACTAAAACCCTCATCCACTCACTGGTCATATCCAGATTGGACTACTGTAACCTTCTCCTAGCTGGCCTCCCAGTCTCTCACCTCTCTCCACTACAATCTGTTCTCAATGCTGCTGCTCGGCTCATCTTCCTCTCCAGACGTTCTATATCTGCTTCCCCTCTCCTTCAAGCCCTACACCGGCTCCCCTTCCCCTTCAGATGCCAATTCAAGGTTCTTACATTCACCTACAAAGCCCTCACCAAATCCTCTCCCGCATACATTTCTGACCTTCTCTCCCTTCACAATCCCACCCGCCCACTTCGCTCAACTAATGCATGCCGCCTCTCTTGCCAACTGATTACTTCCTCCCACTCCCGCATCCGAGATTTTGCCCGTGCTGCTCCCTACCTTTGGAATGCTCTCCCTCTCCCTATCAGACTCTCCACCTCTCTACAAATCTTCAAACGGGCTCTCAAGACCCACTACTTCATCAAGGCCTCCCAGCACTCCTCCTAACCCACCTCATGCTCTTTCCTTCCTATCTTCCCCTTCTGTGTCACGCCTGTCTGTCTGCCCCTCCCCTTAGAATGTAAGCTCTCATGAGCAGGGACCTCTTCCCTCATGTGCTTCTCTTTACATTTTCTTCTACTCTCTACTCCCCATTAGGGCACCTAACACGGGACCGCCAACTCCCGGCAGCTTATTGTGAGTGCTTTAATCACTATTTCAGCAATGTATATAAGTTGTGTCCTTGTCCTGCACTGTAATGTACTGTAAGTTACTTGTTTCTTGTTCACTTATTAGTTCTATGTACTATGTAAGGCGCTGCGGAACACTTGTGGCGCCATATAAATAAAGGATAATAATAATAATAATAATATGACAGAAAACAAACCTCAATAAATAAAAGCAATGTGGGATAGCTTCTGTATTTCTAAGTATTACAGCAGGGACATGTGGTCAGGGTAGGCCACCTTGTTGTCCTTCTGGGTTCAATATACCTAAGACCTGGTTAAGCTGAACCACGTGTGGACTAAACGTCACCAGCACCTCTGCTGCGCAACTCACTTAACATCCTGTACACCCAGTGCCCAGTGTACTCCCAGTGTACTGTCTGTCGTTATTATGCAATATTCATAGATTTACATCATATCATCATATCAAGTTAATTACCCCAGTCAGGGCAGTTTCTAGCCAATCTGGCTCCCAGTGCGAGCATTCAAAATGCGCACCCCCCCCCCTTATAATATTTTCACAAAAATTTCCGTTTCGCCCCTACTGTCATAACATGCTCCACAAACAACCTTACACTCCCCAGACATAACATTGTCCATACCCACCTGGCATAACATGTTCCACACGACCTGTCATAGTGTGCTCCACACCCCCTTGCATAGCATGCTCTATCCCCCACCTGGCATGGCATGCTCCATACCCCCCTGGCACAGCATGCTATACACACACCCTGACTGTAATAACATGCTTCACCTTCCCCTACTGACATAGCACATGCCTCACCCCCCCAACTGACAGCACATGCTGCACCCCCCAACTGATATTACATATGCTGCACCCCCCAACTATTACACATGCTGCACCCCCCAACTGACATTGCACATGCTGCACCCCCCAACTGACAGCACATGCCTCACCCCCCCAACTGACATAGCACATGCCTCACCCCCCAATTGACATAGCACATGCTGCACCCCCCAACTGACAGCACATGCTGCACCCCCCAACTGACATAGCACATGCCTCACCACCCCAACTGACATAGCACATGCTGCACCCCCCAATTGACAGCACATGCTGCACCCCCCAACTGACATAGCACATGCCTCACCCCCCCAACTGACAGCACATGCTGCACCCCCCAACTGACATAGCACATGCCTCACACCCCAACTGACATTGCACATGCTGCACCCCCCAACTGACATAGCACATGCCTCACCCCCCCAACTGACATAGCACATGCTGCACCCCCCAACTGACAGCACATGCTGCACCCCCCAACTGACATAGCACATGCCTCACCCCCCAACTGACATAGCACATGCCTCACCCCCCCAACTGACATAGCTGACAGCACATGCTGCACCCCCCAACTGATATTACACATGCTGCACCCCCCAACTGACATTGCACATGCTGCACCCCCCAACTGACAGCACATGCTGCACCCCCCAACTGACATAGCACATGCCTCACCCCCCCCAACTGACATAGCACATGCCTCACCGCCCCAACTGACATAGCACATGCTGCACCCCCCAACTGACAGCACATGCTGCACCCCCCAACTGACATAGCACATGCCTCACCCCCCCCCCCAACTGACATAGCACATGCCTCACCGCCCCAACTGACATAGCACATGCTGCACCCCCCACCCCTTCCCCCCCCGCAGAGGTGCAGTTACCTGGTGAAGCACATCTCTGCTTGTTCCTTGCCCAGTGCCCAGTGTGGAGTGCAGCAATTGGGAGCAGACAGCCGGGGCCCCTACCACTATGTGAGACCAGAGGGGACAGAACTTAATCTCGAGCAGCATCCGGAGTGCAACCGTGAAGTGTAGAGGGCAAAAGTGAAGGACGGAGGTCTCAGCCGGCGTCCGGAGTGTCAGTGCAGCGGATGTGAGTGCCAAGCGGATAGAGCGGAGAGCTAAGGCCCTTCCTGTCATGTGACACCCAGGAGGAGAGGAGGGAAGGCGGCGATTGGATGCGAGGTTACTGCCGCCGTGATGATTGGTTAGGGACACGCTGACAGCGCTGTTGCAGGACCCGGTAACTTTTAAAGTTTGAGTCCCACGCTGCCTGTAGCGCAGCGCGTATTTTGCGATCACTGGTCAGGGCGGAGCGCCCCGTGCGATTGCACGGGTTGCCTGCCCCTAGAAACGGCCCTGACCTCAGTGTCCTTCCCTGGTCTCTCTACAAATAGGTCACATGCCCAGGCACATTCCACTATACTCTGTTTATATAGGTAACTGATAAAGAACTGTCATCACTAATATTGTATTTTAGAGGCAAAAATATTAAAATGAAGGCAAAGGCAAACTTGTAAACAGCATACTTGCCGACATTCAGCTCCCTTCTTCCGGGAGGGAGCTGAATGTCTGCATACAGCGAGGAGCGTGGCCGGGCAATGATAAAGCATTGGGGTCAGGGCCAGGGGCGTGACCGTGCGATCACGTCATCGTGGCCTCGTCCCCTCTTCACAATGTCGAAATGAATGACATTGTGAAGCAGGGGGCGGGGCCACGATGACACGATTCAATGTGAATCGTGTCACCGCCCCCCCCTCCTCCACTGCGGTGGTTCCTATTATTACTGCGGGGCGGCCGGACGGGTCGGGAGGCTTGTCTGCCTTTCTGGGAGGGTGGGGTGGGGGGAGCGGCACCCGATAATCTGGAGGCTCCTGGCCAAATCGGGAGGGTAGGCAAGCCTGGCATAAGGTAGATGCAAATTGTTTGCTATTTCTCAGTTTATTTCTCTGAGAGGTACACTGTATAGACAGCAAGCATACAAAAGATAATGAAAAAATTATGGAATGCTTGCATAAGCTTGAGAGAATATAAGCACCCTGCTTTATTTGGAGCAGTACTAGTTGGAGCTGTTTTTTTGTTGATGATTTATAATTGGTAGTAATGAGTTGTCAGTCATTAACTTTAGCCTATTAGCTGCTCCGTTGAGGCGGGGTTTAACCGTGTTAAATTAGGGCTGTATGAGGAGTCATCTTCCTCTTTGCAGTTTGTAATCCTGGACTGTTAAGTACCCTGAGTCTCTATTGGTTAACAGTTTGCTGTGTATCTTTCAAATCCATATTTTCTTTTGATTTGGCTTTATATTTTACCATACTTTCCTCACAATCTTTCCCCCTGTCATTTCTCATTTATAATGTTCCTCCTTTTCTGCCTCTCCCAGTACCTTTATTTTATCCTGTCGCCGCAGTTCTGTCCCTCTTCTCCCCCTCTGAGCTCTCAATGTGCTACGTCCCTGCCGCAATGCCCCCCGGCCCCCTTCCCCATCACCTTGCTGAAGCAGCTAGACCGTCTTGTCTTCAGTGGCTAGACCGCCTGTCTTCAGTGCGTGCCGGACCCTGCCCCCAGTCAATTGTCGCGGCTGAGGCCAGCCTTCCTTCCCCCTCGCCGATTCCTTCCCCATCTGGCATTAAAGCCTGGCTGGCTAGAAGCATGGCGGGTGTTGCCGCTACTCACTACCTGCCCAGCAACTCTGGCATTCAGTGGGACGGCGAGCCAGATGGACCCGGCCGCTAGCCCCGGCCACAATACAGAGGCCACCATTTTAGAAGCTGAAGATGTTTTAACCTCCTGAGATTCCCCCCTCTCGGTCCTAGGGACCAGAGTTTTGGGGAATGCTTCAGCCCCCAGTGTGCAATCCTCCCCAGGAGCCAGGTTGACAGGCTCATGAGTCCAACACATTCCCCCTGTTATGACTATTCCTGGGCCAGTTTGGCAGCTCGTTAGAGCGCCCTCTAGTGGGGACCCTTGGCCTAGGATGCTTGACCCTTTATTAAACCCCCCTGCTGTGGCGACCATGCATGGGGGGATGCAGACTTGGAGTTTTGGGCCTAGCGCTGCGCCCGCACCTGCTCCCTGTTTCACTCCTTATTTTAACCAGAGTTTGTGCCAACAGCCATTCCCAAACCCATTCCCAGGTTTGAATTATGAATTTTATTTCCTCTCCTTTACGCAGGCGTCAGGGCAGTTTACTCAGCAATATGCTCCTGCCCCTGCAATTTTCACCCTTATGCGCAGCAGGTGGGCCAACCCCCCCTTCCACAGGCCCCGACCCCGCCTTTGCCACCCACTCCAGCGCAGGCATCACCAGCCCAGCCCCTTTTAACCCCCGTGCCACAGAGCCTGTTACCCGGGCTAGTTGATGTTAGTGTACCTGCAGTTTTTGTGCCTAATACAGTGGTTTCAAATTTGCAGGCCCCTTTGGTTCAGCCGTTGGCGTCTGCATCAACTTCCACAACCAATGTTGCGGACGATCAGATGTCGTCATCTCAAAGCGTGGTGGGCGCACATCGAGGGACAAGCTTCTACTTCCAGGGACATGCCTGTGATCCCGTCAACATCTGGATCAGGTGAGAAGAGCTTGACAGCACCTTTAATTGCTTCGCTATCGCATTCTGATGACTCTTCTGATTCATCTAGTTCAGGGGGAAAACCGCGCAAGCTGATTAAGTATTTTGTACAAAAATTGAAGGGTGAAGGCAAAAGTTCTAAAAGAGCAGGTAGTGTAGCAGCCAGTTCAGTTCCGGATGCTTCGGGCATGCGGTCCAGTATTCAAACACGGCAATTTTGAAGGGGGTTAGGTCCAAGATTAAGGAGCGAATAAAAAAAGGTCGGTATGTCGACATGTTCGCAATCACCCATGACGCTAAGAAGGCGTTACATTCCGCAAAGACTCGGGGACCAGCAGCGGAAAAGGCTAGGAGGAGTTATCAGAATTGGCTTTAAGGAATGTATGTGTTTGCAGCATGCTACATTGAGACACGCCCAGCTGAATGTTTGAGGGGTCTATTTATTAAGCAGTGTTAGGAGACAAAGTGAAATGAGATTAGGTACCAGCCAATCAGCTCCTAACAGACTGTGTTTGGAAAATGACAGTTGGGAGCTGATTGGCGGGTATCTTATCTCATTTCACTTTGTCTCCTAACACTGCTTAGTAAATAGACCACTGAATGTTTAAAGTGCTTACATTTAATGCAGGGCATGTATGTTTCTGCTAGGCATAATGTTTGGAGGCAGTACGATGAGTTTTTAGAAAAAAGCAAGATGGACAGAATGTTTTTAATTTTGGGTTTAAGGACATTGAGGTGTGGCTGGAAGTCACGCAGCAGGCTTGGCCAACTGCCGAGTCTGCTGCTGGGCGTAAACAGTCCTTATTGGCCCACCCAGGATTTAATATAGTGGGAAAAGGAAAGTGTTATGCATTTAATAAAGTACAGTGTAACAGAGGGTCAAACTGCCGCTACTGGCACGTCTGTATGCTTTGCAGGGAAAGTCACCCAGCGAAGGACTGCAGCCATCCCGGTGGTCATGCAGCTGGAAAGGGAGAGCAGCATTCTGGTTCTAAGTAAAGTCGTGTCTACAATTAATGTATTAGAGCATTGGTTGAGGCGTTATCCTCTTAGAGAGGAAGCAACCTTTCTATTACAGGGTTTCAAGGAGGGTTTTAGGTTGCCATTGGTTCGTCTGGTTTTAGAGGAATTTAAAATCGGCTAGGGATTAGGTTGTGGCAAAAAAAATAAATGCGTAACTGAAATTGGGCCTTCACCTCCAGTAAAGGATCTTTGCATTTCACCACTAGGTATGGTGCCAAAGAAGGAGTAGGGTAAATCATACTTGCCGACAATCAGTTCCCTCCTTCCGGGAGGGAGCTGATTGTCAGCTAACAGCGGGGGGCGTGTCCGGCCATGATGTCACTTTTGGGGGCGGAGCTGGGGGTGGAGCTGCGTGATCGCGTCATCGTAGCCCCACCCCCTCTTCACAATTCCATTATTTTTGGCATTGTGAAGCAGGGGGCGGGGCCACGATGACGCGATTCAAAGCGAATCACGTCACCGGCCCCCCCGCTGCGGGGGTTCTTAGTTTATTCTTGGGGGTGGTCGGGAGGGTTGCCGGCTGCCGGGAGGCTTGCCTGTCTTTCCGGGGGGCCGGGAGCGGCACCCGAAAATCGGGAGGCTCCCGGCCAAATCGGGAGGGTAGGCAAGCCTGGGGTAAATTCAGGTTGATACACCCGTCTTACCCGGAAGGTGGGTCGGTAAATGCCGCTTTAAATCCTGAGGATTGTAGTGTCACTTACCAGTCATTTGAGGATGCCCTTAGTATCGTCCAGGATTTTAGAAAATGGGCTTTCTTAGCACAGATATCAAGTCTGCTTTCAGGTTGCTTCCATTACATTCCGGGTCATTTAGATACATGGGTTTTAAGGTAGGCAGTTCATATTACATAGACAAGTGTCTACCTATGGGTTGTTCTATTTCTTGTTCCTTTTTTGTGCTTTATCTCCTTTTTACAGTGGTGTATTCAAGCAGGTACTAGCCAGTCAGGTGTCGCTCATTACCTAGACGATTTTCTTTTAACAGGGCCGGCCGATAGTGAGATTTGTAGTGAGCTGCTGCTTTCGGTTCAAGCATTGTTCTCGGTAATGGGAGTTCCCATTGCGCAGAAAAAGACGGAAGGGCCGGTAACTAAATTGTCTTATCTGGGTATTGAAATTGACACTGAGTTGGGGCTGTGTAGACTACCCTGTGAGAAGGTGCAGAAGCTTAGTGAGTTATTGTTAAGTTATGTTTCAGCTACAAAAATCTCTTTGAAACAGCTGCAGTAATTTCTAGGTTTGCTCAATTTCGCTTGTCATGTCATTCCCATGGGTAAGGTTTTTTGTCGCAGGTTGGAAAGAATTTCCGCAGCCGTAAAGAAGGCCCGCCATATGATTCGCCTTTCTGCTGAAATGAGGGAGGATTTTAAGTTTTGTTTGAGATTTTTGCAGGAATTTCCTATTCAACAGCTTGAACAGTTGGCAGGTTTTATTGACGAAGACAGATGTGGGTAAGGATCTACAGGACAGTATGTTGGAGTTTATAAGGCGAGGTTATGAGAGTGGGTTTTCAATATGTCAAGTGCCTTAGCCGGCATTTCTTATTTTTCTTGTTTAAATGGTTTAGTTGATGAGACCCTAAGGTTGGGTCTCGGCAACCACAAGCCCCAGGGAGCTTCCTGCTCTGATCGAGCAGGAAGCTCCCCACTGACATCACTGCTGATGTCAGTGCGGCCGCCCACAAAACGGCAGGCTTTCCCTAAGGAACGCCTCCGTTTGTGAAACCACCCCCCCACCACACCTACAAAACGGGTCGAGCTGTCGATCAACATCGACAGCCACCCCTTTTGTAGTGAGCTCTGGAGCGAGTGAATTTCTCTCTCGTTCCGGGGGTTGCACACGCGCAGTGCGGCTGCTGCGCCTGCGCAGGACCTAAACATCGACCAGGTTGTGAGCGCTCAGCGCTTGCGACCGGGTATGAATGAGGTCCAAAGTCCATTGGTCTGGTGCAACTGACCTCGGCCAGTGTTATTATAAAGCAAAAACAAAATAACAAAATAAACACCTTGTAGTCCAGCGCTAACTAAATACAGAATGGTCCTAGCTCACTAATACAAATACAATAAGTTTTTACCAGGCATAGTTCACTTGGTTTCACCAGCGTGTTTTCTCTCATAGGGCTCTATTTATTAACATTATTTGTACTAAAATAAAGTGAAAAAGGGTGTTTTCACACCCTTTTCACATTATTTTAGTATTACCTATAGTTATTGCAGGGCAATTGGAGTAGAATTCGTAAAATTCTACTCCAACTCCTAAGTATTACTTATTTTTAGTAGGGGTGTGCACCGGCCACTTTTTGTGTTTTGTGTTTTGGTTTTGGATCTGGATCTTTCTTCGTGTTTTGGATCTGGATTGGTTTTGCCAAAACCACCCTTCCGTGTTTTGGGTTCTGGGTTTTGTGTTTTGGATCTGTATTTTTTTTTTAAAAAGCATAAAAACAGCTAAAATCACAGAATTTGTAGGTTTTTCTGCTCCTATGCTATTATTAACCTCAATAACCTTAATTTCCACTCATTTCCAGTCTATTCTGAACACCTCACACCTCACAATAGTGTTTTTATGTCCAAAACGTTGCACCGTTGTAGCTGGATGACTATGCTAAGCGACACGAGTGGGCGGCACAAACACGTGACCCATCTAGGCGTGAAACTGCAGTGGCAGACAGGATGGCAGTTTGAAAAACTAGGCCCCAAACTGTACATAATGCAAAGAAAAAAAAGAGGTGCAAGATGGAATTGTCCTTGGGCCCTCCCACCCACCCTTATGTTGTATAAACAGGACATGCACACTTTAACAAACCAATCATTTCAGCGCCAGGGTCTGCCACACAACTGTGGCTGAAATGATTGGTTCGTTTGGGCCCCCACAAAACAAGCTGGCAATTAATGTGTCCCTGCACAAACTGGCTCTATGGAGGCAAGATGTCATCCTCATCCTCCTCATCCACCGATTCCTCACCCTCTTCAGTGTGTACATCCTCATCCTCACAAAGTATTAACTCGTCCCCACTTGAATCCACCACCACAGGTCCCTCTGTACCTTCTGGAGGCTGGTCTCCCTTGAAGAGCTGATAATTCATTTTGATGAACATCATCTTCTCCACATTCTGTGGAAGCAACCTCCTACGCCTTTCGCTGACAAGGTTCCCGGCTGCACTAAACACTCTTTCGGAGTACACACTGGAGGGGGGGCAACTCAGGTAAAATAGAGCCAGTTTGTACAGGGGCCTCCAAATTGCCTCTTTTTCCTGCCAGTACAGGTATGGACTGTCTGCCATGCCTACTTGGATGCTGTCACCGATGTAATCCTCCACCATTCTGTCAATGGTGACAGTATCATATGCAGTGACAGTAGACATGTCAGAAATTGTTGCCAGGTCCTTCAGTCCGGACCAGATGTCCAAACTTGGTCCTGCCTGCCCTGCATCACCGCCAGCGGGTTGCTTAGGATACCTAAGTTTTTTCCTGGCAGCCCCAGTTGCAGGAGAAAATGAAGAAGGAGCCGTTGACGTGTCACGTTCCGCTTCAGCTGACAGTGTGTTCACCAGCAGGTCTTTGCACCTCTGCAGGCTTGTGTCGGCCGGAAAGAGAGACACCACATAGGCTTTAAACCTAGGATCGAGCACGGTGGCCAAAACGTAGTGGTCTGATTTCAACAGATTGACCACCCTGGAATCCTGGCAAAGCGAATGAAGGGCTTCATCCACAAGTCCCACATGCCGAGCGGAATCGCTCCGTCTTAGCTCCTCCTTCACTTTCTCCAGCTGCTTCTGCAAAAGCCTGATGAGGGGAATGACCTGACTCAAGCTGGCAGTGTCTGAACTGACTTCACGTGTGGCAAGTTCGAAGGGCTGGAGAACCTTGCACAACACGGAAATCATTCTCCACTGCGCTTGAGTCAGGTGCATACCCCCTCCTTTGCCTATGTCATAGGTGGATGTATAGGCTTGTATGGCCTTTTGCTGCTCCTCCATCCTCTGAAGCATATAGAGGGTTGAGTTCCACTGCGTCACAACCTCTTGCTTCAGGTGATGGCGGGGCAGGTTCAAGAGTGTTTGCTGCAGTCTTCGGCACGCAGTCGCTGAATGGCGAAAGTGGCCAGAAATTTTTCGGGCCACCCAAAGCGTCTCCTGCACGCCCCTGTCGCTTTTCAGAAAATTCTGCACCACCAAGTTTATTGTGTGAGCAAAACATGGGACGTGCTGGAATTTGCCCAGATGTAATGCCCGCACAATATTGGTGGCGTTGTCAGATATCACAAATCCCCAGGAGAGTCTAAGTGGGGTAAGCCACTGGGCGATGATTTCCCTCAGTTTCTCTAAGAGGTTGTCGGCGGTGTGCCTCTTACTGAAACCGGTGATACACAGCGTAGCCTGCCTTGTAACGAGCTGGCATTTCTGAGATGCTGCTACTGGTGACGCTGCTGCTGTTGCTGCGTAAGGTGATACATCTTCCCAGTGGGCTGTCACAGTCATATAGTCCTTAGTCTGCCCTGTTCCACTTGTCCACATGTCCGTGGTTAAGTGGACATTGTGTACAACGGCATTTTTCAGGACACTGAGGACACTTTTTCTGACGTTTCTGTACAGTCTCGGTATCGCCTGCCTAGTGAAGTGGAATCTAGACGGGATTTGGAACCGGGGACACACTACCTCCATCAATTGTCTAAATCCCACTGCACTAATGGCGGATACCGGACGCACGTCTAACACCAACATAGCAGTCAAGGCCTCAGTTATACGTTTTGCTTCAGGATGACTGCTGTCGTACTTCATCCTCCTCGCTAAGGACTGTTGGAGGGTCAATTGTTTAGTAAAAGTAGTGGTGTTCCTACTTCCTCTCTGGGATGATGAACGACTCCCAGCAGCAGCAACAGCAGCAGCGGCAGCAGTAGGCGTAGCAATGCAGGATCCTCCAGAGGAATCCCGGATAGGAGAGTCAGTCATGCCAGTGACATGGCCTGCAGGACTACTTCCGATCCTGACTAAGGAGGAAATTGACGAGGAGGGAGTTGACGGTGTGGTTTGCAGGCGCTTGGATACAACAGGACAACGGGATTTAGGTGTCCCTGGACTGCTTACGGTCTTAGCCAAAGTTTCTGAACTTGACAGTAACTTTTTATGAACGCGCTGCAGGTGCCGTATAAGGGAGGATGTTCCTAGGTGGTTGACGTCCCTACCCCTACTTATTTCACCTTTACATATGGTACATATGGCAAGACAGTTGTTGTCCGGATTTGGATAGAAATATTGCCAGACCAAAGAGGTGGAATGTTTGGTCTTCTGCCCAGGCATGACCGTGATGGGCTTTTTCATCCCACGGACAACAACTGTCTCCCCCGGAGCCTGATTTAAACAAACCACATCACCATCAGAATCCTCCTCGCCAACTTCCTCCTCAGCGCCAGCTACACCAGTATCCTCATCCTGTTGTACTTCAACAGTGACATCTTCAATTTGCATATCAGCAAGTGGACTGTGGGTGCTCCTTTCAGCACTTGCAGGGGGCGTGCAAATGGTGGAAAGAGCCACCTCTTCCCGTCCAGTGCTGGGAAGGTCAGGCATCGCAACCACCACCACACTTGGACTCTCCTTGGGGATTTGTGATATCTTCTTAGAAAGCACAGTTCTTCGCTGTGCTTTTGCCAGCTTAACTCTTTTGATTTTTTTAGTGGGAGGAGGGCTTCCATCGTCATGTGAAGCTGAACCACTAGTCATGAACATACTAGGGATCGACCTTAGCCGTTCCTTGCCACTCCGTGTCATAAATGGCATATTGGCAAGTTTACGTTTCTCTTCAGCTGATTTAAATGTCTTTTTCAAGGTCATTTTCCTGAACTTTGCCATTTGGGATTGTATGTGCCCTCTACTATGACATTGGGCATCGGCCTTGGCAGACGACGTTGATGGCATGTTATCGTCTATGTCATGACTAGTGGCAGCAGCTTCAGCACTAGGAGGAAGTGGTTCTTGATCTTTCTCTATTTTATTTTTATCGGAGAAAGTTTGGTCCTCCATTTATGTTATATCGATTTGATATATACGTGCGGCTAAACACAGAAAATAATTTTTTTTTTGGTTTGGACTGGAGTGTACTTTGTGGGTTACAGCACCCTTTAACGGTCAAGCCAGCCGGCCCTTTACTTATGACACAGGCGCACGCTTGGCACTACTTTGTTGATGCACGTGCGGCTACTGCGCACACAATTCACAAACACAGAAAATAATTTTTTTTTGGTTTGGACTGGAGTTTACTTTCGGGGGTTACAGCACCCTTAACGGTCAAGCCAGCCGGCCCTTTACTTATGACACAGGTGCACGCTTGGCACTACTTTGTTGATGCACGTGCGGCTACTGCGCACACAATTCACAAACACAGAAAATAATTTTTTTTTGGTTTGGACTGGAGTGTACTTTCGGGGGTTACAGCACCCTTTAACGGTCAAGCCAGCCGGCCCTTTACTTATGACACAGGCGCACGCTTGGCACTACTTTGTTGATGCACGTGCGGCTACTGCGCACACAATTCACAAACACAGAAAATAATTTTTTTTTGGTTTGGACTGGAGTGTACTTTCGGGGGTTACAGCACCCTTTAACGGTCAAGCCAGCCGGCCCTTTACTTATGACACAGGCGCACGCTTGGCACTACTTTGTTGATGCACGTGCGGCTACTGCGCACACAATTCACAAACACAGAAAATAATTTTTTTTTGGTTTGGACTGGAGTGTACTTTCGGGGGTTACAGCACCCTTTAACGGTCAAGCCAGCCGGCCCTTTACTTATGACACAGGCGCACGCTTGGCACTACTTTGTTGATGCACGTGCAGCTACTGCGCACACAATTCACAAACACAGAAAATAATTTTTTTTTTGGTTTGGACTGGAGTGTACTTTGGGGGTTACAGCACCCTTTAACGGTCAAGCCAGCCGGCCCTTTACTTATGACACAGGCGCACGCTTGGCACTACTTTGTTGATGCACGTGCGGCTACTGCGCACACAATTCACAAACACAGAAAATAATTTTTTTTTTGGTTTGGACTGGAGTGTACTTTGGGGGTTACAGCACCCTTTAACGGTCAAGCCAGCCGGCCCTTTACTTATGACACAGGCGCACGCTTGGCACTACTTTGTTGATGCACGTGCGGCTACTGCGCACACAATTCACAAACACAGAAAATAATTTTTTTTTTGGTTTGGACTGGAGTGTACTTTCGGGGGTTACAGCACCCTTAACGGTCAAGCCAGCCGGCCCTTTACTTATGACACAGGTGCACGCTTGGCACTACTTTGTTGATGCACGTGCGGCTACTGCGCACACAATTCACAAACACAGAAAATAATTTTTTTTTTGGTTTGGACTGGAGTGTACTTTCTGGGGTTACAGCACCCTTAACGGTCAAGCCAGCCGGCCCTTTACTTATGACACAGGCGCACGCTTGGCACTACTTTGTTGATGCACGTGCGGCTACTGCGCACACAATTCACAAACACAGAAAATAATTTTTTTTTTGGTTTGGACTGGAGTGTACTTTCGGGGGTTACAGCACCCTTAACGGTCAAGCCAGCCGGCCCTTTACTTATGACACAGGCGCACACTTGGCACTACTTTGTTGATGCACGTGCGGCTACTGCGCACACAATTCACAAACACAGAAAATAATTTTTTTTTGGTTTGGACTGGAGTGTACTTTCGGGGGTTACAGCACCCTTTAACGGTCAAGCCAGCCGGCCCTTTACTTATGACACAGGCGCACGCTTGGCACTACTTTGTTGATGCACGTGCGGCTACTGCGCACACAATTCACAAACACAGAAAATATATTATTTTTTTAGCACTTGGGGGGAGCACCCCTGATGGACAGAGCACCCCCTGGACAACACTACAGCACTCCTTTAGGACTGGGACACTGCACAGGACTTTGGAGTGGACACAGCCCCTATGGAGAACTGACTGCACAACACAGTCCAGCCAGCCCCTATGGACTTTGAAGTAGTGGACACAGCCCCTATTAACAACAGCAGCACAGCACAACACAGCCAGCCCCTATGGACTTTGAAGTAGTGGACAACAGCAGCACTACACTACACTACACTACACTACACTACACAGCCCTAACTCCCACCCTCCCTCTTCACTGTCCACAGCCGAGTGAGAAAATAGCGCCGACGTGGGTACCTTATATAGGATCCAAAACCCGCGAGACTCGGAAGGCGGGATGATGACGTTTTGCCTCGATTTCAGATCCGAGTCAGGCGGGAAAAGTCGAGCCTGACTCGGATCGGACTCGGATCGGGGGGGCTCGGGGGGGTTCGGATTTCAGAAATCCGAACCCGCTCACCCCTAATTTTTAGTAAGCAGTAATGGGAAATGTGATCCGACCAAAGTTACTAAAAATAAATTGTACAAAAAATACCGGGGAAAGCCCTGTGATAATAACGCTACCTGACTCCAGGGACCGGTGGTCGGGGCTCCGGTGATGACTCCCCTCCAGTCAGCTGGTCTCCAATGCTGCTCTGCGGCCCGGTCATCAGGTGAGGTGGTGGGGCTTAGTGTCGGGGGCGAGGCTTAGCGCCGGGTGGGGTAGCAGCGGTGGTCGGTCGGTGCATGCGCGGGGCACTAGTCACGGTATTTTTTTGCAAAAATATCGTGACTAGAGTGCGGAGGGGATTCGCAGGGACAGAGCTTTCTCGCAAGCTCTGTCCCTGCAAGGGATTTGTAGAAAATCCCTGTGATATTGCAATGCGAATTCAGTCGATAATATCACACTACAATCTACATTACAAATGCGGATTGTAGTAAATAGAGCCTATAGAGGCACCATAGACTAATTTCCCCAGGTAGTGTGTCTCCCAAATGATCAGCTTGACAGCCTTAAAACACACATACACAGCTGCAAGCCCTAACTGGCAAAAAGCCCCCAAACCCGTGCTGGGCCTAATGAATGGAGCCCGTCCTCTCTCTCCATTCACAAACCCCAGGAACCCATTTCCAGCTTTGTCAAAAAGCCCACAAAGCTGTTAATAACACAGACATTTTGGGGGTTTTTAGAACACATACAGTAGGTTAGGAATCTAGGAGAAATATAGCGACCTTCCAGCACTATACCAGTGACCGTGTCACATTATATATATTAGGGGTGAGCGGGTTCGGATTTCTGAAACCCAAACCCCCCCGATCCGAGGCCGATCCGAGTCAGGCTCGTCTTTTCCCGCCTGACTCGGATCTGAAATCGAGGCAAAACGTCATCATCCCGCCTTCCGAGTCTCACGGGTTTTGGATCCTATATAAGGTACCCGCGTCAGCGCCATTTTCTCACTCGGCTGTGGACAGTGAAGAGGGAGGGTGGGAGTTAGGGCTGGCTGGGCTGTGTAGTGTAGTGTAGTGCAGAGAAGTGTTGTGCTGTGCTGTGCTGCGCTGTGCTGCTGTTGTCCACTACTTCAAAGTCCATAGGGGCTGGCTGTGTTGTGCTGTGCTGCTGTTGTTAATAGGGGCTGTGTCCACTACTTCAAAGTCCATAGGGGCTGGCTGGACTGTGTTGTGCAGTCAGTTCTCCATAGGGGCTGTGTCCACTCCAAAGTCCTGTGCAGTGTCCCAGTCCTAAAGGGGTGCTGTAGTGTTGTCCAGGGGGTGCTCTGTCCATCAGGGGTGCTCCCCCCAAGTGCTAAAAAAATAATATTTTTTGTGTGTTTGTGAATTGTGTGCGTAGTAGCCGCACGTGCATCAACAAAGTAGTGCCAAGCGTGCGCCTGTGTCATAAGTAAAGGGCCGGCTGGCTTGACCGTTGAAGGGTGCTGTAACCCCCAAAGTACACTCCAAACCAAAAAAATATATATTTTCTGTGTTTGTGAATTGTGTGCGCAGTAGCCGCACGTGCATCAACAAAGTAGTGCCAAGCGTGCGCCTGTGTCATAAGTAAAGGGCCGGCTGGCTTGACCGTTAAAGGGTGCTGTAACCCCCAAAGTACACTCCAGTCCAAACCAAAAAAAAAATTATTTTCTGTGTTTGTGAATTGTGTGCGCTGTGGCTGCACGTGCATCAACAAAGGAGCAGTGCCAAGCATGCGCCTGTGTCCCATAAGTAAAGAGCCGGCTGGCTCATTTCTTAAAGGGTGGTGTAACCCACAAAGTGCACTACTCTCCAGCAAAAATAAAAAAATATTTTCTGTGTTTGTGTACGCTTTAGCCGCACGTATATATCAATTTAACATAAATGGAGGACCAAACTTTCTCCGATAAAAATAAAATAGGGAAAGATCAAGAACCACTTCCTCCTAGTGCTGTTGCTGCTGCTGGGAGTTGTTCATCATCCCAGAGAGGAAGTAGGAACATCACTACTTTTACTAAACAATTGACCCTCCAACAGTCCCTAGCGAGGAGGATGAAGTACGACAGCAGTCATCCTGAAGCAAAACGTATAACTGAGGCCTTGACTGCTATGTTGGTGTTAGACGTGCGTCCGGTATCCGCCATTAGTGCAGTGGGATTTAGACAATTGATGGAGGTAGTGTGTCCCCGGTTCCAAATCCCGTCTAGATTCCACCTGCATCCTCAAAGCAGCAGCGACAAACGTGCGTCTGTCTGTTAAAGGATGGTGTAACACTCAAAGTGCGCTCCACAAACAATAAAAATATTCTTCTTCTTTTTTCTGTCTTTGTGAATTGTGTGGGCTGTAGCCGCACTTGCATCCTCAAAGCAGCAGCGACAAGCGTGCGTCTGTCTGTTAAAGGGTGGTGACACCCTCAAAGTGTGCTACACAAACAATAAAAATATTCTTCTTTTTTTTTCTGTCTTTGTGAATTGTGTGGGCTGTAGCTGCATTTGCATCCTCAAAGCAGCAGCGACAAGCGTGCGTCTGTCTGATAAAGGGTGGTGACACCCTCAAAGTGCGCTCCACAAACAATAAAAATATTCTTCTTTTTTTTTCTGTCTTTGTGAATTGTGTGGGCTGTAGCCACACTTGCATCCTCAAAGCAGCAGCGACAAGCGTGCGTCTGTCTGTTAAAGGATTACATCGGTGACAGCATCCAAGTAGGCATGTCAGACAGTCCGTACCTGTACTGGCAGGAAAAAGAAGCAATTTGGAGGTCCCTGTACAAACTGGCTCTATTTTACCTGAGTTGCCCCCCTCCAGTGTGTACTCCGAAAGAGTGTTTAGTGCAGCCGGGAACCTTGTCAGCGAAAGGCGTAGGAGGTTGCTTCCACAAAATGTGGAGAAGATGATGTTCATAAAATGTATTATCAACTCTTTCAGGGAGACCAGCCTCCAGAACGTACAGAGGGACCTGTGGTTGTGGATTCCAGCGGGGACGAATTAACACTCTGTGAGGATGAGGATGTACACAACACTGAAGAGGGTGAGGAATCGGTGGATGAGGAGGATGAGGATGACATCTTGCCTCCGTAGAGCCAGTTTGTGCAGGGACAGATTAATTGCCAGCTTGTTTTGTGGGGGCCCAAACGAACCAATCATTTCAGCCACAGTCGTGTGGCAGACCCTGGCGCTGAAATGTTTGGTTTGTTAAAGTGTGCATGTCCTGTTTATACAACATAAGGGTGGGTGGGAGGGCCCAAGGACAGTTCCATCTTGCACCTCTTTTTTTTCTTTGCATTATGTATAGTTTGGGGCCTAGTTTTTCAAACTGCCATCCTGTCTGCCACTGCAGTGCCACTCCTAGATGGACCACGTGTTTGTGCCGCCCACTCGTGTCTCTTAGCATAGTCATCCAGCTACCTCGGTGCAACCTTTTGGACATAAAAACACTATTGTGAGGTGTGAGGTGTTCAGAATAGACTGGAAATGAGTGGAAATTAAGGTTATTGAGGTTAATAATAGCATAGGAGCAGAAAAACCCACAAATTCTGTGATTTTAGCTGTTTTTATGCTTTTTTTCAAAAAAATACAGATCCAAAACACAAAACCCAGAACCCAAAACACGGAAGGGTGGTTTTGGCAAAACCAATACAGATCCAAAACACGAAGAAAGATGCAGATCCAAAACCAAAACACGAAAAGTGGCCGGTGCACACCCCTAATATATATATATATATATTATTATATTATATATTTATATTTTAATGCAAATGTACCCTTGTTTCTCTTGCCAAGAGATGGGCTTTCCTGGTAGATTTACGATGTCAACCCTGATTTGGGTCCCTGCAGTCAATGCGCATGAACAGGCAGAAGAATTTACAAAACAGTAGCCCATAGGCCACTATAGGCTAACGTCATATGTAGGCTTCGCATTCTGGAGTTTGGTAGCTCAGACTGCATAGCAGCCCGTATAGACACCAATGAGCGCTGCATTTGTGGTCGGAAATGGGGAGGCACCTCTGCTGATCTCGGATATATCTGCTGCAATTCCCCATGGTACATCTGGGGGATCCTCAAGGGTGTATCTACCTGTTAGCCAGGATGGCACTTGCTGAGAGAGGGATGCCTCCCGGCGGTGCCACCCGTGGCCAAGGGGTATAATCACATAGTAGTCTAGACAGAACTACTTTCTGACTTCGGATCTCCTATCACCATGTGGGGCATCATGAGAGCTGTAGCCTGACCCGGGCGCTCAGCTTGGTGCCAGAAGCTAAATCCTGGTGATTACATTTCCCAGAGGTTCTCAGGTGCCATAACTCACTGCTGTCTGATCCTGATGCCCAGCTCGCAGGAGGCTCGCTGAGGGGGTCTCTGGCTCTGCTCATCGTATGGGGGAGGCTGTAGGAGGAGGAGGAGGACATAGCTGGGGCTGCTGAGAAGGAAGAGAACAAAGGCGGCTCCCAGGTACGAGCCCAGGGTATGATGTCATGGGATGTCAACAGGGATTGGAGGGTTGGTGTCTTTGGCTATCTCATTGCCAGGCTGTATTGATCCTCATGTGTGTATTATACCCCCTCCTCACTGACTGCTGATTCCTCCCGGGGGGGCTTTTTTCATCCCCATATATGTACTATACCCTGCATCTCCCCTCTCCTCATGGAACTGCTGCTCCCTCCTAGGGGGCTTTGTTCCTCCCCATGTATATATTATACCCCTCCTCTTCACTGACTGCTGTTCCCTCCAGGGGGGATTTATTCCCCTCTCTGTGTGGCATAATGTGTATAAGGGGTACTATTGTGTGGCGTAATGTGAATTAGGGGTTCTAGTGTGTGGCATAATGTGATAAGGGGTACTACTGTATCGTGTAAATTGTAAAAGAAGTACTTTGTGAATAAAGGACCTGATTCAGACCCGTTCGCTAGATGCCGCCGCTCGCTCCCAGCGTATGCAAGGCAGACGATCGCACGGCAAGCCATAAACACGCCCACTATGTCTTGGCGAGCGATCACTTTGTGTTTACAAATGCCCTCCAGCCTGAACATCATCTCCAGGAAGTATGTACAACCATCGGTACATTGGGTTCCATTGGATCTGACTGCAGCGATTGCGGTTTACTGTACCCTACCGCAAGCACTGCGATCACTTCAGTGTATAATTCAACCAGGTGACGTGTACTATGACACTGCCTGTTAATTAATTATGAAATGGCGTTGAAACACTCAAAGACACGCCGGTGTTCGCAACTCCACTCCCACGTTACTACTGCCCTGCCCCTGTTACCACCCACAAATGGCCTCTGGTGTCACTCATTCCACTGGGCTGCCTTTGCTGGGCGAACCAGCACTTCCCAATCGCTCAAACTATTTCGTGCATGCACACTGCAATGCATACGCATGAGCAAATGCATTACATCGGCCACGTACAAGCAAGCGGCCGCTTGCGAGAGGGTCTGAATCAGGCCCAAAGGACACTATTGTGTGGTTAATTGTGAAGAGACACTACTGTGTGGTGCAATATGAAAAAGGGGCACTACTGTGTGGTGTAATTTGAATTGGGGGTATTATCGTGTGGCCACATCCCTTCGCATTGAGACCACAGCCCTTTTTCAGAGCTCGCTGTTCCTATTTACAATATGGGGGGGTGCCAGTCCCTTACTTTGCCAGGGGCACTCAGACCCCTAGATACATCCCTGGAGTTCCTTTAAAAGTGCTGTGTTCAGGGGATATCCCACAAATATTGAATGATACATAAGTCCCAAAGAGAGATAGCAACCAGAAAGAGATCAGCACAAAGAAAGATACAAGCAGCCAGTAGTATGGAACTAAGTAGACATTAAGATACAAGAGAACGAATGTGTGAAAGAAAGATATAAGATACAAATGAGAGACAGACAAGCTGCGTGTGAGGGACAGAGGGCCTGATTCAGACCCGCTCGCCAACGCTGAGCGCTCGCAAGCGGGTCGATGGTGCCCTAGTGCGCATGCGCACGACAGAGGGAGCTCCATCGTGCGCATGCGCGAGACTCGCATAGCGATGGCCAGCCATCGCTATGGGTCTTGCACCAAAGGGGGCGTGCTGTCGATGGTGAATGACAGCACGCCCCCTTTGGTGGGCATGCCGGGGGCGTTGCTGCCCAGACGGATGCGTTCCCATGGGAACGCCTACCGTCTGGGTCCGGCCCCACTCAGTGGGAGTGCTTTTGGCTCTGATAGACCCAAAAGCTCTCCTGGGCTTGCGGCAGCGAGACCCTACCGCAGGGTCTCGTCGCAAGCCCGATGGTCGCGATGGTCTTGACCATCACGACCATCTTTTTGGCCACTCGCATAACCTGTGGGTGGTCACCCACAGCTATGCGAGCGGCCAGGAGGCAGCTCCAATTTTAGGTAGAAGGGCCCTGATTCAGAGCGAGCGCTCTTGTCAGAGCGTCCGGTTCTGAATCAGGCCCAGAGCCCAGAGAGACAATCTGCAGTAAAAACATTGCTGAGACTTGTGGGGCCAAGTTTATTATGTGTATATATATATTCTGGAGGCCAATCAAATTCTTTTAGGAGTGACCCGGGTCATCATTTTGTAAGGAGACTGTAAACTGCAGTAATTTACCAATTCCAAAAAGTTTAGCATTTCAGAGCTTGGATCTATAGCTAGCAACATATCTAGATGGCATCAGCGATTGTAGGCTATTGGCAATTTATGCCAGAGAGGGCTATTTGATCTCTCCCTAGCAGCCTATATTGTGCACATGTACACGCAGTAGGTAAGCTCGATCCAAATCCAGCAATAAAGTGATAGTAAAGACTATCACTTCACTGTTCATTTTGTTGGTGTAAACCTAGACCTTGTCACGGAAAGGGATAGAAAGGGAGAGAGGCGCGGGCCTCAGAGGTGTGGCGTGGTGGGCGAAGCCTATTGGCAGGTGCTAATACAAGCAGTCTGGCTCTGCTGTGTCTTATTAGCCATATTGCCAGGAACATAGCACAGGAGGGAGGAGGTCCAGCAGCTTCCGAGGACTTAGGGCGCAGCATGGCACTGCCACAGGATGACATACTGCTTGAAAGAGGGGAGAAGTCATCACCATGATGTGAAGCTGAAGAGGGGAAACACCCTATAAGTCAAGAAGCCCCATGGATAAGCTCCTGCAATTTAAGGGGCCCTCTATAACCAAACCCCTCAGTGTGACAGGAGGGGAGAAGGAGCTGTGTAGTGAGGCTGGCAGTGTAGTGACGGCAGAGGGAGAGGATCTGCAGTTGCCGTGTTTCCGTTCAGTATGTCGACAGCAGAAGGTCAACATTGATTATGTTGACATGGTTAAAATGCCTACATAAGTAATGCTGACTTTAAGAATGACGACAACTGATTCAGAGTTGTACGCAATGCCGATGTTTTCACAAAAGGAGCGATTTTTTGTCATTGTGCATGGTCACACTGTGCATGCGTCAAGCTACGTAGTTGCACGCTGCGAGTCTTTATCCACAGAGTGATTTACAGTCAGGGAGCGTTTGGAAGAGGCAACAGGGAGTGTCGGATAAAAATGCAGGCATTTCTCAGGGTGTCTCACATCCTGCATCTGTGATCCTGTATGCAGGAAACAGGGCACTGGCACTCAGTTACGGCAGCCATTCTGAGTGACCATAGACTCACTGAAGGAGTTGATGTTGCCTGAGCTGTGTCTGATACTGCATATGTGTACGCAGCTGCTGTCAGCTGTGATGGCTCAGTTGGGCGTCTCAGTACAAGTCCTGGCCGTTGTTGCATTAGCATATATTCGCACATCCACAGCTGCCAGTGCATTAGTGTACCACTCAGGCCCATTGTCATAATGTCAATATTTCCATTAGGGTGACCATTATGGTTTGGGTTAGCATTAGGGTTACCATTAGGGTTACTGTTAGGGTTAGCATTAGGGTGACATTAGGGTTTGGGTTAGCATTACGGTGACCATTAGGATGACCATTAGGGTTTGGGTTAGAATTAGGGTGAACATTCGGGTTACTGTTAGGGTTAGCATTAGGGTGACATTAGGGTTACTGTTAGGGTTAGCATTAGGGTGACATTAGGGTTTGGGTTAGCATTACGGTGACCATTAGGATGACCATTAGGGTTTGGGTTAGAATTAGGGTGACCATTCGGGTTACTGTTAGGGTTAGCATTAGGGTGACATTAGGGTTTGGGTTAGCATTAGGGTGACCATTAGGATGACCATTAGGGTTTGGGTTAGCATTAGGGTGACCATTAGGGTTACTGTTAGGGTTAGCATTAGGGTGACATTAGGGTTTGGGTTAGCATTAGGGTGACCATTAGGATTTGGGTTAGCATTAGGGTGACCATTAGGGTTAGCATTAGGGTGACATTAGGGTTAGGGTTGCTGTTAGGGTTAGTAATAGGGTTGCTCTAATTAAATTTATGTTTGTTCTCTCTGCTGTGCTGCACAGAATATGTTGGCAAATTACAAATAAATGATAATATAGTATAACATGTCTAATATGCTTATGGTATTTATACTTGTGAATTATCCCTAAAGATTGTAAGCTTGCGAGCAAGGCCTTCTTACCTCTTTGTCTGTATATTATTACTTAGTATCATTTTATTATTGTTTAATTCCTAATTGTAAAGTGCAACGTAATATGCTGGTGCTATATAAATGAATGTTATTAAATTATATCTGTACAAATGATACTTAATGATGCTATCACTTTATATGTCTACCTAATTATGTAATTGGGGCTATGACCCTCACAGGGTGTGCTACCATCCACATCCTCTCCTGGAGGTGCAAAACGTGTTTTATTAGTATTAAAAGCAAAATATGTCTTTTTAAACTTAATGGTAGTCTACCTCCACGTGACCAAGTATTTGATGCATAATTTCCTCTTCCATGCATAATACTAATGATACTATATTGTCTCAATAATGGCTACAGCCTTAAATACATTTACAGCAATAGGGAGGTACTTCCTAAGTGACCAATGAATGATGCAACCACTGTATACCTCCACCCACATGTTTTGTGGTGGTTGGGGGGGGCATTTGTACTCCTTATTTAAAAGAGACAATAACATGAATAGTTAAAGAGGCAATACCAATGGGGTACAGTAACAGTGTGCAGTAAGTATCAAAGCAAAATGCAAACAAGGAACAATGAGTCATGAGACCAATTTATATGGGTAATAGACTAAGGCCCTCATTCAGAGCCGCTCGTAAGCGGCCGTACGCTCGTAGCGGTCCGATGTTGTCAAACCACGCATGCGCCGCTGTAACAGTGCGCATGTGCGTACGGCTGTTTGCGATCATTTTTCCAGTCGTTCTTCAAATAGCGAACAGGAAGTGACATATAAAATGTGATTGACAGAACTGTCCGTTTTGGGGCGGTGACGGGGGTGGAGATGGGAAAACGCAGGCGTGGCGAGGCGTTTTTTGGGCGTACATACATTATCTGATGCGAACGGCCAATGTGAACGGAACAAGTGTTACGTCACTGTCTGATCAACTTTCCAGTCAAACTGCTCGCTCAGCTTGTGGTCTGGTATTCTCTACCACAATGACGATGGTCTCTTCGTTCCTCCCGTGGCTCATCGATGGTTTCCCGATTTATCAATTCAGGGCTCAAAAACAATCAGTTTTGAATTGCAAAAATGCTTGTAAGGTGTTAAGAAAATAGCCTATTTTTAGTAGCAAAAAACCGTACGCAGGTGAACTACTCAGCTGATAATTTCTGGGTTAGACAATCAATTAGCTTAAAAATGTATTTTAAATTTGCATGTTTTTCCAAAATTAGTTTATTACTTTTTTTCGGCCAACGATATTGTAGTCCTGTTTGTGATTTTTCTGCTTTTTTTAGGGGCCAAGAAAACAATCGTCCTTTTGTTTTTTGCTAAGTGTTAATTTAAACTCTTAAATGGTTTTTAACCCTTTGTTTTTGTTTCAAAAAAAAGTTGACATTTCCGTTGTATTGTTTGTAATTTTGTGTGTGGGATTACCTTTTAACCAGTTTTTGAATAAATTAACAATACAATTGTTCATATTTTCAACATTTTTTAATTTTTTAACACAATTTTTTTGGGGGGGGTTTCAAAAATAAAATATGGATAACTTCAAATAAAAATGTTTTTAGAAATGCGTAAACAAAAAAAGGGGCTTTTTTAAACCACTATCAAACAAACAAAATTGAAAAACAATTCACAAGAAAGGAGAGGGAGGTTTTGGCCATTAAGGAATATGGGGCAAACACAGATAAGGAATGTGGGAAAATTAGCCAGTGCTGTCATCGCCTTTTGGCCCGTTTGGCCGGGGTAGGGAGGGAGCCTGAACGGGTCCGGGAGGTCCTTCGGCTGGCCTGGCCAGAGGCAGATGTTGGGGCCTCTGGACTAGGCATAGGGCTAGGCACATTTGGAGGGATGGCTGTTGTTGTACCAGAGGTGGAGGGTCCTGATGTTCCGGCAGGAAGGGAGGCCGGCTCCAACATCTGCTGGCGAACGAGCTGCTCCAGGGCATTTGCAATACGGACGTTGGCCCCAGTATTTTCCGTTAGGGCCTGAGCAATGGTCACGTTGGCCGCAGCACTTTGCTCCAGGGCCTCCGCCACCCGTAGCAGAGTGGCGTTCAGCCTCACCAGAATCTCAGTGTGCTGATCCGTTTTAAGATTGAGCTTAGTGAGGAGGGCCACTGCCTGCGAGGGGGATTGCCCTGGACTGTCTTCCACAGGGTCCCCAGCCGGATCTACTGGTTCCTCCCCTGCAGAGCCAGCAGAAGTTCTGGAGCAGACTCATCCGCCTGTGTCTCTGTGAAAAATAAGACAAAAGAGTAACATTATAATCTAGATATTGTCCCAAACACATTTCTGAGTTATTAACATTACTACATTTACCTGAGGCAACATGAGGAGCCACAAAGTCTGGCTGGGACCGGAAGGGGCAGAATCCTGGCTGGGACCGGAACGGGCAGAATCCGGGCTGGGACCGGAACGGGCACTGAGACGTTGACACTTGGAACCACTGCTGGAGTTGCAAAGGAAACAGTCTTTAATGAAGTGGTCAGAACTCCCACAATAGAGGCAGAGCTGTAAATCTTTGCGCCGCTGGCGTTCGGCCACAGAGAGCTTGGGGCGTGGGTAACTACAATGTCTGACATTACTTGGTTCGGAAGAATTCTTGTTTCTTAGGGATTCCAAGGCAGAGGTTTTAGTCGAGACAGAGGCAGATCTAAGAAATTCAGTAATGATCTGAAAAATTTTGCTTAGTAGAGCCTGAAGCTGTTCCAGCAGTCGATGGAAGGTAGTTAGGGGTTCAGGTAAAGTTTGGGTAACATCTAGCCGGTTATTCAGGATTTGCAAAAGCTGTAGCACTTGATGCTGTACGGCCTCCTGTGAATCCAAGTGGGTGACCAGGTTACGGAAAGCATCTAGTCCCTTAATAGGTGCTTGATCCGCCACCATCGTTGGGCCTGAACATTCTGTCACAATTGGTGACTGCGAGTTACCTGTCTCAGGTGGTGATCGGGTTTCAACGGAGGCCGGCATGACTGGAACCACAGATGATGTAGATGAATAGCTCTTTTATTATAAGAAGTGGGTAGCAGTGAGAACTGCCTTTGGTGATGAGTGACTGGAACTGGAAACTTGAGACGTTGCAATGTGACCAGAAGGAACTTGGAGGGACCGGACTGGGACCGGCAGGTAGGCTGACTGAGCTGGTCGGGTTACTGGTAGATGGGCTTGCAGACGGATGGTAGCGTGGAAGCTACTTGTTGTGGCTTGGGAAGCCGTGGGTAGACGTTGGTAGCTGGGTGGCTGCGTGGAGCAGCTGGATAGCCATGGGTAAATGCTGGTATCTGGGTAGCTACGTGGAGCGGCAGGATAGCCGTGGGTAGACGCTGGTAGCTGGGTAGCTACGTGGAGTGGCTGGATAGCCGTGGGTAGACGCTGGTAGCTGGGTGGCTACGTGGAGCGGCTGGATAGCCGTGGGCAGACACTGGTAGCTGGGTGGCTACGTGGATAGAACCGATGAGCTTGGAACTTGACTCTGGACTGGAATAACGTGACAATGGCTGAAGGGAAATCAGGTAATGCTGAGACGAGGGTTTAACAGGGTGATCCGGAAATGCTGTGACAAGGTTGGAACTCAGGTGCAGGCTGGATTGGATAATTGGGAATAACAGGTTTCAGGAAGGAATGGGTAGGTTTGGGAATTTTAGGTTCAGGGAGGGAGTAGGTAGGTAAAAGGAGCAGGAGTTGATCCACAGCAGGAAGCAAGGCAGGGTGACACGATGCAGGTTTACAGAGTGCCAGGGACCAACCAGGAGTAGGACTAGCAGCAGAGCACAGGCCAGGTATTGCTGTAACAGGACGACTGGATGCCAGGTATTACTGTAGCAGGTTTTCGGAATGCACCAGAGGTTGCCATCAGCAGATTTACTGGATTGCCAGGTTTAGCTGTAGCAGGTTTTCTGAAAGCACTGGGGGTTGCTGCCAGCAGATTTACTGGATTGCCAGGTACAGCTGTAACAGGTTTTCTGGATTGCACCAGGGGTTGCTGTAGCAGGTTTCAGGGATTTACCTGAATGCAGAAACAGCATGAACCATACACCACGGGAAGACGAGATGTTCATGCCCAGAATGCTATCAGGAGAGGATATATATACCATGGGTCTGGCAGCAATTGGTGGATACGGACAGGTGGTCTGGTAGTAGCATTCTGAGTGGTGGAAGGCACAACATGCAGAGGGAGTATTCATCTCTGCAGCTCTGAGAATCAGAACCACACCTGTGATTCCAATCAGGGCTAGCAGTGCTCACAGACAGAGGAGAGACCAGGTGCAATAATAAGAGCAAATCCTCCAGGCAAATTACACACACAGATCCATGGGGCAGCTGACGGGTAAGTCTCAAGGCAAAAAGGTGACAACTAGACAGGGTCGTGACAGTACCCCCCTCTTTATGGGTGGACTCCGGACACCAAAACAAAAACTATCTTCAGACATCTTCCCAATTCTCAATTTCTTGGGATACTTGGAGTGGAAAGTCTACAAAGGAGATAGCTCAAGACCTTCGCCAATTCTTCTTTTGCTGCGAGAACGTTTTGTGCCAACCAACGGACCAGGAATTTTTGGTAACTCCTGTGGAAATATGTGGCTGGGAAGGACAGGATCAGAATTTTGGGAGGAACAGTAGCAGAAAGGGGACAAGGAGGTGTGTGCACAAGTCATGTTCTGGGTTACAGATTCAAAAGTGCTGCTCTCTTGGGATGCCTGGAATTCGGCACGCTGGCCCTTGAAAACTTGACCTTGTTCAGATTTCAGAGGAGTGGAGGACGAATTCTTGGTAGCACAAACAGAGTGCTTGGACAATATTTTGGAACTGAGAACTTCGCTAGAATTTTGGTTTACAGGGTAAGGACCAAATTCTTTGACAACAACTTCACTGAAAGTCTTTATATTTTGAAGCATTGGATCTTTGGAGTTGTAAATAGGGGCAACCCAGTCCCAAGCTTTACCTTGAAAAGATGAGATAATAAACTCTACCATATTAGTAGACTTGACTCCACATGGCAAAGAAGAATTCATCATACCGAAGAATTGTTTCAATAAAGCATAGTATTGAGATAAGTCCCCATCAAAATAAATGCATGGTGAAGTATCCGACGAATCCTGTGTGTTCAAGGACTGTGGAGCACATTCAGGTGCAGGGCTGGAAGAGACTTGAGGATGCTCCGATTTATGAGGAGTCAAAACAGCAGAAGCTGACAGATGTTCGGTATTCGGACCAACTGATGGAACTGGAAGGAGTCCTGGGGAGCCAGAGACAGCAGCATCAACAATCAAAGCTGAGAACAGGCTACAGAGATTATCATCTTCTGAAATGATATTTGCAGGAGACGCTGAACAGGAATCATGATCAGATTTTGTAGTACAAGACGCTTCTCCCTTATAACAGGAACTTGAAACCCCCTCCTGAAGCATGAGACTTGAGACCCCCTCCTGGGGTGCGAGATTTGAGACCCCCTCCTGGGGTGCGAGACTTGAGACCCCCTCCTGGGGTGCGAGACTTGAGACCCCCTCCTGGGGTGTGAGACCTGAGACCCCCTCCTGGGGTGCGAGACCTGAGACCCCCTCCTGGGGTGCGAGACCTGAGACCCCTCCTGGGGTGCGAGACCTGAGACCCCCTCCTGGGGCGTGAGACCTGAGACCCCCTCCTGGGGCGCATCATTGGGCCTGAACATTCTGTCACAATTGGTGACTGCGAGTTACCTGTCTCAGGTGGTGATCGGGTTTCAACGGAGGCCGGCATGACTGGAACCACAGATGATGTAGATGAATAGCTCTTTTATTATAAGAAGTGGGTAGCAGTGAGAACTGCCTTTGGGGATGAGTGACTGGAACTGGAAACTTGAGACGTTGGAATGTGACCAGAGAAATCAGGTAATGCTGAGATGAGGGTTAAACAGGGTGATCCGGAAATGCTGTGACAAGGTTGGAACTCAGGTGCAGGCTGGATTGGATAATTGGGAATAACAGGTTTCAGGAAGGAATGGGTAGGTTTGGGAATTTTAGGTTCAGGGAGGGAGTAGGTAGGTAAAAGGAGCAGGAGTTGATCCACAGCAGGAAGCAAGGCAGGGTGACACGATGCAGGTTTACAGAGTGCCAGGGACCAACCAGGAGTAGGACTAGCAGCAGAGCACAGGCCAGGTATTGCTGTAACAGGACGACTGGATGCCAGGTATTACTGTAGCAGGTTTTCGGGATGCACCAGGGGTTGCCGTCAGCAGATTTACTGGATTGCCAGGTTTAGCTGTAGCAGGTTTTCTGGAAGCAACGGGGGTTGCTGCCAGCAGATTTACTGGATTGCCAGGTACAGCTGTAACAGGTTTTCTGGATTGCACCAGGGGTTGCTGTAGCAGGTTTCAGGGATTTACTTGAATGCAGAAACAGCATGAACCATACACCACGGGAAGACGAGATGTTCAGGCCCAGAATGCTATCAGGAGAGGATATATATGCCATGGGTCTGGCAGCAATTGGTGGATACGGACAGGTGGTCTGGTAGTAGCATTCTGAGTGGTGGAAGGCACAACATGCAGAGGGAGTATTCATCTCTGCAGCTCTGAGAATCAGAACCACACCTGTGATTCCAATCAGGGCTAGCAGTGCTCACAGACAGAGGAGAGACCAGGTGCAATAATCAGAGCAAATCCTGCAGGCAAATTACACACAGATCCATGGGGCAGCTGACGGGTAAGTCTCAAGGCAAAAAGGTGACAACTAGACAGGGTCGTGACACAATCATGTCTTTCCACTAAATATAGCGTACTCTTTTGCGAAATAATGTTTGAGTTGTTTTTATTTTAAAATGAACGTACTATTTTTCGCACTAATGTCTCATTATTGAACTGTAAAAGTAGCGTAATATTTAGCGAACTCATGTGTCTTGTTTTAACTGACAAAAATGCGTACTATTTAGCGCACTAATGTCTCGTTATTGAACTGTAAAAGTAGCGTAATATTTAGCAAACTCATGTCTTGTTTTAACTGACAAAAATGCGTACTATTTAGCGCACTAATGTGTTTTTATTATTTCAGTGTAAAATCATGTTTTACCACTAAATGTAGCGTGCGATTTTCCCAACTAATGTGTGCTCCCTTCTCTTTTTTTTAACCCTAAAAAATGTGTTTACAATCCAAGTTTTGCCAATAATAATTAAATATATTTTCTACTTTTGAAATGTAGGTTGTTCTACTCATGACAAGACCCCGGCCTGTAAGCATCTTTGGATTTCTTTAAAAAGATAAGTATATTTTTCTTTACACATTTGTCTAAAACAATAACTACCTGGCTTACCATTTCAGGTTGATGTTGGTCGTATTATCTTGGCCATGGTTCCAGAACCCGACCAACCTCAACTTCGTCCCAGGCGTAGGCCTCGTAGACGTGCAAGGCCCCAGATATATAGAACACATGTCACCCTTTTTGGAATGCCAGATGATGAGGTATTAAGACGATACCGTCTTCCTCCACAAATCATCCTAGACACTCTCTCATTAATAGATCTTGAACGGAAAATTGACAGTCCTACAGCAATACCACCACTTACGCAATTAATGTTGGTGTTACATTTCTGTGCCTCAGGATCCTTTCATACCACGGTGGGAATAGTTGCCGGTATCTCCCAATCCTCCTTTTCAAGGATCCTGAGGGCAGTGATGGAGGCCCTTTTTAAACACCTCCATCATTTTATTAAAATGCCAGTGGATATGGGTTCCCTTAGTGTGGCGAAGGCCAATTTTTACCAAATAGCTGGCTTCCCACACATCATAGGGGTTGTGGATGGCACTCACATACACCTTCAGCCTCCAGCAAGGCTGGAGGCTAGTTTTAGGAACCACAAACACTTTCATTCACTGAATGTAATGGTGGTATGTGATGCCTCCCTCCAGATCCTGTCCCTGAATGCCAAATTCCCCGGGAGTGCACATGATTCCTTCGTCATCTGGCAATCAGGGATTTGGCACAAATTATACAACCTACAAACTGGTGATGCATGGCTTCTGGGTAAGTTGACACCTTCCGTTGCAACCACTGCAAAGCTTGTAACACAATGGTCCTGATGTTTGTTTTTGTTTTTTCACAGGAGACAGTGGTTACCCTTGCACGCCCTGGCTGCTCACTCCTTATTTGGCTCCCACACCAGGGCCACAAAGTGAGTATAATTCCGCACTTACAGCCACCAGGCAGGTGGTGGAGCGCTGTATCGGCCTTTTAAAAGGCCGATTCAGATGCCTCCACCGCTCTGGTGGCGAGCTCATGTATTTGCCGGCTATGGTTTCAAAAATTGTGGTCCTGTGTGGGATATTTCACAACATCGCCATAAGGAGTGGTGTCCCAATGCAGCCAGAGGATGCCTTGCCTGAGGATGGCCCCCCTGAGGTTGGTCGGAGGCCAGTATGTGGGGGGGCCATACGCGATGATGTGGTGGCCAGATTTTTTAGGTAATTATTGTTAAACATTTAGTTAATTGCCACAATGTAGACATGTAAGATTTTAATGGCCAATTTTAATAATTTTTTCTTTTTTGTCTTTTATTCCCTAAAATTACTCGAAAAAACGATGCCTACTACCTGATCCAAAAAATTGTCTTCATGTGGCCACATTGGATATAACTTCTGGACCAATTATTTCTTCGCCACATTTGTGGATTTATGTTGGCCTGCTACTTCTTCAAACAGTTCTTGATTATTGTTGTTGCTTTTTTTTATGGGTGTTGGTTGTTTTTTGGAGTGTGTTTTCACTGTGTGAATTGTTTGTCACAATTCACTTTGTGTTTATTATTTGTGTGTATTAAATTTTTGCTTTACGTTAAAAAGACTTTTCCTTGCTAAATTACAAGCAAGTGTAACCTTGTCCAAAAAAGGAAAATTTTCTTAATGGCTAATCCTGTAATGTGTTAAATTGTAAAGTATTTTACCATGCTTTGTGGCTAAAAACAAACCCCAAAGGGATTATGGTGAATCAGTATGTTTTATAATCTAGGCCTAAGCAGGTTTGCTTTAATATTTACATTACCCACCCAAAAAAAAACAACTGGTAATTCTACAAACCTATTGGTATTGTTAGGTGTTTAATGTGCCAGCTTACATACTTACTTGAGCTTTCTACAATCTAATTTACATTACTTAAAAACTCATGCTCCAATAGTCTCTTTATGTAAGGTTAAACAATCTAATATTTACAGACAAGGAATGAGACTCTAATAAATCAAAATATATTTTATTTTAAACAACTTTTTGAGGGAGGAACAAACACAAAAATTAGTGCCGCAGGACCGCCAACATGTGATCCAGGACCACAAGCATCCCGACGACATGGCCCCTCAACGTGTGCAAGCCTTCCTGCATTGCTTGCAAACGCCTCTGGTCCTCTGTGGGTTAAAAAAAAAGTGTGGATTACTAAACTGACACCTTAATTTATATGTTACCAAACAGCTTAAAATTCAGACTATACTTTAAAAAAAATAAAAAAGTTTGGAAGAGAAAAAAAGTAATGGAAAACACAAAGATTGTATAAATACAAACTAGAAAAATTACACATAAAAAAACAACCAAAAAAAGTGCCAAGTACGCAAAAACACTACATTTGTTGTTGCCATAAACTAGAAAGACACAAGTATGAGTGTTTGGACATGTGTGATATGTGTAAGGGAAGAGCATCCTAGACATTGTTTTTCAAAGATATATCTCCAAAACATTCGAAATACTTTACAAATTGGAAATGCACAGGCAAAAGGACAACATCACCCTAAAACAAAAAAATTCAAAAGCAACCATAGTTTAAAAGGGAAACATACCGGTCAGATTGATGCCTGGTCCAGGAGCCCCGACATCGTCCTCCTCTGAGGTGGGCCAGTGCTGGTCCGATGGAGGAGGGGATATTTCACTAGGTGGAGGGGGAGGAAAAGCGAGGGGTGGGTGGAGGGGAGGGTGATGAAAAGAGAGG
The DNA here is from genome assembly GCA_031769625.1 of Taudactylus pleione. NCBI lineage: Eukaryota > Metazoa > Chordata > Amphibia > Anura > Myobatrachidae > Taudactylus > Taudactylus pleione. The sequence goes on along the minus strand of JAUIMM010000025.1, from coordinate 39,499,427 downwards.
GGGGTGGAGGGGAGGGTGAATTTGGAGGGATGGGAATATTCGGAGAGGGAGGGACCTCAGGGACTGGCCGGTCTGGGCTGGAGGGGGAATTTGGGGAAGGTTGGGGAGAGGAGGTTTGGGTGGGGGATAGGGGACGAGGCCGACGTCTTGCTCGCATTAGACGTCGGAGTCTGCGCTCAGCCCCTAAATGATGGATAAAAAATGTAAAGTTTTTTTGGGGGGGGGTTTTGATAAAAATTTATACCACCAAAAATTTTACCCCCAAAAAAAGGAAAACATGCACACACAGGTATGTCTTAAATAAACAAACAGGGCTAGATGGAAAACATGCACACGCGGGTATGTCCTAAATAAACAAACAGGCCTAGATGGAAAACATGCACACGCAGGTATGTCCTAAATAAACAAACAGGGCTAGATGGAAAACATGCACACGCAGGTATGTCCTAAATAAACAAACAGGCCTAGATGGAAAACATACACACGCAGGTATGTCCTAAATAAACAAACAGGCCTAGATGGAAAACATGTATGTCCTAAATAAACAAACAGGCCTAGATGGAAAACATGCACACGCAGGTATGTCCTAAATAAACAAACAGGCCTAGATGGAAAACATGCACACGCAGGTATGTTTGCAATTTTTTTTTTTTTTAAATACACTTACTTTCAGCTATTTGCTGACGCAAATTCGCCAAAAGGCGTTGGGACCTGCGGTGGAGATCCGACCACCGCCTTTCAAGCTGCCCGATATTGCGGCGGAAGCCCATATTACGCAGCCACCGCCGCACCTCCGCATAGGCGAGCCGCTTGCGGAGGTTTGTGATGGGGGCCGGATGATCAGTGATTCTCCGGTCCATCACATCTGTGAGGACCAGGAGTTCGCTTCGTGTAAATGCTGCGGCTCTCATGATGGCAATGATTTTTAAAAAAAAAAACAGTTTTAATAAAGGACCCTGAAAAAATTTGATTGGCTAATGTACTTTGAAAAATAACAGAACGCATTGTATTGGTTATTGTATGAGTCATGTGACCTACACCCTCACAAATATAATGTGAATTATGATAGGCTTGATGCAGTGACATGCGTAAGCTAATTTAAATAAACAAATTAAAGTACTAAAATATGCCTATAAAAAACAAAGGAAAACAATAGTATCGTTCCTAAAAACATTTAAGTTAGAAAAAAAAAAACATTGGTGAAACCGTACGTATTCTGTGGTACAAATGACAGACACTGACAAGAATAAAGTTTATTGACAATGAAAAAAAAAAATGATTGAAAACATGTGAATAGCAATTAAGGTAATTAATATATTGATTGCCATGAAACGATGAAAGTATGTTTGAAGAATGAAATAGCAGGCAATCGAAAACTGACAGGGCCACTTCCGGAATTGAATTGTGCGAGCGTTCCCTGCAACGAAAGAGGAGACGGACGGTCGCTATTTAGAACGTTCGCTAGCTAGAGGCGGGGTTGGGAGACTATGGGGCGGTAAATTAGCAACGAGCGAACTAACGAGCGAGCGCTTAAATTTAAATATTTCCGCTCGTACGGCGGACGAGCGAACGGCCACTTGCGTCCGGCTCTGAATCAGGCCCTAAGGCAGAGAAGATAGATAAAACAGGGGAAGTGGACATAGGGGGTGGGAGGAGACGGATGTCATTCCTTCTGTGCCATCAAACAGCCATAAGAGCGAGTGGACAAGTATCTATAAAAATTCTGCATCCGTTTTTGAAGAGCAATTCAGTCACAGGGGTAACAGAAGGGAGGCAGGTGAGATATTGGGGTATATGGGGCATATGGGTACAGTTCTCTTCCCTGCTCACACCCACAGTCACCAGCTCACTCCTAAATACATTGATACAGTAATACCCCTTTCAGACATACGACCCGGGAAATTTCTTGCTCGGACCCGGTAAGTTTTCCTGTGCAAATTCTCGGGTATTTGGTTGAGACCCCCCTTTCACACTACAGCTTCTACCCAGGAAATTCCCGGGTAGCACCATTCAGATATGAGCAGGGTTTTTCAGTTTTACACAGAAAATCTGTTTTGTCATTTTAAATGGACGCTTTGCTGGCACACGTTAATGAGGTCATGCAAAGGTGGGGGCTTGGTATAAAGGGACTGGGCATTGCTGTATTTACAAGCATCTGTGTAGCATGGAGAGCTTGTTTTGTTTGGTGGATTTGATGTGCTATACAGCAACTGAGGCATGGCTGAAGCTGCTCACACTGTTCTTAATAGTACAGTGTGAGATCCTGATGTCCCCTGCCGGCACCAAAGTTAGCCTTGTAGCCAGTGGCGTAACTACCGCCCCCGCAGACCCTGTGGTGGCTTGGGGCCATGGAGGCTTGTGGGGCGCGGTGGCGGGGGGGCTGCATATTCCATGCGGACTAGCTGTCCGCATGAAATCTGCTGAAAACGGCCCTCCAAAAATGGCCGCCGCCTAGGAGGAGACATATGCTAGAGGTCTTACTGGACCTCTAGCATCTGTTAGTCACCCAGGCAGGGTGGTAGTGTGGACCGCACATAAGTGCAGTCCGCACTACACTACTAGTATAAAAACACATAGCCACCGGCGCCGGCAGAGTTAGATAGACTCTCATCGGCTGCTTGCCTTGCGCCCACTGCCGGCTCTTCCGGCTTCCGCAGTGGGCGACATCATGATGTCTCTCCCATCATGCAGAGCGGGCCGGCTCGGGAGGACGCGGGACGGAGGAGCAGATGCCGGAGCGTGGATCAAGGTAAGTGGATTTTTTTTGTGTGTGTCTGTCTGGTGGGGGGGGAATGTTTACTAGTACTACGAGGACTGCATAGAGGAGGATTACTGCTGGGAGGACTACTACTGGGGGCATTGCTGAGGAGGACTACTACTGGGGGGGACTACTACTGGGGGCATTGCTGGGGGGGGCTACTACTGGGGGCACTGCTGGGGGGGACTACCACTGCGGGCACTGCTGGAGGACTGCTACTGGGGGCATTGCTGAGGAGGGCTATTACTGGGGTGGACTACTACTGGGAGCTTTGTTGGGGGGGCTATTACTGGGGGCATTTCTGGGGGAGGACTACTACTGGAGGCACGGCACTGGTGGGACCATTACTGGGGCACTGCACAGGTGGGGTCACTACTGGGGGTACTGCACAGGTGGGGATTACTGCTGGGGGCACTGCATAAGTGGGGATTACTGCTGGGGGCACTGCATAGGTGGGGATTACTGCTGGGGCACTGCATAGGTGGGGGCATTGCTGGGGGAGGACTACTACTGGGGGCACTGCTGGGGGTTAGTACTGGGGGCATTGCTGGGGGGTTAGTACTGGGGTCACTATATAAGGGGGACTACTACTGGGGTCATTATATAAGGGGCAATGCATAGGGGGACCACTATCTGGGGCACTGCATAGGGAGACTACTACTGGGGGCATTGCTGGGGGGGACTACTACTGGGGGCATTGCTGGGGGGGGGACTACTACTGGGGACACTGCTGGGGGGACTACTACTGAAGGCACTGGAGGACCACTACTGGGGGCACTGCACTGGTGGGACCACTACTGAGGGCACTGCATAGGTGGGGATTACTGCTGGGGGCACTGCATAGGTGGGGGACTACTACTGGGGGCATTACTGGGGGAGGACTACTACTGGAGGCACTGCTGGGGGGTTAGTACTGGGGTAACTATATAAGGGACACTACTCCCGGGGCATTATATAAGGGGCACTGCATAGGGGGACCACTACCTGGGGCACTATACAAGGGGCACTGCATAGGGGGACCACTACTGAGGGTACTGTATAAGGGGCTCTACTGGGGGCACTGTATAAGGGGCACTGCATAAGGGCTTGTGTAGCTATCCAAGAGGGGGGAGGGTGCAAGGTTGATGAAATGCCTAGGGTGCCAAAAACCTTGCACCGGCCCTGCACCCAGGGGCTCCCATGCGTGCTGTACTCTGCCGAGGAGACGGAGGAGTACAGCCGCTTCCTGCTGTCTGACGGGTACTCATACTGGCTCTTTCTCCTCTTCCTCGGGGCTGTCAGGCACCGGTGGGAGGAGCCGATGGGTCTGCAGTGGCCACAACCTGACGCCCCCCACACCCAGGCCACTCAGGATGCTGGATGTGTACCAGATGCTGCTGTGTGCAGGCTGCAATGCTCTGTCTCTGTGTACTGGAGCAATGCTCTGCTTTTGTGCTCTTTGTACGGGAGGTATGATCTGTGCAGGATGCTCATTATGGTGATGATGATTGGTGCTCTGTGATACATGTTGTACTGTACATATAAATGCAGTGTGAGGGATGCTGGCAGTATAAGATGCTTAATACGACTGGGAGGGATGCCCTGTGACTAGCAGGGATGTGCTGTGAATTAGAAGGGATACCCTGTGACTAGAAGGGATACCCTGTGACTAGAAGGGATACCCTGTGACTAGAAGGGATACCCTGTGACTAGCAGGGATACTCTGTGAATTCAAAGTAGTACCGGCTCCCCCATTTACATACACTCCCAAATATATATATATTATACCCCTGGCAACGAGCATAAAACCCCTGGCAATGAACATGGAGCCCCTGGCAATGGGTATGGAATGCCTGGCAACAAGCATGAAACCCAGAGACCCCGTGCATCTAGCATGAAACCCCTGACGAGCAGGTAATTTAAAAGTAATTAGAAGCCTTACTGTGGGGCATAAAATGGTGTCAGGGGGCAAACATGTAAGTGGCACTTTGGTAATAGGCATTACAGTGTGTTGTGGCATAATGTGTAATGGGCATTATGGTGTGTGGCATAATGTGTAAGGGGCATTACTACAAGGAGGAAAAATACTGTAAACTGTCTAGGGGGGGTGGGAGCACATTTTTTACTTTTGCACTGGGAGCCAAATTTAGCATAAATGGCCCTGTAATTATTTTGCTTGTAGCGCTGATTTCTACCCACCATGTGTGGCGTCTGTCCTCCCCTTTCCGTCTGCCGCTGATGATGTCATCAACAGGCAGCCATGTCCAGCCAATCACAAACTGTTTGGTGAAGCCCGGGAGTGAATTCCCGGGTAGCACTAATCAAACATAAGCAGGGTAATTTCCTGGAACTTAAGTCCTGGGAAATTCCCTGGTCGATTGGAGGGTTGGCGGGTAGGTACCTTTCAGACATACGCGACATCCCGGGAATTTGGTCGAGGCAGGCCAAATTCGCGGGAATTTTGGTATGTCTGAAAGGGGTATAATACCGCAATTCCCGGGAATTAGAGACAGTGAATTCTTCGGGTACAGGCCAATTACTGTATGCATCCTTCTAATGTAAGTATACTTAGACCTGTGAAAGTGATAGGGAGGAGACAAGGAAAGGGTTGTACATTGTGAGAGGTCATTAAAGACCAGGGTGCATGGAACAAACAGGCATCAAACTGATTTATTTTTTTAATTTTGGCAAAAACTTCACCGCATTACCTGATGCCTCACCATATGCTGCTGCAGGCAGAGCACTCCCTGCATGTGATTGCTCTTGAATTAATTAGCAACACTTCAAGAATAACAAACTACAAAAATTGAGAATATTAAAAATAATTCAGTCATCTCAGTTCAGCGACCTATATAAAGTCATTCGGCCTTTGGCTTTGTGCTTTTATATGGCTCCAAAATCCCTCTGTGACTCCTAATGTCCTTATAATTTACACTAGGGAGCACATTATCCCATATATTACATGTCAGTACAGAGCAAGGGTATAGAAAGGGACAACACTGCAAGACTAGTGCTTTCATATAGATCAAGTGACTAAAGGATGATATGTTATATCTGGACAAGAACAAATACAAATTTGGCACCTTTGCCTGTCATGTGCCCCTCTATCTGTCTAACCAAATCCCCCTGACTAGACTCTGACGCTGTATAATAACATAGAACGTTCCCCTTAGAAACAGCAGCCCCCATATTTGATGACCTGAAAGATAGCGGAGGACTGTTGTGTAGCAAATGAGCAGAAGAGGGGGAAGGTTTCATTGTATCATGGAAGACGTCTGCAGTGAGCAGAAAGTGCTCTCTGGTGCCTAATGCAATACACATCACAGACAGAGCTAGAGGAAATTACAGCTGACACCCATTCTGCTGGGTGTTAGCGTGCAGAACACAGCTACTGTGGATTCCTAACCCTCATGATAATTAAAGGTATAATGTGTTTCTCATCCTCTCTTCAGTGTGCTTTGAAACTGCTTTTCACCTATCTTAGGGCTGGGAGATTTCTACTCCGCTCATTTGAGTGATGCTGAATTGCTCTCATGCAAGGTGCAGATGGCTTCACATCACCTTCAGTAAGAACTGTATTTTGCATAAATATACCGTAGATATTACAGTCACATCATTTGCAATTCAATAATCCCAGCAGGTTTTGGTTTGCTGTAAAAAGTACATGAAATTAAAGCCTGGTTAACTGAAGGTTATTTATTTTATTTAGATGGAAAAATCAACATTATGGGAGAGATTTACTAATGAAAGTATGACATACCTCCCAAGTGTTCCAGTTTAGGTACGTAGTCACGATCTGAGGGGACAGTCCAGCCATACAGCACCTTTGTCCTTACTGCTGGGATTTTGGGAGGTCACCATGGGGAAGAATTTTGGGAACAGAGTTCGGGGTTTGGGAGAGGTTTGCCAATACTCGGCATGCACCCTAGGGACAGATGCTCGCTCTAAATCAGGGCCGTCCCTCTTACTTCTTGGAGCGGCCTCCTGGTCTCGCGCATGCACACGACGGAGCCACCTCCGTCGTGCGCATGCGCACTTGGGCAACATCAACCCACTTGAGAGCGCTCAGCGCTCGCGAGCGGGTCTGAATCAGGCCCAGAGCACTTTTTTTGCACCCTTTGTGGATGACTTGGGGATGGACATCGGAAGCCCAGCATTGAATGGTTGCTGGGCTTCCGACATCAAATCCAGGGATGCGATGGCAACTAGCCATTGCATTTCAACCATTAAATAGTATAATCATCGCAATGGTTATAATTGCATCTGAAAAGGGACGGAGCCTTGTGAAAGGGTCAGAGCCTCACAACACCCCCGTCCACGTAACTGTGGGGGCGTGCCCAGCACTCTCTGAGATTCTGGGCTGCCCCCCAGGCTCCCCCTACACTGAGAATAGATACCGTGTGCATAATCTCCTGCTGCTCACCCACTGCACTGCCTTGCAGAGCATAGCAGAGCAGTGGTGTGTGCTCCCCCCTTGGCCAGCCATCGGATGGACATCAGAAAGCTGCATCCGATGGCTGGCAACCATCGAATTCCCGGTATTCGATGGAAAAAGTACTTTCATCAAATCGCAATATCGATGGTTGTTAACCATCAGCTTCCAATGTCCATCCCTAGGATGATGCAGAGCTGAATGCAAGTAGCAACTGCTTGCATGATTTAGCACTGTGCATGCTCCATAGATGAACGTATCTAGTGTAATTACATCTGTCTTCAGACATCTCTTTTGCACCAAGGATAGGGTTGGTGTAAGTGCACATTGAGAATAATGATGGATATGAAACCAAGTATACAGATGAAAGCCGGTTAGTGCCCACAATGCGGAAGAAAATTAGGGCAGATGCATACATGCCGACATTTCACTCCCTCCTTCCGGGAGGGAGCTGTCAGGCATTCTTGGCAGGGGGGGCGGGTCGTGGTGAAAGGGGGGCATGGCCAAGTGGTGACACGTATTTGGGGGCAGGGCATGTGGCGTGACTTCGAGATCGCATCATTGCGGCTCCGCCCCCTCTTCACAATGCCGTTATTAATGGCATTGTGTGACAGGGGCGGGGTCACGATGACGCGATTCAGCGTGAATCGAGGCACCGGCCTCTCCACTGCCAGGATTTTTACAGTAAGTCCAGTGGGGAGCGGACGGGATGCTGGTGCCCGGGAGGCTTGCCTGCCTTACCGGGGGGCCGGGAGCAGCACACGATTTTCGGGAGGCTCCCGGCCGAATCAGGGGGGTAGGCAAGTATGGGCAGATGTGCATTTAACTCTACATCAGCCCCTTTGTCCTTATCTGTTGGGAGCTGTAGGTAACTTCAAACAAGTAATTTATCCACTGCTTTGCTTTATTTCTCTAATTTGGCCATGTGGTGCAATGTTCGGATGTACAAATCAGGGTATGAATATACTAAAAAAAAAAAAATTCTGTCAAGGAATGTGGAGACTGAAGCAGGACATGTTTTCCATGCCTGTAGTTGGTGTTTTCTAAAGAAAAATGGTCATGCACATTTATGAGTGTTTTTCATTAGAACAGCATCCAATGAATGTAAATGTGTTTTATTAGCTTTTTAGCAGGTTATTTGAAGTGCTAAAGTGCTTTGAGTACCCTTGGGGAAAGAAAATCTGTATGGATATAGCCTTAGGAGTGCGGATTGTATACTGCTTATACGTGATGGCCAAGACTCCTCTAAAGCGGCCACTGTCACCACTATCCCGTTTGTAGCAGTATATTGTACACTGTAAAGAAACAGGGAAGTGTAAGCATTTGTGAATTTGAAGATCTACTGGAAACTGTGCATGGTGTAAAGACATAGGGCTGCAAGCAAAAATATGCGACTCTGGGATGAGAACAGACCACAAGGGGGGCGAATTGTATGCGGTTACAAAGACAACATGCCCGCTTTGCACCTACCTGGATCAAGCCCTTAAAATGTAAATACTCCTCATCTATGTATTAATTTAGTAATGAGATTTAAGAGGTATAAAGACTGCCTTTATTCAATGTGTAATGGTTTTATGTTTTTTATTATTATTATTCTTTATTTATATGGCGCCACAAGTGTTCCTCAGTGGCTTACAAAGTACATAGACAAATAAGTAAGCAAGCAACAAGTGACTTACAATACAATACAATGCAGGACAAAGACAAGGTTTATATACAATGCTGCATTAGTGATCATAACACTCAAATAAGCAACAGGGCGTAAGCAATCAGGTGTTAGGTGCCCGAGTGAGGAGTAGATGAGAAGTGGGAGAGAGTTCCAGAGGAAGGGAGAAGCAATGGCAAAATCTTGGAGGCGGGAGGGGGAGGAAGTAATCAGTTGGCAGGAGAGGTGATGTGCATTTGTTGAGCGAAGAGGGTGAATGGGAGTGCGAAGGGAGATGAGGCAGAGATGTAAATGGGAGAGGAATGGGTGAGAACTTTGTAAGTGAGTGTAAGAACCTTGAATTGGGCACTGAAAGGGGGCCAGTGGAGGGCTTGTAGGAGAGGGAAGGCAGATGTAGAACATTTGGAGGTTAAGATGAGCCGAGCAGCAGCACTGAGAACAGATTGGAGTGCAGAGAGGTGGGAGTCAAGGAGGCCAGATAGGAGGAGGTTACAGTAGTCCAATCTGGAGATGACCAGTGAGTGGACAAGGTTTTTGGTAGCATCCTGGGTGAGAAAGGGTCTGATCTTGGAAATATTTTTGAGATGGAAATGCCAGGACTGCGAGAGGTGCTGAATGTGTGGTTTGAAGGAGAGGGAAGAGTCCAGGATGACTCCAAGACAGCGCACTTTTGTGCTGGAGGAGATAGTTGTGCTGTCAATTGATAATGTCATTGTGGGAAGTGAGATTATGTGGGAGGGTCAGAAGATGATCAGCTCAGTCCAAGACATGTTAGTTTAAGAAAGTGGTGGGACATCCAGGAAGAGATAGCAGAGAGATAGTAGGAGATACGAGTGAGGAGAGGGGAAGCAGAAGAGTCAGGGGAGGAAAGGTAGATCTGATTATCATCAGCATAGAGATGATATTGAAGGTCAAAGGAGCTGACATGGGTTCACCTAGAGGAGGTATAGAGGGAGAATAGGAGAGGTCCAAGAACAGAGTTCTGGGGAACACCTACTGTAAGTGGAAGTGGTGGGGAAGAGGAGTCATGAGAGGAGACAGAGAAGGAATGATCAGAGAGGTAGGAGGAAAGCCAGGACAGGGCAGTGTCGTGTAGACCAAGGGAGTGAAGGATGTGCAGGAGAAGTGGGTTGTCCACAGTGTCAAACGCAGCATAGAGGTCAAGGAGAATGAGTAGAGAGTAGTGGCCCTTGGATTTGGCAGCAAGAAGGTCATTGCTGACTTTTGTGAGGTGAAGAGAATGGAAGCCAGACTGGAAAGGGTCAAGGAGGCGGTGGGAAGAAAGAAAGGAAATAAGGTGGTTGTAAACAATACGCTCAAGGAGTTTGGAGATAAAAGGGAGGAGAGATATTGGTCAGTAGTTGGAGTGTTAGGATAAAGAGTAAGTTTTTTTAAGAATGGGGGAGACAAGGGCATGTTTTAATGCAGAAAATACAGTGTCAGATGAGAGGGAGAGATTGAGGAGGTGGGCAAGATGGGAACAGGCAAAGGGAGAAAAGTAGCGGAGGAGGCAGGAAGGGATAGAGTCAAAGGGGGAGGTAGAAGAGGATCGGATGAGGGCCATGACTTCCTCTTCAGATACAGGGGAGAAGGATGTCAGAGTTGGTAAGATGGATGGGGAGGGGTGGTCCGGGAAAGGAAGGGGAGGAGTGCTGTGGGTCTGGTGGGATATGATGTCCTGACGTATGGAGTCAATTTTAGATGTAAAGTAGGTGGCAAAGTCAAGGGCAGAGAGCGAGGAGGGGAGCAGAGAAGGGGGTGGGAAGAGGAGAGAGTTGAAATTGGCGAAGAGACACCAGGGGTTTGAGGCCTGGGAGGAGATGAGGTTTTGAAATATGACTGTTTAGAGAGGGAAAGAGCAGCACTGTAGGATGAGAGCATAAATTTGAAATGGAGGAAGCCTTCCGTACAGCGTGATTATCTCCATTGTCGCTCAGCAGTTTGTGAACACTTTTGCAGGTACCTGGTGCAATAATTTTATTACATTGATTGATGAAGAAATAAACTAGAAGGTGCGAAATGTGCACTATTAAAAATATTGGATACAGCTTGGATCATGGCACCTCTGAGTAAAACAAACTAATGTGCTTACCCTTAAAGAAAAAAAAAAAGCTTTTGTGCTGTGGATATGTATTTTTACCAAGTCGTAAATGACCCTAAGGGTTAAATTTACTAAAGTGAGAGCTTTTAGAAGTAGAGATGTTGCCCATAGCAACCAATCAAATTCTATTTAACATTTAACCAGCACCTTCCAGGAGATAATAGCTAGAATCTTATTGGTTGCTATGGGCAACATCTCCACTTCTAAAAACGCTCACTTTAGTAAATTTACCCCTAATTGTCACTTTAATTATCAACCATTGATTTAAATGTTCTACTCTTCAAAACAAGAATTATTTTAAAATAATTTCCAACATTTTACAGTCCCCAAAAAATATGTTACCAAACACAGCTGCCTAATGGGGGGTATGCACTTAGCAATTTAGGCAAACGATTGCACGATAATATTTCGGCCTGTTGTTTTGAAAGTTTCAAATTCCGCTAAGTCACTTTGCTCAAATAAGTGTGTTCTTTTGTCATGCTTGGGAATGTGACTAGAATTGCAGGATGTAGGTGTATGCAGGATGCAGGTGTATGTGGCATTGGACTCATTGCAGATGGTAAATTGGGATATTCAATGTTAATTGTACTTTGAAAATCCCTCAGAAGATTATTTCTGTGTTATATAATAAAATGACTGGTTGGTTCTTGCCAGATCATTCGAATTGAAAAAAGTCATACTATACTTTTTCCTTTTATACACGTCACCAAACTTACATCATACTTGCATACACTCCCGGAAGTTGTGGGAGGCACCCGATTTTTCGTTTAGCCCCCCTCACCCCTGGAAGTATAGGCAGATTTCCTGCCTTCTGCCCACTTCCTAGTGAAGTAGGCAGGATGGGTAGATTCAATGGGGAATAGGGAGGGGGTGGGTCTAAATTACGCAAATCACAGTTTAGCCCCGCCCTTCCTCACTGACCCGCAAAATTTCCCAGGAAAGGGGCGGGCCCTAATTATGTCAAGAGTCCGGTCCCGCTCCCTGAACTAACCTGCAGCAGGCTGCTCCCAGAAAGGATTTAATCAAAATTGTTAAGTTACATAGGAGGTTATACAGCACGTTATCCCAAATTTCATCTTGATTACCCACACAGCAGCCAAAATAAACATGTTGTCAGAGCCGTAACTAGACTTTTTGGTGCCCTATGCCAGAGAGAGCATTGGTGCCCCCCCCACCGATTTTTCAAATAGGGACATAAGATAGTGCACCTGAAATAGGAAATATTGGGATAAAATTGCGTGCGAACGCATCTAGCATGCGGGTCTGAATCGGGCCCTTTGTACGAAGTCGCTTGGATTTGCGAAGCCGCTGGTGGGCGTCTCAATACAAATCCAGACAGCTGCAGCATTTGCATATTTTTGCACAGCCGCTGCATACAAATACACAGCTGCAGTGGCATTAGCTTACAAGAATCAGGCCTAGTGTGTACCCAGCATTACAAACAAAGCCCATATGTATATACAGTGTAAGCCTTGAGTTGAGTAACCACCATACTATGGTATAACCCAATAATTCGGCGAGTGATGTAATGATACATCACATGCGCCGTACACACAGTACGATATGCCGTACAATAGTCCGATGCATCGTTACATGCTGCATGTAACAGCACTGCATCGTTCCTTGCATTGTCCCATCTGATGTGCAGGACAGCAGATGGGACGATGCAATGAACAACGACCGGGAACGACAAATCAGGTATACACTCTATACTATGTGTGCGATATATATTGTGATCCGCTACAGAATGATATATCGTATGATACATCATATAGTGTGTATCCACAGTTAGGCTTAATGTAGCTACTGCTAAACCCTGCGCTAGCAATCAATCAGACATTTGCTTTTATTATCTAACTTGAAGATATAAATAAAAGCTGATTGCTTACTATAGGTTATTGCACTTTACAGGGGCATATTTAGAGAGGAGGGGGCCCGTGTTCATTCGCCATCCAGGGTCCCCTCCTATCTCTCTGGCGGCAGCGGCGTACTGACAGGTTCAGTAGACCATGCGCAGGACACCGGGAAAATAGCCGCGGCTTAGGAGGCACTGTGTGCGATGATACTGGACCCATTCTGCACATGCACAGCCCACCCATCATCGGACTTGTACGTAAACCATTGGGTTTGCGTACAAGTCAGAATCAGGCCCATTATAGCATTCATGCAAAAATGACATATGCATATTTTTGAATATGACACTGGCGAAACCAGTTTGGATACCAGGGATGTTACACCTTCTTTGATTATAGGGAAACACTATGGGGTATATTCAATTGGAAGCAAATTGTCCAAAAATCTTGTCCCTCTAACTTTTTCCGCAGACGCGAAATTCATGTGAGTGCTAGGTTTTTATTTTTTCATGCAACGCTCGTTTTTACCTCCTATGTTGCCGTGCAGGGAGGGGGAACTGTACGGGTATAAAGCTGGGGTCGGTCTTTGCTTTTGTTCCTTCTCTCTGTGCTGAACTGCAGTCACTCACTGCCCCGCTGATGGGCTGGCTGGTAGTGTGCTTGTTGCTGCTTGCTGCCGTACATTGCTTGTACATTGTCTGGAACAGAGAGGCAAGGGGTGACCCCCCCAAAACAGCCCTCCTCTGCCCACCTCCTCTCCTCCATCTAGCTCCGACCCCTACAGTGTGTGGCTAGTAACTGTGGGCTGGCCACCCTCTGGGACCAGTCATGCGCCCTTCTGCCCTTCCACTTCATTTGTTCCTCCCCTTTTCCCCCTCAGCTCCCCTTCATCCTTTGACCCCCCCCCCCCTCGCAGCACCCCACGACACTCCCTTCCTCCAGTCTCCCACCGGGTTCAATTGAAAATTAGTGTCCATGTACAGCCTCAGCCAGGGTGGGAGCTCTGAGTGGATTCTCTCTCTTTGATTTCATCATAATGGTAAGTCCCTCACATTTTACAGTTACATTTTAAGGGCATATTTATTATACATACTTGTGGGAAAGCCCCCGTAAACGGAATACCCACAAAATGTAAGTATCCCCTGAATGTATTTCACTGTTTCTGATCACAATAGCCATTGTGGCTACATATTGCACAAGTTACTGGGAGCCAATCACGGATTAACTGTCCACACGGGATGGGTACAAAATGCCAACGCTCGGGATCTCGGCGGTCACAATCCTGATGCCGGGATCTCGACAGGGTTAGAATACCAACACTTGTCGGTCAGTATTCTAACCCTCCCCCTCTCCCTACCCTACCTTCCCTCCCCGGTGCCTTACCCTAACCTCCTCCCTAGTGCCTAAACATAACCTTCCCCTTCCCGCACACCATAAACCTAACCCTGCCCCCTTAGTACCTAACTCGAACCCTCCCCCTAGTGCCTTACGCTAACCCTCCCCCCAACCCTGCTACTTACCTTCGGGATTCCGGCGCCGGGATTCTGATAGCCGGAATCCCCGCGATAGGGATATTGACCGCATCCTGAACACTCATGCACAGTAGGTCCGCAGCATAAAGGCGATCACTTTAATATACACATCGCAGAGTCAGGCTCCTATCGAAGTGCTTGTCCCTGGATGTGATTTTTAATACACCTGAGTGAAAATTCATTTCTTATTGCCAAGAATAGTGTCGATAAGAAATTCTATTATCGGGTCTAAAATCCAATAGATAAGAAATGGGTGCCTTATTGTTGTAATTTTATACTAATACACTATTATCTGCATTTGATGTATAGGAAGCTTTGTCCATCCCATAGTGCCCTCTATGTTTTTTTAACATAAATGTGTGCGTATGTGTTTGTATATATATGTGTGTGTGTGTGTGTGTGTATAGGAGAGGCAAAATGAAAATATATCTTGTCCCTCCCAAACCTAATAACGTTGTGACGCCACTGCCTGGAATGTACAAGTAGCTATGCACACTGGGCTTGATTCAGAGATGTACACAAATGCAATCACAACTGCGATCTCTCACGGATTGCAATCGCGAAAATATGCTAATGACTCACCCGCCGTATAGTGTTTAGAGACATCCACTGAAAGCATCTCACATCTGCCACCCACACACAAAACTTGACAGATTGGAAAATTCGAACACAGATCAGGAAGCCATCAGCCTTCTGAGCAGGGCCGTTTTAAGAGAGGAGGGGGCCCTTGTGCAGTTCGGGCCCCCTCCTCTCTCATGCGGTGCTGCAGAGTCACAGTGCAGTAGATTCTGGCTTAGTGCCAAAATCTACTGCGCATGCGCCCGCAACATTTTCCCGGGGATATCACTACTGCGCATGCGCCCGCAACATTTTCCCGGGGATATCAGTACTGTGCATGCGGTAGTCACTGGGGAAATGTCCGTTGTCATTTTCCCAGTGATTTTTGTTGCTCTGCAGCACATGACCGGAGCTGCAGGGCAGCACTCTGGTGACTTCGGATGGGTAAGTATAAAACTATATGGGTGCAGGGTGTGTGGTGTGGGCCCGCTGGACTCAGGGGCCCATGTGCACCGCACACCCTGCACCATACATGCCTACCCTCCCGGAATTCGTGGGAGGCTCCCGATTTTTTGGGTAACCCCCCGCACTCCCGGAAGGGTAGGCACTTCTCCCGCATTCTGCCCACTTCCTAGTGAAGTGGGCATAATGGGGAGAATTTCCGCGGTGATCGTGGGTCTCTGTGCAGGGCGTGGGGCTTAGTGACGCAATTCTGCATGATTCACGTCAATTGGCCCCGCCTCCTGTTTAAATTTGATCCAATCGTGGCAATTTGCCATAAGGGGCGGGACTTAATGATGCAAATTGTCAGGCCCCGCCCCCCGTCACCACCCTCCTACTTGTCTTACCTGGGCATCTATATAAAAGGTAGGCAAGTGTGCCCTGCACCCATTATAGATACGCCCCTGCTTCTGAGGTAGTCTAACATGCTGCGGACACAGCATGTCTCCAGACACGCAGAGGGTTCTCCTGCTGCGAGCAAGGGTGCAGTGGCTAATTTATGTACACTGTCAAAACAGTGTTGAATTGTCAGACACACCTGCGTTTTTCTAACCACCCACTGTTACCTCCCTCAAACGCTGACTACCTGTCACTCACTTTGCGAGTGATTCCTCTGACCGAGCATAATCGCAATTCAGTCGCTACATATGTGCAGTACGGCTTACATGCATGAGCAATGGCAAGCAATCGCTCAATCTGCGTAAATATCGGCATTGATTGGATATCGTGGCTATAGGGAGATCACATAACTGCAGGAATTCAAAATTGGGCTTGATGACACAAATTTTTTGCATCCAATTGAATATGTCCCTATGTGTGTCAGAGTCATGAGTGAAATTGAAAAGTCTTTATGTTAGCCAGCAGTAAAACTCTGCTATCCATTTTGACGTGGACTGGTAGTGGTTCTGTATATTTTGTCTACAATCATCATGTTGACATGGTCATAATATGATACTATTTATCCACACTACTGCCAGTAGGCTGCAATAGGTTGAGATTGTCCATATAACGTGATCAGATCATGTATCTGTCCTGATCAAGTTATCTGAGGCTTTTTCTCAATCATCAAAAACTTGAGACTGTATGATCACCTGAACAATCCATGTTAGTGCTTTCTGATAAGTACAGCTTCACAGAATAATAAGAAAGGAAGAGACCAATTTAAAATCAGAAATAGTGGAAACCTGGAAAACGACCATAAAGCTTCCTCCTGACAAGACACTTATTCCAAGCTAGTAGCTGCAAGATGAGAACTAAAACTCCTAACCAAAAATACAGAGTATGCCTTGCGAAGACTAAATCAAATATACTATAAGAAAAGAGACAAGCCAGATAAATTGCCAGCAGTTAAATTAAGGGCTAAAACCTCCAGGGGAAACACTGTATCTATTAAAACCCTGGAGAAACAGTAACATATGATCCTATTAAACTGGGAGAAAGAAATCTGTTAATTACTACTCCAATCTGTACAGTATTTCTGAACGTCAGCCATTACCCCATAATGTTGAATCTCCTTCACATTACTTTTTTCCAATCCCATCTACCTAAACTAAGAGCCTGATTCAGTAGCGATCGCAACTGCGATTACGCACGCAATCGTCTGATTGTTGCATTCTGTGCATGCGTATACATCGCAGTGTGCAAGCACGAACACTCCACTGTGACTACACAGAGAGAGAGAGTGATTGACAGGAAGTACCATTTTGGGGGTGGTGAAGAGGGGGAAGTTGGCGAAACGTAGGTGTGCCAGTGCGTTCAAACGCCGTTGCTGGGGCTTGCATAAATTAGCCATTGCGATGCCATGCGAAGCTTGTGTACTCACTGTGTGCGATGAGGTGAGCAATGCCTGAGTAAGGTCAGAGCTTGTGCAAGTGTGCGTGAGGCTGCGATTGTACTCGATTGTACCGATGGTTTTGCAGTCTTGCTAAGTATATGGATGTGTGTAAGGTAAGGTGGGCATCATTATGTTAGACTGTGAATGGCATAGCGATCGCAGACATTAGCATATCTTTGCAGTGAGACTGCATGCGTAATTGCTTTTGCGACTCCATTTGCAATCTGTACTGAATCAGGCCCTAAGAGAGCATTTGGTTTTTTTAAATTAAGTAAATAAATGCTAAGGAAGTTGATCAAGTTATTTAAGGCCAGAAACCAGGAAAACCTCCAAGGCCAGATTAATTATTGGGTTTAATTTAAAGCCTTCAAACAGATTCTAATAACAAACCTGGGGCCTGATTCAGTAAGGATTGCTATTGCATACGCAGCTGCAAATTCATACAGAACACAGCTGTGAATGTATGCTAATGCCTGCCATAGCTCATGCGGCATAGAGACGCCCACTGCTGCTTTCTCACATCCGTACTACCTGGCACTCCTACGTATACAACGGTACCATCGACGCAAATCTGGCCATCACGCATCATTTACTCTAGGTCTAACCTGCCACAGAAACTGCAAGTCACGTTGCACGCAGTGAGCACTCAAGCTGCGTATGCAATCACAGTGGCTAATGTATGCACGCCCATGCAACGACGTTCCAACAGACAGACACTCCTGCATTTCTACGACCACTTCCCCATGACCACCCCCAAACACTCACAGCCTATCAATCACTATGAGATGGATTCCTCTGTGCGTGCGAAATCGCAGTGCGATCACAGCGCACTCACAGAGCGGCTTATACGCATGCGCGGTTGTGAACAATCGTCCGAAGTGCGTACATAATTGCAATTGTGTACGCTGCTGAATCAGGCCCCTAGGGGTAAATTTACTAAGATGGGAAGTGATGTTGCCCATAGCAACAAATCAGATTCTACTTCTCATTTATCTAGCACCTTCTAGAAGATAATACCTGGAAGCTGATTGGTTTCTATGGGCAACACTTCTTAAATAGAACTCCCGTCTTAGTAAATTTAGCCCCTGGTGTCTGTTTTTAGTAGTGTTTATGAAGGTAAAAATTTACACAGGGACTTGAAGTGATGATTCCAAAAGAAGAGAAATATATGCTAGATACTGCTCAATATCAATAGTAAACTGTGATATAGAACTTGATGCGAAAATGCTTGCCTCTCTGTTAAATATGATAAAACCACAGATCCATAATAACCAGGTGGAGGTTTTTCCCAGGAGACAATGACATTTCCCAAAAACTGCCAGGAGAACAGTGCACTCTCCCGGGGCAGGAGTTTTATGGCAAGATTCACGTCATTATAACCTACAGTAGCCCCCTCCTGCGTGATGTTATAATTCATGGCACTGCACAGCAGTAGGCAGAGTCATGGTAATGCATTTCGTGTCCCCACAACGCCTGCACTTACCACTTTGACCTAAAAGTAGACAAGTATGCACAAGGGAGATAAAAACTATCATACAATAGATTTCATCCATGCAGCTAACACAAAAATTCCCCACTCTTCTGGAAAAACCTTTAGTAGGCTTTCAAAAAGTTTAAGAGGACATTCTTAACTTTCTTAAATGTGCTTTACAGCAACTCTTCAGCCAGAGTAACACTTCTTGATGGGACTACTGTTTTACCTTTACACATATGTAGTGGAATAAGGCAGGGTTCTCTGTTATCACCTTTGATCTTCACTCACACTATTGCACTGTTTGCTGGCCATGTCAGAGCCTCACCAGATATCAATTGGTCAGTCCAAAAGAATAAACTCTCTTCGCGGATTATGTGATCCTCATACTGTCTAGCCCACCATGCTCAGCCAGCCTCAGCAAGTTGCGTTCCCACCCCCAGCTGTCGTTGTTGCTAGATCCAAGTTGGAGAAAGATCTTCTGATGTCACAACCATGTGACAGCTACGGCAGGGCCAGGTCAGCAACCAGTGTTACTATCCACGTGGGCGTAGAGGGGGAATATAAACCTGTGACGAGTGAAGCGAGTCACCGTGCCTGAAGCGTGGCGAGCGAAACTAGCCCGTGAGGGGACACTTCTGGAGATGTGGCCAATAGCAACCAATCAGATTCTACTTAACATGTATCTATCCCCTTCTAGAAGATAATAGCTAGAATCTGATTGGTTGCTATTGGCAACATCTCCACTTCTAAAAACCTGCATTTTAGGAAATATACCCCATAAAATATATTTTATAAGAGATGGGGGTGATGAATATAAGAAAAGGGGTTTTTTTTGTAAAAAGAGATTAATTAAGCACAACAGTGTCTAGAATGTAATATGTGTCTGAAATTATTGTCTAAATAGAATGATATGGTTTAATATAGGAAATGTATCATTAAACAAAATATACAGGGAAAAGGGTATATACCTACCTTATTGTTAATTGTTGTTCTGTGTCCCATCAGAATTTCACTCTCCACATACCCCTTAAATGCCCCTCAGACCTCTCCACGTGCAACTTGTATGCAATAAGACCCCTAAACATGCCCTTTATGTGCCACAAATCCACTCCAGAAATCCCTTATGTGCTATCAGACCCTTATAAATGCCTATTATGTGCTATCAGTCCCTTCTACATGCCTATTATGTGCAATCAGTCCATTCTACATGTTTATTATGTGCAATCTGTCCCTTCCACATACTCCTTTATAAGCAGTTCCCTTAAAAAATTTCAGGGGCTGGAAGACTGCTTTCAGCCTGGGGGGGCAAACATAAGCAAGTCGCACCGGCTCTTCTATGAGCACACTGCAATGTTGGCTTGATTTAACTAATGTGGGGATGGTTTAAATTAAAGATGAGTGGGCCCGTTTCTCAGAGAAACGAGCCCACCCAAACTTCGGGGATCCGAGGGGATCCGAGCCACAGCCCTGGATCCCTATTCAAGGCAAAACCTTGAGATTCCGCTGTCAGATTTCAAGGTTTTTCCTCGAGCAGCCATTTTCAAAGTCCCACTGAATTCAATGGGCTTACTGCTGTTTGGCCGAAAGAGCCGTCTGTCACGGCTCTCAGCCAATAAGCACTTGCCCATAGACTTAAGTGGGAACAGGAAAAGGAAGAAAGATACCGCCCATCCCCACGCACTGACACTGCTGCTTCCCCCCCACCACCGCTGCCGCACCCTGCACTGAGGACCAGTGGCGTAAGTTCATCCCAGACGCAAGTTATAATTTGGTGACCACATCCCCCCCCCCGTCACAGCCGCTGACACTGTAATGTAGCAATTCGCATGCAGACAGGCAGCATCTGATGGTCTGACATGGAGCTCTCCACTAGTGTATGGTGGCTTCCCAGGTACCGGGAAGGGGTGCCATGTATTGGGCGGCCGTGACGGTACACTCCGGGTACATAGTTACAGCTCTAAGTGGGGTGAATATGTTGTGGACAATGGAGGAGGTGCCCCTTCAGAGCTGGAGCCCGGCGGCAGGCATCTCCATTGTCTCCCGTAGTTCTGCCCCTGCTGAGGGCACTGCCAGCACCCCCACACTGCCGACACCCCTGCACTGATGGCACCTCCGCACTGCCGCCGTCACCAGCAACCCGCACTGAGGACACTGCCAGCATCCCATACTGAGGACACAGTCAGCATCCCCGACAAAGCTGACACTGCCAGCACCCCCGTACTGAGGACGATACCGCCAGCACCTCTGCACTGCCAACACCGCCAGCAACCCTGCATTGAGGACACTGCTGGCACCCCCACTCTGCCTACACCCTGTACTGAGGACACTGCCAGCACCCCCTCACTGAGGACACCGCTGGTACCTCCTACTCTGCCGACACAGCCGGCACCCTGCACTGAGGACACTTCCAGCACCCTCACACTGCCACCCCCAATGCTGAGGACATGGTCAGCACCCCAGCACTGCCGACACTGCTAGCACTCCTACATTAAGGACTCCTGCAATGCCAACACCACCAGCACCCCCACACTGAGGACTCCGCTGGCACCCTCATTCTACCGACACCGCCACACTGCTGGCACCCCCGTACTGGGGACACCGCTGGCACCCCTGCACTACCGACACAGTAAATGCACTATTGGTGTATCCAACCCACACTTTATCCAACCCACACTGTATACTGCACTGTATTCAACCCACACTGTATACCGCACTGTGGGCCTGATTCAGA
Organism: Taudactylus pleione; assembly: GCA_031769625.1. Classification (NCBI taxonomy): domain Eukaryota; kingdom Metazoa; phylum Chordata; class Amphibia; order Anura; family Myobatrachidae; genus Taudactylus; species Taudactylus pleione. Next base: position 39,478,008 of record JAUIMM010000025.1, on the reverse strand, counting down.
CCCGCTCGCGAGCGCTATGCGCTCGCAAGCGGGTCGATGGTGGCCCAGTGCGCATGCACACAATGGAGCCGGCTCCGTTGTGCGCATGCGCGAGACCCGGATAGCAACGGGCAAACCGTCGCTCCGGGTCTCGTACCAAAGGGGGCGTGCTGTCGATGTTGAGTGACAGCACGTCCCCTTTGGTGGGCGGGCCGGGGGCGTGGCTTCCCAGACGGAGGCGTTCCCATGGGAACGCCTACCGTCTGGGGCCGGCCCCGCTGACATCACAAGTGATGTTAGTGGGAGTGCTTTCGGCTCTGTTTGAGCTGAAAGCACTCTTGGGCTTGCAGCAACAAGAGTCTACCGCAAGGGTCTCATCACAAGCCCGATGGTCGCGATGGTCTTGACCATCGCGACCATCATCAAGGCCACTCGCTATAGCTGTGGGTGGTCAACCACAGCTATGCGAGCAGCCAGGAGGCCGTTCTGCAAAACCAGAGGGCCGGCCCTGATTCAGAGCGAGCGCTCTGTCAGAGCGTCCGGCTCTGAATCAGGCCCTGTATGCAACCCGCACTGTATGCAACACTATATCCGACCTGCACTGTATCCAGTCCACAAATTTCTGTGTTGTATTGTTTTCTATTGAACGTACTTGTGAGTTGGTACGATTGGATATGGCAAATACATTACTAATTTGCAAAACATTTGTAAACAGAAATAACTGCCGTGTATTTGTGTCACTGCTCTGTTGTGGTTTAGCCAGCCAGCCTTTGGCCTATGTTGGTGAACAATATTGTGAGCTGTGAGGTGATCGAAATTGACTGGAAATGACTGAAAATTAATTTTATTGAGGTGAATAATACTGTAGGAACAAAAAAAAGCCCAAATTATGTGATTTTAGCTGTTTTTATGATTTATTAGAAAAAACACAAATCCAAAACCAAAACATGCAACGGCGGCAGGGCCGGTTCTCCCGTTACGCATGGTACGCAGCTGCGTAAGGCGCCACATAGTGAAGGGCGCCTCAGCTGCGTACCATGCGGGCCGCGGTGCAGACTTTGTCTCTGTGACACAGCTGCACCGTGTGAGTAACGCTGACCAGATGGAGTTCGGTCAGCGCTACACAGCACAAACATACAGCCGCCGGCGCCGGCAGCTGTGTCTTTGCTTTAGCAGCTGAGAGTCAGACAGACTCTCATCGGCTGCTGCTGCTCCCACTGCCAGAGCCAGACATCTTCCGGCTCCCGCAGTGGGTAATGGGAGTGACGTCATGACGTGACGTCACTCCCATAATTCAAAGCGGCGGACGGAGGAGCTGGTATCGGCGGTGGGAGCAGGAGCGGGTTTCAGGTGTTTTTTTTAATTTTCATTACGTCTCTATTGCGGGGGGCGGGGGAAGGTGGAATACTACTGGGGGCACTACAAGGGGGGATTACTATGGGGGGAATACTACTGGGGACACTACAGGGGGTAATACTACTGGGGACACTACAAGGGGGGATTACTAGGGGGGGAATACTACTGGGGACACTACAGGGGGTAATACTAATGGGGGCACTACAAGGGGGGATTACTAGGGGGGGAATACTACTGGGGCCACTACAGGGGGTAATACTACTGGGGGCACTACAAGGGGGGATTAATACTGGGGACACTACAGGGGGTAATACTACTGGGGGCACTACAGGAGGTAATACTACTGGGGGCACTACAAGGGGGGGTTACTACTGGGGACACTACAAGGGGGGGATTACTACTGGGGACACTACAGGGGGTAATACTACTGGGGGCACTACAGGGGGTAATACTACTGGGGGCACTACAGGGGGTAATATTACTGGGGGCACTACAAGGGGGGATTACTACTGGGGACACTACAGGGGGTAATACTACTGGGGGCACTACAGGGGGTAATACTACTGGGGGCACTACAAGGGGGGATTACTACTGGGGACATTACAAGGGGGAGATTACTACTGGGGACACTACAGGGGGTAATACTACTGGGGCACTACAGGGGATAATACTACTGGGAGCACTACAGGGGGTAATACTACTGGGGGCACTACAAAGGGAGGATTACTACTGGGGACACTAAAAGGGGGGGATTACTACTGGAGACACTACAGGGGTAATACTACTGGGGGCACTACAGGAGGTAATACTACTGGGGGCACTACAGGGGGTAATACTACTGGGGGCACTACAAAGGGAGGATTACTACTGGGGACACTACAAGGGGGGGATTACTACTGGAGACACTACAGGGGTAATACTACTGGGGGCACTACAGGGGGTAATACTACTGGGGGCACTACAGGGGGTAATACTACTGGGGAGACTACTGGGGGTAATACTACTGGGGGCACTACAAGGGGGAGATTACTAATGGGGGGCACTACAGGGGGTAATACTACTGGGGGCACTACAGGGGGTAATACTACTGGGGGCACTACAAGGGGGGGATTACTACTGGGGACACTACAAGGGGGGATTACTACTGGGGACACTACAGGGGTAATACTACTTGGGGCACTACAGGGGGTAATACTTCTGGGGGCACTACAGGGGGTAATACTACTGGGGGCACTACAGGTGGTAATACTACTGGGGGCACTACAGGGGGTAATACTACTGGGGACACTACAGGGGGTAATACTACTGGGGGCACTACAAGGGGGGGATTACTACTGGGGGCACTACAAGGGAGGGATTACTACTGGGGGCACTACAAGGGGGGGACTACTAATGGGGGCACTACAAGGGGGGGCTACTACTGGGAGCACTACAAGGAGGGCTACTACTGGGAACACTACAAAGCGAGATTACTACTGGGGGCACTACAGCGGGGAATATTACTGGGGGCACTACAGGGGGGAATACTACTGGGGGCACTACAGGGGGAATACTACTGGGGGCACTACTTGAGGGGAGGAATACTACTGGGGGCACTACAAGGGGGGATACCACTACTGGGGGCACTATATAAAGGGCACTGCATAGTGGGTACCACTACTGGGGGCACTGCATAGGGGGGAGTACTACTGGGGCACTATATAAGGGCAATACTACTGGGGGCACAAAGGGCAATGCACAGGGGGGACCACTACTGGGGGCACTGTAAAAGGGGCTCTGCATAGGGGGTACCACTACTGGGGGCACTGCATAGGGGTACTACTACTGGGGGCACTATATAAGGGGAATACTACTGGGGGCACAAGGGGCACTGCACAGTGGGGACCTTTACCGGTGGCACTGTGAAAGGGGCACTGCATAGGGGTGCGCCAAAAAATATACTTGCTTATCAAAAAATTTGGGCTAGGGCCGGCCCTGAAGGGCGGTTTTGGCAAGACCAAATCCAGATCCAAAACACCAAGGAGATTCATATTCAAAACCAAAACACGGGGGTCGGTGCACATCTCTAGTTTAAATATTCATGTCAATATAAAAGGAAAATAGTTAAAAACAAATACAATACCTACCAAACACATCTGACAAAGCAAAAAAGAGATACTCAAAAGAGCATTACAGTGATTTTTTATACAATACAGGAAGCTTTCTAGCGACTAATATACAATTCAAGTACCATTCTAGAAAGTGATATACAATACAGGAAGCAAACTAGTGACCATCATACTATACAGAGAGCATCCCAGTAAAATATAACAAGTAGTGGGAAAAATTTGACCAGCCATTCAACTGGCAATGCCAGTGCTAACCATTGCTGGAGATCGAAAAGCACCACAGGCTGCTCTCGTATGCCATCGCCATCTAAGGATGGTGACAGTAAAGGCAATCTGCAGGAATAAAAATGCTTATTATTATTATTATTATTAAAACAAAGCATTTTACCCTTCACTGATTTTATTAAATAATAATTTGATTCCTTTTCAATTTTTTTTTATACTTTTTCTTTATATTTTATTTTTTTACTGAAACTGCAATGCACATGTGTGACCTTGCGATACTGGTTTACAAATGTGCAGATGCTCCCTGCACTGTGGCTGAGGGTTTTGCTATAAGATCAAAGGACTGTGGCTGCTAGAATAAGGTGGGTGCTTTACATATTTCTGTATATCCGGTCATGATTTCCCTGCCCTGTCATTAGATCTTGCTTATATTCATATATGGGGAAGAGAATTGTGAGTTTTTAGAGTAATAATTTGTTCTCTCCAAAACAGAAGCCCCCACCCTCTCTCTTTCTCTCTCTATCTCTCCCTTTCTTCAAACAGCAATTAATTCTACCAACCACCCTGACTCACCTCCACCAGCCCCCGGTTCTCATGAAAGTCTGTTCTCCTTATTGAAATATAGAACAAACTCCTAATTTTGTGACATACAAAGCTTACCGGGAAGGCGTGAAGGACAGCCGTGAATGGCAGGTAAGTGAAATGATGCTGGTAAATAGGTGTCACTATCTGACAGGTAGCCTCCCTGCAGGGCCCTTGCCAGGCTTCTGGGGACCCTAGGCAAAGATTTACCCTTATTTACATAAAACCTCACTCAAGCTTTTAACCAAACCTTGGGAACAACATTTGTGTGTACACTCTGGACAGTAATATGCCACACCTCAGTGCCCCCACACAGCTGTGACCCCAATATATAATTTTGCCACACATTTGCGTCCCAATACATAATTATGCCACACATTAGTGCCCCAATATGTAATTATGCCACAAATTTGTGCCAAAATACACAATATGCCACACATCAGTGCCACAATACATATGCCACACATCAGTGCTACATTACATAATATGCCACACATCAGTGACCCGACACATAGTTTTGCCACACATCAGTGTCCCAATACATATTTTGCCTCACATCAGTGCCACAGTACTCAATATACCACACATCAGTGGCCCAATATATGATTTTGCCTAAATAGAACATGCAGGCAGTGTGGTGGCCACCCCTTCCCTCTCCTCAAGTCCACTCCTCCTGCTCGGTGTCCCGGCCTGTTACAGAGCACATTGATGGCCGTAGTGCTGCAGAATAGTACAGGCCCAGGGGGTAGATGTCACCCTGCTCCCCTGCCCAGCCCACCCCTGCCTGGATTGTAATGTAGTCTTAGGGGTATATATACTAAACTGTGGAGATGTTGCCCATAGCAACCAATCAGATTCTACTTAACATTTATCTAGCACCTTTTAGCTAGAATCTGATTGGTTGCTATGGGCAACATCTCCACTTCTAAAACCACGCACTTTAGTAAATATACCCCTTAGTTTGGGTGACAAGCTAAGCATTATGGGCATGTAGATTAAAATTAGGGGTGTGCACCGGCCACTTTTCGTGTTTTGTGTTTTGGTTTTGGATCTGGATCTTTCTTCGTGTTTTAGATCTGGATTGGTTTTGCCAAAACCACCCTTCCGTGTTTTGGGTTCTGGGTTTTGTGTTTTGGATCTGTATTTTTTTGAAAAAAAGCATAAAAACAGCTAAAATCACAGAATTTGTAGGTTTTTCTGCTCCTATGCTATTATTAACCTCAATAACCTTAATTTCCACTCATTTCCAGTCTATTCTGAACACCTCACACCTCACAATAGTGTTTTTATGTCCAAAAGGTTGCACCGAGGTAGCTGGATGACTATGCTAAGCGACACGAGTGGGCAGCACAAACACGTGACCCATCTAGGCGTGATACTGCAGTGGCAGACAGGATGGCAGTTTGAAAAACTAGGCCCCAAACTGTACATAATGCAAAGAAAAAAAAGAGGTGCAAGATGGAATTGTCCTTGGGCCCTCCCACCCACCCTTATGTTGAATAAACAGGACATGCACACTTTAACAAACCAATCATTTCAGCGCCAGGGTCTGCCACACAACTGTGGCTGAAATGATTGGTTCGTTTGGGCCCCCACAAAACAAGCTGGCAATTAATCTGTCCCTGCACAAACTGGCTCTACGGAGGCAAGATGTCATCCTCATCCTCCTCATCCACCGATTCCTCACCCTCTTCAGTGTGTACATCCTCATCCTCACAAAGTATTAACTCGTCCCCACTTGAATCCACCACCACAGGTCCCTCTGTACGTTCTGGAGGCTGGTCTCCCTGGAAGAGCTGATAATTCATTTTGATGAACATCATCTTCTCCACATTCTGTGGAAGCAACCTCCTACGCCTTTCGCTGACAAGGTTCCCGGCTGCACTAAACACTCTTTCGGAGTACACACTGGAGGGGGGGCAACTCAGGTAAAATAGAGCCAGTTTGTACAGGGGCCTCCAAATTGCCTCTTTTTCCTGCCAGTACAGGTATGGACTGTCTGACATGCCTACTTGGATGCTGTCACCGATGTAATCCTCCACCATTCTGTCAATGGTGACAGTATCATATGCAGTGACAGTAGACATGACAGAAATTGTTGCCAGGTCCTTCAGTCCGGACCAGATGTCCAAACTTGGTCCTGCCTGCCCTGCATCACTGCCAGCGGGTTGCTTAGGATACCTAAGTTTTTTCCTGGCAGCCCCAGTTGCGGGAGAAAATGAAGAAGGAGCTGTTGACGTGTCACGTTCCGCTTCAGCTGACAGTGTGTTCACCAGCAGGTCTTTGCACCTCTGCAGGCTTGTGTCAGCCGGAAAGAGTGACACCACATAGGCTTTAAACCTAGGATCGAGCACGGTGGCCAAAATGTAGTGGTCTGATTTCAACAGATTGACCACCCTGGAATCCTGGCAAAGCGAATGAAGGGCTTCATCCACAAGTCCCACATGCCGAGCGGAATCGCTCCGTCTTAGCTCCTCCTTCACTTTCTCCAGCTGCTTCTGCAAAAGCCTGATGAGGGGAATGACCTGACTCAAGCTGGCAGTGTCTGAACTGACTTCACGTGTGGCAAGTTCGAAGGGCTGGAGAACCTTGCACAACACGGAAATCATTCTCCACTGCGCTTGAGTCAGGTGCATACCCCCTCCTTTGCCTATGTCATAGGTGGATGTATAGGCTTGAATGGCCTTTTGCTGCTCCTCCATCCTCTGAAGCATATAGAGGGTTGAGTTCCACCGCGTCACAACCTCTTGCTTCAGGTGATGGCAGGCAGGTTCAAGAGTGTTTGCTGGTGCTCCAGTCTTCGGCACGCAGTCGCTGAATGGCGAAAGTGGCCTGAAATTTTTCGGGCCACCCAAAGCGTCTCCTGCACGCCCCTGTCGCTTTTCAGAAAATTCTGCACCACCAAGTTTATTATGTGAGCAAAACATGGGACGTGCTGGAATGCCCAGATGTAATGCCCGCACAATATTGGTGGCGTTGTCAGATATCACAAATCCCCAGGAGAGTCTAAGTGGGGTAAGCCACTGGGCGATGATTTCCCTCAGTTTTTCTAAGAGGTTGTCGGTGGTGTGCCTCTTACTGAAACCGGTGATACACAGCGTAGCCTGCCTTGGAACGAGCTGGCGTTTCTGAGATGCTGCGACTGGTGACGCTGCTGCTGTTGCTGCGTAAGGTGATACATCTACCCAGTGGGCTGTCACAGTCATATAGTCCTTAGTCTGCCCTGTTCCACTTGTCCACATGTCCGTGGTTAAGTGGACATTGGGTACAACGGCATTTTTCAGGACACTGAGGACACTTTTTCTGACGTTTCTGTACAGTCTCGGTATCGCCTGCCTAGTGAAGTGGAATCTAGACGGGATTTGGAACCGGGGACACACTACCTCCAGCAATTGTCTAAATCCCACTGCACTAATGGCGGATACCGGATGCACGTCTAACACCAACATAGCAGTCAAGGCCTCAGTTATACGTTTTGCTTCAGGATGACTGCTGTCGTACTTCATCCTCCTCGCTAAGGACTGTTGGAGGGTCAATTGTTTAGTAAAAGTAGTGGTGTTCCTACTTCCTCTCTGGGATGATGAACGACTCCCAGCAGCAGCAACAGCAGCAGCGGCAGCAGGAGGCGTAGCAATGCAGGATCCTCCGGAGGAATCCCGGATAGGAGAGTCAGTCATGCCAGTGACATGGCCTGCAGGACTACTTCCGATCCTGACTAAGGAGGAAATTGACGAGGGGGGAGTTGACGGTGTGGTTTGCAGGCGCTTGGATACAACAGGACAACGGGATTTAGGTGTCCCTGGACTGCTTACGGTCTTAGCCAAAGTTTCTGAACTTGACAGTAACTTATTATGAACGCGCTGCAGGTGCCGTATAAGGGAGGATGTTCCTAGGTGGTTAACGTCCCTACCCCTACTTATTCCACCTTTACATAAGGTACATATGGCAAGACAGTTGTTGTCCAGATTTGGATAGAAATATTGCCAGACCAAAGAGGTGGAATGTTTGGTCTTCTGCCCAGGCATGACCGTGATGGGCTTTTTCATCCCACGGACAACAACTGTCTCCCCCGGAGCCTGATTTAAACAAACCACATCACCATCAGAATCCTCCTCGCCAACTTCCTCCTCAGCGCCAGCTACACCAGTATCCTCATCCTGTTGTACTTCAACAGTGACATCTTCAATTTGCATATCAGCAAGTGGACTGTGGGTGCTCCTTTCAGCACTTGCAGGGGGCGTGCAAATGGTGGAAAGAGCCACCTCTTCCCGTCCAGTGCTGGGAAGGTCAGGCATCGCAACCACCACCACACTTGGACTCTCCTTGGGGATTTGTGATATCTTCTTAGAAAGCACAGTTCTTCGCTGTGCTTTTGCCAGCTTAACTCTTTTGATTTTTTTAGTGGGAGGAGGGCTTCCATCGTCATGTGAAGCTGAACCACTAGTCATGAACATACTAGGGATCGACCTTAGCCGTTCCTTGCCACTCCGTGTCGTAAATGGCATATTGGCAAGTTTACGTTTCTCTTCAGATGATTTAAATGTTTTTTTCAAGGTCATTTTCCTGAACTTTGTCATTTGGGATTGTATGTGCCCTCTATTATGACATTGGGCATCGGCCTTGGCAGACGACGTTGATGGCATGTTATCGTCAATGTCATGACTAGTGGCAGCAGTTTCAGCACTAGGAGGAAGTGGTTCTTGATCTTTCTCTATTTTATTTTTATCGGAGAAAGTTTGGTCCTCCATTTATGTTATATCGATTTGATATATACGTGCGGCTAAACACAGAAAATATTTTTTTATTTTTGCTGGAGAGTAGTGCACTTTGTGGGTTACACCAGCCTTTAAGAAATGAGCCAGCCGGCTCTTTACTTATGGGACACAGGCGCACGCTTGGCACTGCTCCTTTGTTGATGCACGTGCGGCTACTGCGCACACAATTCACAAACACAGAAAATAATTTTTTTTTTGGTTTGGACTGGAGTGTACTTTGGGGGTTACAGCACCCTTTAACGGTCAAGCCAGCCGGCCCTTTACTTATGACACAGGCGCATGCTTGGCACTACTTTGTTGATGCACGTGCGGCTACTGCGCACACAATTCACAAACACAGAAAATAATTTTTTTTTTGGTTTGGACTGGAGTTTACTTTGGGGGTTACAGCACCCTTTAACGGTCAAGCCAGCCGGCCCTTTACTTATGACACAGGCGCACGCTTGGCACTACTTTGTTGATGCACGTGCGGCTACTGCGCACACAATTCACAAACACACAAAAAATATTATTTTTTTGGTTTGAACTGGAGTGTACTTTGGGGGTTACAGCACCCTTTAACGGTCAAGCCAGCCGGCCCTTTACTTATGACACAGGCGCACGCTTGGCACTACTTTGTTGATGCATGTGCGGCTACTGCGCACACAATTCACAAACACAGAAAATTATTTTTTTTTTGGTTTGGACTGGAGTGTACTTTGGGGGTTACAGCACCCTTTAACGGTCAAGCCAGCCGGCCCTTTACTTATGACACAGGCGCACGCTTGGCACTACTTTGTTGATGCACGTGCGGATATTGCGCACACAATTCACAAACACAGAAAATATTTTTTTTTTTGGTTTGGACTGGAGTGTACTTTGGGGGTTACAGCACCCTTTAACGGTCAAGCCAGCCGGCCCTTTACTTATGACACAGGCGCACGCTTGGCACTACTTTGTTGATGCACGTGCGGCTACTGCGCACACAATTCACAAACACACAAAAAATATTATTTTTTTAGCACTTGGGGGGAGCACCCCTGATGGACAGAGCACCCCCTGGACAACACTACAGCACCCCTTTAGGACTGGGACACTGCACAGGACTTTGGAGTGGACACAGCCCCTATGGAGAACTGACTGCACAACACAGTCCAGCCAGCCCCTATGGACTTTGAAGTAGTGGACACAGCCCCTATTAACAACAGCAGCACAGCACAACACAGCCAGCCCCTATGGACTTTGAAGTAGTGGACAACAGCAGCACAGCGCAGCACAGCACAACACTACTCTGCACTACACTACACTACACAGCCCAGCCAGCCCTAACTCCCACCCTCCCTCTTCACTGTCCACAGCCGAGTGAGAAAATGGCGCCGACGCGGGTACCTTATATAGGTTCCAAAACCCGCGAGACTCGGAAGACGGGATGATGACGTTTTGCCTCGATTTCAGATCTGAGTCAGGCGGGAAAAGTCGAGCCTGACTCGGATCTGCCTTGGATCGGGGGGGCTCGGGGGGGTTCGGATTTCAGAAATCCGAACCCGCTCACCCCTAATTAAAATGCTTGTATACACAAACACTCAACTGTTTCAATGGTGCAACTGAAGGAGCTTCTAAAGACACACCAATCGGTATTTCAGCACCTACAGATGCTGACAGTGGCTAACTCAGTCCTTACACATATGGATGCACAGATGTACACCAGGGAAGGGCTTTGTAGCGGCATTTGCATAAAGTCCCAGATGGACCACCGCCAGTAGATGGAGCCGCGGCTGTGTCTACATCCACCTCTGAATCAGTCCCATTGTGTTAACAAAGCAAACTGATACCAGCAGTGGAACCTGCACATGGTATACAGGACTGGGGAGGACAATCCCCAGGATGAGCAGAAGGAGGATTTTAAACTGAAGAGCCACTACTTTAAGTGTGAGTCTACACCCAAATATACTGTATAATTTTTTTCGTCATCCTGACGAAAGATGTATTAAACATCTGAAACACTGACCTCTTAAAACTATGCCTATACTGAATATGTGGAGTGCCGCCCTAATTGCCGCAGTATATTTGGAGTGACTTCATTCCCGGGAGGGCACCCAGGTACATTTGTTCATAGTGGAGTGCCGGTCACAGGAGAGTGTGTGTGTATATATACTCTATATATATAATATATATATATATATATATATATATATATATATATACACGTTGAGTTTCCCATATCCAAAATGCTTGGGACCAGGGGTATTTTGGATATTGGATTAGTCCGTATTTTGGAATATTTGCATACCATACCAAAATGAAATAACTTGGGAATGGGACCAAAATCTAAACACAGAATGCATTTATGTATTATATACACCTTATACACACAGCCTGCAGGTGATTTTATACAATATTTTCAATAATTTTGTGGCTCAAAGTTTGTGTACATACTGTACATGAAAATAATTTGTTTCATATACACCTTATACACAAAGCTTGAAGTTAATTTTATACAATATTTTTAATAATTTTGTGCCTTAAACAAAGTTTAGTACATTGAACCATCAAAAAGCAAAGGTCTCACTATCTCAGTCATACTAAAAATATTCCGTATTTTGGAATACTTGGATATGAGAGACTGAACCTGTATATATATCTATATAGCTATATATGTTGCACTCTACTCCTGTAGAAAGAAGGCACTCTCCAGATTGTTTGAAGTGTTTGATTCACCGACCTTTTGATTGTATTGCGAATCTTTCTCAAGGCCGAGTTTTAGGCAGTATTAATAATGCACTTAACGGGGCATCTGGTCAGTGTAGCACATGTTTATCTCTCTCTCTCTATATATATATATACTGTGTAAATATAAATATATATATAAATATATATATATAACAATGTATCTTGCAGTACAAAAGGTTTACTGAAGTTACTTTTTAATAACACAGAGAGGCAAACTTTAATTTTATGCATTTGGAGTAATGGTTGTGTTAAAAAATTAATTTGAAACGGATGTATTTTGTGTCACAACAACCAATGACGTGCAAGTCTGTGTTTATAACATAATGAGCTGTTGACAAATAGCACCTTATACTCACTGTAGTGACAGGGATAAAATTAACTCTAATGGCATAAACTTTCTATCATCAGATGATAGATGTGACCCATAAACTTAAACTAAACCTAACTAAAATAAACACACAAGACCAAGTTATGCCGTTTAAAAATTAACTGGTCAGCTTTATTTAGTTACAATGGTAGGTATGGTGGCAGGAGAGAACGGCAAACAACCAGCATCCACTTGGCTTAGGCCAAACGTATATCACAACTTGTGAGGGCCAACTATCCCAGACAAGGGTAAGTGTGATCTTAAAACTTGCAAGGGCCAACTATCCCTTTCAGAGCAAGTGATGCGGCCCCAACACCCATGCCAATGCACCATTCATCCTGCTCGGTCGAGAGGTGCTGCTGACCCCAATAGGGTGAAGTCAGCCTAATCAGTGCATTGAAGGGGTGTGCACCACTATTACTTCCGCAAGATGGACGCTTCAATATTGTCGGTCTTTCCCTGCTATGAAATAAAGCCGACACAATAGGGGAGGGAGGGTGGGAGATCAAATACAAAGAGGCAGATTTTCAACAACAGATTCCCCACACCCTCTCACTTAACACGTCCCTTAACCTCTCGCCCTATCACATCTGCCTACTTACTGTAAACAACCAACAAACATCTTTAACTTTATTAACCCCCTCTATCCCTGACTAGAAGTTTATGTGCCCTCACTAAACTCATATATAGCCATCACTAAAATATATAAGGCCAGTGCTCATGGAAATAATGGACATATTTGGAAAACGTGTGGATTTGCTCAGCCTGTATCATGTTTTCTTTCGGATGCCAAAAACTGTAAAAAAAAATTATAGCAGTTACTTCTCACTAATTGCATTAATCTTGATGTATCAGGCACAGAAGAATTCAATTGAACAAATTTCCTGTAAGAAAAGGAAGCCAATCGGGGTAATGTGTGACCAGTCATGCTAGTAAATCTCTTGACACCTATCTTATTTTTCCTGTCTCCTGAAGATATCAGGAAATCTGTTCAGATTATTAAAAATATTGAAACAATTGTAAAATGAAGATGGTGACTATAGGATGGCAGCGTTTCAACACTTCACTATATAAACTAGAATTTGCCCTTTGTGGTGTCACATTAGACTACATGTAAAATGCTCCTTTCTAGTCACATGACAGTGCTTCATCTCTGAAGATGACCAATACAGAGTTGAACTATGCCCGTTTATGGAAAATATCTTTTGTGCTTTTACGCTTTGCACTGAAGTGTAGCATAGAGCCATGGCGCCCAAAGCATGTATGCTACGGTGCTCCCTTCCCCTTCCATTATGATGGGGGTAAGTAGTGACCCTTAGTGGTACAAGCTTTACTCAAACATATTTTAACATACCCTTCTACACACATTTCTGCACAGGAATATGACCTCTCCAGCACACAAACATATTCCCCTACTGCTCACTAATGTTCCCCCCTGCAAACCAACATGCCCCCTGCTCCACATCAAAATGCCCCCTGAACACCAATGTGCCCTGCCACTGCACACCAGCATGCCATCCTCAAGCACAAAAACATACCCCCTGCTGCACGCCAACATGCCCACTCTTGCACACCAACATACCTGCCCTGCACACCATCATGCCCCAGTACTGCACATCAACATGCCCCACTACTGCATACCAACATGCCCCACTTCTGCACACCAACAAGCCCTCCCTGCACACCAAGATGCCCTACACCAGCTCAAAAACATGCTCCCTCCTGCACAACATGCCCCATACTGCTTATGTCCCTCTGCACACTAACATACCCACCTCCTGCACACCAAATTAGTCACTACGCTACACATTTTACTTAGCTGACTAGGACTATTTTCCTTCCCTGGTGGTCTATTAACAAATGTGGAGAGGAAAAAGGTGTACCACAGACAGTGCCCCCCCGCCCCCCCACTGACTTTGGCATTCCACCTGCGCTACGCCACTATGTGTGCATGTTAAGGAATCAAGTCAGCCTCTGACTAGCCTGGGGCTAAGTCTTAGTATAGCAGGGCAACCCTACACTTGCCATTTGACTGTTTTAGTGGAATCAAGGAACTGTGAAGAACTTAGTCAGCTGTATTGAAGATATTAGTTATATTATTATATCTCCAACTGGATGAAGTCTAAGGAGCTGATGTACAGTTGTACATAAGTCCTGCATTGAACGCACATAAAAAATATGAGATATGGTAAGAACTTACCCTTGTTATCTCTATTTCTACGAAGTCCATAGGGTTCCACAGGATACCTTGGGGTATAGGTGTGACGTCAGTCGCAGGGCACCAAAGAGTTAAGCTTTCAGCCTCCCAGGATGCACTAGGTCCCCCTCCTATACCCCGCCCCCGGGCCAAGGCACCTCAGTTAGTTACCAAGCCATAGGCCGGAGGAGGAGAAGGAAGAGAGAGAACAAAGATCTGGACACATACAAGAATCACATTCTCACCAGAGGGAGACGGAAAACCGGTGACCAGAGCAAAGCCCATCTGCAGCACAGGCGCGACAGGGCGGGAATCCTGTGGAACCCTATGGACTTCGTAGAAATAGAGATAACAAGGGTAAGTTCTTACCATATCTCATATTTTCTACTTCAGGGTCCATAGGGTATCCACAGGATACCTTGGGGATGTCCCAAAGCAGTATCCTTTAAGGGTGGGGACGCTCCTGTGCAGAAAGGAGAATCCGCCGCCCGAAGGAAGCATCCTGAGAGGCGAAGGTGTCAAACCTGTAATACCTCACGAAGGTATGGACAGAAGACCACGTAGCAGCCTTGCAGATCTGAACTGCCGAGGCACCACGTCGAGCTGCCCACGAAGGACCCACAGACCTAGTGGAATGAGCCTTCAGAGAAGGAGGGACCGGTAGGCCTTCATGAAGATAAGCTTCAGAAATAGCCATACGGATCCAGGCTGCCAAAGTTTGCTTTGAAGCAGGCCAACCCTTTTTACGGAAGCCAAAGAGGACAAACAAAGCGTCCGACTTCCTAAACGAAGAAGTGCGGTCAACATAAGTCCTTAAGGCCCGCACAACATCCAAAGAGGCCTCACCCACGGAAAGACCCGGTGAGTTAAAGGCCGGAACAACTATTTCCTCGTTAATATGAAACTGGGAAACAACTTTGGGAAGAAACTCGGGCCGAGTGCGGAGCACTGCCCTGTTCCCATAAAAAAACAAGAAAGGGGGTCTACAAGAAAGAGCCCCTAACTCAGAAACACGTCTGGCCGAAGCAATGGCCAGAAGGAAAACAGTCTTAGCTGTTAGCCATTTAAGATCCACTGAGCCCAGTGGTTCAAACGGCGGTCCTTGGAGAGCCCTCAGGACCACAGCCAAATCCCAAGGCGCCACAGGTGGAACAAAGGGCGGCTGAATGCGGAGAACACCCTGCATAAAGGTGCGCACATCCGGGATTGTAGCAATCCTACGGTGAAACCAGACAGATAGGGCCGAAACCTGTACCTTCAAAGAAGCAAGGCGAAGCCCATGATCTAGTCCCGCTTGCAGGAAGGCGAGAATCCGAGACAGACGAAACTCCCGCGGTGCATAACCTCTCGGTCGACACCACTGGAAGAACGTATGCCACACGCGATGGTATATCCTCGCGGAAGACGGTTTCCGAGCTCGTAACATGGTACGCACCACAGAGCTGGAAAACCCCCGGTACCTCAGCATGGCCGTCTCAACAGCCACGCCGTCAAAGACAGCCGAGTCAGGTCCGGGTGAAGGCAAGGACCCTGAGACAGAAGGTCCGGTCGTAGCGGCAACCGCAGAGGAATGTCCACGGACAGACCCTGAAGGTCTGAGAACCAGTGCCGTCTGGGCCACGCGGGAGCTATCAACAGGAGCGTCCCTCCTTCCTGTTTGAATTTCCGGATTACCCGTGGAAGAAGGGAGACCGGAGGGAACAGGTATGCGAACCGGAACGTCCACCGGACGGACAGAGCATCCACCAGAGACGCCCCTTCGTCTCTTGTGCGAGACCCGTACACCGGCAACTTGTTGTTGTGCCGGGACGCCATGAGGTCGATTTCTGGAAGACCCCACCTGTCCACCAGTAGTTGAAAAACGTCCGGGTGCAGGGACCATTCCCCCGGATGAACGTCCTTGCGACTTAGAAAGTCCGCCTCCCAATTGAGCACTCCCGGGATGAAGACCGCTGATATGGCCGGAAGATTGCGCTCCGCCCAAACCAGGATCCGAGAGACCTCTACGAGAGCCGCCCGACTGCGAGTTCCTCCTTGCCTGTTTATGTAGGCCACGGTGGTAGCATTGTCCGACTGGACCTGCACCGGGCGACCCTGGAGAAACCGCTGTGCCTGCTGGAGAGCATTGAAGACCGCACGGAGTTCCAAGATATTTATTGGAAGCTCCGCTTCTGTCGGCGTCCACCTGCCCTGGAACAAGTGTGGACCCGAAACTGCTCCCCAGCCCCGAAGACTGGCGTCCGTTGTCAACAGGACCCAATTTGGAACCCAGAACGGACGTCCCTTGTTGAGGTGGGTCGTCTGTAACCACCACGTAAGGGACAGGCGAACCTCCTGGGTGAGCACAATCGTCTGGGACTTCAGAGACTGAGTCAGCCCGTTCCACTTGGACAGGATCAGGTGCTGCAGAGGTCTGGAGTGAAACTGGGCGTATTCCACCATGTCGAACACCGACACCATGGAGCCCAGTAACCTCATCGCCGAGTGTAAGGACACCCGGCGGCTGTGCAGACAACTGCGCACCCTTGACTGTAAAGCAGAGATCTTGTCCTCCGTCACGAAGATCCTTTGCTGTCCCGAGTCCAATAAGGCTCCAAGATGCAGAATCCTCCGAGACGGGATTAGAGTGGACTTCTGCCAGTTGATTAGCCAGCCGTGCCGTTGCAGCAGTGCAATGGTCAGGTCCAAGTGGCGTAACAGGAGCTCTGGAGATCCTGCCACCAATAACAGGTTGTCCAAATACGGCAACATGCGGACTCCCTGCAGCCGCAGAGAAGCCGCCATGACCGCCATCACCTTGGTGAAAACACGTGGTGCTGTTGCCAGGCCAAAAGGTAACGCCCGAAACTGGAAGTGGTCGCTGCTGATTGCAAACCTGAGGAACTGTTGATGGCGCCAAAGAATAGGGACATGCAGGTAAGCGTCCTGTATGTCCAATGACACCAAGTAGTCCCCAGGTTCCAGCGCCAGAATGATGGACCATAGGGTCTCCATCCGAAACTTCGGGACCCGCAAAGACTTGTTGAGTGCTTTGAGGTTGAGAATCGGACGATATGACCCATTGGGTTTCTGTACCAAAAATAGATTTGAATAGAAACCCTGGCCCCTCTGGGAGAATGGAACCGCCACTATAACTCCAGCCTGGAGCATAGTGTGCAATACCTTCCGCAGCTCCGTAGCCTTGTTCCGGTCTGATGGGAGACCCGTGGTGAAGAAGCGAGCCGGGGGTCTGTGCCGGAAGGAGAGGGCGTATCCGTGGGAAACCACCTCCAGAACCCAAGTGTCTGTCGTAGTGGTCGACCAACACTGGGCGAACTGTAGCAGGCGGCCTCCCACCCTGGGATCCCCCAAAGGGAGGCCCGGACCGTCAGGCCGCAGGCTTGTCATCTGGCTTGGGGGCCGGACGTCTGGTACTCCATGCCTGCTTCCGGGGCTTGACCGATTTCTTAGGGCCAGCCTGTCGAGGAAACGACTGTGGTTTGGGCCTGCCCTGGGCCCTAGATGACCGAAAGGACGATGGTCCCGAACCAGAAGGAGCAGCGGCCGACGGGAGACAGGCAGATTTGGCTGCCGCCAGCGTGGCCACAATCTTATCCAGATCCGGACCGAAGAGAACTTCTCCGGTAAACGGCAACGCTTCCAGACCTTTCTTGGAATCTGCGTCCGCCTTCCAGGATCGCAGCCACAAGGTGCGACGAGCAGCTACCGCTGCTGAAGAAATTCTAGACACCAGAGTACTAATGTCTAGAGCCGCCTCGTTGATGTAGGTGGCCGAATCACGGAGATTGCCAATCAACTCCGCCTGATCGGCCGGACAGTCGGATTCAAAAGAAGCCTCTAATGAATCCGCCCAGCGCTCCATCGCTCTGGCAACCCAGCAAATGGCCATAGCCGGCCGTGCTGCCCCCCCTGCAAGGGAATAAGCGGACTTCAGGCAGATTTCTACCTTGCGGTCCGTAGCATCCTTAAGGGAGGACATGGATGGCATCGGCAATGTGGCACTACGGACAAGACGGGTCACGTGAGAATCCACCTGTGGAGGGGATTCCCACTTCGCAAAATAATTATCCGCGAACGGATAAGCCACCGCCAGGCGTCTCTGCGGCTGGTATCTTTTGCCAGGTTGTTTCCACGCCTCCTCTAAATGGTCCACCAACTGACCCGAAAGAGGAAACACTGTGGCATCGCCTTTCACATCTTTGAAAAAGGCATACTTAGATTTAGCCGCTGGGGGAACTTCGTCCTCAATCACCAAGGCTGTGCGGACCGCCCGAATAAGTCCAGGAATATATACTTTGGACTTAGCATCAGCGTCCTTAGTATGGAGAGGTTCCTGATCGTAAGGATCTAGAATCTCCCCATCATCAGACGTCCCTTCGTCATCCTCATAAGGAGCGGACAGAGACGCCACCGGCCTTTTATGAGACCGCATCACAGACTCCCATTGCAACACATCCGACAAGTGCTGTACAGAACTCGTCAGGGAGTTAACCCACGCTGGCTCCTGAGAACCCGGGAGCGGGGAAATAGGGAGACTGTGGGGTACCACCAATTGTCGTGGGAACCCCTGCATGGGTGACGACACCACAGACTGCTGGGACAAACCCATCGGAGTAAACGCGGGCTGCGGAGCTAACTGGCCCACTAAAGCTGTTAACGCCTGAGCGAAACAAGCCCAGGGCGGCTCCTGTACCGGTGCTGTAACCGTAATAGGCCGCGCCATGGACAAACACTGCCGGCAAAGGCCCTCCGCGCTACCCTCCCCCTCCGCTAACGGTACTTTGCACGTGGTACACTGTAGCCGGAGGGGAAAATCACTTTCAGACATGATGGCACCACGTATGTGACCTCTCTCACCAATTAAGTATTAAATAGGCGAGAGACCACCCTGCAGCACCGCACCGCAAGGGCTTTAGCAGAAAGAACAGGGACAGTAATAAAGCTGACAGTTTAGAGAAGAAAAGATTACAGGCAGCAGCGCTAGCACAGTCACATACAATGCAGAAAAATAACAATTCCTGCACTAACAGCGCTGATCACTCAACTACACAGACACAGGGCCTGGTAGGACACAGCGCTGCATACACAGACCTGACCACAGCGGAGGAGAGGTATGCGGGGGGACCCAGATCACGATGCTTCCGTCCAGCGCTTCCAGCAGCGTTCACCATGCGTTCTGGAGAAGATGGCCGCCGAGGAGCAGAGAGGAGGCTGGCCTGGGGGAGGAGCGCTGCCACAGGACCAGTCGGCAGCATGCAGAGAGGGCTGTGTGCAGCGGGGGAGGCGCCGGCTGTGAGACAGGGAAGGCGCGCTCCCCTGGCATGCATTTAACCCCTGGGACGCCGCAGCGCTACCGCTCTGCTGCGGTCCGCTGTCCCAGGGGGTAGTGGAAGCGCAGGTTGGTCGCCTGGCTCCACGCTGCAGCCAGTCCCCAGGGAGCCCCCTGCCTGGGGACTTAGGACCATGTGATCAGCGGGGACCCACCGCGGGACCCCGCTGCTTACCTCTGTCCCCCTTGAATCCGGCCATGGTCCGGAGCATCTGGGGTCACCGCTAGCTGTGACCCCAGACGCCCACCAGCATCCCCGGATCAGTACCGGCGTTCTGGTACCGGCGGGGTGTAGGGAAGACAGCATGGACGTCAGGACTGACTGTCCATGCTGTTCATCCAGTTGTGCAGCCACAGCTGCATGAAGAATAAGCTTCAGGGGCTCTTCTAGCCCCCACTCCAACAGGTGCACCCGACTCCGGCCGGGCACCAAACTAAACTGAGGTGCCTTGGCCCGGGGGCGGGGTATAGGAGGGGGACCTAGTGCATCCTGGGAGGCTGAAAGCTTAACTCTTTGGTGCCCTGCGACTGACGTCACACCTATACCCCAAGGTATCCTGTGGATACCCTATGGACCCTGAAGTAGAAAATTCAGATATTCTGTCCTATGCAGAGTTGTAAGCCCCTCTGCAGTCCAGTTACCCTTTTCTGTAGGCTTGGTTCAGAGCCATCATCATCAGGGTGCACCACCAGGCCTATCACTGGTGCAAAGATCCGTCTGAAACAGGTGTAATTAAGCAAATGCATAGCCTGCAATTCTGTGGCCAAATCCTCACTGAACAATGTCTACACCCAGTTATGCCCATTGCGTTGCAAGTGCAGATGCGACTGCTGGTGATCTTTGCCTCAACCATCTTGCGTAACCTAGAGACCAGAGCATTCGCAGTGCACAATCACGCAAGATACTTTCACCAAATTGGCTTCAACGCTGCATCAGCCCATAAATGTGAATTTTACATTGTATTTTCCTATTTATTGGTATATTCTTTAAATTGTGAAATACTTACATATTCCATATATAAAGAAGGATTTCAATCCGATCATGATACATATAGGACACATATAAAAGGCCTGATTCTAAGTCACATACAAGGCTGATGATCACAGAGTTGAACGATTTTTTGCTACTGCGAGTGCACGAGTTTCAGAAATGTACTGGAAGTGTGCTGGCCGGTGACTGGGGGGTTGCTATTTACATGCATTGAGATTGTCTGTCTTATGGGAGTGTCACAGGCGTGTGTCGCATACACCAACTATAAATTGCTCACATTGTAGGCCATAGTCAGACAGAAAATCTGCACCTGCCATAGGGTAGGGACAAGTTCCAATGATGACATCTGAAGACGCACCAATCTGGGTTTCAGCATCTACAGACATTGACAGTGTGCTTCTCAGTCCGTGCCACCAGCAAAAGATTCAGACACAGATGCGCCTGTGTCCAACTCAGCATCAGCCCCACTAAGTGGTATTTGATCACTAACTCTCGCCACAGTTTTGCAGCGGCTGCTCTGGCCAATCAAAACAGCTCTAGCTCCAGGATGAGAAGCCAATCAGTAACTGCAGCTACGTCCAAGCCAATAAGATCAGGTTCATGATGTAGAGCCAGTGGCGTTACTAGGGTGGGGCAAGCAGGGCACATGCCCTGGGCGCTGTGGCAGGCCCAGCAGAGGGGGCACCACTAGGGCAGCGCATAGGTGAAACTAATGGGTGGTCCAGAGGTAAACTGGACCACCCATTAGCCAGATCGCCATGAATTAAATCTAATTAATCTCTGCTGTGGTCTGCCCTAGTCAGGATCGGGAGAACTAAGAAGACTAGCAGCTCCGTTCCTGACCTGAACTCCATTTTCCCTGCAACTGCCAGCCCAGGCTGCCTAAATCAACACTTTCCAGTCCACTAATTAGAGGCATGGCGTGACATCATTACATTATGCTGAGCTCTCTCTCAAGTGTGTGTGTGTGTGTGCCTGCTGTGAAGCTAAGAAGAGCCGAGGAGGAGCCGCACCGCGCGCAGTGAAATCACCAAGAGTTGTGCCTGTGCGGCTGCAGAGCGAGGGCCAGAGATGTCTGTTGACTGGGCTATACAGTGGCACAGTGCAGCCTCTGTGGCCACAGCAGCAAGGCCCTTACCTTTCTTCACTGGTGGCTCCTCCTCACAGTACAGCAGAAGTAAAGATGACCATCGGTATGGTTATCATCGATGTCAAAATAAAAAGTGGGCATCGATGGTAACCAACTATGCAATGGATGACCATCGATGGCTTCACCAACCGATAGACATCCCAGTTCTATGACTGATTGGCCCATGGGCCAATCAGAACAGGGGGGCATGGCTTCGCGGGTCGGGGGCCGGAGCTATGCTCTGTGTCCCGGCACCTTGAAAAAAATATATATATTCGGTTATGTTCTTCCATCGATGGAAGGAAACCCCCCTCAGAGTCTGTCACACAATCAAGTTAAGGAGTGTATCCTATTTCTTGGGTGGGGTACTGAGTAAATGTACTGAAGTAACTTCGGTCTTCAGCCAAGTCTGCCAAATGGGGGGTGGGAACTTGCATGGAGGTTAGACGATGGGGAATTAGAACCTGCACTCAAAGACGCCGATTTAGCATCTTATGTTTAGGGTTATTTTATCTCTCTGATTGGACATTGAGCGGCTGCTGAAAACTCCTATGCTGTTGTATGCTGTGTGAAGATGGCGCAAATTTTCTGTGTACTGTGCTAACAGCTGTGTGATAATAAACAGGAAAATTGACAGGCCTGAACAGCGCCCCCTGCCCTGCGATGCCCTGTGCCATGGCACAGCTTGCACTTCCCTAGTTACGGCCCTGAATTATACATCTAGGTATAATATATGAAAATATTTATTTTATTCATGGTTAATTGCACTTTAAAACAGATAACAAGCGGAAGGAAAGAGTGAAAGCAGATATATTTATTAATAATATTTTCCTCTATGGTCTCTTGTAACATGTTGCCAAAGGCTGTGTAGACTATCCAGATGGACCAGCCTTTCATATATATTAGATGCTACATATCTTCCATAGCCTGCAAGCTTTTCCCGTCGGTTACATTTTAATGGGCTATCCCTCTCCTTTCTACAAATGCTTCTCTTGTAAATTCAAATAAAGCAAAAAGATGAAAAGTGTGTGCGTGTGTGAACTCAGTGGTTACTGTTGTGGCTCCTCTCTCATGTCTTATTGTAACCACGGTTCTGAAAACTCACACCTGCCCATCGGCATGTTTTATGTTACAATTCTAACTAGATTAAATGAAATGTGTTTCTATGCAAGGCTCCAGGGAGATTTGTGATTGGAAGAAAAAAATGGTACTGACGCAGGGATCAAAGTAAAATGTCCATTAGTGGGGGGCACTGTTCTTTTAACCCATTCAGTGCTTGAGGCATCAGCGTCACGCAGGCCTGATGTCCCCTTAGATGCTGGACTTTAAATAAGCATAGTCCTTTCATGCAGATGTAGATTAAATATGCATATCTCAGCAGATTTCTAAATCCTTAGCCTTGGGAATAATTAGAAGAAAATTAAAAATTCTCTGTCCCACAACCTTTCTCTGCGGGCACCAAAGCGTTTGCTTTGTAATTGATGGTAATACATAAACTATGGTGGATCATTACCATTTATTTAGATTCAAGATTATGGCACAATAATGAAGCTGGCTTCTATACAGCTGAATCCATACACAGGAACTGATAGGCGATGAGGACCATTGGGATCCACTTAGTCTACTTTCTTACTAAGTAATCGTCAGTCCTACCTGCGTTAATGGGCTATATATTTCACATCCTTGCTGCACCCATCACTCTAACAACTCCAGAGGCTGCTCAGTTTATGCTGCGCTGCTCAGGTTTATGTAAGGAAGATTCTCACCATCCTGAACACTTTAGGAGTATATTACATTGTAAACAATAAGGAAGACATATGAGGGTTGTTCAAAAGTAATGCCTAAATTCTCATAACTCTGAAATAATATGCAACATTTATTTGAAACTTTGTCAGTTTGTAGTTTAATATGTCTGCTAGTTATATATGTATATATAGCTATATATGTATTTTTGTTTAGGTAGTCCAAGAAATACTATGGAATCCAAGATGAAACAAAGAGCCATCATTGAATTTCTGGAAAAAGAAGGCTGCAGTGCTACAGAAATCCACAGAAGACTGAAAAAAGTGTATGGTGAGCGTACAATTGACTATAGCAATGTCAGAAGGTGGATGAAGCATTTTCATTCAGGAGAATCGTCCATGTGCGACAAACCTCGTGGTGGTAGACCATCAACTGCAGTGACAGCAGAGAACCGACACAAAGTCGATGCCATGATTCAGAAAGACCATTGTGTGACCATCAGAGATGTAAGTGATGAACGCTATTTGGGCCTTTAAATTTTCTGTTTATTATCATTCTCACTTGTAGCATCCTCTTATTTTATCCCCAGGATCTCCTGGCCTCTCCTATCTCTTCCCTGGCCCTTCCCCATGAGGCCATGGCCCTTTTTCGGGTGTGTTATCTCCCTATTTAAAAAATAGGGGGGGGGGGTCGCCAATGCTCTTTCTGGCACAGGGCACCAAAAAGTTACGGCTCTGGGGAGGAGTACAACAACTGAGCACAGCATCATTGTGCCTATGTGTAAAAAGAAAGAAAAAAAATATTTTTTTGCAGGATGAACAAAAGCAAAAAAAGAGCAGATAAAAAATATAGGGCCAAGAAATAATTATAAAATAAAGTGTCACCGAGTAAGATTTTTACATGTATACAATATACAACATATTTCAGTTTAATTTAGTGTAACATACACCACATTCCCCAATAGTGTAGATCAGAGGTACCAAGACTTTTATGTATGAGATGTGTGTTTTTAGTCTAGATTTTTATCTACCAACTCATTAGGCCTAAATTCCAAAAATAGGAAAGTTCAAGTCCTGGTATAATGTAATTTAATTTCATTTGAGATATGAATTCGGAGGCCTTTGCACTACTTCAGCTCAAAAAAGCACACATAACATAACCTTGGGGCAGGGGTGTATTTAGGGGTACGAGCGCCCCTGGCATACTAAGGGACTGGCACCCCTCTCCAATGACTTCTTCTACTTAAAAAAAAATAACACACACTGGGGGGTAGTTTAATTCACACACGTGAGTATAATTTTTATTTCTCTTTTTAATATATATATCTTTTATAGAACTTACTCTATTGCAAACCACTATATATAAATTTATTTATGCAAAAAAACACAAGAAAAGCTTAAAAACAGTGAATCAAAAACAAAATGCATTATGGGTAACATAATTTACATATATTCAAATTGGGCTATCTATACTGCATTACGCTTTTTAACAACAGATACCTACACTCCACCATTAATTTACTGGGATGATAAATCACATGAATCTTAAGAATCAAGAAAGTCCATATGGATCATGTCTTATTCCCAACACGGGGTTACCCACAACCTATAAAGATCATAGCCAGTCCCCTGAACTGAGGAAAACATAAATTTATTACACTTACACTTGGGGTAGTTCAATTTACATGCCTGTACAACACAACAAAAGAAGTCATCAATAACAAAGAAGATGCATTGTGGGCAAGATAATTTGCATATATGCAAATTACCTTGCGAATAGAGCCTTGTGATTGATGTGGTGCTTGCACTCTTTTCCTTCACAGTTGACATATTGGAATTAGTGAGTGGTGATTGGTATGTGTTGGGTATTGTGGGAAAGAGATATATTAGGGATAAAAAAATAAAAAAAATTTACTCTCCCTAATTTTAAATGTTTCTGATATAAAGGAACATATAAGAAGGCTAATGCATACTAGCAATCAATGGGGAACACTGACAAGAGCAGAGGAGACAGAAGGAAAGCAGGGATCTTTTCTGCAGCTCACTACAGGACACTGCTAAGAGCAGAGGAGACAGGAGATCATGTGCTAGTGATGTCGGGCTGAAACAGCGGCGCCCCTGGCAAGGGCCATCCAGGCCAATAGGAAGATATGCCCCTGGTTAGTGCTATTACTAGTAGGAGTGTATTTAAGAATCTGAGTGCCTCAGACTGGCACCCCCCTCCCCCCATAATTTCTGAATATTTACACTATACATTAAATAAGTACTTAAAATGTTTCCCAAGCTACCCCCTTCTGTCTCCCCAGCCAGCTACACCACCTGTCTCCCCAGCCATCCCCCTATGCATTGCCCCAGTAGTAATCCCCCCTATGCTGCATTGCCACCAGTAGTAACCCCCCCTATGCTGCATTTCCCCCAGTAGAAGTGCCCCCAATAGTAATCCCCCCATGCTACATTGCCCCCAGTAGTAATCCCCCCCCTATGCTGCATTGTCCCCAGTAGTAGTCCACGCCCCCCCGTGCCATTCTTACACATACAGAATAAAAAAAAACACAATTTACCTGATCCCCACTCCTGCCGCTGTCCTCTCCTCCTGGGCCGCTCTGCACTATGGGAGGGCCACTGCGGGGGGAGCCGGAAGGTGGAGCTCATGAGTGAGCTCCAGCCGGCTCCCTCCATGGATGCAGCAGCCAATGAGAGCAGCTGTGTGTTTTTCACTGTGTAGGGCAGACCACTCTCACTGAGGCCTGGGGGACTAGCAGTGGCTGCACCGCCGCTAGTTCCGATCCTGGTAGTCCCAGCCTGATTCCACCCCTTGGCTGCTGGTGGCACTGCCGGGCGGTGCCCCCTTTTGGTCGGCGCCCCTGGCGAGTGCCATCCTGGCCAATGGGTAGATACGCCTCTGCCTTGGGGTACAGGGACATAGCTAGACCTTTGTGGGCTTCATAGCAAAATTTACAAAGTCTCCAACCCCCACAACAGTCTGCCAGATGGATGGGGGGGTGGGTGGTGGTAATGAGCGGCGGGGACAGAGGAGAGGGGGCAAGGCCTGCGAGAGTGGAGGGGGGGGCGGGGCAGGACAGAAACTGAGTTGTCAGTTATACTAATATATATTAGTATAACAAAAACAATATATATAAATAGTATAACAAAAACACAGGGGGTAAATTTACTAAAGTGAGAGTTTTTAGAAGTGAGTTTTAAAAGTGATGTTGCCCATAACTACCAATCAGATTCTAGCTAGTATCTTCTAGAAGTTGCTAGTTAAATGTTAAGTAGGATCTGATTGGTTGCTATGGGCAACATCACTTCTAAAACTCACTTCTAAAAACTCTCACTTTAGTAAATTTACCCACAGTGTAAGATCTAAAAAAAAAACTAAACTATCTATACATTCACACAAACACTCGAGTTCATCAGCTGCACAGGTTCCATCGCTGATGGCTGATCCAGTTCCTATTTCTTCTGCTGAGCTTGTTCTGCAGGTCTGCTCCCATCGTACTTGCTACTGGCACACTGGATCGACAGCGGCTCCACCTTTCGCCATCCAGGACTCTCACTCCGCCTTCCCCATTCAAACAAAATTATTCCCCTCAACTCTCCTTTGTCCCTTGGGCTCTCTCCTCAATCCTTTACCATCATGCTCTTTCCCTTCTTTATCTGTGTTTACTCTCAGCTCGCCCTCTTTTTTCTCCTTATTGTTCCCCTCCCCCTCCCCGGCTAACCCTCTCTGTTCTGGCTGTAATCCCCTTCTGCTATCCTTTCTCTTCCCAGCTAACCCTTCCTGTTCTGGCTGTAACCGCCCTGCTTCTGTTTGTCTCCTCCCCCCAATCTTTTTCTGCAAGCCCCTTGGGCCTCTGCTGCTGTTCTTCCTAAGCCCACCCCCACCCCCAGCAAACCTTCTCTCTATACTTGGAACTCCGCTCCACTACTTATACAGCCCGCCTTTACTCCTCGTCTGGCCCACTCAACTGTTAGTCCAGCCGCCCCATATCCTCATCTGGCATGCCCTCTCTCCACGTTCAGCTGATTGCCCCCTATCCTTTTGCCCTGCGCTGGTATGTAGCAGGAAAATGCACACTTACGTGGCCCCTCCTAAGGCACATGCCGACACGGCTACTTGCATCGGAGAACTCTTTACTTAGACTCAGCACACTAGCAATGAAGTTTAGTTGCTTTTATGTGTTATAATCAAGGAAAAAAAGATGCACATTTTGAGTGTGAAAAAAAAGGCTTGGTGCGGCCAAGTCACATGTGACCTGGCACACAGAGAGGGGCTATTTAGCGCGACTGAAGCAACAGTAAGAAAGGATACATTTATACACATACAAACATAGGCGTAATTAAAATGGATGCAGGGTATGCAGTATACATGGGCCCCTGCACCTGTAAACTATCTATACCTCTCCTCCAATCGATACTTGTGTAATTACCAGAAAAAGGCTGTGGACACCATTTTCCCGATAAATCTGTGCATGTACAGTAGAGAAATCTATGCGTGGCGCCAGAGTCTACTCAGCCAGCGCATGAGCCAAAAAGAGAGGGGGGTCATTATGCAGATTGCACACAGGCCTACTCCTCTTTTAAACCGCCCCTGCACACAAACATTCTGATCACAGCTTGCAAATAAACACACAGGACCTGACACTGTCAATGTTACAACAATTCCTTTTGCAGTGGAAACATAATTTCTGCTACATTCTGATTAAGCAGCATTGGCCGGACAGAATTCCAGTGCTGATTTTCAGGGACACGGAGGGGTTTTTTGCACTTCTAGCCACAGTTTCACAACAAATTCTATAACTGATTGGAACACAAGTGCTGCTCCCATTTACTCTCAGTTGATATCAGGGACAGTCACATAATTTAAAGATTTGTCCCTGGAAATTCCTCTTGAGTAGTGTCCCTGATTTTTAACATAGACCATCTGCACAGCATCATTTCTCGGCATCTGGCGTTAAACTGCACACTGTATGTAAAGATCTGCTGAATGTGAGTAATTAAAATGCCACCACAGAAATATGTTGTGAACATGCTTTGCTAATAAGGCCTGTACCCTATATCTATGTAAATTTCATAACATGTCCTACAGGGCAGGCTGTTCCTAAGTGTATGTGTACGTGCGTGTACGTGCATGTGTCTAGAGAGAGAGAGAGAGAGAAAGAAATTAAATCCCGCACATCAAGATATAATTTAAAAAATTATAAAGTGCAAAAAACATAGTGATGTAACAACACATAATAATAAAGTGCATAGTCAGTCAGAAGCAGCAAATAGAGGCTTGACATCAAAAGTATAAAATGGAGTACAGTATTTATCCATATGGTGTCAGGGTAAAGAAAATCCAAAACAGCCTGTCGTCCTTAAGTCACCCTGGCCTGATGGCCGTTTCGGTACTCACAGCGCACCTTATTAATGGGCACTGTGGGCACCAGAAATGGCAGCCATGAGGATAAATTTGTTGCTAAATCCAAGTTGGAGAATGGACCTTTGACGTCACAACCACGTGACTGATGCAGCAGGGCCGGTCCGCTAAAAGTGTTATTATCCACATGGGCATAGAGAGGGAATATAAATCTGTGGCGAGCAAAGCGAGCCACCGTGTTTGTAGCAAGGCAAGCAAAGCGAGCCCGCAAGGGAACACTTTTGGCCCCCGGTCTGAACCTTGCCCCTCCCCTTTTTGCCGTGGATCACGTGGTAGTGACGTCAAAGGTCCTTTACAGCACCTTGTTCTAGACTTAACCAAGAGGATAACAGGCTGTTTTGGACTTTCTTTACCATGACACCATATGGATAAGTACTCCATTATCCTGCAGCCGGTTCTCCTACAGGCGGGAGAAGTAGTGCATGGTGAACTCCACCAGGTCCTGAGGCCTCTGGCGAAGGACCTCTACCATGAAGCCCTGCAGCAACTCTGTCAGTCTGGCAGGCTCTGTTCCCTCTGGCGGGCACTCACAGCACGGTGGCGTGGTGGGGGAATGAGCAAGTCCGTCCGTCCCCCCGACATGCTACAGACGAAACGAGGCGGCTGAGGCGACTCTGGTAGCTTCTCCTTTACCAGACACGTGTAGGAGCCGGAGCCACACTGTGGACCTCATTCAGAGTCGGTCGTTGCGGCCGCACGGTCGTACGCCACCGATGTTCGCTAAACTGCGCATGCGTAAAGTTCGCAATGCACGTGCGCAAACTAGCTGCTACGATCAGAAATTTCTCTCTCCTTGAACACAGCCAGGTCGGTAGTTTGAGTGACAGAATGAGGCGTTTGTGGGTGGTAACAGGGGAAGGTGCTTGAAAACGGGGGAGTGGAGATCCGAACGCAGGCGTGCCTAATTATGCGAACAGCGTTTTATGGGAGTGCATAATTAACAAAGTAGTGTCATGGTACACGTGACATGGGTGGTTTGTACACTGACCTGATCGTAGTGCTTAAGAGAGGGTATGGTCAACCTTAAGCTCTACGGCCAGTTCCGATGGTTACCGATGGTCTCGATTAATCCTTATATGGCCGGAGTTGACGTGTAATGCGTACGAGAAGGGGGCGTATTTTTTGTCTTACGGCCGCATCCTCCCCTTGGCCGGCCAGCTAACAATCCGATCTTAAGGTCGCAACTTGCGAGTGCATCATTTGCATATCCGGCCCCTTTTCCCTTACGACCGTGCGGCCGCAACGACCGACTCTGAAT
Organism: Taudactylus pleione; assembly: GCA_031769625.1. Taxonomy (NCBI): domain Eukaryota; kingdom Metazoa; phylum Chordata; class Amphibia; order Anura; family Myobatrachidae; genus Taudactylus; species Taudactylus pleione. Next base: position 39,447,836 of record JAUIMM010000025.1, on the reverse strand, counting down.
GAGGTCCTGTATGTGGTGGTACACATTCCTTATGTGACAGGCATCTCCTGCCTACTCCTGTAACCACCTACAGAAAAACACTTTTTTTAAACAATTAGCTTTACTTGTAGTGTACCTGGCTCCTGTAAACCCTAGTGGCCATTACCAAATTCTTGGTTGCCACAGTGAACTGGTGCTCATGATTTGTCAAGCCCTGTAAGGGCTATTTCACACAAGTCAGTTTTCACTGGCCAGCAAAAAACTGCATGTTTGGGTAGTTTGAGATGGCATGGACACGGCACGGTTGCCACGTTACAGCTCGGAATATCCACTGACAAGGACGGCTGCAGTGCCGTGTCCGTGCCATCACTGCAAGTCAGTGAAGCACAATTTACAATGTTTCCTTTCACAGACACCGGCTTTTCAGAGCTTGTACCAGCCCACAACTCCACCTGCTGCTGTGCATGCCTACTTCATTAAGATAACTAACCACAATATTAAAAACGTCTCAAAGCATCTCAGGACGCTCTAGATCCCCTGGCTCCTCTGTCTCAGGTGCCATTCCCATCTCATCTTTACCTATGCTCGCATTGGCAGAGGCCATCTCCAAAATGCTAATGCCCCAGTTTGATAAAAGACTATAGGTAACCGAAATGAAGATAGAGGCGACCCTGACTAGAATTGATGCACTTGCTGCTCGATTAAATACCTTGGAGACGAGGGTTAGTGACGTGGAGGACAGTGTCCAAACCATTCAGGATGATACGTCTTCCCATTCCTCCATCATTCAAACTCTCCTAGAAAAAATTGACGATTTGGAAAATCGTCACCGTAGAAATAATCATTGGTATTCCTAAATTCTACAAAGGTCCACAGCTTCTTGACTTTCTTGCCAAGGATTTGCCCCTGGCTTTAGACATTGCAGACACACTGGGCACCCCCCAAATCAAAACCAGAACGACAGGGAGACAATAACAGGTCCCGCCCATTTATAGCAGAATTCTTAGATTATCGAGCCAAGGAACAAATTTTAACTACTTATAGCAGATCAAATCCTTTAGTGGTCCAATCCCACAAAATTATGATTTTTCAGGATTTTTCTGTGCTGGTTGCCCAGAAACACAAAGCCTTCTCTGAAGTTTGTAATTACCTCCATTTCCATAATTGTAGATTTGCCCTTTTATATCTGGCAAAACTAAGAGTATTTGAGGATGGTCGTCCATTATTCTTTGATGACCCTGCACAGGCGAAACGTCATCTTCTCTCCCCTCGTTCACCCCCTCAGCCACCTTCACCACCTTGAATATCATCAGACCCCCTCTGCTGGGTTTTAACTTTTAATTAATATAATGTAATACGTGTCTTAGGTATGGTTGTGTACATCTGACAAATCCGTAACTAGACTTTTTGGTGCCCTGTGCCAGAAAGAGCATTGGCACCCCCCTCATTTTTCAAAGGGACATAATGCACCCAAAAAAGGGGAATGGCCAGGAAAGAGATAGGGGAGGCCAGGAGATGCTGGGGATGAAATACGAGGAAGCTACAAGTGAGAATGATAATAAACAGAAATTTGACAGGCCCAAACAGCGCCCCCTGACCTGTGGTGCCCTGTGTGATGGCACCGGCCGCACTACCCTAGCTACGGCCCTGACATCTGACTACAGTTGAGTGACTCTTGCTTTTAGTTATTTTGACCTGGGAGCTACTATGCACACCTTGTAATTACACTTTCATCCTGTTATACGTTTGACAAAGTGGGTATACTCCACATACTTTTCTCCAGTTATGTCCACTTTATCCCACTAATATAAATGGGTTTCATATTAATATCTATACACATGTCTGATACCCCTATCTATTATGGTACTTAAATGATGTTATTTTTGTTTTATTGGTTGTATATTTGGATATAGATTGTAAGCTCCCTATAGAATGTAAGCTTGCGAGCAGGGCCTTCCTACCTATATATCTGTCTGTTATTATCCAGTTTTGTTCTATTAATGCTTACAATTGTAAAGCGCAACGGAATATGCTGCGCTATATAAGAAACTGTTAATAAATAAATAGATATGTGCAACCTATCCCAGACAACACCTGTCCCTTTTTTGTGTTGGAAGGGAAAATGTAAATTGGAGATTTGTGAAGCAAAGCACTGTATATCGTTTTACTGTACCTTTTTACTGTGTTTTTCTAAAACGTATCTTGAATTTTGTGTTGTTATTTGTCTGGCGCTCACCCGCAGGCTCATATACTTTTTGTTTTTCCTCTCTCCCCTCTCATTGGGTACGGTTTTCTGGAAGGTATTACTCAACATTTCTTTAGATGTCACTGAGGGATAACCTATTTGCACCCAGAGCAGATCCGTCCTCCTCCCGTAGCCCGGTTAGGTTAAGCATTGTCTTGTGGAATGTTGGGGGTCTAAATTCGCCTATAAAGCGCCGACAGATGCTTACTCATCTTAGACAGTTACATCCTGATATAATGTTCTGGCAGGAGACTCACTGGCGCACGGGAGATGAGGCTATCCTTCGTGCCCCTTGGATAGATTCATGTATTGCAGTCCCATACCGCGCTAAATCTAATTCTTTAACCAATTAACTAAACTATTACGACAAAGGGAAAATTATTCTTTAATCATAGGTGGGGACTTCAATACAGTATTAGATCCCCAAATTGATAGGGCCCCTCCACCCCCTATACCAGTTTCTACCACGTGGAGGGCACTCCCATCTCTACTGACTGCACTACATCTCTCAGATCCCTGGTGCCTATTAAACCCTACTGAGCGCTCATATACACATCTTTCAGCAGTGCGCTGTTTCTTGTCCCTTATTGACTACCTGTTATTGTCTGATGTCTTAATGTCTCCACTCTACAATACCCGAATGCATGATATCACAATCTCTGACCATACTCCTCTCACTGTGACACTTACATTTCCCTTAGCTCCTTACCGTGATATTTGGCAATTTCCTACGCATTTGGCTTCCTAAGCTGATTTCCGCTCTTTTCTCAAGTCAAAATGGTCTGACTTTGTTGAAGATAATCTTGATCACTGGGACAACCCTTGCCTTATATGGGAAACTTCAAAGGCAGTGTAACGGGACCATATTATTAGTTATATGGCCAAGCATAAACGCGAGACGTCAGGAACTTGTGCCTCACTACGCGCTGCGGTTACCCAAACTTTCACCGTCTATACATTGGATCCATCACCTGATAAGTTGCGTCAATATAAAAAAGCCCGTCAGTTATTGGAAGACTTCCTTCTCTCTCAGGCGAAACATAGTTTAGAGATCTCTAACACAAATAATACCATTGGGGCAATAAGGCTGGCTGCTTTCTGGCAACCATAGGCAAATCGCGGAAATCTAGGAACCAAATTAAAGCAGTAATACATTAGTAGACAGCGTAGCTAGAAACGTGGTATAGAAGCAGGATAGCTGTATGGCCTGGAGGGCTTAGTAGACAGCGATGCTTGAACCGTGGTATAGAAGCAGGATAGCTGTATGGCCTGGAGGGCTCAGTAGACTGCGATGCTTGAACCTTGGTATAGAAGCAGGATAGCTGTATGCAGTGGCGGGCTGGGCCGGGGGGCAGGGTGCCATGTGCCCCCCAGGCCGGTAACATTTTAGTGTCCCAGGGCCGCCCGCAGCCATGCTCTGCATATACATAGCAGCGCAGGCTGTAGAAGGCCATCGGCTGGGGCTGGTCCTCCTCTCCTCTCTGCTCCTTCGGACTTCCTACCTCTTGCCCGCCTCCTGTTCTCCGTTCTCTCGCAGCGGGCCCCAGGCCATTAATTGCAGCTGCAGTCAGTAACAGTGTCACAGTACAGTGCAGTTCGAAGTAGGCTAACAGGGAGGCGCAGTCGGGACAGGGGACAGGGCTACACGGCAGTCAGTGCCAGACCAGCAGCAGCATGGATGAGAGTGGATGGAGGAGACAGAGTACATTAATGGTGGGTACACACTACACGATATGCTCCCTGAGCGATATTGTGTAGTGTTGTCCCCGGCAGGCTGTGCTCAATGTCGTTCATGACATTAAGCACAGCCACTGAACGATATCATTAACGATATCGTTCAACGCCAGGCTCTCTCCCCCATTCCCTGACATGCAGCAAGCTGACGAGATCGTCAGGTTGGCCTGCATGTCAGCCCGATGAACGATGATGACGAACGACCCGCGGGAACGCGCGTCGTCGTCATCGTTCATCTTTTTGGGGTTAAGAATGGACGATAAAGTGGACGACTGAACGATAACGACATCGTTATCGTTCAGTCGTCCACTTTATCACCCAGTGTGTACGCACCTTAACAGTGAGTATACTGTATCCTGTCTGACAGTAAGGTGATAGAGAGGGGGGGATCCTGTGACTGTGTATGTATCTGTGTGTATAAGTGTGGAAGTATGAGTCTCTGTAACTGTATCTGTGTGTATGTATGTGTCTCTGTAACTGTATGCATGTATATATGTGTCTCTGTAACTATATGTATGTGTGTTTGTCTGTGTATGTGTTTATATTTAAGTGTGTTTATGCATGTTTGTGTGTGACTGTGTGTATGTCTGTATAAGTGTGTGTATGTATGTCTGTGACTGGGTATGTGTGTCTGACTATATTTATCAGTGTGTGTGTGTGTGTATGTGTGTAACTATATGTATGTGTGTGTGTATGTGATTATATGTGGACTGTGTGTGTGTATTAATTTGTGACTGTAGGTGTGTATCAGTGTGTAACTGTATGTATGTGTATTAGTGTGTGACAGTGAATAAATGTTTATATGCATGTGTGTAACTGTATGTGCATATGTGTGTGTGTATTAATTTGTGACTAGGTGTGTATTAGTGTGTGACAGTGAATAAATGTGTATATGCATGTGTGTAACTGTATGTGCATATGTGTGTGTGTATTAATTTGTGACTAGGTGTGTATTAGTGTGTGACTGCAAATTGTGTCTGTATGTATGTGTGTAACTGTATGTATGTGTGTTATTGTATATGTGTGCAGTGGTGTAACTACTGTAGGTGCAGTAACTGCAGATGCTATGGGGCCCGGACCGTCCCGGGGCCCAGCCCTCCATCTGCATCTACGGTGCCAGGCCTCGGTCTACGCCCCCGCCCGGGCCACTTCATTGCATGTGCCCCCTAGACTAAAAGTTGCCAGCCAGCCCCTGGCTGTATGGCCTGGAGGCTCTGTAGACAGCGATGCTTGAACCGTGGTATAGAAGCAGGATAGCTGTATGGCCTGGAGGGGCCTGCAGACAGCGTTACTTGAAACGTGGTATAGAAGCAGGATAGCTGTATGGCCTGGAGGGCCCTGGAGACAGCGTTGCTTGGACCCAGGGTACTTGGGTCACTTAAAAGCCAGTGAGCAGAATACACGCAGCATGTAGAAAATATAGCTGGAAGTCTGGATGCACAGAGAGCAGCTTGCATAATCAAAAGTTCCACATGAAAACTCTATAGCCGACAGGGCGGCGACAGTCCAGAAAGTTCAAATAGGATCAGCTGCCAATCAGGCAACACTAGGAGGAAACATGTGAAATCCTCTGACGTCTGGGTCTCCTAGCAACCGGCAACCTAGAAGCATGGTCAGGAGCAGGAGGAATACTGGCAGGAGACAAGTCCTGGACTGGACTTGTAACAATAAGTCACCTGCTAAACTTTGATGTGAGGCAGACCTTGGCATTTCTCGAGGCAACAGACAAATTTTAGACCCTGCGGGTTTATCCTTTAGCCTATATCCAGGCACAGCTTTATATAGCTTCTGTGGTGCAGGCATTCTCAGCAGCTGACTGGCTCAACCCGCTAGACCAATGTCTTTCTAGATCAAAATATAATCGTAAGGCCATATCTATCTATTACAAATTTTTTAGTGAGGACTTAGATCATGCTTTGGTCAGCCAGGGAATGTGCCAATGGCTGAAACAACTCCCAACTCTCTCTATTAATGATTTAATACACAGGTTGTTGAGATCACGCTGATTACTGACTGCCAGTACATATAACAAGCTTTTCCTAAACATACATCATTGGACCTATCTGTCCCCTCACAGGCAATACAAAATGGGTCTAGCTAACTCTCCAAAAATATTGTGGCAGATGTGGCCCATCCCGGCCATGATCTGTTCCAATTACTTCCGTCCGGTAGACGATACAGATCTTGCCTGGTTAGGACCTCAAGACATGCAAAAAGTTTTTTCCCGCAGGCAATTATGTAATTAAATCACTGATTAATAATTGCTTGTTTAGGTGGTTCTATATGTATTTTTATTGTATTAGAACTTCCTTTTTTAAGTTATTCATATTGAGTATTTAGTGTGATTTATTAATGGTGTGTAAATCGAGTACTCGGTCAGTGGTTCCGGAGTCAGATTGCACGTATATGTTTTATACTTTGCGAAATAAAGTCTGATTCTGATTTGACCTAGATGTGCGGGGGAGGAGGATCTCTATCATTGCCTTTTGGGAACGTCCAGTGGTCCAGGGTTTCTGGAAATGGGATGCTGAAACTCATTTGGTCAACTATGTGCCTTTCACCCCTGAATGGGCTGTCCTGGGTATATTTCCGAGTGGACAGAGACTTATTCGGGAGACTTACTAGCAGGAAATTATTACTTGCAGTAAGCGCAGCGGCAAAGAAGGTGATTTTGCAGGAATAGATACACCCAACTCCTATCAATTATATAAGAAGAAGCTGAAATTTATTTTTTTAATGTACTGGGTGGAAACTCCTCTTCTTTTTTTGACACGTGGGAAAGTTTTATAGCTACTCTTTCGACCAGTGGCGTAAATTCGCCCCAGATGCCCGGAGGCAAGTTATAATTTGGTGTTTCCCCCCCCGGTCACAGCCGCTGACACTGCAACGTAGCAATCCGCACGCAGAAAGGCTACAGATAGACGAAGGCAGCAGCTGATGGTCTGATACGGAGCTCTCCACTAGTGTATGGTGGCTTCTCAGGTGCCGGGAAGGAGTGCCATGTATTGGGCAGCCATGACGGTACACTCTGGGTACACAGGTACAGCCATAAGTGGGGTGAATATGTTGTGGACAATGGAGGAGGTGCCCCTTCAGAGCTGGAGCCCGGCGGCAGGCGCCTCCATTGTCTCCCATAGTTCTGCCCCTGCTTTCGACACAATCCCAGATCCACCATAGTATGCGCCTGACTCAATGGTATGAGACCCAAATTATTTTGGGAGATCCTCCCATAACGTTGCCTAGCGGGTGAGTGCCAGATATCATCCCCTTTTTCTTTTTATTTATCTTGGCTATTCACTATTGTGATTATACTTTATTATTATACATGTGTTTATATTCTATGGGCAGTATTCAATTAGGTGCGAAAAGCAGTTTTCTGCGATAAAGTATCGCGAGTGACGTCATTTCGCAATGCAAAAACTTTCCTCCATATTCAATTCCGGAGACGTTTCGCCGGTACGGAAACTCAATGCATTGGAACCTGCAAAAAAGTTTTGCCTATGAATAGGTCTCGAAAAAAAGTGCAGAATTTGGGTTTTGGGGTGAAAACCTTGGAAAAAAACCCAGCACCCTTGGGACAGTTCCCCAAAGGTAAACTGCATTAAAAAAAAGTTTAAAAAAACTTTAGATAACCCCAAAAAAGTACTTTCATTTTGGGAGTGCAAAAGTCCAAAGTTGGGGGACAAACCTAAAAACTAGCTAGATAGACTCCATGGGTCTCCCCAACTATGCCCCAGGTGTTTTTAAGTTTGCAGGTGGTTGCGGCAGGTGGATTTTTTACGTTTTTAAAAGTTCACTTTAGCAACTTTAAATTATGCTAGCACCCATTTTCATGTATTCCAAATTTGCTGGGACAACTTGTTTTCACAAAAAAACCTGCTAAATGCTATTCTTCACCACCTATGCAAAGACACGAAATAGCAGCTATTGAAATCATTTCAGTTCCCCAAATACCTTCAGAAGGCCTATTCGGGGAGATCTATAGTGATCCCCAATGTCAGTGCATCTTTTGGGCGGTGTCAGGCTGATTTCCCCAAATCTGACAGTACTTTTCGCATGTTACAGTTTTGCCGGGTCCCGTTTTCACTGATTTCTAATTGAATACGAGGATAAGCGGGGACGAGCGCGATACTTTTTCACACTGAAAACCAGCGATGTCGGCGAAAAGTCCGGCATGTGAAAAGTACGGGACTTTTCGCACCTAATTGAATATGAATTTTATGACTGTTTACGTCATGCTAACGACCTCTTTGAAAATTTGCTGTGATGTATATATGCCTAAGTATTGTTTATCATTATGTAACAGCTGTTGTTATGCTGATCTTCAATGCTCATAAGTCGCAGATCTGTTTGCAGTGTTTTTGCTTCCATAAATAAAATATAAAAACGGACGGCTTTGGACAGTTTTTTGCCGGTGTGTGTGAAATAACCCTATTAGTATAATGGACCGAGCAGATGCTCTGCTCTGTCTATGCTAAACTTACAGCCCAATTGTCTGCTACTCTTCTGCAGATTGGCTGTCCCGTTTATGTTGCCGGCAGTGAGAGCCGTTGCAGGGGCTCCCAGTGTGCATGACGGCCACTTTCCACGATTATATTATATATAATACAATTATATATTGTAAAACGGGTACTTGAAATGATTTATTTTCTGGCATTTTTGTCACATTTCCTGTGGTCTCATACTGCTACAATACTGTAATTAATGTCTCTAAATTCTGAGGATCAGCATGTATGACCCAGCGCTCCATATTCCGCCCTAGGGTTCTTATACACTGGTCAACAACCACCGCCTCTACAATCTGAGCGGCAGTGCGGTCTTCTGGCTGGAGCTAACTCCACCCCTGTCTGGCGAGTTCTGTAACCTGCTTCTGAATAGGGACCCCTAGTAGTATGGCCCATTCGTGGAAGCGCTGCTATTTTCCATAAGGAGTGAGACCTGACCTGGCCAATATGGCATTTTTGACTAGGTCATATTTCTCTGTATCAGCAGTGGACAAATCAGGACAGGCTTTCTGAGCCTCACCAGTGAGATAGGGGGCAAGTCTATCAGCACAAGTATCTGCTGACCATTTTAAATGCTGTGCCACCCTCTCAAATATCAGCAAATACGCCTCTGGGTCATCTGAGGCAGACATTTTCTTCAGATGCCCAGCACCTGGTGTGCCTATTGACTGGGTCACTAACTGTAACATTTGTTCCTCTGTCTTTTGGTGAGAGGCCAACAAATTTACTATTGTGCGATAAACATCTCCCAGTTTTATAGTGGGAGGGGTATGTACACATGTAGGTGCTTTTAGATAACAAGCCAGTTTACACAAATAAATATATCTTTTCAGCAAAACAATTGTAATTCACGTTTAACACTGCTTTTATTTTTCTCCAGCAATGCAGGGCTTAAACAGAACACAGGAAAAAATTTAAAACTGTCTTTCACTCTTCCAGCACTGCAGTGTTTAAGTTAGACCTCAGTAATATGTGTGTCTTGCTCTTGCTCAGTCAACAGATGAACTTAATTAGACAGCATACTAGCTAATGAAGGTACTAATCAGCATTTGTTCTATCTCAAGCACTTTAGTAATAACAAAGCAAAGTAAATTTTTTCTCAATACACATAAACCAAAGTTTTGCACAGCAAGTTACAGTGTACAACTGCAGTTTTTCTGGTTCGCCAACCATGCTCGCGTATACTGAACGTTCTGCCTTGTCAGTTCCTTTGCCATGCTAGAAGTGGCTGGCGTATGCAGAGGTCCCTGTGCAGGCCACCATATGTAAAACGGGTACTTGAAATGAGGACTCCAGACAGGCAGGTACTTGGTAGAGCAGTGTCTTTTCAATAGTAGCAGACACTGCACCTAGCATATGTGAGGTTTAGGCCTGGACACACACACAGGCACATAATAGAAAATAAGCAAACAACATCAAAGTAAATATCTCAGCACACCTTGTGCTAATGTCTGTGGACCCTCAAAGTCCAGGCACCCTAATGCTAACCACCACCCCTAGCCTATCACTTGGCCAGATTGTCCAGCATCAGGAGCAATGAGCAACAGGTGTGTGAGAGTTTTAAACCCTGCCTGTGCTGCTGACTTCCTGCTGGCTCTGGGCAACCTGGAAAACCCGGAATTCTATATTTCCAGTTAGGGGTTGTGCAGCCCAGAAAACCCGGAATTCCAAACTTCTATTGTAGGTGCAGAATGTGCCAATCTTGTTTTCCCCTTCCTTGGAGGGAGCTGATCCCACCAGAATGTGGGCAATTCAAGTGAGTGACAACCCTTCTCACCACAATAGATATAAGAAAATAAAAAATAATAATGTAGAGATGTGAAAATCCTTCTCAAGGAATGAAGACTCCTCCCCCAAAATTCGAGGTGGCAGCCAATCTTCAATGACCAGTAGTAATCCTGGTTTTGTAAGTCTGTCAAGCTGCGGAGACAAAGGTGTCTACTAAGTGAACAAAATAAATAATATTATAAATATAAAGATGTGCTCAAACCAGAGCTAATTCCTTTGGGCATATCTGTTGTTCTTGTGTAATGGTAATATGAATTAGCAGACTTCTGCAAAGTGAACGTCTCAAAGTGCCTCCATGGTGATCCAGCTTACATCCACATAGAATATAAAACGGTATAAAACTGTATAGTAAATTTAATTAAATAAATAAAAATGCATACATTTAGATAACAAAACAGAGCGTATCTGTGTCCCAGATCAAGATGTCTTTAGCAGGAACCTGCAAGGATTAAAAGCGTCCAACACCTCAGTGCGTTTCGTCCTAAAGGTACTTGAAACAACCCAAAGAAATCAGGCAATCACTCACGCTTCCAGCGTTTTCCAAAGTTTCTGTTGTCCCTGACGAAGTTGCATAAATTGAAATATTGGCAAACACACATTACATATATATTTACATACTACTCTTGTGTGTGCGGTCGCGCTCTCATATACACATGCCTTCATATCCGTTGTGATGCACAATGCCAAGTGCGTTCAACCACCCAAGGCATGGGTATATCAAAGCATATCAAAGCATGACCACACACTCAGGAGTCGTATAGCCAGGGCAGCTATTAGAAATTGTGGGGTCTGGGACTGACAAAATAGGCAGGGCCCCCTCCCCCGTGTTTCTGCAACTCAAACTCCACAGTGTCTCCCCAGCCAGCACACCTTCTGTCTCCCTAGACAGCACCCCTTCTGTCTGTCCAGACAGCCCCTGCATTCAGCCCTTACAGCCCACAGACCACTTTCCTTCTCCTGTACTTCTCTTCCCACTGCAGCTGGTTCCTGTCAGTAGTGCTGCGCATGTGATGTCATGTTATTGTTGCAATAAGAAAACAAAATAACTTATTTGTACCAGGCAGCTGCAATTCCCCCCCCACACACATTTCTCTCTGTGATCCCCCACATTCCCCCATCTCAGTGACGCCCCCTCTCTCTCAGCAATCCCCTCCATATTCTCCTCTTTCTCACCGATCCCTTCCACATTTTGCGCTCTCTCAGCAATCCCTTCCATAATCCCCTCTCAGCAATCCTCCCACATTCCACTCTGTGGGGTCGATAAAAATTAGCCGCGAAGGGTGCGAGTTACCGTTGCAATGGCGTTAAAACGCCGGCAACTGACCGGTATCTCGCACCCTTCACGGCCCACTCTGAGCCCGAATTTGCAGAATTTTGCTCGCAGCTCTATGGGGCTGCCGTAAGTGACACATTCCCCTCTGTCACACACACACCTTCCTGCCTGTCAGATTTATGCCATACACAATATAGTTCCCCTTACTTACCTACTTATCTTCTTTTTTCTCCCGATAAGCCTGGGAAAGGAAACATGGCTCCCCATTGGTCGATAGCAGCCATCTTTTTGTAGCCTTCTTTGGGGGCAGCCATTTTCTGTTAGCCCCTGGTGCAGCCTCAGCCTGTCAGATCTCTCACTCGTGTTACAGGCACAGGCACACAAAGCAGCCGGGAGGGAGCAGGAGGACCCAAATCATTAATGGCACCTAGTTCGCACCCGATGGCTGGTAAGTCCATTCCTGCGTGGGCTCCTCTCTCTGTCGGTGCCTGGGACTCCAGACCCGGCAGTCCCCTCCTGATGGCTGCCCTGGGTATAGCTGCCTTATAAAATGGTCCTGCTCAAGTTATTTGAAGAGATTATCAGTGTATCAGTCATCTTTGGTGAGAATTAATGTCAGGTCCTTTGAGCTATGTGGTAATTCTGCCATTTTTATAAATGTTTCTGTCAGATATTTGTATTTCTGTCAGAGTGATGCAGTGATGTGCTGCTTTTCTTTGAGTAGTCTCTCTGTGATTGATGGCATTGCTTAAACTTGTGGAATGATACTGCTGTGGTTTTGTGATTAGGTTTTGGTCACAGTGGGAAGTATTTCAGGGGTGCGGTTATGCTGGGAGGTATGTGGTCATTGCAAAATAATGCACTGTCGAAGCTGGATAATTGGCTGAGACAAGATCAGCTTAAAATTAGATCGTAAAGACGCCATCTTGCGACTGGCAGCAAGACACCATTTTAGAAAATGAGATCGCAAGACGCCATTTTGCGATTGGCCACCCAAGCGCCATTTTAGGTAAACTCACACTTAAGTACATATGGCGATATTACTATTAACATCATGCGATTGCATCTTTCACCATTTCTCATACACACATTAATATGCACAATTGCGCTGTTAACTAGTCGCATATTACCGAATGTATAAGATCCTGTATGAAAACTGTTTATTAGCTTCATGCGCACGCATCTGCCCCAAGTTAACTAGCGTCTTTATATCAAACCCCTAATACTTACACAGTACATATTCACATAAAAGGTCTCACAAGCATTAAAGTATAAGATTCAAGTTTGTTCATTTATTATAATTGCTGTGAAATAAAGGTTATTTGGTAGCTAAGGTTTAATACATGATAAGTAAGTCATGTTTGATATTATACTGATCTGCACTCTTTCAACAGCATTGCGGTACCGTCAGTATGAAGATCACAACATGCATTCTCAACTTATGGACCGCAGAGACTTAAAGCACCGAAATGTACATTATATGACCAACTGTTAGGATGTGCATGAGGCAGGAAACCAGAGACAACCAGTTGTTAGAGGCTGGACTGTGTCTATTTGAATCAACCTGTTAAATCCTCTGCAACAGATGCAACCTCCTTGGGAACCAATGGCATCAGCGACAAGCCTCTCTATTGTGTTGTCTGTTTCTGTGAGAGTATAAACGTGTGTGTTGTGACCCCAGTCTGAGTCTTCTTGCTGAATGCTGATAGACGGGGGTTTCTTGCTGATGCCTACATCTGGTCCGGAGCGCTGCGTATGTATAACTGTACTTGGGTCTGTATAATTCTTTGCGCTAAATTGTACTTAGATCATAGCGTGTAACTGACTGTACTTTTACTTGAAATATCACTTTGTGCTTTGGAACCACAGGTTCAAGGTCTGGAGTCTTTATTTACTATATGACTGCGTACGCAAAATAGCGTCATCCTTAGAGGTTTATAGGCAGGATATTATCAGGTATAGGCAGGATATTAGAAGGTATAGGCAGGAGTGTATAGAGGTTCTAATTCAATATCCTTAGTTGGGGGCTCATAGTGAAGTCACTTACCTACTCACACAATACATACGGTTATCGATATCTCACCAAACGGTGGAGTGGCCACATGCAGGGTTTACCTGCAACCGCTCGGTGCTGAGAAATCGCTACCCGTTTTCGTGTGAGCCAGGGTCACTGACTAGAATCCAGGGACAAGAGAGGTAAAAGTTTGTTTTCCTTTGTTGATAGAACCTTATGAATAGAGGGGTGCCGCAGTATTGAGCACGCGGCTAACTCGCAGTTTTGCACACAGTCAAGACGCACTTTTGTGTACGCAGCTAAAGGTTGTCACACGGTTGTGTGGTAGTCGCATTATTGTGTATGCGACTGGTCGCACAATAGCGTATACGTACTTCCGGTTGTGCTGCCACGTGTTTAAACAAAGCCGTTGAGGTTTACCTTTTTTCAATTGTTATCAATATCTGGGTTAACGTGTATTTTTCTGCGCAGGAAAAAAGTGTGTAACAATGAGTATTTGTTGGTAGGGGTAACTTGTTCCCTAAAGTTAGAGGTACCGTATGACCTTTAAGGGCTAAGTGCTAGCCGCTCGGTAAGCAGCTTACCGTTCTATACACAGTAGCAGGTGTACATGTTGTCTTTGTTGTAGAGAGGTGCGTGGAAGTAGCCGACTTAAACTTCCATAGGTGTGGAAGTTGCCTTCTTAAATCTTATCCGGGTGTGTGGAGTAGCCTTCTTCAAATCTTCACAGGTGTGTGGGCGCTGCCCTTTTAAATCGTCCACAGGTAAGTGAAAGTATCTTGACTGTCTTTCGCCAGTTTAAATCTTTATTGAAAAACGTAGGAGTTGTCTCAGAATGGGAGCCATGCAAACAATAGAGATGTTAGACAATGATGTGCTGCTAATGGAAGCGCCGCTTGGATCGGCACGTTGTATTATGCATACTAAGTACGGTACATATGCAATAAGGTATTGTGATGTATGGTTTAAAATGACGATGAAGAGTGTTAGACCGTTTCCCAGAATTGGTAGTTTTGATAAAGATGTATTAGATAATGTCTGGGATCACATCAGTCTGATGCGCTCCCGAGAGAAAAGGGTAAAATATTACGAATGTTTAAAGTTGTGGCAGCATGAAGGGGATGCGTGGCTTAAAAATGCGCAAGCGACGAAAACTAGCGTTGCGAGCGCATTGCCAGAGAATACATCCGCAATGCTAAATTGCAATGCGGGCAAGCCGCAAAATGGCGTGCGCGTGCAACAAGGTAGCGTTGTGAAAAGTATTGCCAGCAGTTCACGCGCACCACCTCCACCTTATGTGGATGGAGGTGCAAGTACAGTTATCAAAAATACCCATAAAAATGTAACAAGCAATTTGTACCCTCTCTTAAGCAACCATAAAGTAAATGTTCATGATGTGGATGATGAGCCTATTGTAATGTCTGCCATTTCCCATGCTGTACAGATGATAGATGCTGCACCACAACAATCACGAGTAGTGCCGCCATCTTCATTGGTATCAGCAAGGGAAGTGCTAACACCCTCTGCACCCGTGGAGGAAGTTGTTAATACCATACGTAGCAGCAACAGATTAAACCCCCAGCCAGGTAACAAGGTCAAAGGTATCAGCGCTGCCAGTCTGCATCCCTTTCGGACAATAACCGTTCCGAATGGAAATGCAGATGCGAACGGTGTAGTGCCCACGAGGGAAGTGGTATTGCATTGTCCTTGGACAAGAGCAGAACTAAATTCCATCATAAATGATTTCCCCGATCCCAAAAAGGAACTAGCCAAATGTCAAAGATTTTTGAGGAATTTGGGTAGTTCTCATGAACCAACTAATAAAGATTGGTGTGTGCTGTTAAGGGCCTGTCTACCATGCAATAACGACGTGACAAAATTTATCACGGATTGTGTATTGGATGGTGACGTTCCCTTAACAGACCAAGTAAACCAAGGTAACATTTCCCGCATTGTAACTCAATTGGGTATATATTTTCCAGTAGTAGTTAACTGGAACAAAATTTTCACCATAAAGCAAAAGGAGAGTGAATCTGCAGAAGATTATTGCGACCGGGCTCTGCAGGCTATCACCCAGTACACTGGGTTAGAGGATATTAAAGATAGCACTCACCACAGGGGAATGATAGTCACGGTACTCATGGACGGTCTTAAAGAGAACTTAAAGACCCGGGTTCAGACCTCACAACCTGGCTGGAGGGAAGTCACAATAGATACACTCAGAATCTGCCATAGAACATGATAAAAACATCTCAAAGAAGAGAGAGACCCAGAGCGAAAAAACTAATGGCTGTCAGTATCCAAGCTCTGGAAGGAATGACGGTAACATCACAGCCAACAGACACACTTGCATCTACATAAACACACACACGAACAGTTATATGCCCTCACTAATCCCACGCAACAGCAAACACAGCTCTATTCCACTAACCCTACACAACCACAGGTCCCATACTATTCACAAACGTCATACCCCCCACAATACCCTTATACTCCATATCCCTACCCATATCCATCACCTTTTCCCCCTGCTCAAACCTCACAACAACCCATGTCTTCATCCGATCCACGAACATGTTTTAATTGTAACCAGCCAGGACATTTACGTAGAAACTGCAGAGCAAAAATGGTAGGACCCCCAAATCAGGGAAAACCTGCATATCCCCTTTAGGGATATGCACAGAGACCAGCAAATGTCAAACAGGCACCAGCTCCAATAGTAGCCGTTAATGCTTTATTGGAGAATGGAAGCCAACGCTAGGGGTCAGGTCATACCTGTAGTCTACAGATAGTCAGGTTAACGGGAAGTACTAGGGAAGAACCGGTCATGATGGTTGATGTAGCTGGTACTAAATATCCTTTTCTTGTAGACACAGGGGCGACCAGGTCAGTGATAAAATCTCCCGTTAATTTACAGGTGACCAACCAGACAATACCAACAATGGGTGTAACAGGTAAAGTGGAATGTTATCCTTTAACAAAATCCACAGAGGTTACTATCGGGCCGCTGCATACCAGGCATTCTTTCCTTCTGGCTGCTGCGGCTCCTACTAACCTGCTGGGTAGAGATTTGTTATGTAAGATGGGATGTGTTATATATTGCACTCCTGAAGGTGTATTTTTAGATATTCCAGGGAGAGTTGCGCATGAGGTGCTGGATATGTTGGACACTCCCCAAAGGATATTTATCACTCTACAAGTTTAAATGAAACTCCATCTCAGGTAGATCAAATGTTGTCCCAAATTCCAGATTCCCTTTGGACTAAGGATGGACAGGACACTGGATTAATGGCAAACGTAAGCCCCGTAATGGTAAATTTAAAAAGCGGTAGGCAAGCCCCAAAAATTCCCCTGTACCCACTAAAACAGGAGGTAGAATTAGGGGGTTTTCCAATAATTGAGCGATTATTGCAACAGGAAATTTTAGTTCGTACAGCTAGTGTAGCCAACAGTCCCATCTTCCTGGTGAAGAAGAGTGGTGGGAGGGGTTATAGGCTGGTACAAGACCTTAGAGGTGTTAATAAGGTAGTAGAGAGCCAATTCCCCGTAGTGCCAAATCCAGCTGTCATTCTTATGCAGATCCCTCCAAACGTAACCCATTTCACTGTCATTGACTTCTGTTCTGCTTTCTTCTCTGTGCCTCTCCACCCTGACTGTCAGTATTTATTCGCATTTACATACAGAGGTGTACAATATACATGGACACGGTTGCCCCAAGGTTTCATAGACAGCCCAGCATCTTCTCCCAGGCCTTCCACGACTGCTTACAATCTTTTCAACCTACCAATGGATCTGTTCTAATTCAATATGTGGACGATTTATTGCTATGTTCTGATTCGTTTATGTCATGTTTGAATGATACAAAATTTTTGTTGCTTCATCTCTCACATACAGGACACAAGGTGGCTAAGGATAAAATACAGCCGTGCCAATCCAGAATAAAATATTTGGGACACTGCCTAACCCAGGGGTTACGACATCTCACAAATGATAGAATCCAGGCCATACAGAACATGACACTGCCGCAGAATCAACAGCAAATTCGTACCTTCTTGGGAATGTGTGGATACTGTAGAATGTGGATCCCAGGTTTTTCTATTTTGGCCTTGCCTTTGCAGGACTTAGTCTCTTCCTCAAAGCCCGATCGTGTCATACACACAGAGGAATCAGAGCAGGCTTTCCTTAATCTTAAAGATAGTCTGACAAAAGCACCTGCATTGGGAATACCTGATTATGAAAAACCTTTTGATTTGTATTGTACGGAAGCCGATGGTTGTGCTGCAGGTGTCCTCACACAAAAACATGGTGATGCCAGTAGGCCCGTAGCATACTACAGTGCCCATTTGGACACTGTGGCAAGATCACTCCCCACCTGTTTGAGAAGTGTAGCAGCTACCGCTCTATTGGTGAGTAAAAGTGAGGACGTAGTATTGGGTCATGATATGATTGTCTATACTCCCCATGCTGTATCTGCTCTGCTGAACTTTGCTCAAACCAGACACATCTCTTCAGCTAGGTTTACCAAATGGGAACTAGCTCTAATCGCACCTGCAAACATCACTGTTAAACGTTGCAGCACGCTGAACCCAGCAACGTATTTACCATATGTACAACATGATGTACAAAGGGTGGAAGGAGACGAGTTGCTGGCGGGAGGTGAGTTCAGCGGACATAATGATGCACACGATTGAATGGAATATCTAAATCATACCATTCCTGCTAGACCTGACATACGTGACACACCTTTAGAGAATGTAGATGTAACTTTTTACACGGATGGGAGTTGTCATAGACAAACAGACACAGGTGAATTATGTACAGGTTATGCTGTTGTAAATGACACAGACATCATAGAAGCTAAACCTCTTGGTCCTCCTCACTCAGTCCAAGTGGCAGAGTTAGTAGCACTAACTAGAGCATGTGAACTGGCAGCAGGCAAGTCTGCTAACATTTACACTGACTCGAGGTACACGTTCGGGGTTGTGCACGATTTCGGGGTTCTATGGCGTCTGAGAAATTTTATGACAGCAGCAGGCACACCAGTTGCACATTCCCGACACATAAAACATCTTTTAGAAGCAATCCAACTGCCCAAAGCGGTGGCAGTAATTAAGTGTAAAGCCCTTACATGTGAGGATGATCCGGTGTCACTGGGCAACAACAGAGCCGATGAAGCTGCAAAATGGGCAGCAGGGTTAAAAATGTTTTCTCCAACTGAAAAAATTATGTCTTTTCAAACAATTGATATGCTGAAATTAATTGAGATGCTAAATTTGTGTTCAATCCAGGAAAAGTCCATCTGGAAGTCTAAGGGATGTGGGCAAGAGTCCTCCGGGCTCTGGAGGGACGGACAAGGTAAACCAGTAGCCCCCGTGTGCTGCCCCAGCCTGGCTGAGGCTGCACACAGTCTGACTCATCTGGGAAAGCAAGGTATGTGCAAATTGGTAAGAGCATACTGGTGTGCACCATGTTTTTCTTCAAAAGCAGAAAAGAGAGCAATGTCCTGTCTGACCTGCTTGAGGAAGAACATAGGGAAAGCGATCCCTACCGAACCGTCCCACATTCCACCGACTGATGGACCTTTCCAGGTGATACAAATTGATTTCATCCAATTACCACCCTGCAGGAATCTCAAGTATGTATTGGTGTGCACTGACGTATTTTCTAATTGGGTTGAGGCCTACCCAGCAGGCACTAATACTGCTGCGTTTACTGCCAAGAAAATAGTTCAGGAATTTGTATGCAGATACGGTATCCCTAAAATCATCGAGAGTGACAGGGGTACTCATTTCACAGGTGATGTTTTTCAAATTATGTGTAAGCTGATGGGTGTTAATAGCCGACTTCACGCCCCTACCGACCTCAAGCCAGTGCCAAGGTAGAGAGGATGAACGGGACTATTAAAAATAAGTTAAGTAAAATCATGGCAGAGACTGGACTAGGTTGGCCAGAAGCATTACCGTTGGTCCTGCATAGTATAAGAACCACTCCCAGACCCCCTCTAAATCTGTCTCCCTTTGAAATACTGTTCGGTAGACAACCTCATTTGATTATAAGTTCACAGGAAGACTTGAAAGGTAACAACGAGGTAACTGTAAGGTATCTTTATATCAATGAGTAAGCAGTTAAAACAGCAACAGCAGAAACTGAAATTGTTGTCCAATGATATGCCTGAAACTAACTGTCATGATGTTGAACCAGGAGAATATGTTATGATCAGAAATTTCTTGCGTTCAGGTTGTTTGACTGATCGGTGGGAAGGTCCGTACCAGGTGCTGCTGACAAGTACTACATCTTTGAAGGTGGCTGAGAGAGATACCTGGGTCCATTCCACTCACTGCAAAAAGGTCAATCAACCGGTGGAGAAACAAATCGGAGACAAGGCTGATAGCGTGGACCTGTCGATCGCGAACTTGTTCCGGGAGCATTGAAAAGGTCGTAGTGAGATACCTGAACTAAAAGAAATTTGCAGGTCTTGTTGTGGCAATGGACGGGCCTGCTGTGTTCATTTTCATATTCTCTTTTAGAGTGTTCACCATTCTGGTTGGTTCTGGGATATCCGATTTCTGTGATGGGGGACCGATTGAGAAGATGGGAGCTGATGGCAGTGCTGATGGAGTGGAATCAGGAGGAGTGCTATTCCAATCAGGGGAGTGTCTGACCAATCTTAGTATTGTTATTGTTAAGTTAGCTGTTATTCCCAGAGCCGGCCCTAGCCAATTGGGTGCCCTAGGCAAGATTTTCTCTGGTGCCCCCAGCAAAAAATCACAGGTTCTCCCCTCGCAGCACCAGTCTCAGTACACTGCTGTAACTAAGAAAATAGGGACAGGTTTAAGGGAAAGTTCCTTATACCTCCACCGCAGAAGACATTCTAAAGGGCAAATTCTACCCTCACAGCACTCCTCTTCCCTCACTGCACAGCACCCCTCACCCAGCACAGGACCGTTCACAGCAGATTACAGCACAACATCCCTCACCCAGCACAGCACCCCGCACAGCACAGATTATAGCACAGCACCCATCAGCACCCCTCACAGTACAGCACCCATCACCCAGTACAGTACCCCTCTTCCAGCACCCCTCACAGCACCCCTCTCCCAGCACAGTACTCCTCACAGCACAGATTACAGTACAGCACCCATCACCCAGAGCCCCTCACACAGCACAGGTCACCACCACTCACCCAACATCCTTCTCTCAGCATAGCAACCCTGCCCCAGTACAGCTTATTATCATTGTGGATGATGGAGTCCACCTGAGCAGTGTCCTATCCCCCCTGGGCCCCACTCTCAATATCTTTCCCCCGTTCCCCCAAAGCAGTGTCATAAACACCCTGAGCCACCACTCCCCATGTGTTTCTGCCTTCTGCCCTCCCCCCAATAGCAGTGTCCTCAGCCCTGAGCTCTCACACACCCTTGTATCTGCCTCCCCCCCATAACAGGTCATCAGCCCCCACATATCTGCCTCCTCCTCCCATAGCAGTATAATCAGCTCCCTGACTATCTACTCCCCACAGGTCTGTCTCACCCTCCTATAGCAGTGCCATCAGCCCCCATTCCCCATATGTATCTGCCTCCCCATAGCAGTATCAGCTCCCTGAGCCCCTGGACTCCCCACAGGTTTGTCTCCCCCTCCCATAGTAGTGCCATCAGCCCCCACTCCCCCTATGTATATTTCTCCCCCTCCCCATAGCAGTATCATCAGCTCCCTGACTACCTACTCCCCACAGGTCTGTCTCCCCCTCCCATAGTAGTGCCATCAGCCCCCACTCCCCAAATGTTATTGCCTCCCCTCATCCAAATCTTACCTTTTATCCTGTGTGTTGGACCCTGGTCTGTCAGCAGCTCCGCGGGTGTTGCCTTGCTTCTCCTCTGCACTAGCTCATGTCAGCCTCGACTCCCAGGCAGAAAGTGAAACTAAAAACACTTCCTGCCTGTGTGAGTCAGAGTGTTCTGCTGCTGCTGCTGCCTCCAGATCTCTCCCTCCTGGCTGCCTCAGATTGCCGCACCGGTTCCGAGCATCTCAAAGAGAAAAAAAATACATCTGGCCCTAGGCTTGGGATGCCCTAGGCATTCCAGTTGCCCCTAGGCATTTGCCTTTAATGCCTATCCCTAGGGCCGGCCCTGGTTATTCCGGATACTCGGGGACGATGTGGAAGTTTATCGTCTGAAGATTCCTCTATTTGTGAGCTTTGTGGGTCCCTAGTTGATGAGAACTGTATTCAACGGTGCCAGCCTAAATATAACCCGTACTGGGGTGGGTATCCTTTAGAGGATTATCATAGCATGGTAGGCAAAGTATTAAATCAAACTGATTGCTGGGTGTGTTCACATGTGCCATAGGGACAGCATAATGTAGGGTTGGTGCCATTTCCACTGAATATCACCGAAATTTTACAATTGCAAAAAGGGAAAACATTGGATGGAAAATTCCTCTCTTCCAAACCACCTCATTTTAAACTCTTATCAATTCCAAGTAGATAGATCACTTTTGTGTTTGAACATAACCGACCCCAATAAACCCGGGAGTTGGGAAGTGACAGGGAATAATCAGACGATGACCTTTTCACAGAGAGCTGATAATGAGTCCGTAAATCATGATCTGTTACGTTCAATTAAATCTAGTGGGAAACATTTTATGTACCGGTATACATTGAGTTTCACCAAAGAAATTATTGGTAAGGTACCAGATGGTTATTGTGCTAAAATAATACAACCAGAAACTTGCATATACCAGATGGAAGAGCCTGACATAGGATTGTTTGCAAGGGAAATGTGTTTAATGATAATGATGCATACCATCCCTTATGTTCTCCCCGATAATGTGTATTTTATATGTGGAAGAAGGCGAATAAGTGGCTCTCCCCGGGTTCCGAAGGTTTGTGTTACCTGGCAAGAGTAGTCCCAGAAGTTATGACCCTCACACATGTTGAAATGCTTGGTATCCATAAAATCACACCATCACCATATCTTCACACACAATATGAACACAGAGACAAACAAAATATGATACCTGGTGACGTGCATAAAGCCACTCAGTTAATTAGTGAGACAACTGGCTTCCAAGTTTTAGTCGCACTGGATCCTACCAGGATCGCTCGGGGTACATTAAATTTTAGATATATTCAGGAACTTGCTAAATTGATAGATAATATCACCGAGATGTATGATGACACATTCAGGTATACAGGGAGAGAATTGCAAGCGTACAAGAAAGAACTGGTGCAACACAGGCTAGTGTTAAATTATTTAACTGCTGTTACTGGAGGGTACTGCGTAAACTTTGGCCACCCAATTTGGAGTAAAATGTTGCACCTATGTCACCAATGATACCAGCGAC
Source organism: Taudactylus pleione (assembly GCA_031769625.1). Taxonomy (NCBI): domain Eukaryota; kingdom Metazoa; phylum Chordata; class Amphibia; order Anura; family Myobatrachidae; genus Taudactylus; species Taudactylus pleione. Next base: position 39,424,959 of record JAUIMM010000025.1, on the reverse strand, counting down.
CCCAAGGAGGTGATAGACCGGAAGATGGATGAAATTCTGCAGCTAAAATGGGAGCTTCGTAAGAACCATAATGCTTCAGTGGCTGAAGTAGGGGAGAAGATAGAAGGATGTGTTTCATGGCTGAACCCAGTGAAATGGTTCTCAGGTCTAGGGGAATGGGTCCAGGAAGTAATCGCCAGCATAGGCTAATTCTTGATCCTTATACTGATTGTCATCATAATAATTGGCATATGTGTCCGGTGTGTTCCTATTGTGTTGAAGTGTGGAAAATGTAAAAATAAAGTAAAACGAAACAACGAAATTATGATGGTGGTCAGTAATGACAATATGAATACCGAGGTAAATATAGAACTGCATTACAACCCTGAACTAGGAAATACCATCATTTAATGTATTATATTTAGACCTGCATAGAATGTATTATTGAAATGTTATTTTTAAAACACCTAAGATAATGTAAAGTCTCAAATTCCCCTTCAAGACTGCCTTTATAGGACTATATACCCACACCTTTCACATGATCTTCCAAGATCCGCGGTGTGCGTATAATAGTAGTTTTATGTCCCCACTCAGAGACACATTATTAATGGATTAAGAACCACCTTGTGCCATCCCATAATAACACTAAATAATATATAAATGTAAGCCTAAATTAATTTTTTAAATCAGATTGTGATAGCATGTTGTTCGCTATCAAAGGGTGGACTGTCGAATCTGGATAATTGGGACAAGATCAGCTTAAAATTAGATCGTAAAGACGCCATTTTGCGACTGGCCGCAAGACGCCATTTTAGAAAATGAGATCGCAAGACGCCATTTTGCGAATGGCCGCCCAAGTGCCATTTTAGGTAAACTCACACTAAGTACATATGGCGACATTACTATTAGCATCATACGATTGCATCTTTCACCATTTCTCATACACACATTAATACGCACAATTGCGCTGTTAACTAGTCGCATATTAGCGAATGCATAAGATCCTGTATGAAAACGCTGTTTATTAGCTTCATGCGCATGCATCTGCTCCAAGTTAACTAGCGTCTTTATATCAAACCCCAAATACTTACACAGTACATATTCACATAAAAGGTCTCATAAGTGTTAAAGTATAAGATTCAAGTTTGTTCATTTATTATAATTGCTGTGAAATAAAGGTTATTTGGTAGCTAAGGTTTAATACATGATAAGTAAGTCATGTTTGATATTATACTGATCTGCACTCTTTCAACAGCGTTCCGGTACCGTCAGTGTGAAGCTCGCTACATGCATTCTCAACTTATGGACCGCAGAGACTTAAAGCACCGAAATGTACATTATATGACCAACTGTTAGGATGTGCATGAGGCAGGAAACCAGAGACAACCAGTTGTTAGAGGCTGGACTGTGTCTATTTGAATCAACCTGTTAAATGCTCTGCAACAGATGCATCCTCCTTGGGAACCAATGGCATCAGCGACAAGCCTCTCTATTGTGTTGTCTGTTTCTGTGAGAGTATAAACGTGTGTGTTGTGACCCCAGTCTGAGTCTTCTTGCTGAATGCTGATAGACGGGGGTTTCTTGCTGATGCCTACATCTGGTCCGGAGCGCTGCGTATGTATAACTGTACTTGGGTCTGTATAATTCTTTGCGCTAAATTGTACTTAGATCATAGCGTGTAACTGACTGTACTTTTACTTGAAATATCACTTCGTGCTTTGGAACCACAGGTTCAAGGTCTGGAGTCTTTATTTATTTTGCGTACACAAAATAGCGTCATCCTTAGAGGTTTATAGGCAGGATATTAGAAGGTATAGGCAGAATATTAGAAGGTAAAGGCAGGAGTGTATAGAGGTTCTAATTCAATATCCTTAGCACAGTCATGTAATTTGATGTGTCCAATCATGTTAGTGGGATTTCTGTAATTTTTATTAATAAGTTTTATTGAAGCATCAAGTGTCACATACACAAGTATTGTAGTGAACATTAGTGCAAATATTGAAGGCAAAAAATAATTACAAATAATAGTGCAATAATACATAGAATATATAGCAAGGAACAATAGGCTTGATCACATAGAAATTCTCCACAGTAAAAAGTAAAATGATATAACAAAATTGTAAAAACAGAGCAAAATAGGTGTCTCACCATCCCCCCCAACCCCACCCATGGTCCACAAATAAATTGTAAAAAAAAATGACAAATGGATTACAATAAATGAGGTCCCACTTTATAGTTGTATTGGAGGATCATTAGCTGCAAGTTGTGAAAGGTACCAAGATGAATTCTGTAAGCTAAGATGGATTTGGGTCTGTATAGGGGTAGAAGGTGTGGCTATATAACTTTCCAACATCAGAAAGAATATTTTAGTTTTAAGTACCTTGTCCAAGGTGACCTCAACCCAGTTCATTCTAAACAAGTAATATAGCTTAGCTTTGAAAAGTGAAAGTGAGGGTGGGAGACGGTGTATCCAGGTCTACAGGATAGTCTTACGAGCTGCCGCACTTACTGCCAATAGGAGGCATCTACCACCCTGCATATCACGGGTACGGGGGGAAGTACTCCAAACAAAGCCCACTCTGGTGTGAAAGGAATATAGTGGACCAAATTAGCTATAGAATAGGTACAAACCTGGAGCCAAATACCTTGAATCATGGGACAGGCCAAAAAGCCAATGGTACAGGTCTGCTAGCTGAGTTCCACATTTGTAACAATTTGAGTTTCCTCTGTGGAGTTTCCTCTGTGCAGACAAGTATGCCCTATGTAAAATGTTCAAAAACAGTGCGGTATAGGGGGAATAGGGTAATACTGTGCAGGCATGTGTAGGTAATCCACTGACATATCAGGAAGTCGAGAGCTAAGGAGCAAGGTTCATAAGGGAGTTATCAGGTTTGAATGTTGTGCGCAGACAAGTATAAATTGTAGATATGGTCTTGCTTTCACGGATAAACTTCATATAAAAGTATCTAGCAGATTATTCCAATCCGAGTTTGAAAAAACCTGCACAACTGAACTAATATAGTGTTGGGCTTGCAAAAATGCAAAAGGTTATGCTGCTAATGCATACTTGCCTATCCCTTCCAATTCGTCCGGGAGCATCCCGAAAATCGGGTGCTGCTACCGCCACCCACGGAAAGGCAGGCAAGCCCCCCGGCATTCGCCGACCCCACCGCCTTTCCCCCCCCCCCACATAAATAAGAGAATCCCCCGCAGCAGGGTGGCCAGTGACGTGATTCTTGCCAAATCACGTCATCTTGGCCCTTCCCCCTGCTTCACAATGGCGAGATAATCTCGGCATTGTGTAGCGGGGGCAAAATTACGCAATTACGTGACCACGCACCTGCTCCACCCACAAATGCCGGCCATGCCCCCTTGTTTTGCCAACTTGGCTGCCCCCTCCCAGAAGGGGGAGCCAGAAAGTCGGCAACCCTGTGCTAATGTGGGTTAACACTCCCTAGCTTCCTGGAACGTGAGAGGCCCCTTAGTGGACTTATTGACAAGCAGTCCTATATTACCCACACCATGAAAACTCCATACGTTAAATGGATATGAAGCCCTTACATTTTGGAATTCAGGGTTAGAAAGAAAGGGGAGATATAGAGATTTGTGCGCATTTAACTCAAATTTGTGCCTAAAATGTGTGCCATGTTTTCCAAATATGCCAAAGTAGTGGGTTGTCTTGCAACACTGAAGCGACTTTCGGATCGTGAGTGTGAAGAAAGCTAATGAGATCACCAACTCCTAGAAACTCCCTTTTAAGGGATGTATTAGCATATAGGATCGGACTTCTGTAATTTTAACACAGCATTATATATATATATATATATATATATATATATATATGTAAATATAAATATATCTGATATGTCGGACTAACCCTGCTTGGGCTGCAGTGTTTTTCTTTCTATGTACAAGTCCTGTGAGTGCTTGCAGCTTATCAACAGTTTCACCCGGGCGATTACTGGAGATATTTGGAGTGCCGGTCTTTACCATGATTTCTCTCTCTTCCTCTCTCTCTACATGTACACTCACACATGCATATGTTTATTTTGGGGTGCTCTTCCCCTTTGTAAAAAAAAAAAAGTACATATTTTCTCTCTTTTTTTTGTGTGTGTGCGCTATTATTGTTCGGTGACACTACCGGAGTTTATCGTCCACGTATTTATGAGTCTGCAGGTGGTCTGTCCACACTCGGCAGGGGTGCTATGTTGTCCACAATAAAGGGGCGCTGTCTGTGTTGTTCCTCGAGGGGCTGCTGCCTCATTCAGGGGTGCTCTTCCCCAGTGTAAAAAAAATAAAAGTGAAATTAAAATAATATCAATCCACAATAAAAAAAAATAAAATTGTGTGTGTGTTCGTTAACAACTTAGCTGCGCTATTATTGTTTAGTGACACTGCCGGCTAGACCGGTTTATCGTCCACGTATTTGTGACTCTGCACTGCAGGTGGTCTGTCCGCACTTGGTAGGGGTGCTTTGTTGTCCATAAAGAAGGGGTGCTGTCTGTGTTGTTCATCAAGGGGCTGCTGCCTCATTCAGGGGTGCTCTTCCCCAGTGTCAAAAAAAATTAAAGTGCTATTTTTTGTGTGTGTGCATTAGCAACTTAGCTGTGCTATTATTGTTTGGTGACACTGCCGGCCAGACCACAGTTTATTGTTCACGTATTGTGACACTATAAATCGTAGCACAGTGTGTTATTCTAATTTATTAAAAATATTGTGACACTGTAAGTGGTAGCGCAGTCTAATATTCAACTTTTCACTTTCCTCAATATTTAATAAATGATTAGTCTACACGCCGACTACAAGACCACAACAAAGTGCTAAATAACATGCGTTATATATAAAAGATAATGACATCACTGTAAGTGGCAGCGCAGTGTTTTATTCTTTTCTTATTCATAAATAATCTTGTGACACTGTAAGTGGCAGCGCAGTGTGTTATTATTATTCATAAATAATCTTGTGACACTGCATGTGGTGTCACAGTGCATTATCCTTATTCATAAATAATCTTGTGACACTGTATGTGGTATCACAGTGTGTTATTCTTATTCATAAATAATAATGTGACACTGTATGTGGTATCACAGTATATTATCCTTATTCATAAATAATCTTGTGACACTAAGTGGCAGTGCAGTGTGTTATTATTTTCTTATTCATAAATAATAATGTGACACTGTAAGTGGTAGCGCAGTGTGTTATTCTTTTCTTATTCATAAATAATCTTGTTACACTATAAATGGTATTGCAGTGTGTTATTCTTATTCATAAATAAAAACAAACAAGAAAAAAATGGAGAGCGCTGGACAGAGGTAAATGTTTTACTAGTCACTGACAATAAACATGACAAAATAAAAAACTATAAATATAGTCATAAAGTGCAATATAAATCATGAGTCCCATATCAAATAGACCACCTGAAAATCCTCTCAATGAGGGATCAACATATGATATAGCAAAACATGCATCAAACAGCAGTGGTAAGCATATAGTTAATGGCAGAGCATAGCATGCATTTCACGATGAACTTGAAAAAGCGTTAGTAGATCAAGCTGGTTAGTAGACATGGGCTTGCATGCAATATGTCATAGCAGCTGATAGAGAGCAATGGCTCAATGTAATGAGGAAATGGAAACCTCGTGTAAATGTCAGTTGACAGTGGGATCTTACCACCTGAGATGCAAACTGTGTGCCGGCGTCCCGGCAAATATCCAAGTGGCGTTTGTCCTGCTTGTAGAGGCTGCAAATGATGTGGACAGTCTGCCATCCGGAGGGGGAAGAATGTGCGCTGCCTGCTGCCCGCTGTGAAGCCAAGCAGCACAAGGGAAACAGGGACGGAGGACTGAGGTGCAGATGTCCACTCCGCGTGTAAGTGTCCCGGCGGCTGGATGTGGCACCAGAGCGATGGAATCGGAACCAGCTGGGAAGAAGTGTGCAGCCAATCAGGTGATGTCTGAGTCTGGGATTCAAGGGAAACACTGATGCGTTTCTCGGCCAATAGGAAGGGCCGTTTCATCAGAGGTCATTCATAAATAATATTTTGACACTAAATGGCAGCGCAGTGTGTTATTTTTTTCTTATTCATAAAAAATATTGTGACACTAAGTGGTAGCGCAGTGTTTTATTTTTTTATTCATAAAAAATCTTGTGACATTGTAGGTCATTGATACCGCAGTGTAATATTTAAAATTGGTACAACTTGACATGTGTGCTGTACCCCACTTCAGTTCATTCATGTTTGATGATATGGAGGACGATCAGTTGAGAGGAAAGCAAGAAACACATTCTAGTGCTGGAGCTGCTGCCAGTCATATAAATACTAGTCTATCTACATCATCTACTAAAGTCGATGCCCAAGGGCATACAGGGCTTAAGTCAGGGCATCTAATATCAAGAACCAATCTTTTACAGTGGTAAAGAAAAAAACATCAAAGGGAGATTTAGCTGCAGAAAGACATAAAATTGGCAATTTGCCTTTCACTACATAAAGTGGCAAGGAAAGGCTAAGGCCTTTATTTATGACTGGTGGTTCTGCCTCTTATGATAATGTAAGCACAAGTGAACATGCTGACATAGAAATCGAGGATGCTTCTGTGGAAGTGCACCAGGATGAGCAGGATATTTGTGTAGCCACCAGGGCACCTAACACTTGGTTGCTTATTATCCATGTCCTTCTCCTATATTGTATTGTACTGTAAGTCACTTGTCAAATTATTTGTTTATGTACTTTGTAAGGCGCTGCGGAACACTTGTTGCACCTATAAATAAAGGATAATAATAATAATAATAATAATAATAGCTGACATTCATAAGGATGTTGTTGTTGAGGATGTTGTTTGTGTAAATCAGGCACCAGTGTCAGAAACAGTTATTGCCCATGATAAGGAAAAGCCCATTATCAACAAAAACATCCACTTCTTTTGTGTGGAATTATTTCTACCCGAATCCGAACAACAATTGTCAGGTCATCTGTACCCTTTATAAAGCCAGAGTAAGTAGAGGTAGGAACCTTAACCATCTAGGAATCACCTCCTTGTTACATCATCTGCAGTGCAACCATCCAAAAAGTTTTTGTGTTTTGTGTTGACTCATCTTCATCACCAGTGGATCTTTTGGGAAAGTTTAGTTTTTTTCTTGGCAGATGCACTTGCTCGAGAAACTGAAGGAGAAGCCATCACTGCATCATGTGCCACTTGAGCTAACAATTGCTTACCAACAACTCTTTGCATCTCTTCAGATCTGTGTCCGTTGGGAAGAAAGACACAACATATGACTTAAACCTTGTATCTTAAATCTTGTGTTTGCTCTGTTCAGCTTGTCCACATATATGTAGTTAAGTGGACAGTGGGTACAATGGCATTTTGGAGGCCACTAATTAATTTTTTTTTAATGTCCCTGTATAGGTTAGGAATTGCTTTTCTAGTGAAGTGGGATCTTGATGGGATTTGGTAGTGGGGACACAGGACCTCAATTAACTATTTAAAACCCACTGCATTATTGGCGGATATTGGACGCACATCAAATACCAGCATAGATGTTATGGCATCAGTGATCCGCTGTGCAACTGGGTGAATGCTGTCATACTTGCTCCCCCTTGCAAAGGATTGTTTAACAGTCAATTGTTTTTTAAAGTACTACTAGTCCTGGTCCCATTCTGGGATGAAAATACACTTCAGCAGCAGCAGGCATAGCACTCAAGGATTCTTCTGGGACAAGGACTGATGTGAATGATTTAAATATGTTTTGTAAATGCTTCCAATCCTCCCTCATAAATTTGTTTCGGATTCAAAAAATAAAATAAAATTTACTATGAAACAAATCTTCCTTTCCCTGCCTTCAACTACATACATACCCAACTCCCTCAGGCCTCTTGAATAATAAAAACATTTGTTTCCTGATGTGCCATGTTGGAAGTTGAACTGCCACTGCTAATGCAATCTTTACATGCAGTTGCTGAATGCCAAAAATGTCCAGAAATGTTTATGGCCATAGACAGCATCTCCTGCATGCCCCTTTAATTAAAAAAACATATTTTGAACCACCAAGTTGATTTTGTGGGCAAAACATGGACATATTATTCACTCATGGTCTCCCCTCATTCCTCATAATTTTGCTTTGGATTAAAAAAAAAAAAAAATTGCTACCAATCAACCCTTCCTGTCCCTGCCTTCAACTACATACATACTCCAACTCCCTCCGGCCTTTGATTAATGAAAACATATGTTTCCTTATGTGCCATGTTGGAAGTTAAACTGCCATGTGTTTGTGCCGCCCACTGCTGCCACTTAGCTTAGTCAGCCAGCTAGCTTGGTGCAAATTTTGGGCCTAAACTGGATGAAAACAATATTGTGAGCTGTGAGGTGGTCAAAATTGACTGTAAACAAGTGGAAATTAATGTTATTGAGGTTACTAATACTGTAGGAACAAAAAAAAACAAATGATGTGATTTTAGCACTTTTAATACATTTTTGAAAAAAAATACAAAACCAAAACATGCAAGGGGCGGTTTGGCAAAACTAAATTCAGATCCAAAACACGAGGAGATACAGATCCAAAACACAGGGGTTGGCGCACATCCTAGTATTATCTCAATGTGACATCAGGGAGAGGAGCAATAAAAGAACAAACAGATGTCTGAAACTCGGTGGGTGCAGTGTGCAGGCCCCTCAAGCCAAAAATGACTAGATGTACGAGGGCTGATTGAAAAGTAATGAGACTGATTTTTTTTTATTCAGAATCAGATGATTCCACAGGATCTTAACATTTTTCTTTTTCAAAGTAGCATCCTTCACATTCAATAACATTTTTGCAGCGTTTCAACAAAGATTCAGTACAGTAGACTGTTTTGGGACACCACTTTTAGTGTTGCAGCTGTGACATTTTTCACTTCATCATCTGTTGAGAACTTCTTTCCGCTATATGGAGGCTGCTCCAGTGCTGTTCCATTAATTTCAGTCAGTCCTACCAATGCAACATCAGCAACATGTGGTCAGGCATTGTCTTGGAGCAAAAACTCACACTCAAATAGGTTTTCAGGACGTTTGTATAGTAGTCATCATTAATTGTCTGTCCAGTGTGGTAGGATCATACCGTGCACATCAAAGAACAGCAGAAGCATGACTTTACACACTGAAGGAATCACACAGAATTTTTTGGGCAAAGGTAAATTTGCGTGTTTCCATACACTGGACTGTTGTTTGGATTCCGGATCATAAAGACGAATCCACAATTCCTTCACATGTCACAATCGATGTCAGGAAATCAGATATCCTCCGACATTCGAACGGTTTTCTTGCACGATTCAACCCGTTGTCGCATCTGCTCTTCTGTGAAATTTCTGGGTACCCACCTGGCACACACGCGATGCATTTTCAGTTCCTTTCTCACAATATGCTGAACCTGTTCAAATGAGATACCAAGAGAAGCCGAAAGTTCATGGAAAGTTAACATTCTGTAATTTTGCAACATCTCCGCAGCTTTGGCAATGTTGACATCTGTAACCAAGGTGGATGATTTCCCAGAACGCGCTTCATCAGTCACTCGCGTATTACGAGTGCTTCCACCCGAAAATACTGCAGCACGGCTAATTGTTTCTCCACTGTATGCTTGCTGTAACATTTCATGAGTTTAATTTCCGCTTTTTCTAAGTTTAACACAAAATTCAATCACACATCTCTGACGTAATCTCACAGACACGTCTTCCTCATCCGCCATGACGAAACATATGAAGATCTTCCACTTGCTGTGACCAAACAAAGACTACGGCAGTCCAACCGCAAGTTCAGACACATCGATGTATGAGCTTCACAATAACCAGCATAGCGTTGCCATGTCTACACATGGGACAGAAAAACAAAAGCAGTCTCCTTACTTTTCAATTAGCCCTTGTATATAAATATAATTTTGGGGACAAATATACTATATGTATATAAATATATATATATGTTTATATAATGCACACCCCAAATGCAAACAGTTATATATGTATGCATATATAAATACATAGCTATATATAGCTCAAATTCTATTTTGCAAGAAATCCATCTACATATTAAGCACTAATCAGGCAGCTTATCTTGATTCATGAACTAGCAGTATACTGTACATGTTAATCCAGTAGATGATGCACCAAGACAAATACTACATATAATAGAAATAGTTTGTGAATTGGGTCTTATAGGGCGCACAGATGGTGTGGTCTACCAAATAGGTGGTGTTGTATATATAGAATAAATAATTGTCACATGAATTATTAGATAATACGTGTTTAATATATTTTTGATAAAATAAAGTAGAGTGAAAGGTTCACATAAATACGCAAATTACCATTAAAACATGATTAAGTATACACTAGAAATGTGAATGGCAGCAATATAGCAATTGGATGCTACGTGTGTACGAATGCGTCCAATAGTGGATCGCTATGATGTAAACCAAATGCCAATATAATATGCAATCCACGGAGTATATTCCAATGCTCAATTAAAAAAAACTGGAGTGTCTTGAGATTTGTTTGCAAATTATAAATAGTTCTTTTTGTAAACAGGTAATGTCAGAATGGTTTGTATTTTTCACAGAAAAACGGTAACTGATGAGTTAATAAAATTAAAATGTCACAAGTCACATATGATTGCAGGTTAAAAATAGACGACAAGCGGCCATAGAAAAAATATATATAAAAAAACTACATATAATAGAGTTGCTGCTCATGTTACTTGCAACCTTTCAGTTTTACTGTAGTTTAAGTAGCAATAGATTGGGGATCTAGAAGCTAATGCAGCTAGCCTTCCAGTGCAAAGTATTGCACTGAAAGTTGGTATTCCGATCATGCTTCTGCGGAACTTGACTCTGTCCAAGTTATGCAACGGAACCTGACCTAAAGTCACTGCTCTACAGAGGAACCTAATTGAGGCACAGATTCTGACCGGATCTGGCGCAGGTGAAACCACATATACCTCTTATTCCCAACAATTTTTATTTTCAATTCAAGCGCCTGCAGTTTCCTGTAAGCGCCTGCTTCGCTATGATGATCAACAAGTCGCAGGGACAAATGCTCAGGGCTGCAGGCGTAAATCTCAGGACCAGCTGCTTCTCCCATGGACAGCTTTATGTGGCTTGCACATGAGTGCCCCAAGCATCTTTTTGTATTATTTGCTTAAAAAGACATTTTGTGATCATTGACTACAATATAAAATATACATCACAATATTAGATGCCACTACTTTCTAAAATTACTTCCACTGAGCAATAACAGACAGCCACGCGAGAGAAGCTGCGGGCAAACAGTAGTGTGTGTATATATATATATATATATATATATACATGTAGAATGGCAATCCTGTACAGTAAATATCAACAGCCGTGGTGCCTTCCCAAATAATAGCAAGATACGCAGGGTGTCTATATAAGCAATAGACCAGGCGGCACTCGTCCGGACTTGGTAAAAAACATAAACGTGGTTTATTAGGCCGACGTTTCAAGGTTATGCAGCCTTTTCATCAGGGTCCAGACAGTGAATACAAGTAAAACCTACCTTAAAGTAGTAATGTAGAGTGGGTGTGGAACGTGTCCGTCTGTCTCCCGGCATCTCCCGGGTGTCGCTGGTGGCATGACGTCCTCAGAAGGAGACACGTGACGTGACAGCTGGTCAGTATGAGTAGTCCAGGTAACATAGACGCTGTAAGGCTGTGGTCATAGAGACCAAACAACAGAATAGCCCGCCCATTGATCACGCAGAGACGGGGGAGAAGGAACGTGTAGAGTGACTGTGCATTACAAAAAGAAACAATATGTATAATATAACAACTATTAAGTGAAAACTAATCAAAAACTATATTATTCTAAAACTGTATAGACATGTGTTCTATAAAACATATATACTAACTGGAAAAATATACTAAAACAGGAAACCTATATGCAAATCAATCAATACAGAGAAGGAAACATATGCTCTAAACAAGTGCAAACCATGCAATGGAATATATATTATGCACTAGAAATCATATGGAATATAATTATAGTGTCACAATGCTAATGTTATATAAAGGCATGCCATGCTACCTTGTCATTAAGACCTCTACGGTGTACGGTATCCAAGCAGAAAATCCACTTGGATTCCGTCTGCAAGAGTCTTTTAACCCTATCTCCACCTCTACTTAACGGAGGGATGTGCTCGATAATCTTGTACCGTAAAGACGATAACTGGTGTTTATGCTCCTTAAAGTGACGGACAACTGGTTGGTCTGAATCACGTCCGGCCAACGCCAGCTTGATGGATGAACGATGGGTGGTCATGCGTTCTTTAAACATACGCATCGTTTGTCCCACATAACTGAGTCCACATGGACAAGTGATAAGATAGACCACATATTTGCTGGTACATGTAAGAGTATGCTGGATTTTGATCTTTTTTCCTGTGTGTGGATGATTATACGTGGATCCTGTTTCTAGGTATCCACATGTAACACAGGAAGCACAACGATAACAGCCATTCTTCTTATAGATAATATAACTTGACGGTTGTAATAGGGGACCAATATCGGTTTTGACCAAAAGGTCCTTTAGATTTCTTCCCCTTTTATAACTGATAAGTGGCCTTTTTCTTTGCAACGAGGGAAGATCTTTATCAGTGGCTATTATCGGCCATAAGGCTTTAGCAGCCTTAGAGACTACTGAGCTAGCCAAGGTGTAGTCTGTCACAAATGGAATAAATTCATCCCTTATAGTATGTGTCCGGGAAGTCAATAAATCTTGTCTTGACATAAGTAAGACTTGTGACTTACGTTGTATTAACAATTTACTATCATATCCCCTATGAATAAATGTATTCACTATCTTATCAAGTTGTTCTTCAATTTGATCGGGTTCACTAGTGATGCGTGCCACACGCATCATTTGAGATTTGGCCAGGCCTCGTTTAAGAGCAGGTGGATGGAAACTGTTAGCTTTTAAGAGTGTATTACGATCTGTATCCTTAGTATACAGTGTAGTGACAATCTTTTGACCATGTATCATAATGTTCACATCCAAAAAGTGGACCATTGTGGTACTGCAATCAAATGAAAATCGAATTGCTGATTTTTGTTGGTTAATAGAGTTAATGATATTCTCAAGAGTATCCTTCTCACCTTATGGCCGATAATAGCCACTGATAAAGATCTTCCCTCGTTGCAACGAAAAAAGCCACTTTTCAGTTATAAAAGAGGAAGAAATCTAAAGGACCTTTTGGTCAAAACCGATATTGGTCCCCTATTACAACCATCAAGTTATGTTACTTATAAGAAGAATGGCTGTTATCGTTGTGCTTCCTGTGTTACATGTGGATACCTAGAAACAGGATCCATGTTTAATCATCCACACACAGGAAAAAAGATCAAAATCCAGCATACTCTTACATGTACCAGCAAATATGTGGTCTATCTTATCACTTGTCCATGTGGACTTAGTTATGTGGGACAAACGATGCGTATGTTTAAAGAACGTATGGCCACCCATCGTTCATCCATCAAGCTGGCATTGGCCGGATGTGATTCAGACCAACCAGTTGCCCGTCACTTTAAGGAGCATAAACACCAGTTATCGTCTTTACGGTATAAGATTATCGAGCACATCCCTCCGTTAAGTAGAGGTGGAGATAGGGTTAAAAGACTCTTGCAGACGGAATCCAAGTGGATTTTCCACTTGGATACCATACACCGTAGAGGTCTTAATGACAAGGTAGCATGGCATGCCTTTATATAACATTAGCATTGTGACACTATAATTATATTCCATATGATTTCTAGTGCATAATATATATTCCATTGCATGATTTGCACTTGTTTAGAGCATATGTTTCCTTCTCTGTATTGATTGATTTGCATATAGGTTTCCTGTTTTAGTATATTTTTCCAGTTAGTATATATGTTTTATAGAACACATGTCTATACAGTTTTAGAATAATATAGTTTTGATTAGTTTTCACTTAAGAGTTGTTATATTATACATATTGTTTCTTTTTGTATGTCACAGTCACTCTACACGTTCCTTGTCCTCTGTCTCTGCATGATCAATGGGCAGGCTATTCTGTTGTTTGGTCTCTATGACCACAGGCTTACAGCGTCTATGTTACCTTGACTACTCATACTGACCAGCTGTCGCGTCATGTGTCTCCTTCTGATGACATCACGCCACCAGCGACACCCGGGAGACGGACGGACATGTTCCACATCCACTGTACACTACTACTATTTAAGGTAGGTTTTACTTGTATTCACTGTTTGTACCCTGATGAAAAGGCTGCATAGCCTTGAAACGTCGGCCTAATAAACCACGTTTATGTTTTTTACCAAGTCCGGGGCGAGTGCCACCTGGTCTATTGCTTATATAGACACCCTGCATATATATATATACATACATATATATATATATATATATATATATATATACATATACTAGGTGTGGCTATTAAATAACAAGACTGATGCTATAATTTATGTTTAATTACATTAAGTACATATTAACTCCGTTCCCCTTTTGTATACTCCCCTTTTTACATCCACACACCGCTGCATTCCTATTTTCCATTGGTCAAAGTCGTGCTGTAGCTCATTATCCATCAGCTGTCTAAACAGCTCTGTTGTTTCCTTCTTTACCTCAGTAAGTGATAAAAAATGGGTTCCCTTGAGTACAGATTTGACTTCAGGGAAAAGAAAGAAGTCACACGGTTCTAGGTATGGCGAGTATGGAGAGTGTTCTAGCACTGCAATCTGTTTCTCAGCCAAAAACTGCGCCACAGAGAGAGCTGTGTGGGCTGGTGTATTGTCCTGATGGAGGATGAAACTATTTTCCAAAACTCCAGCCTCTTTCTTCTGATTCTTTCCTGCAAAGTTGCTAAAACATTTTTGTAGTAATGTTGATTCACTGATGCGCCTTCTGGTACCCAGCCTTCCAAAATAACACCCTTGATATCAAAGAACACAAATAACATGGCTTTGAATTTGCATTTACTTTGACATGCTTTCTTAATTTTTGGTGATGATGGTGTTTTCCAGTGCATGGACTGGCGTCTTGTCTGAGGATCGTACTGGAAGATTCATGCTTCATCACAGGTAATAATTTTATCTAAAAATGCAATCCTGCTTAAATTTGTTACAAAATGTCTGACAAATTTGCTTTCGATTTTCTTTCTGCTCGGCACTGAGAAGCCTTGGAACCATCTTAGCACAAACTTTTGTCATGTTAAGATCTTGATGCAAAACTTGCCTAACAGTTTCTTAGTCAATGTTTACCATTTCTGCTGTCATTCAGAGTTGACAGTCAATTTGATCAATTTTCTCAATGTTTGCCACATGTTCATTTGTTTTTGATGTGCAAGGCCTTCCGGGACGTTCACCGCCTTCGACATCCTCACGACCATCCCAAAGTCTTTTGTGCCACTTTAACACACGTTCACTACTTTTGAACTAAGCATTTTTATGACACATGGGAAAAACACAATTTCTTCGAACTCTGGGCCTGATCCAGACTTGGGAATAGAGAGAGATACAGTCAGGTGCATAAATATTGGGACATTGACAGAATTTTCATATTTTGGCCTCTATTCACCACCACAATGGCTTTGAAATGAAACAAACAAGATGTGCTTTAACTGCAGACTTTCAGATTTAATTTGAGGGTAATTACATCCAAATCAGGTGAATGGTGTAGGAATTACAACGGTTTCTATATGTGCCTCCCACTTTTTAAGGGGCCAAAAGTAATGGGACTATCAACTTAAAAGCTATTTCATGGAGAGGTGTGGGCTATTCCCTCGTTATTTCATTATCAATTAAGCAGGTAAAAGGTCTGGAGTTGATTCTAGGTGTGACATTTGCATTTGGAATCAGTTGCAGTTGACATGAGATCCAAAGAGCTGTCACTATCAGTGAAGCAAGCCATCATTAGGCTGAAAAATCAAAACAAACCCATCAGAGAGATAGTAAAAACATTAGGTGTGGCCAAATCAACTGTTTGGAACATTCTTAAAAAGAAAGAACGTACCAGAGAGCTCAGCAACACCAAAAGACCCGGAAGACCACGGAAAACAACTGTGGTGGATGACAGAAGAATTATTTCCCTGGTGACGAAAAACCCCTTCACAACAGTTGGCCAAATCAAGAACACTCTCCAGGAGGTAGGTGTATATGTGTGAAAGTCAACAATCAAGAGAAGACTTCACAAGAGTGAATATAGAGGGTTCACCACAAGATGTAAACCATTGGTGAGCCACAAAAACAGGAAGACCAGATTAGAGTTTGCCAAACAACATCTAAAAAGGCCATTACAGTTCTGGAACAACATCCTATGGACAGATGAGACAATGATCAACTTGTACCAGAGTGATGGGAAGAGAAGAGTATGGAGAAGGAAAGGAACTGCTCATGATCCAAAACATACCACCTCATCAGTGAAGCATGGTGGTGGTAGTGTCATGGCGTGGGCATGTATGGCTGCCAATGGAACTGGTTCCCTTGTATTTATTGATGAAGTGACTGCTGACAAAAGCAGCAGAATGAATTCTGAAGTGTTTCGGGCAATATTATATGCTCATATTCAGTCAAATGCTTCAGAACTCATTGGACGGCGCTTCACAGTGCAGATGGACAATGACCCGAAGCATACTGCAAAAGCAACCAAACAGTTTTTTAAAGCTAAAAAGTGGAATGCTATGCAATGGCCAAGTCAATCACCTGACCTGAATCCGATTGAGCATGCATTTCACTTGATGAAGACAAAACTGAAGGGAAAATGCCCCAAGAACAAGCAGGAACTGAAGACATTTGCAGTAGAGACCTGGCAGAGCATCACCAGGGATGAAACCCAGCGTCTGGTGATGTCTATGCGTTCCAGACTTCAGGCTGTAATTGCCTGCAAAGGATTTGCAACAAAGTATTAAAAAGTGAAAGTTAGATTTAGGATTGTTTAGTTTGTCCCATTACTTTTGGCCCCTTAAAAAGTGGGATTCACATATAGAAACCGTTGTAATTCCTACACCGTTCACCTGATTTGGATGTAATTACCCTCAAATTAAATCTGAAAGTCTGCAGTTAAAGCACATCTTGTTTGTTTCATTTCAAAGCCATTGTGGTGGGAATAGAGGCCAAAATATGAAAATTCTGTCAATGTCCCAATTTTTATGCACCTGACTGTATCTCTCTCAACTGTGAACCTGAACAAACAATATTGCAATGCAAGGACTTTAAATACATAATTTTTTTTACATGTGGGGTAAATACCGGCTGCTTTTGCATGTAGCCCACAAATACTGCACAGCTTTATTATTACTCTACAATTTAGATGTCAGTTTGGAAACACTCCTCCCAAATCTAAATCTCTCTACACATTTTAAATCTGCCCCACCTGCAGTGCAGCATGGTTTCACCAAGATGATCAGTTGAGAGAGATATTTCACTCTGGCCCTGATTCAGAGCTGGACGCTCTGACAGAGCGCTCGCTCTGAATCAGGGCCGTCCCTCTTACTTTTTGGAGCGGCCTCCAGGCCGCTCACATAGCTGTGGGTGACCATCCACAACTATAGCGTGCGGCCAATATGATGGTCGCGATTCTCAAGACCATCGCGACCATCGGGCTTGCGACGAGACCCTTGTGGTAGGGTCTCGTCTGCCGCAAGCCCTGGAGTGCTTTTGGCTCTATCAGAGCCAAAAGCACTCCCACTGACATCACTAGTGAGTCAGTGGGGCCGGCCCCAGATGGTAGGCGTTCCCATGGGAACGCCTCCGTCTGGGCAGCCACGCCCCCAGCATGCCCACCAAAGAGGGCGTGCTGTCAATCACCATCGACAGCACGCCCCCTTTGGTGCGAGACCCATAACAACGGCTTGCCCGTCGTTATTCGGGTCTTGCGCATGCGCACGACGGAGCCGCCTCCGTCATGCGCATGCGCACTTGGGCAACATCGACCCGCTTGCGAGCGCTCGCGTGTCTGAATCAGGCCCTCTATTCCCAAGTCTGAATCAGGCCCTCTGTGTGACAGTAAACTATCTGTGGCGAAACTTGCACAACCCTTTGGGGATAGTTCAAGGTCAGTGTTCCCCCACTCCCTTTTAACTCACGCAGTATGGTTTATTTTTACAAGTACAGTCTCATTATTTAATAGCCACATCTTTCATATATATACTGTATATACCCATTACCATCCTCTCCCTTCCCGTTATGCTTACCCTCTGCCCTCTTCTGTTCCACCATTGCGAAATTAGGTTTGATGTGTACGCATGCTCTGCAGCCTCGATTTTTATCAATGTCTAAGTTTATCTCTCTCTCTCCCTCTCTCTTTCTCTCTCTCTCTCTCTCTCTCTCTCTCTCTCTCTCTCTCTCTCTCTCTCTATATATATACAAAATAAAGTCCCAGGTTTAGGGGTCTGTCTGTTCATTCGGGCTAATCTCCTGACCTACTGGATGGATTTTGATAGAGATTTCACTATTCTATACAGCATTGGTTGAGGAAGGTTTAGGTGCATGAACCATTCATCTGTGACAAAAGGGAACTGAGCAATGAGATTTTAGTGAAGCAAGTGACAGAACAATATCTTACACCAAGCTACTGTATAGGAGCTGACCATAGTGCTGAAACAAAGGAAGGAAGTGTAGCGCTGGTAGACAACACAATACAATTTTTTAGACACAGTTTAACATACGTGCACATAAATCTTGCAATAGTAAGCCTGATAAATATACTTGATTACACAAGCTGCTAAAAATGATACGGGTGGTATAAAAGTTCCTTCAATATATATTCCTTCATATATACATATGTTGGTCCAGATAAAAATGGGAATAAATTAAGAATCTCACCCGGTCTAAACAAAATCAGCAATGTCCAGTCCACTTGATGAAGAAAGAATGTTCCAATAGTTCACTATCTGTACGGCACAGGAGGTTTATAGATGCTGGTGAATTAAGTGCATAATTTGCTTTGAGGGTAGCCGTGGTGTAATTCCCGCTTTGGTCCAAACGGTTCACCTCAGTCTGGGATGATATCTTTAAATATAGTCTCCGTTAGGGTCTCCTGAGACTGCTGCTGTCATATGAGGTAACGGCACTATTGCAGTCACAGTGGTGGAAAGGACCAGATGGATTGTCCGCTGGTTTCACAGTCTCCCAACAGTCAGCCTGATTATCTCCGAATGAGGCTCCCGTATGTGAGCTGCAAGGTTATGTCGGGAGCCAGCCGCCAAGATATCTCTGTGTGCGGCAGCGGGATATCCCAGCTGAATTTCTCCAGATAGAGCAGCAAGTGGGAGTTGGTGTTTAAAAATTCCAGGATGCACTGTGTGCGCACCGCAGAACAGCCGAGCCAATCACCGGTGATTGGTTGGGGAGATGCTGGCGGCGGTGACTGCCTGCTGCAGCGCACATACAGCAGCCAATCACGGCTGGCAGTGTCTCTCATCCAATAGGCGTGGGCTGTTCATTCCACCTGACTTCCTCGCTGCTCCCGGTGTCCTGCCTCCTAGAGTCTGTCCTTCGGCCCTGCCTTCCTCGGTCCACATGACTGGCAAGGACCACAAGGTTCAAGCATGATCAGCTCCCTGCATATACACACGAGGCAACAGAGCCTGGTAAGTTTTCTCTCTCACTCTCCACCCCTAACCCTGCACCCAATACTGTATCCTTACACCCCTAACCCTGCACCCAATACTATATCCCTACACCCCTAACCCTGCACCCAATACTGTATCCTTACACCCCTAACCCTGCACCCAATACTGTATCCTTACACCCCTAACCCTGCATCCAATACTGTATCCTTACACCCCTAACCCTGCACCCAATACTGTATCCTTACACCCCTAACCCTGCACCCAATACAGTATCCTTACACCCCTAACCCTGCACCCAATACTATATCCTTACACCCCTAACCTAAATGATTTTGCTGGAGGCTGCTGTTTATTCAAAGGAGTTTAAATTTGTGGGAAAAATATATATATCCTTATTATATTCATCATGGGGAAGGGCCTGCGTGACAGCCCCCTCACAGTAGATTTGACACCAGGGGATATATTTACTAAAGTTTCTGCTGGACATGTGGGACTGTAGGAGCCTGCTTGTGGGGGGATCCAGGGGAGAGTTAGTATTATTCTTAAACCGCCCCCCCTAAAAGTAAAGTCAAGATCCACCACTGACTGCTGCTGCATGGGTGAGGGCTGCACTCTGATTGACTCTCAGAGATAGCAATGTGTTCTGTTGCTTAGCAGCAGCCTAGAGAGATGAAAGAGTCAGGGACTGAGCAGGATAATATCTGCGGTAGACAGAGAGTGAGAGAAACCCTCCAAGGAACCCATGAAGATGCCCTGACGCATATACAATAGCCAGAAAGGAGCCAGGGGATGTATAACTATCAGTAATTAAAAAAACAAAAACACAAAAACAACCAAGAATTGTAACACCATTGAATGATTTCCATTCTATGGTGGCAAACATTGGACCGCCACCATCAAATGGTAAAAACACTACCATTGGAACAAAAACATTGATGGTTAGTAATAATCGATTTCCGATGTCCATCCCTACGCTGAACTTGCAGGCGGACTCCAGCCACCACTTCAACACCATGGAGCGCTCCCTCTCCAGTGTAATGTACCCGCTCAGCCACACGTACTCAGTGAACAGGAGGCATCTTCCATGGAACAAAGCACTGTTCTTGGACAGGGGTACCACGGCGAGGAAGCTCAACAGGAAGCCCAGGGAATAAAGGGTAGATTGTGCAAAGAGGACATTGCTCATCGCCATGTTCGGCAGCTGGGGAGGGGTGTGCAGGAAGGCTGTGAAAATATGCACAGGTGCCCCTGCCCCAGGGACATGCTGCTGATAATGCTTACGGTAGCTGCAATCAGGGCTGGACTGGGACTACAAATAGGCCCTGGCATTTAAAGAGCACACAGGGTCACCTTACGTCAGCATCTGGCACCTGACATACACTCCTTCCCTTTCCATTACTGGCCCCGCCCACTTCTTAGTCTATGTTATTACAAATATAATTAATATTAGAACAACATACAAGTACACATCATTCTCTGTATTAAACATGTAATACCTACAACAGAGCTCATCCTGCAGGGGATTCAAACATGTGCCATAGTCAGACATTACTGGCGTAGGTCACACACAGAGAAAAGGGAAGGCATTTCCTCAAATGACCAATCCCTAGCTTAGCAGTTGTACAGGATTAGATAGTGTTCACTGTAAGAATTTTTTTAGGGCATGGGTGCTGAACGCAGAGGACACATCTGTGCCACCAAAGCAGGGCTGTAACTACACATTTTGACAATAGTGTTTGTGCTGCAAATCACAGGTGAAGCAGGGAGAGCGCGTGCCTCGCCGGGAAGGCACGTAACCACATAATAGTACCCCAAATTCAGATTATGCCACACAGTAGTGCCTCTTAGCCACATTATTATTATCCTTTATTTCTATGGCGCCAAAAGTGTTTTGCAGCACCTTACAAAGCACATAAACAAGTAAGTGAACAAGAAACCAATGACTTACAGTACAATAGAATACAGAACAAGTATATGCTGCATTAGCGATCATAACTCTCAAAATAAGCAGCAGGGAGTCAGCAATCATGTTATGTCACACAGTAGTGCCCTGTAGTCACGTTATGTCACACAGTAGTGTCCCTTATGAACGATACATCACACAATAGTGTCCCATATTCACGATACATCACACAGTAGTGTCCCTTATTCACGTTACATCACATAGCAGTGTCCCTTTTTCACGTTACGTCACACAGTAGTGTCCCTTTTTCACCTTGCGTCACACAGTAGTGTCCCTTTTCCACATTGCATCACACAGTAGCATCCCTTTTTCACGTTATGTCACACAGTAGCATCCATTTTTTATGTTGCGTCACATAGTAGTGTCCCTTTTCCACATTGCATCACACAGTAGTGTCCCTTTTCACATTATGTCACACAGTAGAGCCCATTCACGTTATGCCACCCAGAGCCCATTCACGTTATGCCACAGTAATAATGCCCCTTATACATTATGCCATGCAGTAGTAGTGCCCCTTATACATTATGCTACACAGTAATGCCCCTTATACAGTATGCCAGCCACACACAATAATGCCCCTTATAACACATGCCACACACAGTAATACCCTGGCGTCTGCAGATGGCATCTGTCACCAGATTATGAGGTACGCAAATGGCATCTACACAGATTCCTGCATGCGCCGCGCTTTTTATACCTGGGCCAGCCATGTCCTGACACCGCTGCAGCATGTGACACTCACCAGTCTCCACCCTCCTCAGCAAGGTGCCTGGGAAGCCTTGCAGGCAGCTCACAGGAGCTGTCACAATGGCATCCAACCAGATTACCCCTGGGCCCTGTCCAAACCACACGTCCTATAACCCAGCTGCGTCATGACATCACTAAGTCATGACGCGGCCGCACAGAACAATGGGCCACCAGCATTTGCCAGAACTGCCCTATGGCCAGTCCGGCCCTGGCTGCAATACAAATCTCTCATCCATGATCCTCCTGCCCTTCCTAGCAAATCACAGTGGCCGGGCCCCACAGAATATGCTGGAGCTATATAAGTAAATGTTAATAAATAAATTGCTGTTTATGTCAATGATAATAACTGTATATTGCTTTGGTATGGTGATCGATGGATTGGTTTGGTGGTCAATGGATTTTGTAGTCGGTACTATGCTAAGGAATATGTCACAATGCTGTTTTGGGGGTCATAGTAACCTTTTATTTTCTTGTGTTTCTGACATTAAATTTTGCTCAGTCTTTATGCTAATGCTGCGGCCGATGACACTCCTACTGAGACGCCAACCGCCTGCTGTGCTAATCCATCTCTGTGCATATTGAGACCGTTGGTCACACCATCAAAGATTGCACCAACCCTGTGGAGGCGGAGATTCTCCATCTGAACATGGCTGTCTGTATTAGCACTGACAATACGCTCGCAACTAGCTAGCCACCCCTATGTTACGACCCAGAAACGCCCACTGAAAGTCATTCTCTCTGCATCTAAATTCGGTAACCATCCAGACGCATGCGCAGTGTGACCAGGACGAATGTGCATACTGAAAACATCGACTGCTTTCTTCCGACATCGACACTGCATGTACCTCTGAATCAGGCCCAGTCTCTTAATATATACAGTATTTTATATATCCCCGTTCTCTCCATTTTCTGCAGCTCCTCTCCATTACAGGCCCTGCTGACTTCTCTCCTTAACTCTCCTCACTTGTCGATGCTGTTTGCGCTTCCAATGCAACAAAACAAAAGCTCATACAGCCACAGAGAACTGCACGTCTTCTTCTCAGTCCCCTCCACATCTTTTCGCCCACATGTAACATAGGAATACTAACAACATACACTAGTAAGTTGAGGGCAAAGATCACAGTATTAGGCACCGATCCCTCTAATCTGGGAAATAGAAATCTCAATGTGCCCCTTCAAAATAGAGCAAAATTCCCTTTCATTTTCTCTCTCATCCATAATGCCAGCTTAGAGGGAACACTGTCAGTGGACCCAATACGTTCCTTGTTCCTAGGAAACTACGAGGTTGTGATAGAAGCTCTTCTGAAGGTCTTTCTGAGGCAAAAATATAGGGCTTCTCCCTATGTAGTGCCCACAGCCAGCGGTAGCCTTAGGCAAAACACAGGGAAGCCTATTTAGGAAGGATTGTTACATTAGTACTCAGCAGTCCTGGCATCAGGCTTTATTAATTTAAATGGTCATTAAACAATTACCTGTAGATACTAGAAGTTTCAATATAAGCATGTGTGTTATGGCTAAATAAAGCTGGGTACACAACTGAAAGATATATCTGCAGATGATGGTTGTTCATACACACTGAACTACCATCACTGCCATCTAAAGATATATCTGGCTGGGGATCCCACTGGCCAGAAGTCGCGAGTGATGTCAGTGGGGCCGCCCCCAAACAGCAAGCGTTCCATCGGGAACGCCTCCGTTTGTGTAGCCACCCCCCCGCCCTGCCTACAAAATGGGCCGAGCTGTCGATCACCATCTACAGCCGCCCCTTTCGTAGTGAGTCCCTGAGCGAGAGAATTTCTCTCTCGCTCCGGGGCTTGCGTACGTGCAGTGCGGCCGCTGCGCGTGCACAGGGCCTCAACATCGACCCGCTTGCGAGCGCATAGGCACTTGCAAGCGGGTCTGAATGAGACCCACAGTCTCACTGCGAAGATATGCTAATGATTGCAATCGCAAAGCCATATGCAGTCTAACATAAGGATGTCCCATTTACCTTAAACACATCCATAATACTTAGCAAGACTGCGAAACCATCGGTAACATCGAGTACAATCGCAGCCTTATGCACACTTGCACAAGGTCTGACCTTACTCAGGAATTGCTAACCTCATCCCACGCAGTGAAAGCCCAAGCTGCGTATGGCATTGGAGTGGCTAAATTATACACGCCCCTGTGACAGCGTTCAAACGCACTAGCACACCTACGTCTCGCTGACCACCCCCCCATCACCGCGCTCAAACGTTACTTCCTGTCATTAACTTTGCAATGGGTCTACGTAGTCACTGCGATCACAATCCGGATCACAGTGAAGTTTTCACGGACGCGCACTGCGATGCATGCGTACTGCAATGCATACGCATGTGTAGAATGCAACAAATAGCTGATTGCATGCATAATCGCAGTTGCGATCGCTATTGAATCAGGCCCATTGCTCCACCAAATTTGGCAGGGTGGTGTAGGTTGACAGGATTAGGTTTTTGCCTAGGTCTGAACTTCAGGGCTACACACTGTCACACAATCCCTAAAAATTGGGACACTCTTAAATTACACAGGTTCCGGGGCTGGCTCAAGTAGAAAATTGGCAGTCTGCCGAAAACCTTTGTGAAAGCTACAAAAGTATCTATTTAACCAGTCTGAGCAAGTGTCAAACTTTTTGACTCATGCAAGTTCATATTAAATCCAGAGTCAGTCCTTTTTAAAGTGACTATATATTAGTGTATTAGTCTGCCGTCTGTATTTGCATGCAAAGGCATAACTAGAACTTTGTGGGCCACATAGCAAGATCTTAAAAGGGCTCCCCAGAGGTAAAAAACACATACATTTGTCCCCACACAGAGGGCCTAATTCCGAGCCGCTCGTAAGCGGCCGCTCGTTTGCTCTGAGCGATGTTCGCACAACTGCGCATGCGTATGGGTCGTAATGCGCATGCGCAAACCAGTCATTGCGGTCGGAAATTGTGCGCTCGCAAAACAGCGAGGGGCTGCTAATTTGATTGACAGAATGTGCCGTTTGTGGGTGGTAACAGGGGAAGGTGCTTGAAAACGGAGGAGTGGAGATCCGAACGCAGGCGTGCCAAACGGTCAAAAGGGCGTTTAATGGGAGTGCATAATTAGTAAAGGAGCGTCATCGACCACGCCACTTGGTTGTCTTTTAGCCTGAACTATTACCTACCACAAGCACTGCGAGCAGTTCAGATGCCTTTCGATGTACCCGATTAATCTAATAAAAACCGGAGATGACGTGTGATGCGAACGGAAAAGGGGCGTCTTTACAAAATAGCGAGCGCATTTTTCGTTCACTTGCTCAGACATAGAGGTGTCAACAAACCGCAAAGAGCGAGCGCTCAATTTAAATAGCCAGCCCCTTTTTTGGAACGACCGTCCGCAATAGCGTCCGGCTCTGAATCAGGCCCTGAACTCCCTGCTGCCTGCATAACCTGCTCACTCCACACTGAAGTCCATACTGCCTGCATAACCTGCTCACTCCACACTGAACTCCCTGCTGCCTGCATAACCTGCTCACTCCACACTGAGGGGGTTATTCAGACCCGCTCGCGAGCGGGTCGATGTTGTGCGAATGCGCATGCGCACGATGGAGGGAGCTCCATCGTGCGCATGCGCGAGACCCGGCGAGCGACGAGGAATACGTCACTCGGGGTCTCGCACCAAATGGGGCGTGCTGTCGATGGTGAGTGACAGCACGCCCTCTTTGGTGGGCGTGCCGGGGGCGTGGCTGCCAGACGGAGGCGTTCCCATTGGAACGCCTACCATCTGAAGCTGGCCCCACTGACATCAGTAATGATGTCAGTGGGAGTGATTTTGACTCTGATAGAGCCAAAATCACTCCTGGGCTTGCGGAAGCGAGACCCTACCGCAGGGTCTCGTCGCAAGCCCGATGGTCGCAATGGTCTTGACCATCGCGACCATCTTTTTGGCCGCTCGCATATGCTGTGGGTGGTCACCCACAGCTATGCGAGCGGCCAGGAGGTCGCTCCATTTTCAGGGAGGGCACTGATTCAGAGCAAGCGCTCTGGTCAGAGCGTTCAGCTCTGAATCAGGCCCTGAACTCCCTGCTGCCTGCATAACCTGCTCACTTCACACTGAACTCCCTGCTGCCTGCATAACCTGCTTACTCCACACTGAACTCCCTGCTGTCTGCATAACTTGCTCACTCCACACTGAACTCCCTGCTGCCTACATAACCTGCTCACTCCACACTGAACTCCCGGCTGCCTGCTTAACCTGCTTACTCCACACTGAACTCCCTGCTGCCTGCATAACTTGCTCACTCCACACTGAACTCCCTGCTGTCTACATAACCTGCTCACTCCACACTGAACTCCCTGCTGCCTACATTACCTGCTCACTCCACACTGAACGCCCTGCTGCCTACATAACCTGCTCACTCCACACTGAACTCCCTGCTGCCTACATAA
This sequence comes from Taudactylus pleione, assembly GCA_031769625.1. Classification (NCBI taxonomy): domain Eukaryota; kingdom Metazoa; phylum Chordata; class Amphibia; order Anura; family Myobatrachidae; genus Taudactylus; species Taudactylus pleione. Next base: position 39,398,256 of record JAUIMM010000025.1, on the reverse strand, counting down.
CCTGCTCACTCCACACCGAACTCCCTGCTGCCTACATAACCTGCTCACTCTACACTGAACTCCCTGCTGACTACATAACCTGCTCACTCCACACTGAACTCCTTGCTGCCTGCATAACCTGCTCACTCCACACTGAACTCCCTGCTTGGACACTGCTAGAACTTACCACCATACTTGAAATTATTTGTTCTGGCCTTTTGCTTTCATACAGTATACATTAGACTACATATCTGTACCAATGTCATTTTGCCATTATTCATCTGTTAGCCCTGTCAAAATTACCATTGCTTATAAGTCTTGCCTCACATCCTTTCACTTATAACATTGTCTTATTATCTACTTTCTACGACCATAAAATCTCCAACATTATTCTGCTTAATAATAACATTTTGTTATTGTGCACCGATATTCACCAGCACTTTACATTTCTGCAAATTTGCTGCACTGTCTCTATCTCAAACAGCCTCAATTCCTATTTTCAGTTTACCTCTCCCTATTTGCCTCATCCACACAATGACCATCTTTTCTTCTAACCCCTCCTCACTGAGTATCAACATTAATCTTTATTCTACCCCCTGTTCCCACCTCTATCCTCCCCCCTATTCTCCACCTCTTTCCCCTCTCTCCCCTCCTCTGTCTCCCTTCCACTCCTCTGCTTCCCTCCCCCACCTCTCCCATTACTCAAATTGCATTCACTTCTGCCCCACCATGGTCCTGCTACTTCGCCATTAACACATGCTCCCTCCCTTATCTTCCTGTCTCATCTACTCACCTCCATCACCAAACTCCCTCCCTGCCCACCACCTGCAGTTTCCTTTTCTAGCCCAGGAGCCCACACCATCACTACGCTCTGTACATCTCCTTCCTCCAAATTAATCTCACTTCCATGCTACAGCAAACCTGATAATCTCATCCACATCTCTCCCACAAACTCTATCCCCCTCTCCTATGCCCTCAGGAATGCCACTGGACATCACCTTTTCATCTCCAACTCCCTCAATCTCCTAGTCATTACCTGGATTTCCCCCTCTGATACCACTACTCTCACAGCTCTCTCCTCTGGGGGCCTCACGTTCTGTCACACACCTCAGTTCGGAGGTCGCCATGGTAGTGGTGTTGGGGTCATTCTATTCTTCGGTTACTCTTTCCAGCTCATACCCTCTGAACCATCCCTCTCATTCTCTACATTCAAGGATACTCTCTGAACCATCCCTCCCATTCTCTACATTCAAGGTTCATACTTCCAACCTGTAGCTGTCATTTATAGTCCCCCCATTCCTACCTCTAATTTTCTTGACAACTTTGCTTCCGAGCTCCACCGCTTCCTCTTCTCAGACCTTCCCACCCTTATCTTAGGTGACTTCAATATCCCTATCGTTTTCCCCACAGATTCCTCTAAACTCCTTACCCCCACATCATCATTTGGTCCCTCCCGATGGACCATCTCACCCTCCCATGTGAGTGGACACTCACTTGATCTGGTCTTCATTCACCTTTGTGATATTTCTGATTACACCAATTTCCCATTTCCCCTCTCATACCATCACCTTCTCTCTTTTATCTTATTCCTTTCTCCTTCTCCACCTCTGCATCTTAAGGCTACCATCACTAAGCATAATATTGAGGCTATTGACACCATATCCTTTTCCTCCCTGCTCGACTCACTTCTCCCCCCTATTCTTTCTCTCTCCTGCCATAAACAAGCCACTTCCCTATACAATGCCTCCCTTAATTCTGCTATTGATTCTGTTTCTAGGGGATTAATACCCACCTTCGCAGATCTACACCTCAACCCTTGCATTCCAAATGCACCAGATATCTGCAAAAGTGTTCACAAACCGCCAAGCAACAGTGGAGGAAACCAAGCTCCAAGGGAGACTTCCTTCATTTCAAATTTATGCTCTCATCCTACAGTGCTGCCCTTTCCCTCTCTAAACAGTCATATTTCAAGAACCTCATCTCCTTCCAGTCCTCAAACCCATGGCATCTCTATGTCACTTTTAACCCCTCCTCTGCCCACAACCTCCTCACTCTCTGCCCTTGACTTTGTCATTGACTCCATACGTCAGAACATCCCACCAGACCCTCAGCACTTTACCGCCTCCGTTCCCAGACAACCCCTCCACATTCATCTTACCAACCCTGATATCTTTCTCCCCTGTATCCGGTCCTCCCCCTCTTCCACCTTCCCCTTGATCCTATCCCTTCCTTCCTCTTCTGCTAACTCTCTCCTTCTTGTTCCCATCTTGTCCACCTCATCAATCTCTCCCTCTCATCAGGTATTGTCCATTCTGTATTCAAGCATGCTCTTGTCTCACCCTTTCTTAAAAAAAAAAAACTATCCTTGATTGTAACACTCTATTCAACCAACAGTTGCTGTTAGATGCTACTCCCAGTCTGGCTCTGCAATAGCCCGTGGGCACCTTGCTTCCTGGTCTTTGCCATGATGGTGAGTACTTCTGTATTTAAACTAGCAGTTCTTAAGATACAGCTGCCTCTGGTGCTAATCAGTGGTACACATGGCGTCTATTATGTCGTCACTACGGTCATGGGCACCTCGTTACAAGATTACCTCCAATGCATTTCAGCCATCAAGGCAGCCTTTTATAAGGATGCCTATGCCTATTGGCTGGCTAGATCTTCCCTAAGTAGGAAGTAAGGTCCCGGTGTCTACTTTCCATTTGCCAGTTGTGGAGGTGTGTAGGAAGTGTTAGCCTCTTCATCAATTGGCTAATCGAGATTTCCATCTTAAGGTGGGTTCCTCTTATTGGCGAGAAGGTCAATCCAAAAGGGGTGTGTGTGAGACATTGAGGAAAGAAAGCATTTCTTCTAATCTGAATGGCCCAAATAGATTTTTTTATTTTTTGTATATATTTTAATTTTTAATATTTTCTATGAAAGTGTAACTGGAAGCCCTAGTCCATGCTTTCACTGCCATTGTGAATGTACAGAAGGCCCCAAGAGAGTCCTCTTACCACTGCCATGCCTGTGGGGAACTTAGTATCACTTAGCTGCACTTGCAAAATGTAATACAGGTTGAGTCTCCCATATCCAAAATGTTTGGAACCAGGAGCATTTTGGATAACGGAATATTCCGTATTTTGGAATATTTGCATACCATAATGAGATATCTTGGGAATGGGACCCCAATATACACAAAGAATGCATTTATGTGTTATATGCACCTTATACACACAGCCTGCAGGTCATTTTATACAATATTTTCAATAATTTTGTGGCTCAAGCAAAGTTTGTGTACATATATAAAATTCAGTTATGTTTCATATACACCCTATACACACAGCCTGAAGGTGATTTTATACAATATTTTGAATACTTTGTGCCTTAGACAAAGTTTGTGTACATTGAACCATCAAAAATCAAAGGTTTCATTATCTCAGTCATGCCAAAATTATTACGTAGAGATTTTCTATCTCTGCAATAAGCAGCATTAGAGATCTTAGTTATGGCTGGATAATAGGCCAACTTCTTCTCTATCCAGATCCACTCATAGAAACTAATTGATAAGAGTCTCTGGACATAAAAAATAACAGACAAAAAACTTAGCTTTATGCAGGATGTAAATTCATAGTATTCAAACTAGGGGTGTGCACCGGCCACTTTTCGTGTTTTGTGTTTTGGTTTTGGATCTGGATCTTTCTTCGTGTTTTGGATCTGGATTGGTTTTGCCAAAACCACCCTTCCGTGTTTTGGGTTCTGGGTTTTGTGTTTTGGATCTGTATTTTTTTTTAAAAAAGCATAAAAACAGCTAAAATCACAGAATTTGTTGGTTTCTCTGCTCCTATGCTATTATTAACCTCAATAACCTTAATTTCCACTCATTTCCAGTCTATTCTGAACACCTCACACCTCACAATAGTGTTTTCATGTCCAAAAGGTTGCACCGAGGTAGCTGGATGACTATGCTAAGCGACACGAGTGGGCGGCACAAACACGTGACCCATCTAGGAGTGACACTGCAGTGGCAGACAGGATGGCAGTTAGAAAAACTAGGCCCCAAACTGTACATATTGCAAAGAAAAAAAAGAAGTGCAAGATGGAATTGTCCTTGGGCCCTCCCACCCACCCTTATGTTGTATAAACAGGACATGCACACTTTAACAAATCAATCATTTCAGCGCCAGGGTCTGCCACACAACTGTGGCTGAAATGATTGGTTCGTTTGGGCCCCCACAAAACAAGCTGGCAATTAATGTGTCCCTGCACAAACTGGCTCTACGGAGGCAAGATGTCATCCTCATCCTCCTCATCCACCGATTCCTCACCCTCTTCAGTGTGTACATCCTCATCCTCACAGAGTATTAATTCGTCCCTGTGGAACCACAGGTCCCTCTGTACGTTCTGGAGGCTGGTCTCCCTGGAAGAGTTGATAATTCATTTTATGAACATCATCTTCTCCACATTTTGTGGAAGCAACCTCCTACGCCTTTCGCTGACAAGGTTCCCGGCTGCACTAAACACTCTTTCGGAGTACACACTGGAGGGGGGGCAACTCAGGTAAAATAGAGCCAGTTTGTACAGGGACCTCCAAATTGCTTCTTTTTCCTGCCAGTACAGGTACGGACTGTCTGACATGCCTAATTGGATGCTGTCACCGATGTAATCCTTTAACAGACAGACGCACGCTTGTCGCTGCTGCTTTGAGGATTCAAGTGCGGCTACAGCCCACACAATTCACAAAGACAGAAAAAAAAAAAGAATATTTTTATTGTTTGTGGAGCACACTTTGAGGGTTACACCACCCTTTAACAGACAGACGCACGCTTGTCGCTGCTGCTTTGAGGATGCAAGTGCGGCTACAGCCCACACAATTCACAAAGACAGAAAAAAGAAGAAGAATATTTTAATTGTTTGTGTAGAACACTTTGAGGTGTCACCACCCTTTAACAGACAGACGCACGCTTGTCGCTGCTGCTTTAAGGATGCAGGTGTGGCTACAGCCCACACATTTCACAAAGACCGAAAAAAAAAAGAACAATATTTTAATTGTTTGTGTAGAACACTTTGAGGTGTCATCACCCTTTAACAGACAGACGCACGCTTGTCGCTGCTGCTTTAAGGATGCAGGTGCGGCTACAGCCCACACAATTCACATAGACAGAAAAAAAAAGAACAATATTTTAATTGTTTCTGTAGCACACTTTGAGGGTGTCACCACCCTTTAACAGACAGACGCACGCTTGTCGCTGCTGCTTTGAGGATGCAAGTGTGGCTACATCGCACACAAGTCACAAACACATTAAAAAAATAGTTTTTTATTTTTTGGAACACTTTGAGAGTTACACCACCCTTTAACAGACAGACGCACGCTTGTCGCTGCTGCTTTAAGGATGCAGGTGCGGCTACAGCCCACACATTTCACAAAGACCGAAAAAAAAAGAACAATATTTTAATTGTTTGTGTAGAACACTTTGAGGGTGTCACCACCCTTTAACAGACAGACGCACGCTTGTCGCTGCTGCTTTAAGGATGCAGGTGCGGCTACAGCCCACACATTTCACAAAGACCAAAAAAAAAAGAACAATATTTTAATTGTTTGTGTAGCACACTTTGAGGGTGTCACCACCCTTTAACAGACAGACGCACGCTTGTCGCTGCTGCTTTAAGGATGCAGGTGCGGCTACAGCCCACACAATTCACAAAGACAGAAAAAAGAACAATATTTTAATTGTTTGTGTAGCACACTTTGAGGGTGTCACCACCCTTTAACAGACAGACGCACGCTTGTCGCTGCTGCTTTAAGGATGCAGGTGTGGCTACAGCCCACACATTTCACAAAGACAGAAAAAAAAGAACAATATTTTAATTGTTTGTGTAGCACACTTTGAGGGTGTCACCACCCTTTAACAGACAGACGCACGCTTGTCGCTGCTGCTTTGAGGATGCAAGTGTGGCTACATCGCACACAAGTCACAAACACATAAAAAAAATAGTTTTTTATTTTTTGGAACACTTTGAGAGTTACACCACCCTTTAACAGACAGACGCACGCTTGTCGCTGCTGCTTTAAGGATGCAGGTGAGGCTACAGCCCACACATTTCACAAAGACCGAAAAAAAAAGAACAATATTTTAATTGTTTGTGTAGAACACTTTGAGGGTGTCACCACCCTTTAACAGACAGACGCACGCTTGTCGCTGCTGCTTTGAGGATGCAGGTGGAATCTAGACGGGATTTGGAACCGAGGACACACTACCTCCATCAATTGTCTAAATCCCACTGCACTAATGTCGGATACCGGACGCACGTCTAACACCAACATAGCAGTCAAGGCCTCAGTTATACGTTTTGCTTCAGGATGACTGCTGTCGTACTTCATCCTCATCGCTAGGGACTGTTGGAGGGTCAATTGTTTAGTAAAAGTAGTGATGTTCCTACTTCCTCTCTGGGATGATGAACAACTCCCAGCAGCAGCAACAGCACTAGGAGGAAGAGGTTCTTGATCTTTCCCTATTTTATTTTTATCGGAGAAAGTTTGGTCCTCCATTTATGTTATATTGATATATATACGTGCGGCTAAAGCGCACACAAACACAGAAAATATTATTTTATTTTTGCTGGAGAGTAGTGCACTTTGTGGGTTACACCACCCTTTAAGAAATGAGCCAGCCGGCTCTTTACTTATGGGACACAGGCGCACGCTTGGCGCTGCTCCTTTGTTGATGCACGTGCAGCCACAGTGCACACAATTCACAAACACAGAAAATAATTTTTTTTTTGGTTTGGACTGGAGTGTACTTTCGGGGGTTACAGCACCCTTAACGGTCAAGCCAGCCGGCCCTTTACTTATGACACAGGCGCACGCTTGGCACTACTTTGTTGATGCACGTGCGGCTACTGCGCACACAATTCACAAACACAGAAAATAAATTTTTTTTAGGTTTGGACTGGAGTGTACTTTCGGGGGTTACAGCACCCTTAACGGTCAAGCCAGCCGGCCCTTTACTTATGACACAGGCGCACGCTTGGCTCTACTTTGTTGATGCACGTGCGGCTACTGCGCACACAATTCACAAACACAGAAAATAATTCTTTTTTGGTTTGGACTGGAGTGTACTTTCGGGGGTTACAGCACCCTTTAACGGTCAAGCCAGCCGGCCCTTTACTTATGACACAGGCGCACGCTTGGCACTACTTTGTTGATGCACGTGCGGCTACTGCGCACACAATTCACAAACACAGAAAATAATTTTTTTTTAGGTTTGGACTGGAGTGTACTTTCGGGGGTTACAGCACCCTTAACGGTCAAGCCAGCCGGCCCTTTACTTATGACACAGGCGCACGCTTGGCACTACTTTGTTGATGCACGTGCGGCTACTGCGCACACAATTCACAAACACAGAAAATAATTTTTTTTTGGTTTGGACTGGAGTGTACTTTCGGGGGTTACAGCACCCTTTAACGGTCAAGCCAGCCGGCCCTTTACTTATGACACAGGCGCACGCTTGGCACTACTTTGTTGATGCACGTGCGGCTACTGCGCACACAATTCACAAACACAGAAAATAATTTTTTTTTAGGTTTGGACTGGAGTGTACTTTCGGGGGTTACAGCACCCTTAACGGTCAAGCCAGCCGGCCCTTTACTTATGACACAGGCGCACGCTTGGCACTACTTTGTTGATGCACGTGCGGCTACTGCGCACACAATTCACAAACACAGAAAATAATTTTTTTTTGGTTTGGACTGGAGTGTACTTTCGGGGGTTACAGCACCCTTTAACGGTCAAGCCAGCCGGCCCTTTACTTATGACACAGGCGCACGCTTGGCACTACTTTGTTGATGCACGTGCGGCTACTGCGCACACAATTCACAAACACAGAAAATAATTTTTTTTTAGGTTTGGACTGGAGTGTACTTTCGGGGGTTACAGCACCCTTAACGGTCAAGCCAGCCGGCCCTTTACTTATGACACAGGCGCACGCTTGGCACTACTTTGTTGATGCACGTGCGGCTACTGCGCACACAATTCACAAACACAGAAAATAATTTTTTTTTGGTTTGGACTGGAGTGTACTTTCGGGGGTTACAGCACCCTTTAACGGTCAAGCCAGCCGGCCCTTTACTTATGACACAGGCGCACGCTTGGCACTACTTTGTTGATGCACGTGCGGCTACTGCGCACACAATTCACAAACACAGAAAATAATTTTTTTTTAGGTTTGGACTGGAGTGTACTTTCGGGGGTTACAGCACCCTTAACGGTCAAGCCAGCCGGCCCTTTACTTATGACACAGGCGCACGCTTGGCACTACTTTGTTGATGCACGTGCGGCTACTGCGCACACAATTCACAAACACAGAAAATAATTTTTTTTTTGGTTTGGACTGGAGTGTACTTTCGGGGGTTACAGCACCCTTAACGGTCAAGCCAGCCGGCCCTTTACTTATGACACAGGCGCACGCTTGGCACTACTTTGTTGATGCACGTGCGGCTACTGCGCACACAATTCACAAACACAGAAAATAATTTTTTTTTTGGTTTGGACTGGAGTGTACTTTCGGGGGTTACAGCACCCTTAACGGTCAAGCCAGCCGGCCCTTTACTTATGACACAGGCGCACGCTTGGCACTACTTTGTTGATGCACGTGCGGCTACTGCGCACACAATTCACAAACACAGAAAATAATTTTTTTTTTGGTTTGGACTGGAGTGTACTTTCGGGGGTTACAGCACCCTTAACGGTCAAGCCAGCCGGCCCTTTACTTATGACACAGGCGCACGCTTGGCACTACTTTGTTGATGCACGTGCGGCTACTGCGCACACAATTCACAAACACAGAAAATAATTTTTTTTTGGTTTGGACTGGAGTGTACTTTGGGGGTTACAGCACCCTTTAACGGTCAAGCCAGCCGGCCCTTTACTTATGACACAGGCGCACGCTTGGCACTACTTTGTTGATGCACGTGCGGCTACTGCGCACACAATTCACAAACACAGAAAATATATTATTTTTTTAGCACTTGGGGGGAGCACCCCTGATGGACAGAGCACCCCCTGGACAACACTACAGCACTCCTTTAGGACTGGGACACTGCACAGGACTTTGGAGTGGACACAGCCCCTATGGAGAACTGACTGCACAACACAGTCCAGCCAGCCCCTATGGACTTTGAAGTAGTGGACACAGCCCCTATTAACAACAGCAGCACAGCACAACACAGCCAGCCCCTATGGACTTTGAAGTAGTGGACAACAGCAGCACTACACTACACTACACTACACTACACAGCCCTAACTCCCACCCTCCCTCTTCACTGTCCACAGCCGAGTGAGAAAATGGCGCCGACGCGGGTACCTTATATAGGATCCAAAACCCGCGAGACTCGGAAGGCGGGATGATGACGTTTTGCCTCGATTTCAGATCCGAGTCAGGCGGGAAAAGTCGAGCCTGATTCGGATCGGACTCGGATCGGGGGGGCTCGGGGGGGTTCGGATTTCAGAAATCCGAACCCGCTCACCCCTAATTCAAACGTCATGGTGATATATCCTCTAGACTTGTACTAGATCACCTTTCTTGGAGGAAAAGCATTGCTTATAAGCCTTTTATGTATTGTGCAGAATAATAAAAGCATTTTGTGTGTATTTTTCTATCCAACGTCAACTGCCGCCAATTCCCCTGCTTCACAACCGCTGCAAAATAAAAATTCTCGTCTCTATTAGTAATGTTAATGAAGCGCAGGTCTTAATGTACATGTGGAAGCAGTAACATCAGTATCAAAGGCTTCACAGATCTCAATGGAGTATCACATTCCCATGTTAGAATAATTGCTATAAGTGTTACATATACATATAAATAAGACTTCTTACTCTGAAGACTCCCGTGTCACTTGTTTATCTTGAAATTTCCCTTGCTATGTGATGCTAGCCCCGTGTTATCTGATACGAGTCCCCTGTGCTACTTGTCTCCTGCTATCTGATACCAGTCCCTTGTGCTCTCGCTCTCTGTCCCCTGTTATGTTATACCAGTCCCCTGTGCTACCTGTCCCTCCTATGTGAAACTAGTCCCCTGTGCTATCTGCAGTCCTCTGCGCTACCTGTCCCCTGCTATGTGATAACTGCTAACAGCAATTTACACCATTAACCAGTGTGAACAAATTATATTTGTAATTTTCTGTGATATTGTGTATTTATACAATCATTTCTTTATGTAAATGTCGCTGCACTTTCTCAGGGTCTGACTGGATACATAATCTGTCTTGGCGGACAGGCAGCAGATATCGAGGCACCAAATGGAGATGGGCACCTCAGAAAGCAGGACAGCTATGACAAACCATGACATGTTGCAGAACATAGGGCTTTTTCCATCTTGGAGCTCATTTTACGTTTTTTCTGATTGCTGCTTATGTTTTTGTCGGGAGTCTCACCTAACCTCATTATAGAAACAGCCCAGACCTTCCCCCAATATATTTCATGGTCACAAGAGGCTGGCAGACCAGCACACAGTACTAAGCAGGATGCCAATCAAATGTTATGTGAGCTAAAATACCAGCCTCATGCAAAACGAGAATGGCACCTTGACAGCTATGAATGCACTTATATATGTATCCTTATACTGAATGTGTCTTATTTTGGCATGTCACACTGTCTAAGAGAACATGATGACAGGTCAAATCAGTGGGCTATGGGGAGTGAATGACAGCTGTCCTAGACATGACACTACATTAAATCCCTTCTTCCGCACTTCCTACTATGTATAATTTGCTCCTTGGGGATTTAAATAAATCCTACAGATTACCATAGCATTCAGTGAAGATCACATGGAATGTAACCTCATGGCTAATTCATATAGGGGTCTATTCAACAATAGTGACGATGTTGCCCCAAATATTATCGGGCAATATCGTCACGATTTTTTATAAATTATTACATTTTATGTCAGCTATTCAGCAACTTTTTTTGCAGGGAGAGCGGTTGCGGTAACACGCTGTTCCAGTGATGTTACAGAACGCATTGTTTTTCAGAATTTCGGGAACAAAACCTTCTGATTCTTCTTCTGCGCATGCTCAGTCATGCGCTTGCGAAAAGTCTCCGTCCCTGCTTTACGGTGACTGCCGACGGGTAAGTCCAACTAGAGCCTGTCAAAAGTGTCCAATTTGATTGAAATGTGTGCACAGGCTTTATATTAATCTGTATAAATATATATTTATGTGCCCTTATAGTGCATCCGGAAAGTAATCACAGTGCTTCACTTTTTCCACATTTTGTTATGTTACAGCCTTATTCCAAAATGAAACAAATTAATTTTTGTCCTCAAAATTCTATACACAATACCCCATAATGACAAATTTAATTAAGAAAAAAAACTAAAAAAATCACATGTACATAAGTATTCACAGCTTTTGCCATGAAACTCAAAATTGAGCTCAGGTGCATCCTGTTTCCACTGATCATCCTTGAGATGTTCCTGCAGCTTAATTGAGGCCTACCTGTGGTAAATTCAGTTGTTTGGACATGATTTTGAAAGGCATACACCTGTCTATATAAGGTCCCACACTTGACAGTGCATGTCAGAGCACAAACCAAGCATGAAGTCCAAGGAATTGTCTGTAGACGTCCGAGACAGGATTGTCTCGAGGCACAAATCTGGGGAAGGGTACAGAAAAATATCTGCTGCTTTGAACGTCCCAATGAGCACAGTGGCCTCCATCATCCGTAAATGGAAGAAGTTATCAACCACCAGGACTCTTCCTAGAGTTGGCCGGCTGTCTAAACTGAGCGATTGTGGGAGAAGGGCCCTAGTCAGGGAGGTAACCAAGAACCCGATGGTCACTTTGTCAGAGCAACAGCATTCCTCTGTGGAGAGAGGAGAACCTTCCAGAAAGACAACCATATCTGTAGCAATCCACCAATCAGGCCTGTATGGTAGAGTGGCCAGACGGAAGCCACTCTTTAGTAAAAAAGCAAATGGCAGCCCGCCTGGAGTTTGCCAAAATGCACCTGAAAGACTCTCATACCATTAGAAACAAAATTCTCTGGTCTGATGAGACAGAGATTGAACACTTTGGCGTGAATGCCAGGCATTATGTTTGGAGGAAACCAGGCACCGCTCATCACCAGGCCAATACCATCCCTACAGTGAAGCATGGTGGTGGCAGCATCATGCTGTGGGGATGTTTTTCAGTGGCAGAAAATGGGAGACTAGTCAGGATAGAGGGAAAGATGAATGCAGTAATGTACAGAGACATCCTGAATGAAAACCTGCTCCAGAGCGCTGTTGACCTCAGACTGGGGCGACAGTTCATCTTTCAGCAAGACAACGACCCTAAGCACACAGCTAAGATATCAAAGGAGTGGCTTCAGGACAACTCTGTGAATGTCCTTGAGTGGCCCAGCCAGAGCCCAGACTTGAATCCATTGAACATCTCTGGAGACATCTGAAAATGGCTGTGCACCGACGCTACCCATCCAACCTGATGGAGCTTGAGAGGTGCTGCAAAGATGAATGGGCAAAACTGCCCAAAGATAGGTGTGCCAAGCTTGTGGCATCATATTCAAAAAGACTTGAGGCTGTAATTGCTGCCAAAGGTGCATCAACAAAGTATTGAGCAAAGGCTGTGAATACTTATGTACATGTGACTTCTTAGTTTTTTTATTTAATTAAATTTGCAAATCGCAAAAAAACTTTTTACATGTTGTCATTATGGGGTATTGTGCGTAGCATTTTGAGGACAAAAATTAATTTATTCCATTTTGGTATAAGGCTGTAACATAACAAAATATGTAAAAAGTGAAGCGCTGTGAATACTTTCCGGATGACTTGTATATTTAAAATGTATGTATACATTTAAATATACATTTTAAATATATAAGCACATAAATAAAAATGTATACAGACTAATTTAAAGCCCATGTACATATTTCAATCAATTTAGGCAGTTTTCTGACAGGCTGGAGATGGTCACCGCAAAGCAGGGACGAAGACTGGGCGGAGTTTCAAGATCCTGCAGGGACTTATGTGAAAATTTCCCTCTGTCCCTGCAGTTGTCAGGATATTTAAGGATTTTCTTCATATAACGCCATTCTGAGATAGTGTTATATAGCGTAAATATTTTTCAAGTAATTTAATGCTTTTTGCTTTGCTGAATAGCGAATAGCAAAAAACGTTAAAGCACTGTAAAGATCAATGGCTGATCCCTACAGTGCGGTACTCTGCGATATGGGAATTAATGGAGAAGATAATTGCGTTATATTCTCCGTAAACCCATTGCTGAATAGTCAACTTACTTAAAAAATGCGGAAATGATAGTTTCCGCATTTTTTATGTAAAAAAATAATTTGCTGAATAGACCCCATAATATGAGTGTATATCATTTTCATTATTATGTAGAACATACATGTATAAGTAGTGGTAGTGGGCCTGATTCAGCAAGGAACGCAAATGAGAGAACTCACGTACTCGGACGATGTTTTCACACTGCGCATGCGTATGCATCGCACTGCGCGTGCGTGTACTAGCCAGAGCGATCAGGTAAGGGTACGCAGACTACACGCAGTGTGTACACAGACCCTTCCGATATTGATTGACAGGAAGTGCCATTTGTGGGTGGTGATGGGGGGTGGTTGTGCAAACACAGGCGTGCCTGTGCGTTGGGACGTCATTATAGGGGCGTGCATAATTAAGGCAGTGTGGCAGCATACACAGCCAGACGAGAAGTGTGCAAAAAAGGTCAGGTCATCCTCTACTTTGTGTCTGAGTCCGATGGTTCTTGAAGTTACCGATGTTTGCGCTATCCTGCGTACTGATTGAGCATTGAGTAAAGGGAGATGGGCGGCGCTATGTATTGCTGGGCGTCTGCATACTTGTGGTGCGGATGCCGTGCGGATGCATTGATTAGCATATACCCGCAGCAGCCGGTCCATGCGATCTCTCACATGAGTCCCTTGCTGAATCAGGCCCAGTGTGATCTGTACCGCCCCTCACTCCTTCCTTAGGTAATTTGCACTTGTCCTGGTCTCTTCCCAAGTGCTGCTCATTTGACACTCATTAATGAATTAATCAATTCAGGAAAGTAATGAGAGCCAGGTGAGTGCCAGGCCTGTACATACTTCAACTGTCATAATTGTGAAGTTTAAAAATATTTAATACATACTGTATATTAGAACTGTACTGCAGACAGTCTTCATACAGATGTGTCCTCATACACTGTGGCTCAAATCACGTCAAACAGGCGTCCCTGAGTTCACACCATGTAGTTAACCGCTGGGTGGCCAGTGCTCTGCTGATGAATACAATAGCAAGCAGCATTATAGCAAACTTTGACTGGTGGCCAATCCTGTACGTACAGTAAGCAAACTGACTGGCGGACAATCCTGTACGTACAGTAAGCAAACATTGACTGGCGGACAATCCTGTACGTACAGTAAGCAAACATTGACTGGTGGCCAATCCTGTACATACAGTAAGCAAACATTGACTGGTGGCCAATCCTGTACGTACAGTAAGCAAACATTGACTGGCGGACAATCCTGTACATACAGTAAGCAAACATTGACAGGCGGACAATCCTGTACATACAGTAAGCAAACTGACTGGCGGACAATCCTGTACATACAGTAAGCAAACATTGACTGGTGGCCAATCCTGTACGTACAGTAAGCAAACTGACTGGCGGACAATCCTGTACGTACAGTAAGCAAACATTGACTGGCGGACAATCCTGTACCTACAGTAAGCAAACATTGACTGGCGGACAATCCTGTACATACAGTAAACAAACTGACTGGCGACCAATCCTGTACGTACAGTAAGCAAACATTGACACTGGCAGCCAATCCTGTACGTACAGTAAACAGTCGCAGATGTGAACATTCAGTACACAAAATTTCTAATGTGATGTGCGACAATTTCTTTAGGGATGTGCGACAATTTTAGAAATGAACTGCTTCCAAGTACATGAATACAGTACTGCTTGCAACAAATTTCACAAAGCTGCACAGTAAGGGTTAATAGAGCGCCACTGTAGACTGGCCCTATTCATTCTATGCGCTAGAAGTTTGTCATATTTAATACTGAAAAGACTCTGGATAATAAATTGGTAAATGAGGGAGTCTTCATTTAAAAAAAAAACATTTTTTTCTACGCTGTGTGTGTCCTCTTCTGCTTAATATTTTCTTTACATGTGGACTACAGGTGCCAGCGGGCCCTTGATGCTTTGCATGCTGGAACTTGTGGCACTCCAAGTGCCTTCATGCCCTGGCAGCTTGCTGGGACCAGCACTTCACCTGTAAAAAACAATATTTTGTATAAATAAAATTACCGCTAAACCCACTGCCACCAGGGGTACAGCGAAGAGCCCTATTGCTATTAACTCTAGGGCTGGTTGGACCCAGGAGGGGAGGGGCCACAAGGTTTTATTTATTGCAGGTCCCTCTCCCCTGGGTGAAATAATGTTAGGGGGAACCCTCCACTTTGGGTCTCCCCTCTATGGTTCCACTAGCTCTGGCTGGACAAGTCTAGTGCTGGTATTGGAAAAATTGAGTGTGACAATTTCTAAAATTATGTGCAAATATTGCGGAAAAATAAAAGTTGGGTCCCCCCAGCTAAGATTAGCACAGTGCCAGAGTCTACTGCACTGTCGGAGAGGAGGGGGCCGGACCAGAGCCTGCACACGGGCCCCCTCCTCTCTTAAAGTGCCTCTGGCCAGCTACCTACTACAGTCTACATGAACAAGCACACTGGCAAATATCAATGACACAATGTGAGGTTATGTTTAGTTTATTTCTGATAGCAGCCGTCTGCATCAAATAGTAAAAAAGTTATTACATTAGATCAGGGATGGGGAACCTCAGGCCCGGGGGCCATATAAAGCCCGTGGAGTCATTTGGTCTGGCCCTCTAAGCTTTTCTCTGCTAGTCTCATCTGGCTAGCAAGGTGTCTAGAATTGCAGCCTGCAGCCAGAATCTATGCAGCAGTGCCGCCAGGAGCGTCCCTAGGATGCCTTAGACGGTCACACCGCTGTCCTTACAGCTCCCCGAAGTATCCTCAGGATGCTCCGGGCATTGCTGTAATCACCGGTGATTGTGACCCCACCCCATGTGACATCACATGAAGGAAGCGTGGCCTGCACAGGGCCCACAAATAATGTTGTATATATCAAAATGGCCCTCGGCAGAATAAAGGTTCCCCACCCCTGCATTAGATCCTGGCAATACCACATACAGGCTTGGTGGTTATGTAGAAACTAATGATATACAAGTTGTTTGCTTATAACATAATTGACTGGTTTATTATTGCCTGCAGTGCTAACCCTTGGAGAACTGTAATTCCTTGAGAGGAATAATGTCCATAATACATATAATACATACAGATTATTATAATTAGATAATAATATTATATATTTATTAAATTTATCTTATAACTGGACTGGACATTATTCCCCTCAAAGAATACGTTTTTTAAGAGTTAGCAGACAATAAACCAATCAATTTGCGAATTGTTTTGAGGTGAGGGGGGACGACATAGACATCAGTGTATTGGGCCCTGTTGAGAAGGTCCACAATGAGTGCTCCAGCACTCAGAAATTATTGCATTTTACTTCAGAAATTGACACACATATAGTGCATTTAGCCAGTGTATACTATATAAAATAAATAAAAATAGTAATAATAATAATAAAAAAGTAGGGTCCCTGCTCTAAGCTTAGCCAGCACTAGTATAGTATATTTATGTAAACTGTCGCACATTGTAGAAGAAAACAAAAACACCGGCATTAATAAGCAGCAGTCCTTGCATTGCTTCCTTGCGATTGGCTCGCTACAACACCGCCTCATTTGACTGCATCGGTTATTTGATGCATGAGCCATGTAGTTCAGGAAAAGTGACAGCTGGTGGTTGAAGAGTGGTATTACACTCTCCCGCGTCTTAATACGTGACTGAGTACACCATGATGCATCTTAGCATGGCATGTAAAATACACTAGGACTACCGCGCTACATGGTGGAAAAACAATAGGTATATGAGGACACATGGATTATGTCTAGGAAATATAAACTTTACATTACTGCACAATTAATTTTCAGCTACAATTTTGTTCTATGAAAAACTACAAGAGCCAGAAACATCTTCAACTTCTTCCTTCTCCAAGCATTATAGTTAATTTGAATATGATGTGTATGATGGGTCAGGGGCGTAAGTTCATAGCAGGAGCCCGGAGGTGAGATAGTTGTTGGTGCCCCCCTCCATATACATTCACTACCAACATCTTAATCCCAGAAGCATTCAGACACACACTATCCTTACCCCCTATTAACTCCTAACACACCCTCAGCACACAGACACACATGCACTCACATTCACTGCTAACACAGCAGCAGCACCCACACACCCCCACGTTCACTACTAGCAAACAGGAAGCACCCAGACATGCATCCTTCCGCCTTCACTGCCAGCATCACAGCAGCGCCCAGTCACCCCCCACCCCCATATTCACTGCTAACACACCAGCAGCACCCAGACACCCCCACGTTCACTACTAGCATACCAGTAGCACCCAGACATGCATCCTTCCGCCTTCACTGCCAGCATCACAGCAGTGCCCAGTCACCACCACCCCTATATTCACTACTAACACACCAGCAGCACCCAGACACACTCTCCCCCTGCATTCACTTCCAACACTCCAGCTACATCCACACACACATACTCCCTAATTAGCTACCAACACCCCAGCACACAAACACTACCTGTTGCTGATTAGGATCTTCCATTATATTGTTATTATTTTTGTTGTTATTATTATTATTATCAGTTTTCCCTTTCTTGTTATTTGCTGCTCCCATGGCAACAGCAGCAGGGCCGTAAATAGGGTGGCACGACGTGCTATGGCACAGGGCACCAGAGGGCAGTGGGTGCTGTTCGGGCATGTCAATTTTCTGTTTATAATCATTCTCACTTATAGCTTCCTCTTCTTGATCCTCAGCATCATCTGGATGCTCCTATCTCCTCTGTGGCTTGCTCCCCCTGCATGTGGCAACCTCCCAAAGCACCACGAGTCACATCAACCTTTATTTAACTCATACATTTTAAAATACTGTCATACCCGGGACTTGAACCCACCACTGATATTTGTTGCATATACACTACAAGCAACACTCTTTCTATACGTACAGTCAGCACATGCATGACTGATGGCCGGGTGACAGGCAGAAAGTGCTCTGCAGTTGCTCCGACTATAGAACCATTAGAGCAGCTGGGCAGCATTCTCTGCCTGTTACCCCGCTGTCTGTCACATCAATGCAGCTTGTGGCTGCACACTGAGCACTTCTCTTCTGAGTGTGCAGTCAGTGTGCACTGGTTCCTGCCTGAGTCTGTCCCTCTCCTCCCTGCTTGAGACCCCTGAGTCTCCACCCCTGCTATCCTCTGTCTGTCACTATTCTGAATCTGACCTCACACTCTGCTACTGAATCTACTTCCTCCAGTGTCCTGGGCAAGACCCCACCCCTTCCTCTATCTTCTCTGACTGTTCTAAACGTTTCCTGTCCCCGGCTAAGTTCCCACCCCCTCACCAGGAGGCCATGCTCTCTCTCTTACCCTGTATGCCTAACCTCTCTGCATTATATGGCACATCACTGCAACGCTCCCTGATCTGGCGATCACTGCAAACCTCTCTGCATTATATGGCACATTACTGTGACGTTCCCTGATCTGGCGATCACTGCAAACCTCTCTGCATTATATGGCACATTACTGTGACGTTCCCTGATCTGGCGGTCACTGCAAACCTCTCTGCATTATCCGGCGGTCACTGTGATGTTCCTTGCTTTATATGGCGGTCACCGTAATATTCTCTGCACTACAATAGTGGTCACTGCAATGCTCTCTGTATATTATATACCGGTTACTGGCCACTGTTTGAATCATCTAAAGTCTTTCCTGCCTTATACTAGAAAAATAAATATGTTAGGTAAAATTAAAGAAGAATTCTTAAGGACAGGGTGCTCAGTGTGCAAAATAGTCTAGGTGTGGCTATGTGTGTGACAGTGGATATAGGCCCTGATTGAGAGACGCTCGCTCTGAATCAGGGCGGGACGTTTTTTTTTTTTACACCGGCCTCCAGGCCGCTTGCTAAGCTGTGGGTGACCACCCACAGCTTTAGTGGGCGGCCTGGCGATGTTCGCGATTATCGCGACCATCAGGCTTGCGACGAGACCCTTGTGGTAGGGTCTCGTCCACCACAAGCCCCAGTGAACTTCCTGCTCTAATAGAGCAGGAAATTCACTACTGACATCATGTGTGATGTCAGTAGGGCCGCCCACAAACGGCAGGGAACGCCTCCATTTGTGCAGCCACCCCCCCCGACCCGCCTACAAAACAGGGCGAGCTGTCGATCAACATCGACAGCCGTCCCGTCTTGTAGCGAGCCCCGGAGCGAGTGATTTCTCACTCGCTCTGGGGCTCGCGCACGCGCAGTGTGCACGCCGTGCGTGCGCACTGCCCGGCTATGCGCTCACGAGCGGATCTGAATCAGGCCCATAGCTCTGTTAAAGAGCCAGACCCAATTCCAGGATCTTGGGTAGGCTGCTTATATTTACAATTTTTTGGTCAGTCAGTGAATGAGTAAATACATGTATTTCACACTTTCACTGCTGCTGCCATTGTTAGATGCGCTGAACTGTTGCTTGACTGTGGTCTATAAGTTCCCATATGAGGTTTTTGATAAATTGATATTTGCCGTTCCATCGCCTTTGAACTTATCAATAAAAACAGTACATGTGCTGCAGCTTCTTAGCCTATGAACATAATGCAGAAATTCTAACTGGGCTGTTTGCTTATTGATCACTATCAAGTAGTAGAATAAATTATTATTAATCCACATTTGTAATGTTTTTATTTATATTATACGTATAGAATGGGAATTTATTAACCATAAATTATCACAATCACAAGAATGGTCCCTGTATTGTATTCCAGTTACTATATTATATACCTGTTACTAGAATTGCCTGTATTATATATATGTCACAAGAATTGCCCCTCTATTGTATATTGGTCATGAGAATAATCCCTGAATTGTATAATGGTCACAGGAATGGTCCCTGTATTGTATTTTGGTAAGTAGAATGGTTCCTGTATTGTATATCTGTCACTAGAGGGCTGTGTGCATTATGTAGGGGTCACTAGATTGGTTTCTGGTTTGGGATGGGGCTGGTCATTGTATTTGTTTATACGCTGTTTGACATAACAATTTTTCATATATTTCATTGGCTATTTAAAGCACACCCACATTAGACAAACCTTACCTACAGAGGCTTTTATCGGGATGTAGTCAGCTTCCCGTCACATGGGATGCTGATGGTCGGGATCCCGGCTCCAGAATAACGACTGCCTCCATCCTGAAAGTAAGTATCAGGGGGTTAGGAGTAGGCATTAAGGGGGAAGGGTTAGGTTTAGGCACCAGGAAGGGGGAGGTTAGGGCTAGGCACTAAGGGCGAGGTTAGGGTTAGGCGCTGGAGAGAGAGGGTTAGGGTAAGGAGAGGGTTAGCATACCGAACAACAAGTGTCGGTATTCTAGCCCTTTTGGGATCCCGAGCACCTGCATTTCATACCCAACCCACTATTATCATGCGTCTTTCCGCATTGCAATACACTGGTTGAAAAAACGGGCTTCTTACTTGTGTCTGCCCCCCAGGCTAGAAGTTGACAGCCAGCCCCTGACAGTCAGTGATCTACACTGCCGGCTCCAGGCTTGTGCACAGCTATTCTGATGGACAAATCCTGGTGAGTTATACTCATACATGCCTACCCTCCCGGTTTTCGCGGGAGGCTCCCGATTTTTCGGGTAACCCCCCGCACCCCCGGAAGGATAGGCATTTCTCCCGCATTCTGCCCACTTCCTAGTGAAGTGGGCAGAATTAGGAGACTACCCACGGCAATCGCGGGCCTCCGTGAAGGGGGCGGGGCTTAAGCTGTGATTCTGCATGAATCACAGCATTTGGCCCCGCCCCCTATGTAAATTGTGCCCAATCGTGGCAATTTTGCCGCGAGGGGGCGGGGCTTAATGACGCAAATCATCAAGCCCCGCCCCCGTCGGCCCCCTGCTGCTTCTCTTACCCGGGCTTCTCCCGGGAAGAGAATATAAAAGGTAGGCAACCCTGGTTATACTGCATAATTATTGTGTATCATCACTGCAGCCATTGGATTCACACTGTATTTGGTATCGACACCTGGATAACAGTGGTTGCTTTTATAAGGAACCCACGCCATTTATTTTTATTTTTAAAAAATGTTCTAGGTTTTCTCACACAGAAGCATCCACGGATCTGTACATGCCTCTGTATAACTCGCACATACTCAGGTTAAGGATTCTGGATTCTGGATTTGAACCTCTATACACTCCTGCCTATACCTTCTAATATCCTTCCTATAAACCTCTAAGGATGACGCTATTTTACGTACGCAGTCATACAGTAATAAAGGCTCCAGACCTTGAACCTGTGGTTCCAAAGCACAAAGTATTATTCAAGTAAAAGTACAGTCAGTTACACGCTATGATCTAATTACAATTTAGCGCAAAGAAATTATACAGACTCAAGTACAGTTATACATACGCAAGCGCTCTGCACCAGATCCCGGCATCAGCAAGATAACCTCCGGCAATTAGCAATCAGCAAGAAGACTAGAAACCCAGGGTCAGAGCACACATATTTATATCTATAGAAATAAACAACACAATAGAGGAGTTTGTTGCTGATCCCATTGGTTCCCAGTGCGGGTGCAATTGTTACAGGGCATTTAACAGGTTGGTTCAAATGGACACAGAACAGCCTCTAATAGCTTGTTGCCTCCTCTATTTCCCCTGCATGCAAATCTAGGCTGTTGGTTTCACAAAAATACATTTTGGTTCTTTACGTCTTTACGGTCCATAAGTTGTGAACGCATGTTCCGATCTTCACACCGTTGATACCGGAAAGCTGTGGATAAAGTGCGGATCAGTATAATATCAAACACGGCTTACTTATCACGTATTAAACCTTAGATACCAAAATAGTCTTTATTTCACAGCATTTGTAATAAATGAATAAAACTTGGATCTTTTACTTTATAGCTATGGAACCTTTTGTGTAAGTGTGCATTATGTAAGTATTAGGGATATGGGAAAAGACGCTAGTTAGGTTTATCTGATTTGGGGCAGATGTGCATGCACGCAGCTAATAAACAGCGTTCGCATGCAGGTTATTGTGCATTCGCTACTGAGCGTCATGTTAGCAGCGCAACTGTGCATAATGTGCAGTGTTTATGCATGAGATTCTATCTATGATGGACTTAACATATATATATATGTGTATATATATATACATACACATACACACACATATCTCATTACTTACTTACAGTTTCAAACTGCAATGCAAATGTGTTACCCCCAGTTGTGAAGCTGGGGCCATTCTGTCTGGGAGTGGAACTAAAACCTGTTTAGGATTCAGACAAATTAAATTGTGTAGATCAATGTCTGGGTTATATTACAATTGCCACAACTATACTTGTCTATATACATGGATTCCCAATTTGTATGTAAAACACTCACAGTATTCTGGTGTATTGTCTATTCTATTTACTTTTCTCAGGAGGCTGTTTTTCTAGTTGTTTTTGGTACGTTATCAAAAATATTGCCATCTGTACTTAGCTTGTAAGTTGTAACTTAAAATGGCGCTGGTCGTAAAATGGCGCCTTGCAGATTCTTGTTTCTAAAATGGAATCTAGCTGCCATTCGCAAGATATTTACGCTGATTCCATCTCAGCCACTAATCCAGCTTCGACAACTCGCTAGCCTGAAGCAGGTCTATTTTTTTGCGAGCTTTAAGTAAGTAATATTGTGCGAGTTAAAAACAACAACAACAGCGGCCAAGTTGTATGTTTTCCAATGGAAAACATCTGGATGCGAGTTTTGGCAGTGCGAGTTGCGGGAGTGTGAGAAACAAATTCTCTATCACATAGGGTGAGTTCGAAAAATGTGCAAGTATAAGGCTATAATCGCAAATTTCCAAAACTCTGCCCCTATTACATTTAGCCCGTAGTGTACACTGCAGAATGATGATGAGGACTCCCTGTGTGAACTCTCACAAGCTGCCGGCTGCCGGCTGATTACTCTTTCTATAAGCTGTCAGCAATTATTTTTTCTGTATATGATCTAAATAAAATGGAGAGTTTAAAAATATAAACTGTGGAAGATCTCATTCATTTCACACACACGTGAAAACCAGCATTTCCTTTTGGAAACAAAATATTTTAAACTTGCACTTAATAATCTCACCTTAAGGTGAATGATACAATATTGGATTGGATACACATCATTTTGCAATGTGCACAATATATTTCTCTTTTCCTTTCTTAGTTCATCTGCACCATAGAGATTTCACCATCCACAAAATGTTGCCCATAAATCTAGGTATCACAAACATGAGGGGGCTTACCAGCAGCCATGGAGCTGTGTGACAGGTACTGTTGTATAGACCTGCGATAGGCGCTATCATGGTGCAGAGAACTACTGGGCTGAAACTACGCTCTCAGATTATACTATACATCTCTTTTGCTGTGTCTCTCTCAGTCTACAGGAAACTTGCTTCCCCGTAGCTGGCTAGTCTTTCTGTCACTTGCCTCTATTCCCTACCATGTCAGCAACAGCCAGGATAAAGCAAGAGACAAGCATAAGAAGTGATTGCAGCACGCTGATTGCATCTTTTCGGATCAATCTACATTCGGTTGTGTAAGGGAGGGAGAAGAAAGACATTCTGTTTCTGGATTACAGTAAAAAAAAATCCCATCGTTTCCACATACTGCACATATTCGTTCTTCATTTTCTGTATTTCAGGAGTATGTGGCAAATGTGGTTTCCTGACAGCCATGAACTGTTTCCACCAAAACTTTTTAGCACCATTTTTATTTTGTTTTTCTTATAGGAAAGTTACAATGTTACTATCCATTATTCATAGGAAAGATAATGCTGGGTATACACTATACAATTATCTGTCAGATATCTGTCCAATCTGGCTGGTTGGAATGAAATCTGGTAATGTATGGGAGCAAAATGACATACATCATTTGCTCACAAACACTGGAAAACAGACAAAAATGGTTGTTCAGACAAATTGGTTAAACACACGAATTTAACCAATTTGAACAATTGTTTTTTGTCCGTTTTCCAGTGTTTAAGACCATGGGGCCCATTTATTAATGATCGCATTTTGCAACGTGATCAGGGCATGCAGTACCGCCAATGATCACATTGTAAAATGCGATCATAGCGGCCGGATGTATTAACCGGCACATGCAGGGTAACGGGCTCCGAAAGGAGCCCATTCCTGCAATGTGGCCGAAGTGCATTCGGGGCTGCTGCGCATGCGCAGTCCCGCGGACTTCACATGAGCAGTGCCCATTGCCGGCGGAGGGATCTCCCAGATGGCTGATATGCGGTAAGTGCCTATAGACTACAACGGCTAACGCTACCTTCTGATGGCGTTAGCTGCTGGTGTCAATATCGGGAATGCTTTGCATTCTGGATATTGGTACATTTGGCAGCATCGCATCCCCCATAAAAACCTGTGGAGGAGGTGGCTGTCAGTGGCAATGGAGGGATCGCAGCAGGTATCGGAGATACCTGCTGTGGTCCCTCCTTCATTCATCCGGGGGATACTTAGTATTTGAGGTAAACCCCCGAAAACGTGTGTTTTCAGGGATTTTACCTCAAATATTGAATGATAAATGGGCCCCCATATGCTCAACTGTCGTTTGCTCCCATACATCACCAGGTTTCATTCCAACCAGCCAGATTGGACAGATATCTCACAGATAATTTTATGGTGTATGCCCAGCATAACACTATTAATGTTTCAATTGTGTGGCAGGCTCTACAGCAGGGGTCTTCAACCTTGGTCCTCCAGCTGCTATGTAACTACAGATCCCAGGATGCCCTGCCACAGTTTTAGCATGCTGTTATATCAAAACGGTGGCAGGCATGCTGGGATGTGTAGTTCCACAGCAGCTGGAGGGCCAATGTTGAAGACCCATGCTCTACAGTAATTATATTATGGGATGCTAGGGTACAACCA
The DNA here is from genome assembly GCA_031769625.1 of Taudactylus pleione. NCBI lineage: Eukaryota > Metazoa > Chordata > Amphibia > Anura > Myobatrachidae > Taudactylus > Taudactylus pleione. Next base: position 39,373,187 of record JAUIMM010000025.1, on the reverse strand, counting down.
GGGGTTAAAGTGGGCAGGGCCACTTTAAACCCTGGGTACAACCCACTGGTCTCTGATTGACCTCAAAGGAGCTTAAAGTCTGCTTCTCATCTAAATAAAGTGGAAATATCCATTTTGCATGCCTAACCATTATTCATGGGAGTGCAGCCCAACAATCAAAACTCTCTTATGCCTCAATGATGTCACTATTTGCTGGTGAATTGATTGGCTGGATTTTGGATCAGCCAAAAATATGGTTTCCTCCTCTGTGTGTAGGTGGTAGGTACACTGTGGAAAATTACAGCATTATATGGTTTTGCCACACCAATATTTTGGTCTTCTAATGTGTAGATGAAAGAGCATTAAAAACTCCCCTTAGAGCTTTAAAAACTCATTAGAATGTAAGCTCTCACGAGCAGGGCCATCTACCCTCTTGTGCTTCTCCTTACTATAGTGTCATTTACTTCTTACTCACCACTAGGGCACCTAACATTTGATTGCTTATGCTCTGTTGCTTATCTGGGTGATATGGTCGCTAATGTAGCAATATATATTGTCCATGTCCTGTATTGTATTGTTCTGTAAGTCACTTGTATACAATTTGTTTTTGTACTTTGTAAGGCGCTGCGGAACACTTGTGGCGCCATATAAATAAATGATAATAATAATAATAATAATTAGCCCTCATAGGCAGCATGGCAGCTAATTACCACATACCACACTTATTCATGGCTGTCAGGAATCTACAGAACAACACTACTCATACATCAAGCTGAGTTCCGGGACACTGCTGCCCTCTGCTAGGGACGTTACAGCATACTGTTCTGCGTCGGATTCAGGAACAATTGGGCAAACACTGTAGCGTCTGTATCAACCGCAGGACAGGACACTAAGCAGGGACTGAGCAAGAACATATGTTGGGTTGTCATGCACACCTCTGCATTAACAAATCATGAGTGTGAGGGGTATATTTACTAAACTGCGGATTTGTAGAAGTGGAGATGTTGCCCATAGCAACCAGTCAGATTCTAGCTATTATCTTAGGTGATAGATAAATGATAAGTAGAATCTATTTGGTTGCTATAAACCCGCACTTTTACATTCCCCTGAGTGTGAGAACCCCATATGAGGCAACTGAGAAGCAGCTGAATAGAACCATTAACTGTTATAATTCTGAATTCATTAATTTACAAAAAAAAATGATAAAATGCCCCTAACTATAAAAGTTTGGGTATCGTAAATAACTCCTGGTTCCAGAATTAGAATGTTATTTCCTTTCTCAAACACAATATAGCTCTAATTTTAAAGCTTTTTCTCTCTTATGCCACATTTAAAAATGTTCTTTGCCAGAAAAGACCCTATGTAACAGCTTTTATTCTATCTAGAAAAGCAAACATAAATATCTGCTGCAATGAATACATCATGATTTTGATAGGAATTTCTGCACTGAGGAATTATAACTGTGAACATTTGACTCAGTCCCCACATATGGACTTCATCTTTAAATATAGCTCCAGAAAGACAATGTTGGAATAGCATTCAGCTTGAGGAATTCCGCTGCTAGGACCAACTATTTTCAGGGAATTGGTATATATCCAGTACCCTCAAATTAACAATAGAAGACGCACTGTGGTGATTGCAGCTTACAATTGGCACATTTCAGCTGACAAACAGCATTTCACAAAAGCAGCCAAGTGTGCGGTAATGAATGGCTCTGTGAAATGTAGTGTGCGATAGAGAGTGGTGTATATTTAACCAATCATATGTGCATCATGCTGCTTACAATTCGAGGTGAGTTGTGCCCTCTCTATGCCGTAGTGAAAATCTCTCAAATATTAACTGTTAAATAAAATATGAAGCAGCAAACCAAGATGCTTTCACTCTCTTTTTAACCTACAATTTATACAGATAGACAGACAGACAGACAGACAGACAGACATATAGATAGATATGAGATTGACGTGTTCTAGTTGTTAGGACAGCTTTGGGAATTTTAATTGGATAACTGGTCAGTTGTGCAGTGTAATTTGCCTGGATTCCAAAATCGACTGTACAAAATGCACATGAGGGCTAATTAAGCGCAAGGGCACATAAGTGACTAGGTTGTGGGTGATTATATGTTAAATGTAGGTTTCATGGCTGTGAAGCAGTGACATGGTGATTGACAGTTTTCATTGGCTTATTGTCAGCCTATTAGATGCATGGGTATGGGTTTGTAAACACGATAAATAAGTTGGTTGGGGGAGGTCTCCCCCTTATTTCCTGCTTGGAGTTCACTTCCTTCCTCCCTTATCATTATTATTATTATTATTATTATTATTATTATTAACAGTTACTTTACATTTGGGAAGACTGTGTAATGACAGACCGATATAGAGGTAAGAGAGTCCTGCTGGCAAGCTTACAATCCCTTATGTTGCATTTTCACTGCTTGTTTGTTTGTTGCTGCGGCTTTATTTATTGTGTTTTAATTGTTTTCCTTTTGTAGATTAGGCTCGACTTGGCAGGAAAGCATGGCCTTGCAGGGGCCACAGTGGGCATAAGATGTGGCTATGGGGTAAATTCCCTTGGAAGTGAGGAAAGTTGTTTTGCTGTTCAGGGGAGACCTGAGAAAGTCCTTGAAGTAAGGCCAGTACTATGCCACTGAAGGGAAAATGAGTTCTCCTCAGCCAGGGTAAGGTAACGGGCACATGACCTCCGCCATTTTGTAGTTGTAGAGTCTGGCTGTTAACAGATTATCTGCAATACTTTCTCAGCCACCCATTTCCTGATTTGCATTTCTAATTAATAAAAACTGTGAGCTTGTACCACCAGAGCCGGCCCTAGGCATAGGCATACTAAGCAAATGTTTAGACCTTTTGGAATGCATAGGGGCATCCAAGCCCCCCTAGGGCCAGTGGAGGTTTACGGCAGGCATGGCTGGGGCACTTGCCTGCAGAGTCTCTGGCAGCTACTACTACCGTTGCGCAGTGTCCATGATCGGAGTTCAGCAGCAAACAGTGAGTGGGCAGAGGCAGAACAGATGGTGGTGATTTGCGGGGTGGGACACTGGGACGGTGGGTAGTGGTTAACGATGGGGCAGCGTGTACTGGGACGTGGCCTGCCAGCTTGAGCCAGAAAAAGCGGGACCACCACCCGCGGCTTGTTGTACCTCGAGTCAGGCGGCTCTTCAGGCTGCACTCAAATAAAGTAAGTCTGGAGCTGGGTGAGGGCAGGGGTGCTATGGTTCTCACTGCTGAGAGAGGTGTGCTCTGCTGGGATAGGGGTGCTGGGTGAGGGGTGCTGTGATCCATGCTGGGAGAGGAGTGCTGTGTGAGGGGTGCTGTGCTCAGTGCTGGGAGAGGTGTGCTCTGCTGGGATAGGGGTGCTGGGTGAGGGGTGCTGTGATCCATGCTGGGAGAGGAGTGCTGTGTGAGGGGTGCTGTGCTCAGTCCTGGGAGAGGTGTGCTCTGCTGGGATAGGGGTGCTGGGTGAGGGGTGCTGTGATCCATGCTGGGAGAGGAGTGATGTGTGAGGGGTGCTGTGTTCAGTGCTGGGAGAGGTGTGCTCTGCTGGGATAGGGGTGCTGGGTGAGGGGTGCTGTAATCCATGCTGGGAGAGGAGTGCTGTGTGAGGGGTGCTGTGCTCAGTGCTGGGAGAGGTGTGCTCTGCTGGGATAGGGGAGCTGGGTGAGGGGTGCTGTGATCCATGCTGGGAGAGGAGTGCTGTGTGATGGGTGCTGTGCTCAGTGCTGGGAGAGGTGTGCTCTGCTGGGATAGGGGTGCTGGGTGAGGGGTGCTGTGATCCATGCTGGGAGAGGAGTGCTGTGTGAGGGGTGCTGTGCTCAGTGCTGGGAGAGGTGCGCTCTGCTGGGATAGGGGTACTATGTGATGGGTGCTGTGCTCAGTGCTGGGAGCACATCATTATGGAGGAAGGGGGCCACACCCCTTTTAAGGATCCCACGGGAGGGGGCACCACACAAAATCTTGCCTAGGGCACTAATTTGGCTAGGGCTGCCTCTGTGTAGCACTTGCTTGTTTGATATATTACTGGGCAGGGATAATCTGTACTTTATAGCAGAGTGTAATGTGCATTACCTGAAATGTCCTGATTTTGCTAAGATGTTTCCAATTCATGGATCACAAAAGGGGTGGTGAGCTTATTGAAAACTGAGCAAGAAATTTAGCTAATGTGATAGTTGTTGGTGAAATTTGGATATGGTTTGGTGGTCTGGGAGCATTAGTTATTTTGTCACAATTCTGCACTTTCTAATGTTGGAACAAATGTGTGTGTAAATGGTCAGAGGGTATTGCTGGGCAACAAGAAGTGTGCAGTCCATATTACTAAGTGGGGGTAGTGTATTGTTTTGAATAGTATGCATTTCTGGATATGGAAGAGAGGTTATTACTAGGCAGGAGGCAGTGTAGCTTTGCTAGGCAGGAGCAGTGTGCATATATGGACTTATGCATCTTATCATGGCTTCTATGTACAAATGCTCAATGACTGTATACAGTACTTTGGGCTCTATTTATTTTTTACTAAAATAAAGTGAAAAAGGGTGTTTTCACACCCTTTTCACATTATTTTAGTTTCACCTGTAGTTATTACAGGGCAATTGGAGTAGAATTTGTAAAATTCCCCCCCGGTATCACTTATTTTTAGTAAAGCAGATCGCCTTTCCCATAATTGTAATGGGAAATGTGATCTGTGTGCAAGTTACTAAAAATAAATTGTAAAAAAATACCGGGGGAAGCCCTGTGATAATAACACCACCTGGAGGTGGCGTTATCCAGGGTCTCCCCGGTTACCGGGCTCCCACTCTGCTCTAACGGGGAGAGCAGAGGCGGGAGCCGGTACCAGTAATCAGCTGTGTGGTCTAAGCAGACCGCAAGCTGATTGCTGTAAAAAAAAGAAAAAAAAAATTAAACATTTTTTTTTTACTTACCTGAATCCAGGGACCGGTGATCGGGCCTCTGGTGATGGCTCCTCTCCGGTCAGCTGGTCTCCCACAGTGCACTGGGGCCCGGTCATCAGGTGATCGGGCCCCAGTGCAGTATGGGAGATCACCTGATCGGGAAGCCCGGAGTAGACCACCGGAGGCCAGGAGGATGCAGGTAAGTGTAATGAAGGGAGGGGGGGTCGCGGGGGGGGGGGGGTCACGGGGGTCCGCGATCGCGGGGGTGGGGCTTAGCACCAGGGGTGGGGCTTAGCGTCGGTGGGGGGGTAGTAGCGGTGGTTGGTCGGCGCATGCGCGGGCTCTTAGTCGCGGTATTTTTTCCGAAAATACCGCGACTAGAGTGCGGATGGGATCCGCAGGGACAGAGCTTTATCGCAAGCTCTGTCCCTGCAAGGGATTTATAGTAAATCCCTGTGATATTGCCTGAATTCGCAATGCGAATTCACTCGGTAATATCACACTACAATCCGCATTCAATATGCGGATTGTAGCAAATAGAGCCCTTTGTCTTTACAGTTTTTAGGGTGGTCTTTGCTCTGGGCCCTATCTCATTTAAAACTTGACATTTAAACTCATACATTAATACATTTTTGTATATGTTTAGTATGTGTTAAGTTCTTTTTAGTATTTTTAGCTGTATTTAGAAAGACTTCAACATATGTCTGATCAGGGCGTCTTGAGAGAGGAGAGGGCCCGTGCGCACTCCTCGGGCGGGGCCCCCTCCTCTCTTCCCGGTGGCCGGCAGCCGACTGATGCGGCTAGCCAGCTACCGGAGCCTTAGTAGACTCCGGGCACTAGAGTGTGCCCAGAGTCTACTGCGCATGCGCAGAACACCGGAAAATGACTGCGGCAGTAATTTTTCTGGCATTCTCCACATACGCAGTAGACTCCGGGCACACTCTAGTGCCCGAGTCTACTGCGCATGCGCAGAAAACCGGAAGAATGGCCACCGGGGGCATTTTTCGGTGTTCTGAGCAGCGCAGACACCCGACGTGGGACCACGGACAGGTAAGTCTAAAATAATATGGGTGCAGTGTGTGCGGTGCGGGGCCCCCCATTATAGATACGCCACTGTGTCTGATATGCTATGGTAATTTTCACTCTTGCTCTGCTTTGCAATGTTGCAGCTCATGAGCCATTGACAGAAGTTGTAAGCATATAAGAAATACAGATGTGTATCACTCTTCTTTGCTGCAGTCACGCCAAACAGCCCCACTCTGTGCGCCTGGTCCCGTGAGACTTTGCTAGAGCCGGGCAACTTGTTTAACTCTTTTTTTGCCAAAAAAATTCACAGTACTATGTGACTAGGATGCACCAGGAGACGGTGCTGAATAATTTGATATGTGACACTTATATATCTGTGTGCGACTTAGTCTCTTAGTCAGCATGCAAAGTACTACGATGCAGCGGCCACAGCTTTTTTCCACGCCATGTTCTGTTAATAGACACACCCACAGATATACGTCACATATCAAATCAATCAGCACAGTCTCCTGGTGCATCCTAGTTGCATCACATTGCGACACTAGCAGATTTGTTCAGGAACTGGCGACTCACTCACGCCAGGCATTTCACTCTGCATGGCGTATTGAGTCTAGATGAACAAGGAAACATCTGTATTGCCTATAGGACCCCGATCTGTGTGTGTCTCTGATGCAGCCTAGCCCAGACTGAAGCTAAATGGGGAAGAAGTTACTCTGAACACATGATGCAGAGTCACTCCCAATAATACAATAATAGTTTTGAGGCTCTAAGAATCCTGTCAAATCACTGGTACTTTGTTAAATGTTGTCTGACATGCTGTAAAGCACATGTTACAAGTCGAGGTCACGACTTGTTTTTCCCTCCAGCAATATACCTTCACCTTCCTGTATTTAGTCCGGAGTCGTTCCGTCGGTTGCTAGACGATCCGGATGCTGCAGGATGTCACATGTGAACCACAACACAGTGTGATTGGATCCTTTTCTTATTTGTTCACGCTGGTCTATTGCCGTCTCGCCAACTATAGCATTCCTTGTGGATCTCTCGGCTCTGCTGCATGGTCAGCGTTATTCTTATCTTGCCTGTTGTAAATCCTGTTTCTTCGGCTCTCAAGCCGATCTGTCAGCATCCAAGCTGATACCGGCTCCCTAGCCGCTCCATCGGCTCTCAAGTCACTCCGTCAAATTCCAAGTTGCTACAGGCTCCTTAGCCACTGCACTGGCTCTCAAGCCGCTCCATCAGCCTCCAAGCTGCAACCGGTTCCCCAGCCGCTCCACCAGCTCTCAAGCCACTCTGTCAGCCTCCAAGCTGCAATCAACGATTAAAGCCGCACCATCTGCTCTCAAAGCCGCATCACCGGCTCTCAAGCCACTCCATCAATTCAATTATCTCACGCTATTCTCTGGTTCTCAGAGGCAATCCATGTAAACCACTACTACTCCGAGCTTTAAGACCAGGTGGCCACTTAAGTACCGGTGAACGCTTCCAGTTCTAAGGGAACACCGGGTGGCTGTTAGTGGCGGAAGACCTCGTTAGCCTGGGTTCTAGGAGGTTTACATGGAGTAGCCTTAGGATCCATAACATTATAGTGGGCCCAACAATCAAAAAACATAAAAAATTCTGCACTTATTATGGATTATGGATTATGGAGCAGTCATAGAAGCCTGACCAGGTGCTTGCTGCACAAATTCAGGTTCTTACGTAAAAAGTTCAAGAGCTTTCTCTTCAAGTCGAGGAAGTCAGGTCTCTCAAAGTCCAGTGGCTCTCAAAGAACATAAGATGAACCTGCCAGATCGCTTTTCTGGGGATCGCAAACAATTCCTCAACTTCCGAGAGAGTTGTAAACTGTACTTCAGGCTATGTCTCGTCTCCTCTGGGTCAAAGTCTCAGCGAGTAGGACTGGTCATATCTCTTCTTCAGGGAGACCCTCAGACTTGGGCCTTTGGATTACTTCCAACACATGCAGCCCTACAATCTGTCAATGCCTTTTTCACCGCAATGAGGCTATTGTATGATGACCCTGACAGAACTGCTTTGGCTGAGTCAAAATTACAGTCCCTCAGGCAAGGTTAGAAGGCAGCCAAGGATTACTCTTCTGAATTCCGTAGATGGGCAGTGGACTCCGGTTGGAATGACCCGGTCTAACGCAGCCAGTTTCATCTTGGACTCTCTGAGGCCATCAAAGGCATCCTTGTTCAGCATCCTCCTGCTGAGTCTTTAGATGACCTTAAGGCAAAGAATTGATTGTTCTCTCCATGAACATAGATGGGAGCAGAATCTTCCTACAAGTTCGCCTCGGTCTCCCTCCTGGGTTCCGTCTTCGGAATCGGAAAAACCTATGCAAATTGGCGCCTTTCGTTTACCTGAGTTTGGCTGAGTTCATTCGGGCCTGTCAGTTGGAAACACCTCCGGATAAACCTCCTGATCCTTTGTTTGTACCAGAAAGATTCAGGAAGTCAATCTTATTGGATTTCCACTCTTTCCCGCTCAATTTGGTGGCCTTCTCTGACCAAAGATGTTCGCGAGTTTGTCCTACATGTGAGGTTTGTGCCCGAAATAAAACGCCTCGGACAGCCCCTTCCGGTTTTGTTACTTCCTCTCTCTATACCTAAGTCACCTTTGACCTACATTGCCATGGACTTTATTGTCAACCTCCCAGTTTCTGCTCGGTGCTCAGTTGTCTGGACAGTTGTGGACCGCTTCAGCAAAATGGCACATTTTATTCCTTTGTCTAAATTGCACACTGCCAAAGAACTCTCTGTGTTGTTCCTCCAGCATATCTTTTGCCTGCATGGATTGCCTGTGGACATAGTGTCGGATAGGGGAATACAATTTGTTGCTCAGTTCTGGAGAGCCTTCTGTTTCTCGTTAGGCATCTGCCTCAGCCTTTCTTCAGGATATCATCCTCAATCCAATAGGCAAACGGAATGCGCCAACCAGTCTCTGGAACAATATTTACGCTGCTACGTTTCCAAATGCCATAATGACTGGGTTTCTCATCTGCTTCTCGCGGAATTTGCACTTAGCAACTCATTTCATTCAGCATCTTTCTCCTTTCTTTTGTGTAACTGGTCAACATCCCAGAGCAAATTTGTTTGATTCCAGTTTCTCTAAATTGCATGATTCACCATCTGTCTCTCGGCTTCGTCGTATTTCGAGCAAGGTGCATCAAAGTCTTCATAAAGTTTCTCTACGCTCCAAGAAGTCAGCTGACAAGCATCGGAGGTCATGTACCTTCAGGAAGGGTCATTTGGTTTGGCTCTCTACCAAAAAATATCAAGCTTTGCCAACCTACTCAGAAATTGGGTCCGAGATTTATTGGTCCTTTTTGCATCATTGCTCAGGTGAATCCAATTGTAAAGCGCAACAGAATATGCTGCACTATATAAGAAACTGTTAATAAATAAATAAATCCAGTGGCCTTGAAGCTTCAATTTCCCAAGTCTCTCCATATTAATAACACTTTTCATTCTTTCCTATTAAAACCAGTCTTCAGCTCTGTCAAATTCAAACACAAATTTCCATCCAGGCCTGCTTCGGTGGTCGTCCATGGTCAACTTGAATTTGTTATCGAGAAGATCTTGGTCTCTAAGATTTCCAGAGGCCGTTTGCAGTTTTTGGTTCACTGGAAAGGGTATTGCCCGAAGCAAGGTTCCTGAAAGTGCTTTACATGCTCCAATACTGAAGAGGGCTTTTTTCTGGGATTTTCCTGACAAACTGGGTTCTGGGGGTTCTTCAACCCTGCATCAAGGGGGGGTACTGTTACAAGTCATGGTCATGACTTGTTTCCCTCCAGCAATGTACCTTCACCTCCCTGTATTTCATCTGGAGTTGTTCTGTTGGTTGCTAGGCGATCCAGACCCCACAGGATATCACGTGTGAACCACAATGCAGCGGATTGGATCCTTTTCTTATTTGTTCACACTGGTCTTTTGCCAACTATAGCGTTCCTTATGAATCTCTCGGCTCTGTTGCATGGTTAGCGTTATTCTTATGTTGCCTGTTGTAAATTCTGTTTCTTCGGCTCTCAAGCCTCTCCATCAACTTCCAAGCTGCTACTGGCTCCCTAGCCGCTCCACCGGCTCTCAAGCTGCTCCGTCAGCTTCCAAGTTGCTACCAGCTCCCTAGCCGCTCCACCGGCTCTCAAGCCGCTCCATCAGCTTCCAAGTTGCTACCGGCTCCCTAGCCACTCTACCAGCCCTCAAGCCACTCCGCCAGCCTCCAAGCTGCAACCAGCGCTTAAAGCTGCACCATTGGCTCCCAAAGCCACATCACTAGCTCTCAAGTCGCTCCATCAATTCTCCAAATTCTACTACCGGCTCTGAGTTGCATCATCGGCTCTGAGTCGCACCATCGGCTCTGAGTCGCACCATCAGCTCAAAGCCGCACCTTCAGAGCTCAAAGCCTCACCATCGGTGCTCAAAGCTGCACCTTCAGCGCTTGAAGCCGCACCTTCAACTGTCAAAGCCATACCACCGACTCTCAAGTTGCACTACCGGCTGTATAGCCACATCAGTGGCTCCCAGACCGCTCCACTGACTTGTACTTGTATTCAGTATCTCACGCTATTCTCTGGTTCTCAGAGGCAATCCATTTAAACCACTACTACTCTGAGTTTTAAGACCAGGTGGCCACTTAAGTACCAGTGAACGCTTCCACTTCTAAGGGAACAGCGGGTGGCTGTTAGTGGCGGAAGGCCTCGTTAGACTGGGTTCTAGGAGGTTTACATGGAGTGGCCTTAGGATTCATAACAGCACATCACATCACCTTTAGATTTTGCAGCAGTGGAAATGTTTCTCTGAATCATGCTTCACCATCTGGCAGTCTAATGGATCAATAAGTCTTTGGAGGATGCCAGGATAATGATTCCTGACTGAAGGGGAGATGTATCAAGCCTTTCAGAGATCTGGGGTAGGACACAGCAAAGGTAGAAATGCGGTCAAACCCCGAAAATGCGCGTTTGACCGCATTTCTCATATGCACCAAGCCCCGGAATGTAATGCACTCCGGGGCTTGGTTGCGGTGGGTAATATCATCTCCTGATTGGCGTTACCTATAGAAGCCTATGGGCTTCTATCGGGAGAGTGCTGTGAGAGGATCTCCCAGCACCCCCTGCGGCGCGTGGGGGCTTCTGGGTCATAGAGTTGGTTTTCCTCCAAAGCAGAGGACCGCTCTTACCGATAGAGCGGTCCTTTGCGGTGTTCTCCATGCATACCGGCATTGCTAACACCGGCATGCATGTGAAGGGTGGCGGGATGCATCGCATCCCGAATGCGATGTGTCATGCATCCCGCCCATTAAGTGGAGTAGTTACCCAAAGCAACCAACCAAATTCTAAACTGCCAGTTATCTAGCACAGTCTAGTAGGCTGAAGTTTTGCCTAAGGTGCCTTGCACTGGCCCTGGGAAAGCAACAGTACACAACATTAATTGCCACTGGTATAAGGTTATATATGATGCTTAATATATTTGCAAAATTCTTTTTATGTTGTTAAATACACTCAAGGCTTTTGTAATCCATTTAGTGAGCGTGAGCCGGAAAGGCAATTGTCTCAGTGACAGCTGAGTAGAAATAGTAGATGAAAATAATAACAGGATCCCTTGCTGCACACTTTATATGTAAAATACATGTAAGGAAAATGGGGTCTGAGTGAATTTTTTATTTTTTTTTAATAGAATGTACAGGGTTGTAGAATTGTGAAATACACTTTATAGTGCTTCTTTATCAAAGCTAGCTTGAAAGTCTGTTAATTTCTTTAAGTTGGTGGGACCTGATGTTCTAGAGATATCTAATCACTAGGCCCAAGGTAAGCAGAGTATGAGGCTATAGAGCAGCCTGTAGAAGGTAATAGCACCCTGGCAGATCCTTCTGCTTAATGACTAGCCCTAACAATTGATATAGTATGCCAATCACCTAGTAAGGTAAAAAACTAATGGTTCAGGGTGCATACACACGGTCAGATTTTTCTTCAGATCTGAACGATAACGATTTAAAAAATTGTTCAATCGTTGATATCTGAAGGAAAATCTGACATGCCTGAACGATGGACGATGAACGATGCGTGTTCCCGATGGTCAGATAACAATATCTGACATCTGATGTGTTTGCAGTCAGACTTGGACGAGTCCATTCATGTTAATGCAGTAAAAAATCGTTCAATTGTTCAAATCGTTCAAATCTTTGGTAAAATCGTTCAAATCGTTCAATCTTTCATCTGACAGATCTGACAAGTCTGACAAATCTGAGCGTGTATATTATGAACCTTTATAAAAATACAAGTAATGGTACAAAGCATGTTGGAAAACCAAAAACTATCCTTGGATAGGATCCCATTCCTGCCTGAACCTATACAGACTACAAACAACTATTTTTGGGCTTAAACAATGTTGATTACTTAGGATTTACTAGGAACTAATGACTTCACTTAGGATCAAGTCACTTTGTAACATCTCTGAGACTGGAGGTGTAACAAATAGTGACACTGACAAGGAACTTTTTGCCTCTTCGTGCCTCAAGCGCATGTAACATCCCTAGTTCCTAGTAATTTGCTATGCTGCATTCTCATGAATATTGGTTAAGCCAACAAAATAGCGGCCTCCAGTGTAAATATTGGTGAGTACAATCTAAATCTTTTTGTTTTAGTTATGTGCATACATTTTAAAAAGCCATGTCTTTTCTGCAACTTATTGATACCCCTTTTTCTCCAAAATCCTGGGTCTGACCCGGGATTTGGAACACGGTTCAAAGCCGGGTCAGACCCGGGATTTACCCCATTCCCACTGCAGTGAGACCCGGGTTTTACCCGTGTAGAACCCTGCTCAGGACCCGGGAAGAAATACAGACCCGGGAATTTTTCCTAGGACCCTTATCCACTGAGCCACGACCCTGGTTGACATGGCAATTACCCCGTTTTTTGCGGCAGTGGAAAAGGGCATCAAACTTGAAAATTAGTTTAGTGAGAAGTGCTTTCTCCTATAAAGCATCTGATCCATGGGTGGGCAATAAGCAGCCCCCAGCTGTTGTAGAACTACACATATCTGCATGCCCTGCCACAGTTTTGCGCTTTGACCATGCTAAAACTGTTGTAAGGCATACTTCGATGTGTAGCTTAACAGCTGGAGGGTCTCCCTGTACTTAGTTCAACCAGCACTGGGCTATGGGAACCAGTCCTGGTTCTGGAATTACAGGGAAAAATTTGCATAGGGAACTACAGGTCCCAGTGGGCCCTTAATGTCCCGCATGCTGATACTTGTGGTTCTCCAAGTACCAGCATGCAGGGGAGGCTTGCTGGGACCTGCAGTTCTACTGTAAAGACAATGTTAAACATATTCTTTTTTAACACTACATTGACACAATCAACCCGCCACCAACCACCCAGGGGTGGCGGGAATAGCCTTGGGCTATCAGCCTAGGCTAGGGGTGCCCTGGAGAGGGATACCCCTTTATTGGAGGGGTCCCCAACTCCCCAGCGATCCCTGGCCTGGACTGACTAGCAGTCAGGGCTGGTGCTGCGGCTGGGGGGCCCGGTGATAGGGCTCCCTTGGCTGTGGGATCAGTCCCCCGCTAGAAAGGGTCCAGGGGTGGTTCTGCGAATTACAGGGAGACCCTACGCAAATTTTTCCCTGTAATTCCAGAACCAGTACTGGTTCCCATAGCCCAGTGCTGGTTGAACTAAGTACAGGTAGACCCTACGCAATTTTTTCCCTGTACTTAGTCAACCAGGATTAGGTTTAAAAAGTCCAGGGCTGGTTGTGTTTTGGGGGTGGACCTCACATCAATTTTTTTTTTACTTTTAACTATTTGTTTGCTTGTTACAGTCAGATACATGCAGGCATCTCACTGATGTCTGCATGTATCTGCGTTAATTAGACCTGCTCATGCTCAAATCGAAAGCATGAAGCAGGTCTATTCATTTGGGGATTTGAAGTTCGATTTGAAGTCTGATTTTGTGTTCGATTTCAAATCGAATGATAGTAAATAAGGGTTTTGTGTGTTGGTCTATGTAAAAGTACCAATGTTTTCCCGATGTTCGATTTGAGATCGATTTCACTAAAATTTGATTTGAAATTCGATTTTACATTCGATTTGGCCTTTAGTAAATACCCAAAAGGAAAATCGAATGAAAATCGCATCTCAAATCACTCAACTTGCCAAATCGACTTTAGTAAATTTACCCCCATGAAGGGAGAGAGGGCCCTGCTCTTAAAAGCTTACATTTTAGAAGGGCTATGGGTGGACACATATCAAGGGATGCTAAATTGTGCAAGGCAAAGGCTGGAGAATTAGGAAGAGTGGCAGGCTTGAATAAACAGATATATTTTGCATGTGCATTTGAAGGCTGTGTAGGTGTCTGACAGAGTGTAAAAGACCCACCCAGAAGACAAGAACAGCACGGGAGATATCCTGGAGTTACCTAATAGATTCAGGTCATCATTTAAAAACTAACGCAAGCATAACAAAATCAGCCTCCAAATAGAAGAACCTAGGGGGTCTTATTTCTGAGGCAGAGAAGCTCCAGAGAACTCAACCCCACCAGTGTTGTAACAGCTTTTCGGCATCCCATCGATTGCATGCAGAAGGGACAGTGAATACAGCAGTGCTCAAATCCTATATTAGGTCCAAACTGCCCCTGTGACAGGAACTAATACAATGCTGTTTCCATCTTAAACTGCTCCAGTACAGAAATGAAGCTGTTTAAGCACCTGTATGTAACCCCCATAATGATGTTAGTTAGCCTTTCATCTGGAGTGGTACTATTTTTATCTGCTAATAATAAGGCTATATTTGGAAGTTCCAGCAAATGGGACTTCCAAACTGAGATGTATGGGGGAGCTAGTCAATTCCTCCTTGGATTGGAGATTGAGACAGTAACTGTGTCAGATCGGATGAATAAGAGAATGTTCCTACTGAATGGGATATCCAGACAGTAATTGCATTCCGCGCTTCTATCTCACACACTCGTTACTCATTATTCATTGGCAATAACCTTGGGTTATAGCTGCAGATGCCAGAAATCCAGCGCACAGCTTCACGAGCCAGATATTGAATGCATATTCAGTGTTTGGGAAAAGGTTAAAGAACAAGGTCTGGGTTCACTGACGACCTCACTCGGACGCAAGCAATTCTGGCACAGACCTAGCTGCTGGTTACTGCGGAGGCCTCCATTTATTTGCCGTTTTTAAAATAGATCTCTTTTTTCACTGAGATTTTCCTCCATACTGATTGTACAAATCTAATGGAGGAAATTGCATGGAGATTGCTTTAGCAACCATTTACATTTGTAAAGCACAGCACAGACAAGTTTACCCAGTGTTGATGGGGTTAATGAGTTTCATCTTTTCTATGTTTAAGCACAGATTCTCTAATGTAATCTTAATGGCATTTCCCCAGCAAATACTCTTCATTTGTAATAACGATGGGAAGATGGGGCTTGTAATTCAGATACTATGGGCCTGATGCAGAGTTCTATGCTATTGCTGCCGCAGCTGCCATTTTTCTCAGCCGAGGATTTGCAAAAATATGCTAATGGATCAGCCTCTGGGACTTGTAGTGAGACACCCACCAGAGCCATCACAGGGGTCCGCAACTGCGTATACATACCCAGCATCGGACGCAGATTAGGCAAACACCGACTCCTTGTGTGAGTCTATAGTCACTCAGAATGGCCGACGTAACTGGGACGCCAATGTCCTGGGGATTACACATGCTGGATGTGACATGCCCCTGAAACGGTCGAGACATGTCTGCGTTTTTAGCTGACACTCCTTGTTGCCTGCTCCAAACGCTCCCTGACTGTATATCACACTGCAAATCAAGATTAGAAGCGTGCACTTGTGCAGTGCGACTCAGATGCAGCAAAGTGGCAAAAAAAATCGGTTAATTTGCAAAAACATTGGCATTTCGTACAACTCTTAATGTACAATTGAATTCTGCTGCTTTTGTTTCTGTTGCGAGTATGGCTGAGTATAATATGCAGCTATCACATGAAAGTAAGGACCATTAGGCCGGTTACACACTTGCACGATATTGGCCCAATTTGGGCAAATCGGAACGACAAATCAGGCATATCATGCAGTGTGTATGCCCGATTTACGTGGTCCAGTGGTTGCATGCAATATGGTGCTGCACGGCCAATCACACGATATTGCATGCAAGGCTGTACATATTAATGAAGGATGGAGCAGTGGGCCTGATTCAGACCCGCTCGCGAGCGCTATGCGCTCGCAAGCGGGTCGATGGTGGCCCAGTGCGCATGTGCACAACGCACCCGGCTCCGTCGTGCGCATGTGCGAGACCCGGATAGGGACGGGCAAGCCGTCGATGTTGAGTGACAGCACGCCCCCTTTGGTGGGCGGGCCGGGGGCGTGGCTGTCCAGATGGAGGCGTCCCCATACCGTCTGGGGCCGGCCCCACTGACATCACAAGTGATGTCAGTGGGAGTGCTTTCGGCTCTGTTAGAGTCGAAAGCACTCTGGGGCTTGCGGCAACGAGACCCTACCACAAGGGTCTCGTCGCAAGCCCGATGGTCGCGATGGTCTTGACCATCGCGACCATCTTCCTGGCCGTTCGCTATAGCTGTGGGTGAAAAACATGAAGGACTGCCCTGATTCAGAGCGAGCGCTCTGTCAGAACGTCCGGCTCTGAATCAGGCCCAGTGATCGTTCTGTCGTTCATTAAATCTTTTAAGTGTGTACTGCCAATGATGCGATGTCCAGGGTGAAGGCAAATCGCCCTGAACATTGGCATGATGGGCGGTTGTTCAGGTGTGTACAGAGGAAAGGGAAACATGATAAAATTGACACAATCCACATTTGGTAAAAATGCCATCAATACACACCAATTTCATATATAATTCGGAGAAGAGGAGTAAGCACACTGCAAGACAATGAACACTAATATGGAGCCAGAGGATAATGCAATTGAAATGAAGTCTGATGCCTTATTCTACAATAATCTATGATCATTTACTATTTTTTTTTTAAATATTAATAAAAAATATAATCTATGGTAAGCAATGCTGTTACATATTTTCCCTGTCATAGAGGAGACTTAGGTAGAAAGATGTAAGATGCCGAAAGACAGGACACTGATATCAAATAAATGCCATACATGCTCACACTAAAGGCCCCTACACACTAGACGATATTGTGAACGATATGAGCAATTCCGAAGCATCGGAATGACAAATCATTCATATCGTCCAGTGTGTACACTTGATCACGATCATGCTGCATGCTCCCGCCCGTCGTTGCTGGTATCTTCAGATTTTCCCAACATGCAGGAAGATCTTTCAATCTCTTTAACGATTTGCGGCATATCGTGCACTGTCTACACACTACCAAACGACGAACGATATATTGTTCCGACCCGATCGATTGGGACATCACTTGACAGGCATTTCCCTAATGACACAGATGCATGCACAGATCAGTGAGATCCATGAATGCATTTGTGTTAAAAAAAATGTTTGTTATTTAAAAAAAAAAAAAATTACGTGGGGTCCCCCCTAAAAGCACATCCATCCCCGGACTTTTCAGAGGCAGTCCTGGTGAACATACAGGGGACAAAAGACGTAGGGGTCCCCTGTACTTAGCACAACCAGCACTGGGCTCAGCGAGCTGGTTCTGGTTTTGGAAATACAGGGGACAAGATGAGTAGGGGTCCCCTGTATTTTTCATAACCAGCACCGCACTCTTTCTAGTGGGGGTGTAATGCCACAGCCAGGGGAACCTTTTCACCGGGTTCCCTAGCCAAAGCATTACGCCTGACCGCTAGTCTGCCCAGGAGGACCCCTTTCCAGGGCACCAGGCCTGGACTGATAGCCCGGGGCTATCCCTGGCACCCCTGTCGTATCTAATGAGGTTGTCAATCAAAACTATAAACCTATAGCAGATAGTAAGAGGCAAGGCCTCTGCTAGTCCCATAAATAGCCACATTTGAGGAGCCATCTTCCTCTTTGCAGTTTTCAAGCCCACCCACCCCTCCACCCGACTTATATGGTTTGTATGCTGTTTTATATTATGTTAGACTGTGCAATTTTCATGTTTTCTTTCCAACAGGTGGAGGCACAGCCTGGCAGGGAGCATTGCTTCTGGGCGGTCTATTATGGCGCTAAGACTGTCTGGGTGGCATTTTCCTTTTGATAGTGGCAAGTTGGTCATCACCTTAGGGGTGGACTTGGCCTTCATCTTTGGGAGGGGTCAAGGCTGTGCCAATTAGAGGGGAATGGTACCACTTCAGGACAGTTTACATTAGGGCGGGGATCCGCCCTCTTTATTTAGTCTAATACATTATTGGGCTGTGGCCCCAGAGCACTGCCTTTTACTGCCACCGATCTTTCACAATTACAATTACAATCTGATAAATAAATTCCGGCTGTGTCCTCTTTAATTCCACATAAGCCTCCGAGTGATTATTTCTAGTTAGTTGTTAAGTACATAGCAAAACGTAAGGTTAAAACAATGGGTGACTTATACATTCTTTTGTGTTTTTTTTTTATTTATTTATCGATTGATTCCCATGGATCTACAATCTGCAAGAGGTCCTCTTTAAGATATCAATTCTGAACCCCACTAACATTTACATAAATAGTTGCATAACTCCTATGTATATAACTTATGAAATAGATACACATATACAGTATATATACTGGATTGGGAGTTGGAAAATTATGTAATCTTATATTAATGTTTGTGGAGTGTGTACAATTTTCTATATGTACACTTACCCGACCCATTTGTGAACTTATATGAGAATTTATATCTATTTGCAATTAGATGTGATTTCAGTCACTTGATCCAACATGGGGATTTTTCGATGCAAGACTGGGTTGGATGACAATATGTTTTTCTCAGTCAGTAATGCAGAAATAGCGAAATCATGTGCAATTGTTTACATACCGTGACCTATGATCAGACTGGCTGACCAATAAGGTCTCTGAATTCACCTGGCCCTAAGGAAGTGTCCACATGATTGGTTATATCACGTGACACTTTGAGACAAATACTACCCATGCGAACGGGCCCGAATCAAAGAGTGACGCGTCCAGCCACATGGGATTGTTTACATCATGTGACCACTTACGGTTTGCGATTACCCAAAAATCTACGCTCTATTGAGTGATAGGAATGCCGGATCACATGATGAATGTTTACATCACATGTACCGTCGATGAAAAGGTATGTGCACTACATAATTAAGTATTATTTAACACATTTTAATTGTATATTAGCACGAATGCAGTCAGCTTTTTAGTTGCATCTAAACATATGTTTTAAATGTTCTTCATACGATGTTATTCTTATGTTCACCTATACGGCTTGGTTTAATTAAGATGCCACAGCTGCTTCTTATTGAAATCATTTATGTGGGTATATAAAGCCTTTCTCCTGGACATTAAGCACTAACCTACTGAGTAAGTTGTGGGAGATTACCACGATAAAACGCATTTATCGCCCCAAGACTATCAGAAACCCCTGGACAATATTCGGGAGTTTCATAACCAGCACTTTATTTAACATCCCGGCTGAATTCACCATCAACCATTGCATCACAGGCATGACTCGCTAATTACTGAGACTTATTCAGTAATACTTCCATTGTGCCATGATGCACTATGTGAGAGACAATTGATTTACCCACTTAAACTGTGAATATAAATTATACCTTTTTATCATTTATATTTTTTAACCATAGGACGAAGTTATACCCATATCTATATATGACATAGACTTGTTTTGTATGTATAATGCAGCAATAAATATGTTACATTTTTAAACCGAGGAAGTGTATTTATAATATACATAATTGCACAAACTGATTTAATTTGAATATTCATTATATGAATTTATAGTTATTTTATTTTATTTCAATGAGTATCAGGTTATGTCTTTGAAAATTGATTGAGTACTGCATCTGTCTCCTTATTAATAATTATTAGCGCTGTTCATCTATTTATTTATTTATATGTTTTTATGTGAATTTGGAGCTTGACATACTCCTTTTGAACCAGCTGCGTTTTGACAGCGCCTATCTGATCCTTTTTACGATTTTTACCGTTTCCAGTTACCTTCAGAAATGAATTTCTGTACACTCTTATATCTGGTGATTTAATAAATACCAATCAGCACATTTGGTCTTATCAATGAGAGCAAATCAAATAAAGGAAGATTTGCATCTTGGTAAAACCATGTTGCACTGGATTCATTTTCAACTTCTGTGTGAAAATAAGTCCGCCCAGTAATTGTATGATACATGCCAAACCACTTAGTATTTTCTCTTCATGCCAAAAAATACATTGCAACATGGTTTGTTCAAGGAGGAAATTGCTCCTACCTCTGAACCTGACCCTTTATTTATATATTTTTATATATACAGGGGTCAATTCAATTAGGAGCGAGTTTGTGAAAACGAAACTCATGAAACTCACATACATCGCATGAATGCGCGCACACGAGAAATTCAAATTCAATTAGAAATGGCAATTCACGGTGTCGTGGTGAGGTTGCGCAACTTTTTTTTTAACAAAATGTTACCTGGGAGAAGTACATGAAAAAGTGGGGAAGCCATCCTGGACCCCATAAAAGTGACATCTGAGATATCGGAACCATATAAAAGGCTGTTAGTGGCCATAAGGAAAGCACTGGAGGTTCTTATGTGTCATATGGCTGATTTTTGCACTTTATATTAATGGTTGAAAAATTACAGCGAGCAAGTGTTTTCCAGCAAATAAAAGTCTTTCCGGCATTTTGGAGTACAGAAAAATGTCTGTATAGTAGTATTTCAGTGTTTTATACAAGCTTGTAAAAAGTTGGAATAAAGGCCCTCATTCAGACCCACTCACTATTTGCGGTCATTCGTTCTAAAACAAGGGGTGGCTATTCAAATGAACCGTTCGCAGTTTGCGGTCTGTTCACGCCTCTAGGTCTGAAGGAGCGAACAAAACTTGCGTTCGTTTTTTGGAAAAATACGCCCCCTGGCCGCTCGCATCCTACGTCATGTCCGCTATTTATTAGATTAATCGAGTACATCGAACAGGGTATGAGCTGTTCGCTATTCTTGTGGTTGGTTTTTGCTACCACAATTTTGCGAGCAGTTCTGGCTTTAAATTAACCCAGTGACGTGGTCAATGACGCTGCTGTTTTAAATATGCACACCCTTAAAACGCCCGTTTTGACCTTTAAGCACGCCTGCGATCGGATCTCCACTCCCCGTTTTCAAGCACCTTCCCCTGTTACCATCCACATACGCCTCATTCTGTCACTCAAAATAGCAGGCATTCGCTATTTTGCGAGCACACGATTTTCGGCCGCATTGAGTGGTTCGCGCATGCGTATTTCGATCCGTACGCATGCGCAGTTGGGCAAACATCGCTCGGAGCGAACGAGCAGCCACTTGCGTCCAGCTCTGAATCAGGGCCAAAGACTTTTACCTCTCATCTGCAAATTCGAAAAACCCTTCCCATAAATACAACACCTCCACATACCTGTCCCACATCATTTACACCTCTACATACCTGTCCCACATAACTTACACCTTCACGTACCTGTCCCACATCATTTACCCCTCCACATACCTGTACCACATCATTTACACCTCTACATACCTGTCACACATCATTTACACCTCCACATACCTGTCCCACATCATTTACCTCTACATACCTGTCCCACATTATTTACACCTCCACATACCTGTCCCACATCATTTACACCTCTACATACCTGTCCCACATTATTTACACCTCCCCATACCTGTCCCACATCATTTACACCTCTACATACCTGTCCCACATCATTTACACATCCACATACCTGTACCACATCATTTACACCTCTACATACCTGTCCCACATTATTTACACCTCTACATACCTGTCCCACATCATTTACACTTCTACATACCTGTCCCACATCATTTACGCCTCCACATACCTGTCCCACATCATTTACACCTCTACATACCTGTCCCATATCTTTTACACATCCGCATACCTGTCCCACATCATTTACACCTCCACGTACCTGTCCCACATCATTGACATCTCCACGTACCTGTCCCACATCATTTACACATCCACATACCTGTCCCACATAATTTACACCTCCGTGCAACGCAACATGATTTTGTCAATATTCTCACTCCCCCCCCCCCATTAGGTATTTATCATTTTTGGCAGTGGACCACATTTAGACCCGGTTTACATAGTTCACATGAGCATACCCCATGCTCTGTGCAACAGAGCAGCAGGCGAATAGATGCCGTGCACATGCGCATGGCACAGGGGCATTTCTAGAGAGGAGGGTGCCCGTGTGCAGTCTCCGACACGGACCCTCTCCGCCCGGCAGCCGGCAGCGCACTGAGCTGTGCGCGGCCAGCACCGGAGTTATAGACTCTGGGCACTAGAGTGTGCCCAGAGTCTATAATGTATGCACAGGTCACCGGGAAAATGCCCACGGCAGACATTTTCTCTGTACTGCGCATGTGCAAACGACGGGAAAATGGCTGCCACGGCCATTTTCTAGTCGTTTTACAGCGCCGGACCCCTGCGCCGATGTGGGACTTCGGAGAGGTAAGTAATACTATGGCTGCAGGGTGTGCGGTGCGGGCACCCCTGGACCCAGGGGCCCGTGTTCCCTGGACACCCTGCATCCATTATAGATACGCCCCTGGCATGGCAAGTAAACAGTGCAGTGGTGAGCCATGGGCAGCCCAGCTGTTCGTGCCCCCAAAATGAGTAATGA
This sequence comes from Taudactylus pleione, assembly GCA_031769625.1. Taxonomy (NCBI): domain Eukaryota; kingdom Metazoa; phylum Chordata; class Amphibia; order Anura; family Myobatrachidae; genus Taudactylus; species Taudactylus pleione. The sequence goes on along the minus strand of JAUIMM010000025.1, from coordinate 39,350,549 downwards.
GACCACACCTCTTTGCCATGAGGCCACGCCCCTGACCCAACTCCGGGGTCAGTGGCAGGTGGGGAGTTTGACTGGGGCGGTACACCTGTCAAACCGTAACGCAGGTGTCCTAAGGCGAGCTCAGGGAGGACAGTAACCTCCCGTGGAGCAGAAGGGCAAGCCATACATATGCAAATACTGGTAGCCGAGGGGGGATCAGAAGATTTCTCTCCGGTGACACAGTTTTGGAAATGTATCTTTTAGGCTACATTGGTTAATGCTCTTTTCAGAACTTGGTAGACAACTGTGGGGACTACTTATGCACACCGGCAGCACATTTCATTAGGGTGTGTACTCCAAATCTGATGAGGGTTACAATTAGTGTCTAGCATGATTTAAGTTTCATCAATCTCCTCTTTTATTATCATGTTCCTCCAATCTACCCCATATCATTATATTCACATCAATACCCCCAACTCCATCACCGCACTTACCTATGCCACATAGTAGTGCCCACAATTCATATTATGCTAGATAAAACTGGAAAGTGTATTTTATATAGTATACGCACGGCTCCAACCTAAGCTCCTCTTGGGGTTAGTATAATTAATGCATAGGGTACCACTCTGCTGCTACATCATCAGAATTTAAATTTGCTGACAAGCACGGAGACAACATTAGGGTGAGCCTGGGCACATCCTGGTCCCTAAGTGCGCACGCCCATGCTAAATGTGATATACAATCTTGATAAAATGGTACAAACAAATTGCAGAATAGTGCACACAAATCAACAATGTCTGAATAGGAATACCCTTTTTTATTATTATGATTATTACTAGTTATTTATATAGCACACACATATTCCACAGCGCTTTATATTTGGCCATTCACATCAGTTCCTGCTCCAGTGGAGCTTACAACCTATGGGGCTGATTCAGAGGCGCTCGCTGTTTGCGAGCGCTCGCTCTGAATCAGGGCGTTTTTTTTTCTTTTGTTGTTTCGGCCTTCAGGCCACTCGCAAAGCTGTGGGTGACCACTACACAGCTAGTACGAGCGGCCTGACGATGGTCGCGATTATCGCGACCATCGGGCTTGCGTCGAGGGAGGGTCTTGGCTCCCACATGCCCGAGTGGACTTCCTGCTCTAATAGAACGCCTGCGTTTGTGCAGCCACCCCCCCTTCCCCGCCTACAAAACGGGGTGAGCTGTCAATCAACATCAACAGCCGCCCCGTCTTGTAGTGAGACCCGGCGCGACGGAGCTGCCGTCGCTCACTGTGGCTCGCGCTTGCGGATATCGACCCGTTTGCTGAATCAGGCCCTATGTTCCCTATCACATGCACACTAGGGTTTATTAACCTACCAGTATATTTTTATACTGCTGGGGCTCGCGCATACGCACACCGGAGGCGCAGTAGGGCACGCACAAGCGGGTCTGAATCAGGCCCTATGTTCCCTATCACATGCACACACACATACACACTAGGGTTAATTAACCTACCAGTATATTTTTGGAGTGTGGGAGGAAACCGGAGTACCCAGAGTAAACCCACGCAAGCACAGGGAGAATATACAAACTCCACACAGTTAGGGCCATGGTGGGAATTGAACCCATGACCTTATTGCTGTGAGGCAGTAACGCTAATCATTACATCGCCTGTGCAGCCCACAACCTTTAAAGAAACATTATACACAAATCACCAGGGGCGGATTGGCAGGTATTTTTTGCGGGAAGAATCCCGGTGGGCCGCATGGTTGTGGGGCCGCTTTTCTGTGAGGCCCCGCCCCCTTATTTATGTCACCCGTGCTGGGCTTTCACAGGCACCCGGCTGCCTGTCAGCTTTGTCTGGCGGCCCCTGCCTAAGACTTAGCCTCTCTTTCTCTCGCGAGAAGAGAGGCCAGCACGGCAGCCTATTTAAACCTCACTCAACATACTGTCGGCGTCACACGCCGTGGAGGATTCAATAGAGGAAGGTGGCGTGGACCCGCGGCAAGCATCGGGACATCAAGGGGGGTAAGCTGCGGCGGAAGTGGGGAGCCGCACAGCAATCTGTTAGCCCGAGCGTCTCCTCTCCACTCTCTCCTCCCCAGGCTGTGAAGTGTCAAGTTTAATTTCACAGCCTGGGGAGAGGGCAGAGCGGAGAGCAGACAATCTGGCTAGCTGCAGCAGGGGCCAGGGGCGGGCAATGGGGCTGCGGGTGACAGTGGCCTCAGCACCGGCGAATCCAAGGGGGGGGGGCGATAAGGGCGACCACCCGCCGGCCCAATTGCCAAAAGTCCCGCCCACTTATTGTGTGCTGCTGCCTGTCAGCAGCTACCTGGGGGCACTGTATAAAGGGGTCTGCTACCTGGGGGCACTGTATAAAGGGGTCTGCTACCTGGGGCACTATCTAAAGAGGTCTGCTACCTGGGGGCACTATATAAAGGGGTCTGCTACCTGGGGGCACTGTATAAAGAGATCTGCTACCTGGGGCACTATATAAAGAGGTCTGCTACCTGGGGGCACTGTATAAAGGGGTCTGCTACTTGGGGGCACTGTATAAAGGGGTCTGCTACCTGGGGCACTATATAAAGAGGTCTGCTACCTGGGGGCACTATATAAAGAGGTCTGCTACCTGGGGGCACTGTATAAAGGGGGCTGCTACCTGGGGGCAATGTATAAAGTAGCTGCTACCTGGGGGCACTGTATAAAGGGGGCTGCTACCTGGGGGCACTGTATAAAGGGGGCTGCTACCTGGGGGCAATGTATAAAGGGGCTGCTACCTGGGGGCACTGTATAAAGGGGGCTGCTACCTGGGGCCACTGTATAAAGGGGGCTGCTACCTGGGACGCTATGTCCCCATGATCGATCAGCTGCAGTGCTGGAACTAAGTGCCGTGCTCAGCTGATCCGATCAGAGGTTGGCTAGTACGTGAGAATGTCTCACCCGTCTCGCAGTGAGGTAACGGAGTGCTCATACTGCTCCCTGTCTTTCTCACACTGCTCCCTGTATGTATCACACTGCTCCCTGTCTCTCTCTCTCGCACTGCTCCCTGTCTCTCTCTCTCTCTCACGCACTGCTCCCTGTCTCTCTCTCTCTCTCTCTCTCTCTCGCACTGCTCCCTGTCTCTCTCTCTCTCTCGCACTGCTCCCTGTCTCTCTCTCTCTCTCTCTCGCACTGCTCCCTGTCTCTCTCTCTCGCACTGCTCCCTGTCTCTCTCTCTCTCGCACTGCTCCCTGTCTCTCTCTCTCTCTCTCTCGCACTGCTCCCTGTCTCTCTCTCTCGCACTGCTCCCTGTCTTTCTCCTTTTGCTCGCACTGCTCCCTGTCTCTCTCTCTCGCACTGCTCCCTGTCTTTCTCCTTTCTCCCGCACTGCTCTCTGTCTTTCTCCATACTCACCTTCCAGTCCTCCAGCATCTCATGGTCTCTTCATTTATTGAATATTGACTTTATAGCCACTACATGATGATGACATGATGGCTGTATTCCTACACAAACAGGCAGCTTCCAGACCATGTGATATCCTGCATGAGTAGTGAATACCGACTCAAGACGCTGCCTGTCCAGAAAGGATCAATTTCTTCAGAGGCTCCCCATTGCAGAGCAATCATATAGGTAAGAAAATACTCATTCACAATGCATGCTTGCTTGGAAGCACATAGCCACGCCCCTTGCCACAAAGCCACGCCACCTTTTTGGGTACGCATATAGGGCCACTTTCGGGGAATTTTCCAGGGCCACTTTAAGTTCCCAATCCGCCCCTGCAAATCACAAACACTGATCGGTTCTTGCTGGGTAAAGCAAATGTATATTTATGATAAGAGATTATTTAATCAGTAATATCAAGCTTGTGATCTGAATTTTTCATATTGATTTGACCACTGGATGGCAATGTTGTATAGAAAGCTATGTATGAGAAATCAATATATCTAAGGGCTCATGCAAATGCATGTTATTTCCTGTCCTGCGTTCTGCTTGCAGTTTTCCCCCTACATTTTCAGTAATGAACTCTCCAAAGCCCAAGTGTATAGATGCTTTTTAGCATAAAGATCAGTGATCCCTATTTCAAGCTCCATTCACTGCAGACTGAAGGGTGTGAAGCTTAGATGCAGGAAATAATACCTGTGTGCATGAGCCCGTAAGGTTGCCAGGTCAGTCATTCAAAGGAAAACAATCATTAAACTACAATTTTTAATATGTTGTGGAAAGTAAAAGGATTTTCTCCTCTCCCGCTGTAATGCCTGATAGCTGTGAAATGCAGCTATCAGACAGCCGGTAATTTAAAAAGTCTATGATTGGTTAGCCAGGCCTCCAATTCAAAAAGGTTACAGCAAGTTGTTACCGAGGTCAATGAAAAGATTTATCCTGAGAATAAACACTCAGATAGGAGCATACTAAACAATATGTCCATCATAACAGTAGAGGGTCTATTTAATAAGCATCGGGTTCTAAAACCTGGCACTTCCAATTTGTGATTATGCCCGAAATTTAAAAGAACAATGCTTTTACTAGCGTTTCGTTGGTAAAATCATTGCCCTTTTACATTTCAGGCCTAAACACGATCGGAAGTGCTGGATTTTAGAACCCGACGCTTAGTAAGTAAACCCTGTTTGACAATATGGGCCACAGCCAGAACCACCTATTATTTTGTATAGTTGCTTCTTGCAGTGATATACAGTATTTATTATTATTATTATTATCCTTTATTTATATGGCGCCACAAAGGTTCCGCAGCGCCTTACACAGTACATAAATGAGCACACATGAAAAACAGTTAATAGTAATACAAAACAATACAGGACAAGGACATGGTTTATAAACATAGCTGCATAACACAAGCAGCAGGACATGAGCAACCAGGTGTTAGGTGCCGTTGTGGGGACTTAGGAGTAAATTATACTTTAAGTAGGGGGAGGAGAAGCACATGAGGGACGAGGGCCCTGCTCGTGAGAGCGAGCTTACATTCTAAAGGGGAGGGGCAGACAGACAGGGGCGACACAGATGGAGTAGATAGTGAGGAAGGAGCATGGACCAGTGGGTACTGTCGGTATTCATCAGTTTTTTACCTGTCGGTCAACATGATATCTCCCTTCTCGGCAGTGACTTCCTTTACCTTGCTAGCAGCCTAACCCTGTCAGCGAGGAGCTAATGTGAAATGTGCATGTGACTCAGCCCTCTGTGCATGTACCCATTGTTGTATTTCACTGCCTTTATCGCCAGGGTAGAAGTATTGCCATCTCAAAATAAATTGGCTAATTCCGCCATCGTCCATAGAAGTCTATGGGAACAGCAGTAAGTGCCGATAGCTAAGTAAGGAGCTAACCCTTTGACTAATGACACAAGCAGTGAATAGTCTATTTTCCAGCAAACTCACCAGAAGATAAGACACGGCACTGCTTCATATATAGAGAATGTAAGCTCTTGCGAGCAGGGCCCTCTACCCTCTTGTGCTTCTCTCTACTTTATTTTCATCTACTTCTTACGCACCACTAGGACACCTAATACTTGGTTGCTTATGCTCTGTTGCTTATTTGGGTGTTATGGCCACCAATGTATCAATGTATGCGTAGATTATCCATGTCCTTGTCCTGCATTGGATTGGATTGAATTGTACTGTAAGTCACTTTTTCGGTTATGTACTTTGTAAGGTGCTGCGAAACACTGGTGGTGCCATATAAATAAACGATGATAATAATAAATAATTTATAGAGCCCTAAATATTATGACAAGTAAGTACAATTGATCACCACTCTAATAATTATAATGATTATTTATATTAATAGTGGTTATTATTTAGCAGTGAGCAGTGGACATCGTTTGGACGTTGTGAACTTTGCAAGAAGTGTTCAATAAAAATAATGTTTCAGTTATTCATGTTCATAATTATTCTGCTATTAAAATGATGAGTATGTTATGATTGGATGATGACTTCTCAGGAGTGACTAGCCAATCACATACAGACCTGCAGTTCAGGTGGTGTGAATATCATGCCCTGGTTCTCTGATGTCATGAAATGGAAGGACAGTACACACATCTGTTTATTGGGATAGTGATAGGTGATATCCTGTTTTACTGAGGTAACTGAAATTGAGCCTTGCGTGCATTGTAGCCCCTTGAGGTCCCTAAGAATCACATTTCTCACATCTACGTAGAAAGGTCAATGTAATTTACATGGTTCAATAATACTGTTCTAAAAATAAAATCAGTATTTCATAGGAAACATACTTTGGAGCTGATTCGATTAAACATGCTGTAGTCTCACGCATTATGCTTCTGCTAATATATCCAGATATCACGATACTGTAAACATCACTTATTTTTGCAAAGATAAGCTGTTAGGGGCCTATGTAGCAAAATCTACATTGTGGCCAGTATTAGCATTTTTTACATACTGTAGTTTTCACAACTATGAATTAATACATTCTGCAGACACAACAGTTGCGAGAACCACTATTCCTGCACAAGACATCTGAGCAAAAAACAAGGAGTTGTTCAGATTTTTGAAAGGCTCCTTCCCACTTCTGATACTGCGCATCTGTCAGTTTCTGAAATGCTTCGCTGGAGGACGGAGATTGCAGGAGAGGAATCACAAAATCCCTCTCCTAAGAAAATATATATATATATATATTTATGCATGATTTAAGTAACAAAGAGCTTGATACATATTGCCATTAGTACCATAATTCAACCCACGGAGACATGCCATGTAAGGATCCTACAGCACATCACGCCTAATTGAATCACCTCCTTTCAGTGTAAACATAGGGGGAGATGTATTAATGGCGACATCGCCGTTGCGGTACATCCCCCCCGACTTCGCGTACATACCGCGGTTCATTACCTCGGTATGTACCAAGGATTTCGCAAAGGACAGCTCTCTCGATGAGAGCTGTCCTTTGCGATGCTGCCGGGCAGAGGGACTTCCTGGTTGAACACCCAGAAGTCCTTCTGCGCCCTCCCAGCCCCGAGCGTCGCGCTAAGAAGCCCATAGGCTTCTATTGGGTAACGCCACCTGAAGGTGGCGTTACCTAGCGACGCGAAGCAGCAGAATGCAGCGCATTCTGCTGCTTCATACATACGGGGAATGCGCTAAAACCCCCGAAAACTGCATTTTCAGGGGTTTTACCGCATTTTGCCGTTAATACATCTCCCCCATAGTTCCACTTGTACACAGTTACTACTTCCATAGAATAGGTAGGCATTGGTCCCTTGTTTGTGTGACATCAAGTCATGCCTTCTTCTGTATTTAATAAATGTTTGAAGAGGTATTGTTCCAAGACTGCAGCGCTGAACACGAAGCCATACACTAGCCTCACACACTGCGTGTTTTGATGTGTGGTCCTTTAATTTTAAATAATAGCCTTGTCTACTCCCTAGGGCAAATATCCAGTTACCCTCCCTGGCCTCAGTGTATTAGGGAGGGGGAGGGCCTCTCCAGTTGCAGTATAATTATTGTAAGAGCAATGGATGTTATCCAATGCTGGCGGACACTCATGCAGGTCACGATGTGACTCTTGTCAAAGAACGAGACAGCCTGCCTGTCTATCTCGATGGCCCGGACTATAACCTGTCTGCCCTTCCTCGTTCACACCTTCACTTATCCTACTCCTAGTCTTGCAGAGAGGCAGTTAACTGCTTGAGAGCAAAAAAATGACTGACAGCAGCTGTCCCCTTCACAGCAGATTGGACCAAATGCTTCCTCAGTCATAGACATTGTTGTGATTATACTTATCAGAGACCTTAACCCATTCCTAAACTGAATTGTCTACATGTCCTTGAGCCTGTATACTTTTACTAGGTATGCAATTGTTTGCTCCCCGTTCTTTCATGCTTATTTTACATGTGCAGTAACCTGTTCTTAATTAGTTCCTGGTGTGAACTAGAGATGCACCAAATGCAGGTTTAGGAAGCATCCAAATACTAATAAGGTTTTTTTAAACAAAACTTGAGCTCAGCAAAATTCAGATTTTCCTTTCGTTTTAGTGCACAAGATATTGAGTTCTCTGGTGTTAGAATTAAATCTTTATCATCAAAGTTAACCCAATGCCTACACACAGCAGATATATCCAATTTGCGGACAAATCATTATCCACACTATCAATTCACTAGGAACTAGTGACAATGCTGAGGCATGAGGCACCCATAAATTAATCAGCCAAGGTTATTGTAGGTGGAAAAAGAATAGATAAAAATATAAGCAGAGCATTATGCACCAAGTGAAATGGGTCATGCTGTAAAATTAGCATTAGTCATTTATTAATTCCTCTAGAAATCTGCAGAACAATAGCATGTTTCAACTAGCCTATGGCAGTTGTATAGTGATATATTTGCATAGCATTGCCTTGTTTAGGGGAAGTTTATTCCTGTTCTTATGGGAATTCTGTTTTAGGACATCCTTTTACTATAATTAGTGATTATTATTACAATGCAGAATTACCATACTAATCAAGTGCAGGATTTACGTAGTAGAAGTACACTTTTGTTCTTCACCAAAATATTCACATTCCACAAATGTAATGAGTGCATCAAACAGCAGTAATCAGGGTCCTTTAATTCAAATTTGTGAGCTAGGAATAGTGATAAAATTCATAATTAAATGTCACAAAAAGTGATGAGATTTACATGATGGGCTCAAATAAGTGTTTAGGATAGTCTGTAAACTTGTGTGGTTCTTAATGATGTTCTATTAGGCAACAAAAAGAGATCGTCTAGAGCCCTAACATTTCGGGGCACCTAGGCAGTCTTTAGGGAGCTCATTTACTTTGGCGTACCTAGGAAACATAAAAGGATGTGTATTATAATGTAAGGAACTCAGAAATAGAATGTTTGCAAAAGCCTTGCGCTAGCGCTGAGAGATACTGCAAGCTTACTGTCTCTCCGGTAGTAAAGAGCTGCATGGCACCAAGAAAAAGGGTACTTTATGCAAAAAACATATATATATATATCCTATTATAAATGAGCCCCGTAGTGTTTTACTTTTCTAGTCACCCCGCATGGAGCACTGGAAGCACTATGGAATTAAAATAAACACACACCCTTATTCATCAGCTGACAATGGGGCAGACTGGGTGTGTTCCCAATTTACGCACAACGTCACACTCCCAGCTTATCATTGACATGGAGAAGCAGCAGCCTGCACCATAACCGATATCCCCTATGTTGCCTACCGTCCCCCCTCTCCTACTTGCTACACACATGGTAGATTTCTGTGGGGGAGGGGTGTCTAGTACCCTTCCAGCAGCCCTGGATGTTGCTGAATTGTGATGGCAGCTAAAGGCAATGACGACCTTTTGCATTTAGCTTTGCCATGGCCTTTTGATAAGAACGCTGAATCTTTGCAGTCCATACAATACGCAAACACAAAATGAAATCTATTCACACACTGTTATTTGACTCCCTGCCTTTTGCGGAAAAGGGTTAATTTCCTGACTGCTGATGGCGTCTAAAGGAACATTAATCTATAAATCTATTCACACCAGAAGAAAAAAAATCTGCACTTTCTAGCACACTTCTCATACACTGGTGAGAATGGATTAATCCATTTGGTGCCTGAGGAAGCGTGCAGAATGGTTGTGCAACTGGAGACCTGTGGGGTGTATGTGGTCTCCCAGGGGATTAAATCCTTTCCCACAATATATAGCTGTGAGCGAGTCAAAACAACCAGGAGAGAGATTCAGGCAAGCTGTGACAGTATTCCCTGTGCAGGCTCAGCGATGCCGAATGTGTATCAAAGCCACGCAGCGCACTGTAGAGGATGACAGAGCCATACCTCTAATATGACAGGAGCCCACTGACACTTCTTATAAACTGTACGGGGCGCTGCATCTAGTAATAAATAATTGTATTATCCCCTGCCTCCCTCTGCCATTATAGAAGCAGTGTCACACTCACACAATCCGACAATCTCATGGAGGTAACAAAATCACAATGAGGCAGTTGGTTGGAAGCCCTATTAATGCTGCTACACTGGAGATAAGAGACAATGTATTTATGGGGAAATAAGGATGTATGTACACAGATCAATTTCCTTTGTGTTAGAGTTAACCTTCAATGAATTACATCCTAAATCCAGGATTCTATAAGATGCACATTCAGGGGTATTTTTACTAAAGTGCGGGTTTTTAGAAGTGGAGATGTTGCCCATAGCAACCAATCAGATTCTAGCTATTATCTTCTAGAAGGTGCTAGATAAATTTGAAGTAGAATCTGATTGGTTGCTATGGGCAACATCTCCACTTCTAAAAACCCGCACTTTAGTAAATATACCCCTTAGACTCTACTCCCTCCTGTCATTCATGCTTTCAAATAGTGAATTCCTTAAATATTGTAATTACAGATAATCAAAATGAAGGTACCTGACTGAAATAATACTTGCAGATTTGGGTACTTTGTGGCATACTTGTCTACTCTCCTGGAACGTCATTAGAATCCGTAATTATGGGGGGTCATCCCAGACTCATGGAGGAGCAGGACATCCTCCGCATCCCACCCGCATCACATGGAAACACCTCCCACCCCAGCTATTCTGATTTCTCCTGTAGGATCTCTCAGAGGGAAGATAAAGAGTAGGCACGTAGGCTTTGTGGGCCTGAGGCTGAGCATTATTATTTGGCCTGAACTGGATCTGTTTGATTCTGACTCTATCTGTCACATCTTATTAATATATATTTTCTCTTATTAAATAACAGACTAAAGAAATTCCCTAATATTTAATTTTCTCTAGGAAAAAAGTAGCCCTGTTTTGCTAAAGCTTTCAGGTACAATTAAGAAACACACAAGCAATCTGGGGCTGATACAGAGTGAACACTACATCAGTTTGTGTAGCACAAATGCTTACTGACTTTCTGGCTGGCCCCTCTGGGAGACGGTAGCCAGGGTGGCGATGCTGGGAGTTTTAATGTATTTCCTGCATGAGATGAAATATTGTGAGAGGCCAGAGAAGTGTAACATGAGCACTGGGATGATAACAGAATAAATTGATGTGCTCTATTGGTTCTGTGTATCAGAGGTATCCGTGCCTGGGAGGGCATTCCTTGATTACCAGAGCAGAACATCTTCTCCCCACAACCAGCCTCAATCGAACACCATTTGCACCTTCCAGGTGGATTTCATACCATACAGGATAGTTCTACGTACATTTTGACCAATGCAGTACAAACATTAAAATACAAAGAAGTTCCAGATGTAACAAAAAATAATTCCAATGCCACTTTATGTGGGGTACACAAAGGAATGATGGATCGGCTGTCTACCTAACCACGCGACTGATCTAACGATTTTTTGGAGGTATGTACAAACAATATTAGGCCTGATTCAGAGTTTTTTACTGATTCCCTTGGCCAGCATATGGGTCCATCATTTGGTCATGTATACACACAAGCAGATGTGAACGATATAGCTGCACAATGTATCATATCAGCCATACAGCACGGCCGATGCAATAAATCTGTGAAAGACGTAATTTATAGATAAATTGGGCGGGATGTACTAAGCATCGCATCCGCGATGCAGTACATCCCGTCTGCATGCGCAGAACGACGCCGGCCGTGGGGGGTGATGGGAGGGATCCGATTGGATCCCTCCCAAGGGAGAACATTCTGATAAGAAGCCCATAGGCTTCTATTGGGTAACGCCACCTGAAAATAGCGTTACTGATTGGGACAAAGCTACATATGGGGAATGCGGTAAAACCTCAGAAAACTGCATTTTCAAGGGTTTTACCACATTTTTCCCTTTAGTACATCCCGCCCATTTTGTGTACACATTTCCAGATGGTCCGGACTATATATCACTCGTTGGCTGTACGAACAATATATTATCCACTGTGTACCCAGCATTACTTTCATGATTCGTTTAAGACATAAATACGGCAAAATCAAGCAGATCTGATTACAATAAATAAAGGGTTCGTTAATAAATACAGAGAAGTAGGTGCTGTGAGTGTGCAGTTATGTCTAAGGCTGACACTCGGGGCATTTGGGCAAATAGAAAAATATTGAACTTCCACATATTATGCCGTTCATAAAGGACTTTTTAATTTATTTCCAGGCAGAAATATATAAAAAGCATGAGTTGTGTGTTTTATAGTCACATAAATGGCAGTGTATTAGTGTATTGTGTAACATACAGTATTATTTACATTTGGCATATGTACGGTATGTTTAAAGGGGATGTAGTCAGCATCCCAGCAGACAGGATACCGACGGATTGGACAGGCTGTGTACATAACTGTTGGGAGAGGTGATAAAACAGAAAAGATTATTAGGAAGAGTACAGTGTGCTCAACTATAAAGATGGCAATTAGTCTGTAATGAGAAACGTCTGGATACTATAATCACCTTTATGTATCCAAATTCTAGGACAGGTTAAATAAAAGAGAAATGTCTGTTACGTATAATGTATTCTGAATTCTAATTAATTGGCATGGTTTGTGTCTTCTATGTACAATGATAATTATTCAGAGAAAGGCAAACAGAAATCTCCAGTGTAATGTTTTTGAAATGTGCCAAGTAAGCGTGTAACAATGCTCCCCAAATTTAATTAAATAAATATTGCATATTATACGTAGCAATCATTAACGCCCGACTGCATTGAGAATTATATGAAGTGAAGGACAGAGATGGATAAGGGTGGGGGATGTGGGCTGGGTAGCAATTTTTAAGTCTTCCCCTTTGACTCCCAGCTTAGACCCACGAGGCAGAGAAAGAACACTACATCTCCGGACCCCATAACAAAATGTATTCAAGGGTTCAGAAGAGAACTCTGCAGTGCTCTTTTCAGAGCAGGGTGGGAGGCCTCAAGAAGTGGTATGGGGGTTTCAGAGTAATGGGGGAACAGATATTGCTTCACTTCCAGGCCCCTTAGCGGCTTCAACCCCTGAACCCATGGTATTTCCTTCACTGTACCAGGGCAGAGTAACATACCCAGTGTCATTGAGCAGAAACTCCAGCCACGTCATATAGATCCTGACATCAACAAAACCCACAGAATACATTGCACAAACATACCTGCTATATTCCACAGATCTAAGTGCTATAGCAATATTTCCTAGGCAACCCCCATCTCCATTGCACAGACTACTGCCACATTGTAGAGACAACCACCACTGCACTGCAATGAAACACCATACATTTTGCCACAGCCCCTCTATCTTTATTACATATACTGTAACTCCACACATTACTTCATCTACCCACTTCAATATTTCACAGATATTCCAGCTACAATCCAGAGACCCGAGTCCAACCTTACTGCACAACCCAGCCTCATAGCACAGACTTCAATACACATATACCCTGGAAAGTTGTACAGAACCCTCTGACCCCCAGCTCTCCCAGATTCCACCACATAGCACAGAACCCCCCCCCCACACACACACACACACACACACTCACTCAAACACTAAATTGCCCAAACGTTCCAGTCCTATTGTGCTGACCCTTCACTACATAAATCTCCCAGCCTCACTGCATATAGTACAGGGGTAAGCTGCGCAAACAACAAAGCCACATTGCACCTACTCTCCCCAGTTAAACTGCACAAATCTATCTGATCTCCTCCTTCCTGAATAGTATAGCAGGTAAGGTGCAAATAATAGCAGCAAGGCAACTATGGAGGTGCCAACAAGTGCTCTCCCCTATTCACCAGTTGTGCTTGGCCAACATAAGCTCCCTAAGGCCTTCCAAATCTGAGGAGAGCTACTGTACCATTAATCTAGCAGTGGTCTATAGTGCGACAATATAAAAGCACAAGGCAGGAGGCCAAGTTCTTGAATATGAATATACTCAGTGCAATGCATGTAAATGTACACTAGAGAGTATATTATCAGGATATGATATGCCTATAAACAAGCACTTTTGCAAAAAGCCATAGAACTGTTATGGATTATGTTACTGCCTTTGTACAGAGCAGAGCCACACAAACGTGCTCCCTTTGCAGATTTCTTTCACTCTGCCTTGTAAGAACAAAAGTTCATCCCACACCTCTATATATAACTCCTATACAAAGAAACAAAAAGTATGTTCTCTGCCCCTGAGTCACTACCACACATCTCTTCATCTGTTCCCAGGGTTTCATCTACTATTAAAGTAACAGTATGTTCTCCTGAGAGGTACAAACCCCCTTTACCAGTTACCCACGGGAATCAAAAATAGATACAGAAAAGTCTGGTGGCTTCCATAATGTGGCCAAGCAGCCAAATAACTTCTAAACCAAGAATGACAGATCTGCCACACAGCCGACATACTGTACTCTGCAAAGCTGCCAACATCCTAGTCCCAGATGAGATACGAAAACTACAATTTAGTGGAAAAAAAACAAGGCATAACAACACTACTTTGAAGGTACCTTAACTGAGAAACGCTGGGCAAACAGACATTAAAGGATTACTGGCTGCGTAAGTATAATTTGTGTCTTTTGAACCCTATAGATCACAAGCTGTCCAAAGCACAGCCTATTGGCATGTTATTACTCTATGCTGCTTACTGAATAATACATATTTTGTAAAAAGCTTTGCATACATCAGTGTTTCAGCCTAATTATGTGATCTAAGCTATAAGCACTTTAACCAATAGATAGCGTGTCTTTGAGACAGTACCATGCACACTGAAACGCAATCAAGTATGATTTTATGCAAGTCCTAATGAGAGTTTCTGAGTAGGAAGGGCTCCACATGTCTGCTTAGTCATAGATTCTATGACCAAATGCCCCAGGCATGAAACGCACTAGTGCACCCTGCAATCTTTCACTCCTTTGTTCCCTGTACAGCGGGCACCACCTATAAACATTTATTTGTTTTGGGTGTACTTAGTAACTTGTATCCAGGCAGACATTACACTGAACCCGCAAGGCACATCAAGAAGGAGATGGCAGAGGAGACATTAAGGCCCCCATACATCAGCAATCTGAAAACCACAATTGAACAATTTGAAGATTTATTGCCCGATCTTAGGATTTCCCAATCGAGCAATCTGCGTCCATACATTACAGATCTTTTTCAGTGATTTGCAGATCGATTGCAGAAAACACAGATCGGACAATCTTGAAAGGCCCATCATTTTACTGGTAACGGTCTGCAAATCTGCTGATCTTGGCCATACACTAGCAATCTACAGCCCCAATCGATCTGTGAAATCCAACATTTTGGACAATCAGATTTAACAATTCCAATCACTTTTTGGTTGCAATCTGCGATCTGTGAAGCCCATACATTGCAGATTTTTATACACAATCGATTGCAAATTGCACGATTGCTGCAATCCATCTCTGATGTATGGGGGCCTTTAGGGCATTTTGTTGATAAAGATGATGGTGAGGTCTGGGCTTCCATCAGTGCTGCAATAATTGCACTCAGCATTGAATAGCATCTGAATATAGCACATATATGACTGTCACAGAGGAAATAGTGATAGATTTAATTGACAAGCAGCAGGATTCAGTTGCCGCCTCATCATGAGTTCCAACATCTGGATTTCTTTTCATAATAACTTCTCAATGGGAGGTGATTCAGTACCACAGGCCACAGTCTTGTGCTAGTCCCTAACTAAAACTATCTAGCCTTCCCCTGTTAAACATACATATATTGCAGCTTTAAGGTAAAATTCAACAATTTTATTATAACATTAGACCTACTGTTACAGACAAAGTTGCTATATTACTGGATAGGTGAATACAAGTTATAAAATTATAACCGTTATGTGAGGGGTATTGAGAGGTAAAAATTATTATTCGCATTAGATAATTACTTTAAGGTTGTATATTTAAAACGTCAGCGTCCTTTCTAAGTGGTAGAACAAAATTACATACCTCACAAATCTGTACTGTGCCCTCAACGGCAAGGAGATATAGGGACATTGCTGACATCTTATAGCTACTATGGTATGTATGGCGTGAGGTTGTGTATGGCAGACCATAGAATAGAGTTACAAGGGCACACTGTACATTACAATGGCCTAGATTGGCTTGAGTATCGTCAGAAATTTTATATATATATATATATATATATATAATTTTTTTTTCCATACCTTTTGGGTAAAGGGATAACCCAAAGATAGTGATCAACAGCTTATTGTTTGGGCAGTGCGCTCAGGGACTATTTATTAATGATGTGTGATATGTGACTATGGGGGAAATGTTTTAAATCTTCTAAAGAGTGGATAAGTGGAGCAGTTTCCCATAGCAACCTACCAGCTTCTAGCTAGAATTGATCAAGTACGTTGTATAAAATTATAGGTAGAAGTTGATTGGTTATCAGGGGCGTATCTACCCTTTGGTCAGGATGGCACTATCCAGGAGCGCTGGCCAAAGGGTGACGTCGTCCGGCAGTGCCACCAGCAGCCAAGGGGTGGAATCAGGCCGGGACTGCCAGGACTAGAACTAGCAGCGGTGCAGCCACCGCTAGTCCCCCGGGCCCCACAAGTGTAGGGCAGACCGCAGTGACAGCGGTCTGCCCTACACAGTAACAAACACACAGGCACCAGCGGCGGCTGTGTGTTTGTTATCTCATTGGCTGCTGTGTCCATGGAGGGAGGCGGCTGGAGCTCACTCATGAGCTCTGCCTTCCGGCTCCCCCTGCAGCGGGTGAATGATGTCATGACGTCTCTCCCATAGTGCAGAGCGGGCCAGGAGAAGCGGACAGCAGCGGTCATTGGCAGGAGCGGGGATCAGGTAAGTTGTGTTTTTTTTTCTTTCTGTGTGTGCAAGAATGGCACAGGGGGGGTGTGGCTACTAGGTGGTACTCTATAGAGGGTGGCCACTTCTGGGGGCACTTTATGGGAGGGCCGCTACTGGGGGCACTGTATAGGGGGGCCGTTACTGGGGGCACTTTATGGGGGGGTGGCCGCTACTGGGGGCACTTTATGGGGGGGTGGCCGCTACTGCTGGCACTGTATGGAAGGACTACTAATGGGGGCAATGCAACATAGGGGGATTACTACTGGGGGCACTGTATAGGGGGGACTACTACTGGGGGCAATGCAGCATAGGGGGATTACTACTGGGGGCACTGTATAGGGGGGACCACTGCTGGGGCAATACAGCAAAGGGGGGATTACTACGGGGGCAATGCATAGGGACTACTACTACTAGTGGGGGCACTGTATAGGTGGATGGCTGGGGAGACAGACGGAGGTGCTGACTGATGAAACATGTGGACTGGCTGGGGAGACAGAAGGGGGGTAGCTGGGGAAACAGTACTTATTTAATGTATAGTGTAATTAGTCAGAAATTATGGGGGGAGGGGGACGCCAGTCCATTACATTGCAAGGGGCGTTCAGATCCCTAGATACACCCCTGGTTGTTATGCAACATTTTTTCACTTGTCCAGTCTTTGGAAGGGTTGATACATCTCCCCCATATGTGCTTTCACTGCAATATTCTTTTGCTTGCAGTTGTTCCTTTAAGGAAGGAGATATTTAATATATATAATGCATAGGTAATGAATAACCACAAGAAGACTGAGCAAATGTAGTAGTGTCCAAAAAATATCGGATAGAGAAAAACAAAAGTTTGCCATTCAGATTAAAGCACGAATAGGCAAGACGTTGGGGGAAGGGACGTCACCATGTTTCCTTACATGTCAGTGAGGCAGACGGATTGTCTAAGTCTCCTTTTTAGTAGCGGAAGACGTGTGATTAGCAGGCAGTGAGGCGGCCAGCATTGTGAGCACAGGCCGTCTCGCTCCTTTTCAGTGTAATCCTCGACAATCCTCCACCCTCATTTGTAGAAAAAAAGCTACATCATACCTTATCAGCGCACAATACTCTGCTCCCTCCAGTTCAACCCAGTGCCTTAGGACTAGGTGGAATCTGCGAGCTATGAGGCAGGCTGCAGTGCACTCAGCTGTAATGAACTTTCAAAGAAAAATGTCATTCACTAATTTTACTGAGGAGGTTAAGCAGGAATGAAAGAGTTACCGAATGAACAGTTGTTATTATTATGCAATTTACATCCAATTGTCTATTGTACACACGAAGGTTAACATCTTGTGACATGCACAAACAAATAAAAACATAGCCCCTGAACCACTACTTTTGTTTAAGCTGCCAAAAAATAAAGCTTCAAGGCCGTATTTATCACAATCTTTCATTTGCTGCCTTGATGTTTCTTGCTTTCAGAGGTACTTACTACCTTGGCTGAGCTCTCAAGTGGGTTAGAGGTCGCAGACCCAAACTCTGGTGTGTATCTAAATAATCACTCTCTTATCGCTGTCCATAGGGATGCAAGTGCAGTGCGACTCGGATTGATGCGCTGGTGTGTATCTAAATAATCACTCTCTTATCGCTGTCCATAGGGATGCAAGTGCAGTGCGACTCGGATTCATGCGCTGTTGTGTATCTAAATGATCACTCTCTTATCGCTATCCATAGGGATACAAGTGCAGTGCGGCTCGGAGTCATGCGCTGTTGTGTATCTAAATGATCACTCTCTTATCGCTATCCATAGGGATACAAGTGCAGTGCGACTCGGATTCATGCGCTGTTGTGTATCTAAATGATCACTCTCTTATCGCTATCCATAGGGATACAAGTGCAGTGCGGCTCGGAGTCATGCGCTGTTGTGTATCTAAATGATCACTCTCTTATCGCTATCCATAGGGATACAAGTGCAGTGCGACTCGGATTCATGCGCTGTTGTGTATCTAAATGATCACTCTCTTATCGCTATCCATAGGGATACAAGTGCAGTGCGACTCGGATTCATGCGCTGGTGTGTATCTAAATGATCACTCTCTTATCGCTATCCATAGGGATGCAAGTGCAGTGCGACTCGGATTGATGCGCTGGTGTGTATCTAAATGATCACTCTCTTATCGCTATCCATAGGGATGCAAGTGCAGTGCGACTCGGATTCATGCGCTGGTGTGTATCTAAATGATCACTCTCTTATCGCTATCCATAGGGATGCAAGTGCAGTGCGACTCGGATTCATGCGCTGTTGTGTATCTAAATGATCACTCTCTTATCGCTATCCATAGGGATGCAAGTGCAGTGCGACTCGGATTCATGCGCTGTTGTGCTTCTAAATGATCACTCTCTTATCGCTATCCATAGGGATACAAGTGCAGTGCGACTCGGATTCATGCGCTGTTGTGCATCTAAATGATCACTCTCTTATCGCTATCCATAGGGATACAAGTGCAGTGCGACTCGGATTCATGCGCTGGTGTGTATCTAAATGATCACTCTCTTATCGCTATCCATAGGGATGCAAGTGCAGTGCGACTCGGATTCATGCGCTGGTGTGTATCTAAATGATCACTCTCTTATCGCTATCCATAGGGATGCAAGTGCAGTGCGACTCGGATTGATGCGCTGGTGTGTATCTAAATGATCAGTCTCTTATCGCTGTCCATAGGGATGCAAGTGCAGTGCGACTCGGATTGATGCGCTGGTGTGTATCTAAATGATCACTCTCTTATCGCTATCCATAGGGATGCAAGTGCAGTGCGACTCGGATTCATGCGCTGGTGTGTATCTAAATGATCACTCTCTTATCGCTATCCATAGGGATGCAAGTGCAGTGCGACTCGGATTCATGCGCTGGTGTGTATCTAAATGATCACTCTCTTATCGCTATCCATAGGGATGCAAGTGCAGTGCGACTCGGATTCATGCGCTGTTGTGTATCTAAATGATCACTCTCTTATCGCTGTCCATAGGGATACAAGTGCAGTGCGACTCGGATTCATGCGCTGTTGTGTATCTAAATGATCACTCTCTTATCGCTGTCCATAGGGATGCAAGTGCAGTGCGACTCGGATTCATGCGCTGGTGTGTATCTAAATGATCACTCTCTTATCGCTATCCATAGGGATACAAGTGCAGTGCGGCTCGGATTCATGCGCTGTTGTGTATCTAAATGATCACTCTCTTATCGCTATCCATAGGGATACAAGTGCAGTGCGACTCGGATTCATGCGCTGGTGTGTATCTAAATGATCACTCTCTTATCGCTATCCATAGGGATGCAAGTGCAGTGCGACTCGGATTGATGCGCTGGTGTGTATCTAAATGATCAGTCTCTTATCGCTGTCCATAGGGATGCAAGTGCAGTGCGACTCGGATTGATGCGCTGGTGTGTATCTAAATGATCACTCTCTTATCGCTATCCATAGGGATGCAAGTGCAGTGCGACTCGGATTCATGCGCTGGTGTGTATCTAAATGATCACTCTCTTATCGCTATCCATAGGGATGCAAGTGCAGTGCGACTCGGATTCATGCGCTGTTGTGTATCTAAATGATCACTCTCTTATCGCTATCCATAGGGATGCAAGTGCAGTGCGACTCGGATTAATGCGCTGTTGTGTATCTAAATGATCACTCTCTTATCGCTATCCATAGGGATACAAGTGCAGTGCGACTCGGATTCATGCGCTGTTGTGTATCTAAATGATCACTCTCTTATCGCTATCCATAGGGATACAAGTGCAGTGCGACTCGGATTCATGCGCTGGTGTGTATCTAAATGATCAGTTTCTTATCGCTGTCCATAGGGATGCAAGTGCAGTGCGACTTGGATTGATACGCTGGTGTGTATCTAAATGATCACTCTCTTATCGCTATCCATAGGGATGCAAGTGCAGTGCGACTCGGATTGATGCGCTGGTGTGTATCTAAATGATCACTCTCTTATCGCTATCCATAGGGATGCAAGTGCAGTGCGACTCGGATTGATGCGCTGGTGTGTATCTAAATGATCACTCTCTTATCGCTATCCATAGGGATGCAAGTGCAGTGCGACTCGGATTGATGCGCAGACTGAAAACATTGGACACTTGTGTGCAGCATTGACATTACATGCACCCCTGAATCAGGCCCATTAATATCATGTTGTTTTGTGCAGAATATTTTGATGTCACTTCCTCTTCTACCTCATTTTTTCCTGTTTCACGTTACAGAAAATGACCATGTGATTTCTCAGCATTTTTCATTGGTAAAATCAAAACAATCCTTGTAAAGAACTACCGCTTGTGCTGTGGTTTTCAACAGCTCAACGAAGAGTGCAAGATGAAAAAGAATCATGAAACTGAAACAGTTCAGTCATTTAAAAAAAAAAAGTTTTTAAGAGACGCAACTATGAAAAAATAACTTATACCAAGCTTCAGACTTTTGCATACTTAATGTTTGGAGTAATCCTAGGAATGGACATCAACCACCAATACAAATATTGATGGTTTGTTACCGATGGTCGATTGTTTGCTATCAGTGGTGATCTGATGTTTCTCAGCCATTGATGGCAGAGATCCAATGGTGACACTGCAATGTTTTTATTTTCTTGGGAGTCACATGACCATTAGCACGGCCCTCGCCTCTCCAAAAGCCCCACCCTCCTTCTCTAATTGGCTGCCCACCATCCTGTGTCACCGCTCATCGATGGTGGGCTCAAATAAACATGTGGCATCCTAAGACAAATGATTCATTTTACTTAGGTGTATCTTATCAAAAATGGTGAATACTTACATAAGCCTTTGTTTTCTACAGGGTGTTTAACTCGCTATTGTCCTCAACGTTTTTCTTAAAACTTTTAAAGTAATTGACATAATTTAGTGAAATTTGACCCAGCTCCACCTGCAGATATGAACTAGTACACAACTGGACAATGCATATTTATTGTCCAGACGTACTGAAAAACTGAGTCGATAAAAGTTACAGACACGATGAATGTGGACGCCTCAGTACACAACACCACTGTCAGAAGCAGGAATACCTACTGACTAGCAGTGGTGGCTCCATAGGTGGGGCTGCAGCGCAGTCCGAAATTCAAATAGGGGATCCACACCAACTGCCATCCTCACTGCCATCCTCACTGGCAGTTGGTGTGCCTCCTATATTTGAATTTTGGACTGCGCTGCTGACTAGGGTGGTGAACAGCTGCCTTCTCTTTGCACATGTGTGTACAACTGTCCTGGATGCTAATGGCGAACACTTTCAACACTTACTATGACTTCCTCATGTTTCTCATAGACCGAGGTATGTCTGTGTCACATTTCACTAAATTACATCAATTACTTTAATAGTTATAAGAAAAACTTTGGGGCCAATAGCGAGTGAAACACCCCATGTATGCAAATAGAAAACAGGTTTAAAGGTTTGCTTTTGTTTCTATTAAAAAAATTACATTGCAGAGTATTTTGTGTCAACCCTGGGCTGAAGAATCTGAAAAATAATCTATTTTCATTCCATGATGTAAAATAAATGGGAAAAATGCCACAGCAGGGAAATATTTTTTTCGTAGATGAGTGCACCTTGTTTTCCTGCCAGATTAAATTTTTTTTTTAAATTTTGTTGGAATTCTTATACTGGATACACACTATACGATGTGTGTACCCAGCGACGGCAAGATGCAACAGTGCCAAGGGCATATTTATAATGGGTGCAAGGTGTGCGGTGCACACAGGCCCCTGGGTCCAGGGGGGCCCACACACACCCTGCATCATATACTTACCTCTCCGTTGGGGCGGCACTGGCTGCAGTGCTGCAGAAATCATCGGGAAAATGGGCATCGTGGCCATTTCCCCGGAGAATCGCGCGTGCACAGTAGAGATGTCCCAGGAATGCGGTACAGGCGTCATGTTCCCGGAGACCGTGCGCATACACGAATCACCGGGGAAATGGCCGCGGTGGCCATTTTCCCGGTGATTTCTGCAGCGCTGCAGCCAGCCCTGGGCCGACGGAGAGATAAATATATGATACAGGATGTGCAGTGCGTGGGCCCCCTGGACCCAGGGGCATGTGTGCACCGCACTCTGCTCTGGCACAATGCCAGAGTCTACGGCAGAGCTGTAGAGGAGGGGGCCCCATCGGTGCCAGCACACAGGCCCTTTCCTCGCTTAAAGTACCTCTGGACAGCATGATACATCGTGCTGCCCGTACACACTGCACGATGCAGCATGGAGTCATTCATCACATCGTCCTAGCAGATGGGATGCCGCGATGAAAGACCCGTGGGCATGCGGGTGTACACAGTATGCGATCTGCACGATATATCGTTACAATCTGCATCGGAACGATATATCCTGCAATGGATCACTTAAGGTGTATCCAGCTTTAGAATCACCAGCATCTTTCACGGTTATATTGTTTCATGTTTTCTGCTATTTGTCACAATGTTTACACAAATTCAGTTTCAAAAATGTTTACACAAATTCAGTTTCAAAAATGTTTACACAAATTCAGTTTCAAAAATGTTATTTCAAATATTTGATAAACGTAATGCAACATTAGTTATTGAAGTATATGACATAAGAGAAGAGCATGTATGAACGTCATGACATATAAAATTGCATAGCAGCACAAAACAACAAAAGATTTACTGTTAATAAAATGCACATCATTTACATCTGCAAAGATAGATAGACCAGGCAGCATTCAAACCTCTATGAATGTCTGGATGCAACAATCCTATTTTACTTGTTACACACATAACTGGGCTATGTGTTTGTGTGTTGTGTGCGCGGGGGGGGAGAAGCCTGAGCAGTTTCATAGGTCACTCTCTGGATTTAAGGTGTCATTTAGCTTGTCAGCAGAATGTGTTGTTATGAGTAAAAGGCTTTTATCCGTAAATTGCTACAACAAACATTGTTTCGGTTTATGGCTCTAATCCTGCTATTCTGATATATGTCTGTATCAGACACTCATCGTGTCTAGTGATATTCCATGTTAAATGTCCAGCAAGTACTGTGTGCTGTACTGAGGCTTTAGTACAGGGATGGGGAACCTCAGGCCCGGGGGCCATATAAGGCCCTGGGAATCATTTGGTCTGGCCCTCAGAGCTTTTTTCTGCTAGCCTCATCTGGCTATCAGGGTGCCTAGAATGGCAGCCTGCAGCAGGAATCTATGCAGCAGTGACCCCTGGAGCATTCTTAGGATGCTACAGGCAGTCACAGCGCTGCCCTTACAGCTCCCCAGAACATTCTCAGGATGCTCCGGGCATTGCTGTAATCACTGGCGATTGTGGCCCCCATCCTGTGTGACATCACACAAAGGGAGCGTGGCCCGCACATAATGTTATATATATTAAAATGGCTTTTGCCAGAAAAAAGGTTCCCCACCCCTGGTTTAGTATATAGCTGGTATGCTCTCCTGTACAACATTATTAGTTTTCTCTGCCCATCTTGGATTTTGTTATCCATCTTTCTAGGCCCTGGCTTGATCTAATAAGTATGCATCTTTACTTTTGGACACTGATTGTAAAATTTGCTTTGTGGAGGGTTAATATTTTCCTACCCTGACTGCAGCTGGATGACTGCGCCTTAACAAATGAGATTGATCCTTGTACCCCATTCCCATAGCAGTTAAAGGCTTTTCTGTTACCTAGGCTAGTTCAGAAAGGTCAAGTCGTCTGGTGCAGAATCAGCAGTGAGGTATGACATACAGGGACGAATTCAGAATTGTACCCAAATCAGCTACAGATGCAGCCAAATAGCATGCTCTAAAATAAATGAGGATCGCCTGTATTCAGAGTTACATGCAGCAACTAATGATCCTAATCCTTGTGAAAGTAGCCATCATCACAGTGTTCATTTGCACCAGTCCTATATTAGCCCAGAAAAAAAAATCACCACTTTATTGACTGCAATCCTGTCTACACACCCACGGCGCAGTTATCTTATATGCACTCACCCCACTGCCACCCAAATATACCCACTCAGCTGCAAATGGAGATGTGGCTGAGATGTATAGGACTCTGAATCGCTCTTGCTCTATATTGCGTATGCTCAGCTATGGAGTATGCATAGTGCGAAAAGCAGCCAGAACCATCTGCAGAACAGACTTGTGTGTACCTCTGAATCATGGTTTTCACTGAATACCGCACAAAATTCAACTTTCTGTTCTGGCTTCCTGTGTGTCTGACACAACAGCAGTTAGACGTTGCAACAGGAACTATTGCTTCTTTCTTGCCATTCCCTGAAAGACCAAAAACCAGCATCAGAAAGATGGGCTGAATAAATAAGAGCTAGCCCAGGTTTGTAGATTCTGTGAATTAGGCATATATTCCATCTGTTGCATGGTTAATAAATGTTTGGGTTTTATTTATGAGCGCCGGCTTAGCATCTTGGCGGGTTGGAGCTGAAAATGTAAAACGGCACTAACATTCAATGTAAAGCCCTCCTTACAGAAGCAGCCGCTTTACAAATAAAGCCCTTTGTGTGTGCCAAAATAACTACATATATTCACTTGCCCTGTGTAGCTATAAATGTTCTTGCTACACTGATGACATTCAGAGAAAAGACTATATCGCCCACTACCAAAAGTTGTGTTCCTGTTTCTCAGACTCTAGAAGCTATGCAGTCATTTTTGATTTTTCAGCAAACCATTGAAATCAGTGTTAGCTACATATGACAAAGGCGCTCCCAGAGACGGTTTCTGAGGGCCCTTTTCATAATCACATGGTCCCGTTACACATACGGAAACTACTTTCTGCTTCTATTAAGTAACGGGCCCATTAAATTTTTAGGAACATGATGTGCCCGACAAGTATTCAGCAAACTCCAAAAACTAAACGTTTTCAGAGTTTGTCTGTGGAAGCCTATGCCATCTTCAGCTGGCGTTGGTTCCCAGAGCCCTGCTTCTCCCTAGGGAAAGGAGGTTTGGGATGCAAATTCACACCCTCCGGCAGTGCACATGCGTGAACTCGGGTCGCTCCTGGCAGTGTAAAATTCCAGCATTGCTGATTAGCGGCAGGATCAGTGGTAGGTATCGCGAGGACGGCTGCTTTTCGGAGAAGCCGTTCCGACACCAGAGCAATATTGAATTGCTTTTAGTATCCACTGACGCAATTGGATCATAATAATAAATAGGCCCCTGAGTACCTAGTAAGCCCCCTGAGGAGCCAATTTTTTTTTTCTGACTAGACAGCTTTGTCATATCTCTTCACTGGCCATGCGTTCAGCTTCCCGCCTCTCTTGGCATAACGTGTGTGTGTGTGTGTGTGTGTGTGTATATATATATATATCTCGGAATTGAGAGCAAGAAAGAAGGGGCGCCACATAGTGCATGAAACTGTAAAACAGATTTTATTGCAGACAGCGGACATAAAACTCGTTCAATGAATATGCGTACCACAATCAGCGGTCAGATACCACCGAAAGTAATAAAAATGAAGAAGCCTGAATATCACCCGAATGTCTCCGGGGGCTCCGTCGGCTATTCAATCAGTAATAGAAAGCAACGTCAAACCACGCCCCAACGCATTTCGTCATCGACTTCGTAATTAAACATAATAAATTTAAATGCTGACTTTTTAATTTATTATGTTTAATTATAAATGTTATGTAATGTGCAATGTATGCATTAGGATTTTAAGTACCCACATTGTAACATCTGCTATTATTTCCCTATAGTGTTTCCAATACTGATTAGTTTAAGTATCTAATGATAAAACACTTGTGGAAGTAGATGGGATGACTAGTATAAGAGCATGCCTGTTATTCACGCCAAACCAGCTTCCTGACGAAGTCGATGATGAAATGCGTCGGGGCGTGGTTTGGCGTTGCTTTCTATTACTGATCGAATAGCCGACGGAGTCCCCGGAGAAATTCGGGTGATATTCAGGCTTCTTCATTTTTATTACTTGCGGTGGTATCTGACCGCTGATTGTGGTACGCATATTCATTGAACGAGTTTTATGTCCGCTGTCTGCAATAAAATCTGTTTTACAGTTTCATGCACTATGTGGCGCCCCTTCTTTCTTGCTCTCAATTCCAGATAAACCAATACCCGCTTGGATCCGGGTTTTAACGTGGGGAAGACACCGGCCTGTGTGGTACCTGTGGCCTGTGCTATATCTGGCGTCTGTGACACAGATTTACTTTGTTCCAAAAGTCCATTTATTTATTGGATTCTAAAAATCTTTTCACAGTATTATATGTGTTTATGTATTGATTGATTGATTTGCGCACTGAAGTTACTGTATGTATATATATATATATATATATATATATATATACACACATACATATACTAGTAGGCAATAATTATATTTAATTACTTCTTTAAAAGAAACATTAATAAGATAAAAAGCATTTGCTTAAACATGCACACAAAAGGGTATGTAGTCATTATGATGACAATCACAACATCAACAGTCACAAAGTCTAAAAAATTTCCTGTTGACATTTTGAACAAGCTGACATTTTGGCACTGACGCCATTTTTCATGGTGGCATTGTAGTTGTCGACATTTTGAACATGTGGACTTTTTTGGAGGAGAGCGGTCTGCATTGTTTTCTCTTCTGTGCTGCAAAGACCTCGAAGTGCTGGAATCACGTCACAGCGCAACCTCTGACCTGTCCATCCTGGATACGCTACTCCGTAGAGGAAGGACATGCCCTGGAGTGTCTCTTCAGAAAGAATGCTTACACTACAGGAGACACCCTGCATACTCCACTGTGTCAAAACCGCTATATCTATATGTGGGCACATACTCTACTACTGCCACTGGGGAAGGGCCATGACAAATCTGATTTGTCCCGTATGATGATGAAGGGGTACCGATGCCGTTGTACCATTGTTATCCAGGTATCACTGCCAAATACAATGTGAGTCCAATGGCTGATCACCGACTGAAGGTATAGAAAATGAGTGTTATGGTAAAACTTACCTTTGTTAACTCTCTTTCTTCAAAGTCCATAGGGTCCACAGGGAGACCATGGGGTGTAGGTGTTGGATAAGAACTGGACACCAAACAGTTAAGCTTTTAACTGCCAGGATGCAACAGTCCCTCCTCCCTATACCCTGCAAATCAGTTAGTTAACAAACCCAAGGCAGGAGAATAGGAGAGAAGGAAGACTGGTACACAGAAGAATCACATGCTCACATCAAAGAGACGGGAAACCGGTGACCAGGAACCTCAACCCAGAGAAGCCAGGGGCATCAGGGTGGGTGCCCTGTGGACCCTATGGACTTAGAAGAAAGAGATTTAACAAAGGTAGGTTTTACCATAACTGTCATTTTCTTCTTCAGAGTCCATAGAGAGCCACAGGGATACCATGGGGATGTCCCATAGCAGTATTCAAGGGTGGGGACGCTCCTGAGCTGAGAGGAGAATCCGGCATACAAATGAAGCATCCTGAGAGGCAAAGGGAACGAAGGCATAAAACCTAAGAAAGGTGTGGACAGAAAACCACGTGGCTGCCTTACAAAGCTGTTCAGCTGAGGCGTCATGGCGAGCTGCCCACGAAGAACCAAAAGAGTGGAATGAGCAGTGACACTAGCCAGTACAGGAAGGCCTGCCTGCTTGTAGGCCTGTGAGATAGTCATTGAAATCCATTTGGCCAATGTCTGTTTATTGGCTGGCCATCCCTTCTTGTAAACTCCACAGAGCAAAAATAGGAAATTTGTTTTCCTCAGAGAACTGGTACAGTCCATGTAGAACCTGAGCACGGACCACATCCAAGGAGGCCTCAACTGCCGAGAGGTCTGGTGAATGGAAGGCCGGGACTAAGATTTCCTCCTGATTATGAAAACGAGTAACCACTTTGGGAAGGAAACCTGGTTGAGTTCGGAGAACAGCCCTGTCCTGAAGGAAGATTGGAAATCATAAAAATAAAGCTTTGGGCTGGATAAGGCAGCCCACTGTTATAAAAGGTGATCTGAGCTCCTGCCGATCACCAAGCAAACTGATTTGCCTTAGTGTCCGGCCCTTATCCACCGCCTACACCCCATGGTATCCCTATGGACTCTGAAGAAGAAAGAGCGCTACTTGTAGTGTACACTGTATATGCAGCAAATATTAGCAGCAGGGAGTTACGTGTACTGTTTTTACCCTGCGGCATCAGCTGAACTCATCGACAGGGGTACTCGAGGTGTGCTGGTAACACCTGGGTTGGTAATCAGTGGCTGTGTTCAGGGCTGCCATCAGAAATTGTAATGCAGATAGCTCCATGCGTAAGGTGTCTGACTGTCATGTTAGATGTGATAGGTTCAAGTAATGAGTATGACAGTATTTTCAAATGTGTGTTTTAAATAAAAGAGGATGTGACTGAAGGTGTTTGGAGAGGTGGTCAGATGGAAAGGGAGTCGGCCAGGGAGGAGATAAAAGATGAGGAAGCTACAAGTGAGAATTATTCTAAACAGAAAATTGACAGGCCCTGTGGTTCCCTGTGCCAAGGCACATGTTGCACCATCCTAGTTACTTTTCAGCATTATGGTGTCTAGATAATGAATGTCGACATTGTGACAGTTGACAAAACATACCAAACCACACAAAAGCATAACAAATGCCCAAGCAATGAGGAAACCATAAATCAGTGTCAGCAGAGCATATGGAAACAGCCAATCTCAAGCGGTTCACTAGCGCAGGTGACTGTCATCATCATCCTTGTCTATTTGCACCTGCCCCTGACCACCTGCACAAAATCTAGCTTTCAGGTTTGTGTGGTCTGTGTCTCAATCTGCATGTAATTGCAATTGTATGAACACTCCCTTAAGGCTCATACACACTAGACGATATGCTAAATGAGCGATATCATCAATGTTTGCCCTTGAACTGCCGGCCAAATGACACAGTGCATACACACTAACAATATCGCTAATGATATCTTTCAGTGACGTCATCCTGCCGCATCACCAGGCACTTCCTGATGGTATCGTCAGATTGACCTGCATATTCGGACGACAGCAGACATCGTTATTATCCCGCAGGAGCGCGCATCGTTGGTCTTTCGGTCCATACACACTAGACGATATGAACGATATATCGTTGAATGATATAGCTCATATTGTTTACTTTTATTGCCTAGTGTGTACGCGGCATTACTATATTAAGCCTACATTAAAATGTCCCTTCCATCACCCATATCCCATCTTTAAAGTTGCAGTGCCGGAATCACACATATGCGTGCATCTGCATTTCTGGGCATGAGCAGAGGGATTTTATATAGGTTATGTTATGATAACTGGTATAGTACTAGTATGCCTTCTATCTATCCAGTAAATGCACTATTAATTTTATTTACACTACATGTATCAAAGTCTTTGCTATAATTATTAAGCATAATTATCTTATTATCTCCAATAAAATTAAGGCTTATTTTTCACCTATACACATAAGCAATCAATTCCCCGTGTGAAGGGTTAATGAGAATTATTCAGCATCTTGAGAGACATGACTGATTTATCCTGGACTTCGGAAATGAAGTTGCAGATTATTAAATGGACAGCGCATAATAACAGCTTTGCAGCCAATTCTTACTGCGTGCAGCTATTTCTTCATACTGAAGTCTTACAGACGAGACTGCAAACACCATCTGTAATATGTGTTTCATCAAGCCTGCAAATACTGTGCAAATCTCGCCTATTTCGAGATTTGCAAACATTCTATTTTTTATCAGATATTTTTTCTATTTTTATTTAATAAAAACTAGTACCATTATAAAATATCCAGAAATTAAAGATGTATTATTCTTTTCATATGAAACAGCAAATTCACAAATAAACATTTCTTCAACCATGAATACACTGGCACTAGGACAATTTGAATAACTTTTTAAACATTAAAAACACATTTATTGTGATTTCCACTGATATATACAGTATGGGCCTGATTCAGAGCCGCTCGAAAGCGGCCGCTCGTTTGTTCCGAGCGATGTTTGCCCAACTGCACATGCGTACGGATCATAATACCCATGCGCGAACCAGTCAGTGCGGCCGAAAATCGTTTGTTCGCTAAATAGCGAATGCCTGCTATTTTGAGTAACAGGAGGAGGCGTATGTGGGTGGTAACAGGGGAAGGTGCTTGAAAACGGGGAGGGGAGTTCCGAACGCAGGCGTGGTTAAAGGTCAAAACGGGCGTTTTATGGGTGTGCATAATTAATACAGCAGCGTCATAGACCACGTCACTGGGTTATTTTATAGCCAGAACTGCTCGCAAGATTGTGGTAGGAAAAACCAACCACAAGAATAGCGAGCAGTTCATACGCTGGTCGATGTACTCTATTAATCTAATAAATAGCGGACATGACGTAGGATGCGAGCGGCCAGGGGGCGTTTTTTTCAAAATTACGTTTGCATGTTTTGTTTGCTCGTTCAGACCTAGAGGCGTGAACAGACCGCAAAGAGCGAACGGTTCATTTGAATAGACACCCCTATTTTCTGGACGAGCGAGCGCTAATTGCGTCCGGCTCTGAATCAGGCCCTATGCGTGCTAGCTGTCATACACAGGACATGGTAGGAACACCCTAGGAACTTACAATGCCTCCAGGATCCCGACAATGAGGTCTGCAAATGTCCTGAAAGATCTTTATTGGGCTTTGCCGAGAATCAGACACAGTGGTAAATTTACTAAGAATTGAGTCTGATCGAGTTTGTTTTTTTAAACTCGATTTCAATCGCCAAAATTTGTGTGATTCGATTCTTCTGAAACTCTCAAATTTACTAAGAAGTGAGTTTAGCTGTGATCGAGTTGGGTGATGGTGATGGTGAAGCAGATCGAGATTTCTCACCCGAGTAGCAAGTTTAGATAGAGATTACTCACCTGAGATGGCAGTGTTTTCTCTGATCAACTCTCCCAAACAAGCAGTCTTCACATATCAGTGAGATATGTGAAGGCTGCTTGTGTGTACTACCTGTTAAAAAAGGGTTAACATAAAAAAAAATGATATAGGGATCCCCCCAAAAAGCTCAGCCAGTCCTGGTTCCTAAAAATACGGGGGGGGGGGAAACTAGTAGGGTTACACCATATAACCCCCCCAATAAAGGAGTTCCCCTCTCCTGAGCACCCATGGCTTAGTCTGAAGCCCGGGGCTCTTCCCTGCACCCCTGGAGTGGTGGGTGCGGGGGTAATAGTGGTGTAAAAAAATAGAAACTATTGTTTTTTACCGTGGAACTACAGGTGCCAGCGTGCCTGCCCTTTGGTATTTGTGGAACTACAAGTGCTAGCAGGTGACTGGCACCTATATGTTAAAATATCACAACACACACACCATAGTAAATACAAGTTTACTACATACACCTACCACACTCACACATACTTACCTGCTGCCAGATGTACTGTCCCCTTGACCAGTAGAAATCCAAAAGGAGTACCTCAAATAAAAAACCTATACACCCCTAAGTCCTTGCGCTGGTCTCCGTAGCATCCCATACACTATCAACCTGGCACCCACCGGCATGGGGTGCCGGGGATAGCCCCGGGCTGGGATGCCCTGTAGAGGGGGACCCCTTTATAGATCCTTGGCCTGGGCTGACTAGTGGTCAGGGGTAATGCTTTGGCCAGGGGACCCGGTAAAAGGGTTTCCTTGGCTGTGGCATTTCTCCCCCGCTAGAAAGAATCTGGTGCTGGTTATGGAAAATACAGGGGACCCCTACTTGTTTTGTCCCCTGTATTTCCACAACCAGGACCGGCACAGAAAGGCCCTGTGCTGGTGCTTAAAATACAGGGGACCCCTACGCATTTTGTCCCCTGTATTTTTAGAACCAAGACAGCCTTTACATAGCCCGGTGCTGCTTCTTAAATATAGAGGACTCCTATGCATTTTGTCCCCTGTATTTTAAAAACCAGCACAGGCTCTACAGAGCCCAGGGCTGGTTATGCTTCTGGGGGAGGGGGCTAATCGCATTAAAAGGTGTGAGTTAATACTTGCATACATTTGTACAGTTCAGTAGCCTCGAGCTCAAAAGTTTGCAGGCTATTACATTTGCGAGTCCCGACACCAACTTGCACCTTCAATAAGTGCGAGAAGGTGCGAGTTGGATTTTTAACTAAAACTTGCACCCTATTACATTTGGCCCCAAATCTTTATCCAAGAACATTTAAAAGAAGAGATTTTGCTGGAAGCTTCGGGCTGTTGACTCTCTTATAGCTATGCCACAGCAAGTTTTGCATCATTTATTCTGAGGCCGTAATATCTCTTGTTGCAGACAGCGTGTCATTTTAGCAATGTCTGTAGGAGGAGTAATATTCATATTATAACTAGATGTGTCAATAATAAGCTTCTCTGGCTATCATTTTTATCTTTTAATAATAACAAGACACTAATCATTCCCAGCTAACAATCTGCATCAATTTGTTAGCAAACTCCTAGCACTAGGAAACAGCTAAATCAAATTGTTGGTTGCAATCATTACCTGCTTATTTTTTTATTGAACTCATTGCTGTAAATGTAGTGAACTACATGTAGGCATCTCCCTTTTTCAATATATTATAATTCATAAAGAGTAGACAAATTCTAGTAATTTTTATACATTTTAACTAAGTGTGAGTATAGCTGCTAAGAATAAAAAAAACCCAGCTATGCTATTTTCTGTCATCAGAAATCTGGCATATTTGCCAGAGCTGAAAGTTAGGCTGGACAATGGGGCACTAGCCCTGGAGCCCCCTTTAAAAGCTACAGCAAACTGAGAACACAACAAATGCAGCTCTACCACTTATTTAAGTAACAAAAATGTCATTTAGTCATCCCCCTGCCCTCCTTGTCCGCCAATAGTGATTAATATCCCTTTGTTTTAAGGCTGTTGTGATGTCAGTTGTCCACAATACTTAATGTGACAACTCCTATCACATGGTCACGGGTGAATAGTACATTTATGTGGGGCACAAGCAGATGAGAAGGGGGGGGTGGCTGGTTAGGAGGGGAGCATGTTTGGCACAGGCATACTGAGCACAGATTGGTCAGGTGGAGGACATACAGGGCAATGGTGGATAGGCAATATAAGGTATATACAGTAATGGTGCAGAAACAAAACTGTATGCTTGTTATTACAGCAAATGGGGGGGTCTTGATTCCTATTGTAATTTTCCTTAAAAAAGGAAATATATTTGAGCTTGAATTTAGTATTCAATGGGAGTAGAGTTGAGTGGGGTGGGGGTAAAGCTGTGTCTCATCAAGGATGCAAGTACCAAACCTACAAAGTAATTTGCCTCCACTGCATGCAGCATCTGTCGTCCTTCTCACAGCATGGCAGCATGGCAGGTATGCAGAGTGAGCTGTGTGTGCCCATTACCCTGTGGTCTGAAATGGCCAGATAAGATTAACTGGAGGCAGTCAGGGCAGTGTTCGCTATATTGCGCATGTGTGGACTTCATTTTGACAAAGGCGTGTTAGTGTTACAGGCTCCCACAAGGTGGATGGACTGCGCATGTGCAGAACGAATCCTGCGAGATCGCACGCAGTGCCCACAAACCGCAACATGATTGATATGCTGTGGCCATTTGGGGGCAGGGATATGGTGACTCTGCCACCAAAGACGCAGCTGCTGTGCAAAAGCATCCACTTCAGAACCAGGCCCACTGTCAGGCTTATTTATTAACATTGTATTTAAGTGCTAAATTTGCACTGGCTTGTGGCAATCAGAAGTTTGTTTTTATCTGTTTAGTGTAAATTGCACTATAAGCATTGGTGTGTGTTATGTGAAAGCCCTAGTGTGTACACCTCAGTTACTGCAACACTGCGCAACAGTAAAAATGTTTCCGACATGAAAGTAGTTACATCTAATTGATTGCAGTATACTAAGAACGAATATGAAATTTAAAACTGTTAGCTCTCGGTTCAGAGATATAGCCCATTTATAATGATGTAGTAGTATTTTGTTAAATATTAGGGAATTTTGGCATCTAGAGAATATACAGGTTGGCAAACCTGAATACAGGAATGTTGAGTCATTGTAAGCCATGTAGTCATTGAAAAAATAAAAATGTCCATCACAGTCCTCTGGATCATCAAAGCAAAATTCTTCTACTCCCTTTACACATAAAGCTTGGACTAGTGAAGAACTTTGTAAAGAGGATGAACAAAGATTGATAAGCTTTCAAGCACCTGAGAGGAAAATTTCCACTTCTGAGTGATGCTAATGTTAAGTTCTTCAGAATGACAACTTCAACCGAGTTCTCCGGGTTAATGAGGAAGCAGCTTGGGAAGCCTTCAAAGGTGTTGTTCATGGCTTCTTGGGTAACAGAAGATCTGGAAACTATGTTGAGATTGTGGACAACCGTCTAGAAAAGTATCATCAATTAGGCTGCAACATGTCAACCAAAATCCACTTCCGCGATTCTCATCTGGACCTCTTCCCTGACCACTGCGCAGTGAGTGACGAGCATGGTGAGCGATACCATCAAGACATTTCAGCAATGGAGGAAGATATCAGGGTAGGTGAAACACTTCTATGCTTACTGACTACTGTTGGACAATGTCATACAGGAAAAGGGGAAGAAGATTGATTGCACAGGAAAACAGTTAATTCTAACGATCTAATTATAGATTTATTGGATACACGTATCTAGGTATATTTCAAAAACTGGAGGTGCATCCCAGGAGTAAATATTATCAAGGTTTAGAAGAGGAGAGAAAAAAATAAATAAAAAAAAGACTCCTATCAGGGCACACTCCTGTGCTGTATTGATGGCTACAAAATTAGTATAGGAGAAATAGGACAAACTGATTACATCTAAGTGAGATCATGATCATATGTGAAATTTACATTAATGTCTCAATTAGCAGACAGACCACCATATATTTACCCATTTAATATATCTGAAAATAGATGTATTGATGTTGATATTAAAACTAAAGTTTATTAAATTCTTAAAATGAAACATAGACACTCGAAATCAACTTATTATACAAAGACAGCATAGACAAATAAGAACATTAATAGTGTATGATACACTATATCTATTAACAGTGATCCACTATATCCAGGTCTATTTGACAGTACTGGAAGTATAGTTATAAATATTTGCTAATGATATACACAATTGAAATCGACAATTCATCGAAATGCCACCCTAAATAGTACACATACGATACTTCACTAATCACAGAAACCATGCATATGGTGCTGGGGGTATAGTTATAAATATATGCACAATTGAAATAGATAATTCATCAAAGTACCACCCTACCTAGTACACATATTAAGATGCAATATTTCAATGATCACAGGAAACATACATATGGTATGTCTAGTGAAAGTAGTCCCTCAGTAATCCACCGGAACCAGTGAAAAAATAATACATAAGATGAGCCCACCACAGCCTTCTAATGTGATATTAGTTAATAAAGGTGTAATGTACTGTTATCTAGGGTAGGATATTCTAAGGTTGAGTGGATCCACCTGTATATTTAGATATACAAATAACATATAAATATAAAAAACATGTATCACAATTGACATACAAATACAAAACTAAAGGCGAAATAATAAACAAATACATACAACATGCAAAAGGTATAATGATACCACAATATTAAAATGCTGAACACCACGGATACCACCTATATATATAATATCACATTAGAAGGCTGTGGTGGGCTCATCTTATGTATTATTTTTTCACTGGTTCCGGTGGATTACTGAGGGACTACTTTCACTAGACATACCATATGTATGTTTCCTGTGATCATTGAAATATTGCATCTTAATATGTGTACTAGGTAGGGTGGTACTTTGATGAATTATCTATTTCAATTGTGCATATATTTATAACTATACCCCCAGCACCATATGCATGGTTTCTGTGATTATTGAAGTATCGTATGTGTACTATTTAGGGTGGCATTTCGATGAATTGTCGATTTCAATTGTGTATATCATTAGCAAATATTTATAACTATACTTCCAGTACTGTCAAATAGACCTGGATATAGTGGATCACTGTTAATAGATATAGTGTATCATACACTATTAATGTTCTTATTTGTCTATGCTGTCTTTGTATAATAAGTTGATTTCGAGTGTCTATGTTTCATTTTAAGAATTTAATAAACTTTAGTTTTAATATCAACATCAATACATCTATTTTCAGATATATTAAATGGGTAAATATATGGTGGTCTGTCTGCTAATTGAGACATTAATGTAAATTTCACATATGATCATGATCTCACTTAGATGTAATCAGTTTGTCCTATTTCTCCTATACTAATTTTGTAGCCATCAATACAGCACAGGAGTGTGCCCTGATAGGAGTCTTTTTTTTTTTTTTTTTTTTTTCTCTCCTCTTCTAATACTGTTGGACAATGACAAGAGATGCTCCAGAAGCGGAGTATAAGTGACAAGCAAAGAGAAAGCGCTTTCATGAATAGGCCACTATTTGAGATAGTACTTTTGGTTGCTGTATGTTGTTTTGTTTTGTTTTATTTTCTTATTTGCCATTGATTGAATTGAAACAACTGTTATTTATGTTGTGTGAAGAAAATATCAGACTATTTTAACATTGCTTTTCACTATGACTATATTAGTGAAGTACATATAGCACAAGTAGTGTAGTTTAAAAACTATAGCTAATAAAAATATTCTGAAGTCATATTCATTTTTCTTGATCTCAAATTAGTAAACTATTACTATTTTTAGAAAGGAAAGAAATTAAAAGTATTTATTTGCTGTACAATGTAATAATAATTCCCCCCTTTGTGTATCAGGTTTTCCCTAAACCTCTTAGACTGTAAGCTCATGGGCCAGGGCCAAATTTACCTTTTGTTTCATGACGTTGTATGTAATTGGTTTATGTCATAATTAATTTGTGTCAACAGTCTGGTCTGGAGTTGGATCCCTGGAGGATTAGACAAGTGTGGGCCCATTTTAAGTTATGCAGTGTCACATTAGATTAATAATATGCTTTATCCATTGTTTCTAAATTAAAAACTGCAGATAAAACTGAGGGAGGTGTCTTTAGGGGTAAGGGTGGCAGGCCAAAATTTGTTATATAGTCCTTACCTGAAGATGTTATTCAGATTTTTTTTTCTGATTTTGTTGCTCAAGACCTTATTGGAATATGTAATCCAAAGTCCTTATCAGTGATTATTATCCAAAGTTACTTAAATAAAGCAGGAACTACTCAGAGAGTATCAATCTAAAACAAACTGGCACCACAAAATGGCTGCCAGTAGGTGGGCATCCTTTATATAGGGCTGTGACCTGCATTGTGACATCACAATGCATGCAGGCAGCAGCTAGAGATGGCTGTAGCTTAGGTTAGCTATGGGCCCTACCTGCCCAATTTATATAACATCAGTAAATGTTTGTGAAGGCCAGTGATTCGTTGGTACCTGTAGATGCTGCTGCTCATGGGATACATACATTTTAGCTCTGTATCTCACAACCATAAAAGGGTGGAGACTCAGTTATTATTATAAATGCAGAGTACAGTTATTACTATTTTAAGGTTTCTACAAGGCATGGTTCTTGTATTGTGTCTTATTGTGTCACCCATGTCGCACCAACGGTAGCAGTACAGATAAGATATTTACTAAGGATAAGGCTACTGCCTTATAATAACAAAACGCTTTCACGTCCATCTGCTACCATTGTATAAACAATAACACTGCACAACAGTGAAAATAGTTACTTCTAATTGATTGTAGTATACTAAGAATGAATATGACATTTAAGACTGTGAGTTAGCTCTCGATTCCGTGACATAGCCCACTTATAATGATGTAGTGGTATTTTATTAAATATTAGGGAATTTTGGCATCTAGAGAATGTATAGGTTGGCAAACCTGAATACAGGAATGCTGAGTGATTGTAAGCCACGTAGTCATTATAAGCCATAGTAAAAAATGTCCATTACAGTCCTCTGGATCATCAAAGCAAAATTCTTATGCTCCCTTTACACATAAAGCTTGGATTTGTGAAGAACTTTGTAAAGAGAATGAACAAAGATGGAGAAGCTTTCAAGTACCTTAAAGGAAAATTTCCACTTCTGAGTGATGATTAAAGTTAAGTTCTTCAGAATGACAACTTCAACCGAGGCCTCCGGGTTAATGGGGAAGCAGCTTGGGAAGCCTTCAAAGGCTTCTTGGGTAACAGAATATCTGGAAACTATGTTAAGATTGTGGACAACCTTCATCAATTAGGCTGCAACATGTCACCCAAAATCCACTTCCCCGATTTTCATCTGGACCTCTTCCCTGACAACTGAGGTGCAGTGAGTGACGAGCACGGTGAGCAATACCATCAAGACATTTCAGCAATGGAAGGAAGAAATCAGGGTAGGTTAAACACTTCTATGCTTATTGACTACTGTTGGACAATGACAAGAGATGCTCCACAAGACGAGTACAAGTGACAAGCAAAGAGAAAGAGCTTTCATGAATAGGCCACTATTTAAGATAGTACTTTCGGTTGCTGTATGTTGTTTCATTTGTGTTCTTATTTGCAATTGACTGAATTGAAACAACTGTTATTTATGTTGTATATAGAAAATATCAGATTATTTTAAAATTGCTTTTCACTATGACTATATTACTGAAGTACATATAGCACAAGTAGTGTAGTTTAAAAACTATAGCTAATAAA
Source organism: Taudactylus pleione (assembly GCA_031769625.1). Classification (NCBI taxonomy): domain Eukaryota; kingdom Metazoa; phylum Chordata; class Amphibia; order Anura; family Myobatrachidae; genus Taudactylus; species Taudactylus pleione. Next base: position 39,311,355 of record JAUIMM010000025.1, on the reverse strand, counting down.
AATATTCTGAAGTCATATTCATTTTTCTTGATCTCAAATAAGTATAGTATGACTATTTTTTAGAACCGAAACAAATTAAAAGTATTTCTTCAAGGGCGATCCCAGGGGCATAACCAGGGGTATGAAATCCCGATGCCGGAAGACCAGCAAGAGAAGATCCCAACAGGTGAGATTTTTTTAGTATTACTAACCCTATTCCTCCCTAACCCTAACCCTCCCTTAGGGGTACCTAACCCTAACCTCCCCCCTCCAAGTGCCTAAGCCTAACCCCCCCCTGTAAGTGCCGAAACCTAACCCCCCCTTCCCCGCAGCCTAAACTTAAGTCTCCCGGGTGGGTGCCTAACCCTATCCCCCCCTTCCCCTAGCCTAACCCTCCCAGGGGGGTGCCTAACCCTAAGTCCCCCCCAGGAGCCCCTAACCTAACCCTACCCTTCCCCCCCGCAGCTATCCGCACCTGGTACCCGGCTTACCTTCGCTTGGTATGCCAGGCGTCGAGCTATAGGCGTAGGTCTAATCCTGACAGGTGTCAGGATTTCGACGCCTGTCATTAGTACTTTGTCGGGATTGCACAGTCAGGAAGCCGGCGGTCGGCATTTCAGCCGTCGGCTTTCTGACTGCATCCCCGTGAAACAGCTGCTATTTGGAGCAACTGTCCTACAACTGGAGCAATACAGAATTGCTTAAATACTTATGTATCCCTCTTCACCGATAGTGAAACGGTCCCATATGGATATTTCAGTGTGCACCAATATAATATCCTGAACAAGCTGTAAAAAATACTCACAAACATCTAAAATCCCAGTATAAACACAAAAAGCCTCACACAAAACAATCAGTTGCACTGTGAACGAGACATAATGGTACCACATGTCCACATAATTCTTCTATGTATGTCTGTTATTACCCAGTCTTGTTTCATTCCCAATTGTGCAACAGAATATGCTGCACTATATAAGTAACTGTTATTATTAATAATAATAATAATAATAATAATAATAATAATAATAATAATAATAATAATCAGCAACTGCTCCATCACTAAACATTGATCTAAAGCTGGAGTGATAAAAATCATTCTAGACATGAGAAAGGAAAGATATTTTCTACATTTCAGTATGGAGGACCCATAAGGCTTTGAGGTAAAAAGCATAACCAATGCTTCAAATAACTGATTAATGTATACTACAGATACTTATATTCAAGGACGTATGATGGTTTATATGCAAATTTCCCGGTGTGATGTGCTCAGTGTAATGCTGGCCATACACTAGTGCGAATTTGGGCCGATTGCCCGATTTTCAACACGTCGTACGATGAATCGTGTGGAATCGTGTTTTTTTTAGGTAGGATACGATCCGATGCGCGATCCCGCAGCTCTTAAAATGTATCGTATGATCAGATGTGCAGCCCATCATATCTATTGTAATCGTATGCAGATCGTGCCGTGTATTTGTGCATGCGATGCATCGCGCGTCCGACCGGCGTCATTTCAGTGACATTTTAAAGAAGTGTGTGTTCTTTCAATGACATTCCCTCCTAAACTGCAGATCGATTGTATCGTGAGATCGTATGTACATCGTTTTTCAATCGTGCGGCCGGGACTGCCAGGGAGCTGCCGGGGAGTTCAAGGGAAATCGTAAGATGAATCTTATCTTATGCTGGTCGTACTAATGTATGGCCAGCATAAGTGAACCAAGGAAAGAAAGGAATTCTACTTCAACACTTGCTATGAATTGGTCTAAGTTACTTTTGGCTTTTATTAGGACCTACCATGTAATCTATCTCAGCTATCTGACTCAAATGTGGGACTAAAAGACATTCACATGACCCGAGGTTTGCTCAGCTGTTGTAGGAACCTACTTCCACTTATCTCGTTACCTTGAATATATAGGGACCCATTTGTCAATAATCACATTCTGAATGTGATTTGGGCGCAATATTAGCGCCCATGATGGCATAGCAGTATGTGATAATCGGGCGGATTGGCCATACAACTCACAGGGAGTTTTCCCAGTGGGCTGGACATTTTTGGGGCCACTGTAAACAGTTTATTTTTCAGATTTTTTTTTTTCTTAAATATGTGACCCAACCTACCCAATGAGAGTCGGCCCTGGCATATTAATGGCTGAAACTGACATGATTTGTTCATGGTGGCTGACCCCTCCCCAGGGAGCAGCCACCTATGGCTGTGCTTTGCAGATCAGTCCACCCCTTCCTGATCCACTACTCACCCTTCGTTACGTTCCGGTCGCTGTGGCAGAGGTCACCCGTCACTTCCGCTCCCCTGCCTGCAGACCCCCGGAGATCATCTCTTTAATTACCGGGCATGAGTTAGCCAGCAGTGGACACCAAGCAATGCCTGCCGCTGGATGATTTCCGGAGTGTACATGCACCTTGGGGGCTGCTGTTTGGGGAGCTGCTGGGAGTTTACCCACCTGGTTGTCTGTGAGGGCTGCAGCATCTTTCATTGCATTGTATTACAGGTCCCAGGAAGTACGCCATGGTATATAGCCAGGCCGACTGGATGTATGGTAGGGTATAGGCTGGTGGTTTATGTGTTCCCCTTTCTGCCCTTACAGGACATGGTCAAACATTGAGGCTCTGGAGCTTGGTGCCTTTTACTCCTGGTAATCCAACTCATGTAGTGTATGCAAACGTGTGAACAAGTTGTGACTCTTGTTGTTAGTGTAGCTGGGGACAGCCCCATGGGTACTCACTGCTAAAGGTGGTACCTACACTAAATCTAGACGCCCGTCATTTTTCCGATGCCGGGCGCCGCAAGCGGACAGCCGCGGGGGGGAGGGTTAGGTTTAGGGCTCCTGGGGGTACTTAGGGTTATGCACCCCCCGGGAGGGTTAGGCTAGGGGGAGGGTGGGTTAGGGTTAGGCACCCCCGGGGGGAGGTTAGGGTTAAGCACCCCCCGGGGGACTTAGGGTTAGGCAGCGGGGAAGGGGGGGTTAGGTTTAGGCACTTAGAGGGGGTTTTAGGGTTAGGCATAGGGGGGAGGTTAGGGTTAGGCACCCCTAAGGAGGGTTAGGGGAGTTAAGTTAGTAAGTACTTACCTAGGGACGATCGGGATTTCCAGCGCTGTCGGGCTGCCGCTGCCGGGATCTCTCCAGCTGTCTGCCTCACACTGCTGGGATTCGAACTCACGGCTATGCGGCCGGCGGTATTTCATACCGCTTCCCTAAACTGGGGCTTGTCCCTTGGGCACTCACTGCTAAAGGTGTACCTACACTGGGCCCAACACACTGGACTAACTGCTGAGAAGGTACCTACACTGCGGTTAGCACACTAGGCACTCACTGCTGAGGGGACACCTATACTGGGGGCAGCCATGAGCACTCACTGCTGAGAGGGCACCTACACTGGTGCCAGCCCCATGAACACTCACTACTGAGGGGGTAACTACACTAGGGTTAGGCCTCTGTACACTCACTGCTGAGTGCAAGGGTGGATTGGCCATAGCTTCTCCAGTAATTCCCAGTGTACTGTTTTGTGTTTTTATTTTGTATATACTGTAAATAATATTTTTACATTGCCCAGTGGTGTAACTTCCCTATGTGCAGCCATTCAAATAGGCTACATAACACAGTCTGCACTTACTGTGTACTGTGCAAATGTCTCTGCCCCCAGCTGAAATTCCACCACTTGTCCTGTCCCCTTTGAAGAATAAGCAGCCTTGCTTCTCCTAACCATGGCTGACAGGCAGGGTTGCATTAAGGGCTACATGGGCCTGGGGCTGTAAATGTACAATGGCTTATATTGAGAAGGGGAGAATCTGTGACCAGCGCATGTGGGTGTGACCAGTGCTGTGGGTGTGACCAGTGCTGTGTGAGAGTGATCAGTATTGTGTGGGTGTGGCCACCCCTTCACTCTCCTTAAAAACAAAAATATTAAATAGTTGCAGAATTTTGTGAAATAAATAGAAATACCATTTTAATAGTTAAGATTTATGGGCGTCTATTTGATGCAGCTGATCACCACCATGCTGCCATGAGGATAGGCCTATTTTTATGAGGAGGCCTTAGCTCTATCGGCTCCATTGTTAATCTGGCCCTGCTGACAGGAGAACAAATGCCCCAAGTCCAGCAGCTGGGAAACTCCCTCACAGAGAGGAAAGTCCTGTCTACTCGGTTACCAATGAGCCTGAGGATTCACCTCTGGGGAGTAACAGAGTGGGCCCAGCCAACAATACCTCCCCTCCTCAACATTTAATTGGCTCCTCCTCTCTCATAAATGTGGTGAGGGAAATATTACATAATCTCCCAAACACACAGTGCACATATGAAGATCCATTTATCAATATAACAGAAACACACATTATTAGATTAATTGCCAGCAATCAAAATACAATTGTGATTAATCCAATTCAGGGATACTTAATTTGGCATTCTTGTACTCTAGTCTGCAAAATACTAACTTTAACTAGTGGCAGGTTATGAGAAAACATACCTCTATAAATTAAATAATTACACCAAAATACTGGCTAATGTTACTAGTCTATAGAAAACAATTACTTAAACTACTGATGTAGACTAGAATAACTATGCACACCTAAACAGCAGTACGGATTGGTCGTAGGCTTCACTGGTAGATGTATGTAATTTGTTTTGTTCAACATGCAACAGTTATTGAGCAACAAGGGGTCACTCAAGTATGGTGATCTCCCATGCTGGTCTCCACACAATCTGTTGGACACGGGCTATGGCCAGAGTGCTGTTTCATGAGTTTGTCATCCAGAAGTGAATAAGCTACAAGTCTGGGGTGCTATGTACATTATGATGTACTGTTTGAAAATACCTTGATGCTCAATGTACTGTATGACATTCAATGGAGTGCTGTCTGTACATTATGGCAGTCACTGGGATACTGTATGGTGATGATGGGATATAGCCTTTGCTGTATGGTGGTAGCTGTCTGTGGTGAATCGTCACTAGGATGCTCAATTTAATGTGTGCCTGTCCCTGGAATGATCTATGTACTTTATGGGGGTAACCAATCTGGTGGTGGTGATTGAGATGCTCTTTGTACTGTAAGATGTTTACTGGGATCACAAGCAAGACCTATGGGTGCAGGCCCAATAGCAAAAATTTCCAAAGCCCCCCACCCGGGCAAATTTTGATTGTAAATGACCTAATATCTACTTAGCTGCAGGATTAAATAAAGTGTAATTAGCATATAGTAAGCATTATAAACGAAAAAAAAATATAGATAAAAAATTGATATAGTCTCCCTAATCCTAAATGTTTCTGAAACAACATGGTATATAAGAAGGCTATGATTCATTAATAAATCAGTTAATGAAGAGAGATGGAGGCAGAGATGACTGGGCCAGTGGCAGCAGATGCCCTGCAGCAACACTCAAAGGCCACCTGGGCCCCAGAGCAGCCCCATTCTCTGTACCTACTGTATGAGATTTGCTGCAAAATAGGACAGGTGTGTAGTCATATACTGGATGTTGAATTTGCGTCCAGGTCTCCAGTAGGATTGTGTTAACATTCTGGCCTGGAGTTGAATACTCCACTTGGACAAGTGTTTATCCATCTTAAGTCAGGCAGTGTCATATCAGATAAATTATTTGCTTTGTCCATTGTTTCTAAATTAAAAACTGCAGGTAAAATGGAGGGAGGGTTAAGGGTGACAGGCCAAATTGTATTATAAAGTCCTTACCTTAAGATGTTACTCAGATTCTTTTTCTAAAAATGTTGCTGTTCTGGACCTTATTGGGAGATATAATCCAAAGTTCATATCGGTAGTCGTTATCCAAAGTTGCCTACATAAAAAAGGAACTACTCAGAGAGAATCAATGTAGGACAAAATGTCACCACAAAATGGCTGCCAGTAGCCGGGCATCCTTTATATAGGGCTGTGATCTGTACTGTGACATCACAATGCATGCAGGCAGCAGCTAGTGATGGCTGTAGCTTGGATCATCTCTGGGCCCAGATACCCTGCAGCAGCACTCTGGTGAGAATAGAAAAGCTGGGGCTCAGGAGATTGCGTTTTACTCAGTGCCCATAGCAGCCGCACTCTCTGCACCTACTACAGCTACGCCCTTGGCTGGGATGCAGTTTGTGCTGTATGGCAGACACAAAGCTACACTCTGTATTGTATGCTGTCAAGTTGGCTGTTTGCTAGCACAACTTATGATTGTTTTGGGGCGCCAAATTTGAATGAGGCCAGTCTCAGAATTTTTTCCAGGGCCACTTTAAGTTCCCAATCCGCCCCTGGTGATAATACTGCCGCAATGTAACAAAAAGCACCTGCAGGGACAGGGGCTCCAAAAGTGCTCATAATGAAAAGACTGCATTACTGGTATCTTCACTCCTCTACCGGGACTCCTGTGCATGTGCGGCCTGCTGACCATGCATGTGCTACGACTATTGCGAAGTGTAGCCTATAGACTACAACAGCTAACACCATTTTCAGATGGCATTAGCTACAGAGGCCAAACTCAGGAATGCTTTGCATTCCGGGGCTTGATAAATCTGGCTGTTGTCGGAAATGGAGGAACCACAGCATTTATCTCCTTCCATACATTGTGGTGATACTAAATATTTGCAGGAATACTCCGAAAACGGTTGTTTATGGGGAATATGCCACAAATGTTTAATGATAATTAGGCCCCATAAACAGTCTGAACTATGGAAAATAAGCATAGGAAGCTGAAGTCCGGGATGTTCACCATTACCTCCTGCTACTGGTGAGCTTTTATCATACAGCAGCATTCATCAAAATACGCTTCCAGCAGGCGTGAGGACAGCCTTCACTGGCAGCTGTACACATCAAGGGATGGGTGGACTGCTAGAACACAGAAAAAGTGTTATAGCCTTCTATAGCCAAAGTACTTTAGTACTACCATATATACTCGAGTATAAGCCGAGTTTTTCAGCACAAAAAATGTGCTGAAAAAGTACCCCCTCGGCTTATACTCGAGTCAAGTGTAGCGCTGACCGGACGGAGTTCGGTCAGCGCTACACACTGCCAAACACACAGCCGCCGGAGCCGGCAGCTGCGTGTTTGGTGTAATCAGCAGCCGCTGAGAGTCTGTCAGACTCTCAGCGGCTGCTGCTGCTCCCACTGCGGGAGCCATCTTCCGGCTCCCGCAGTGGGTGATGGGAGACACGTCGTCATGACGACATCTCTCCCATGCAAAGCGGCCGGAGGAGCGGACAGCGGCGGGACCAGGAGCGGGAGTTTAAGGTAAGTGTTTATTTTTTTTTTATTCTTTTCACGTCTTTCTCTACTAGGGGGGGGGACTACAGGGGGCACTACCAGGGGGCGATTACTACAGGGGGCACTACCAAGGGGCATTATCAGGGGGCGATTACTACAGGGGGCACTAAAAGGGGGGATTACCACTGGGGGAACTACAAGGGGGGGATTACTACAGGGGGCACTACCAGGGGGGGATTACTACAGGGGGGGATTACTACAGGGGGCACTAAAAGGGGGGATTACTACAGGGGGCACTAAAAGGGGGGATTACTACAGGGGGCACTAAAAGGGGGGATTACCACTGGGGGAACTACCAGGGGAGGATTACTACAGGGGGCACTACCAGTGGGGGATTACTACAGGGGGCACTAAAAGGGGGGATTACTACTGGGGGTACTACCAGGGGGGGATTACTACTGGAGGCACTGAAAGGGGGGATTACCATTGGGGGCACTACCAGGAGGGATTACTACTGGGGGCACAACCAGGGGGAATTACTACTGGGGGCACTACCAGCTGCTGCCATTTCCCACACTAGGCTTATACTCGAGTCAGTAAGTTTTCCCAGTTTTTTTGGGTAAAAGTAGGTACCTCGGCTTATATTCGGGTCGACTTATACTCGAGTATATACGGTACTTTTTTATAATAAATAAAAAATGCAGATTGTGGTACTGCTAGCATTGCTGTATATGAAAGGCAAGGCATGCATCTGAAGAAAAATAACAGCACTAAACAAAAAAAAAATCTTGCTATAATATACCTACAAAATTATATATGCAGAACCAATAAAGAAAGCGATTTGCAGCAATCTGTCAGATATCTACTGCAGTCCCCCGTACATACATTTAGGGAGATAAAAAATAAAATAAAATAAGGGTGTTTTCAGGGAATAACCTGCAAATAATAATTCATAAATAGGCCCTAAGCAAGAAAATATCTTGCACTCAAAGGAAGACCAAAATTTATTTGTGAGTCCAAAATTAAAACCTGCCATACATAACTGGGAGGCCACCAAAAACAATTTTTTCATACCATGTAACGTTCCAATACATTTTGGTCAGGCTATTATTGGGCATAGCGGACATTAAGACCGTACGCATTTAATTATAAATATGTGGTTAATTGCTTGCGATCGCAGCAAATATTACAGTGTGTGTCACCACATTTAATTTCAGTTTGTGAATATCTTGTTACAAAAAAAGTTTCATAAAATATACATAGAAATGTCTAAGTATAAATTTTGTACAAACAAATAGAACATTAAAAATAAACTGAACAAATGTAAAATTTGTTGATCGAAGCATTAAAAATTTGGGAAATTGCTGGGCAAAACAAGAACTATTGGCCATATAATGCATCTGAACTTGTGACATAGAGAACTAAATATTTTTAGGATTATGGCATTAAATCATATTTTTGTATAGTGATCCAAAATTTGTTATTTATGTTTTATTTTTTGTATATCTAAAAATAAAGTTTAGGTTAAAATGTTACACAAGACAGTTTGAGGTCAAATCCATTATACAGTTACAGAAAGAGTGAACAGGCACAGTAAATATGTATACCAATAACTGACAGCTCTATGAAAAGCACTAACTTTTATATCAAGCTCCTGAACATCAAAAAATTTAGAATGCAAAGACAGGGACTTGGTTGGCCTCGTAAAAGCTGTTAAAGTTCAACTGGTGTGCTTTTTTAATCTGAATAGTGGGAAATATTAGAATTTATTTATATAGCCTTAAGAGTTACATTGTGCTGTACAGAGAAAATATGAGGGTGGTTCAATGAATTAGGTAACAAGAGCTCTCATTGTGTAAATTTATTCAAGTCGTACATATATGTATAATCAATAGTATGGATTTAGTGCAGATTATTTTTCCACATAGTCCCCATATTTGTCTAAGCATTTGCTCTAACGATACACGAAGGCATCTATTCTGGCATGGAAGAAATCAGTGTCAAGTGACTTGCTGAACTTCACCAATGGTTGCGAATCACCTTCCACCCAGGTGCTTCTTCAATGGTCCAAAGAGATGGAAATCACTCAGTTCCAGGTCAGGGCTGTAGGGAGGATGGTACAGTACCTCGTGTGCAGTTGGCTGAGTATGGCCTGGTATTATGCAGCAACCTAGGTCATTTTTGACAAATTGCCTTCCGCAACCGACTCCATGTATCACAATAGCGGACAGTGGGCCTGATTCAGAGCCGCTCGTAAGCGGCCGCTCGTTCGCTCCGAGCGATGTCCGCACATCTGCGCATGCGTATGGGTCGTAATGCGCATGCGCCAACCAGTCATTGCGGTCGGAAATCGAGCGCTCGCAAAATAGCGAGTGCCTGCTAATTTGAGTGACAGGATTAGGCGTTTGTGGGTGGTAACAGGGGAAGGTGCTTGAAAACGGGGAGTGGTGATCCGAACGCAGGCGTGCCAAACTGTCAAAACGGGCGTTTTAAGGGTGTGCATAATTAACAAAGCAGCGTCATCGACCACGTCACTTGGTTGTTTCTTAGCCTGAACTGTTCGCATGATTGCGGTAGGAAAATCCAGCCACAAGCACTGCGAGCAGTTCACATGCCTTTCGATGTACTCGATTAATCTAATAAATAGCGGAGATGACGTAAGATGCGAGCGGCCAGGGGGCGTCTTTACAAAATAGTGAGCGCATGTTTCGTTCGCTTGCTCAGACATAGAGGCGTCAACAGACCGCAAAGAGAGAGCGCTCAATTTAAATAGCCGGACCCTTTTTCTGAACGAGCGAGCGCAAATAGCGTCCGGCTCTGAATCAGGCCCAGTATTCACAGTATCTCCCCTGGTGAGAATATCAACAAGAAGCACTACCGTGTGGTCCCGCCACACGGTCACCATGACCTTTCTTTGCTGATGGAGTTGTTTTGATTTTATTTGAAGGTGGGATGATGTGTGTTTCCATGTCATGGATGCCTGCTTTATCTCGGGTGTACATGATGCACCCAAGTTTCATCGCCTGTAACAATACACTGCAGGAACTGCACTCCCTTCTCATGGTACCACGTCAAGTGCACAAGAGACAATCCCATCATATTGGTTTTGTGAACTTCAGCGAGTTGCTTCACTACCCAGCATGAACAATTTTTCCTATACCCCAGTTGCTACTGAGATGTTCAGTTTGTCAGAAATATCACTAACTGATACGCGTCTGTCCTCCTCAATCAAACCTTCAATGTGGCACAAATTGTCATCTGTGTTGGACATGCTTGGCCAGCCGGATTGCTGTTCATCTTGAACGTCTGTCCTGTAATTAATTATCAAAAGCAATGCGCCAAAGCCAAACCTGTCTTATCACCATACACCTCATCAAGTTGGCAATGAATTTCAGCTGCTCTTTCAACACAGAGAATTGATCACATTACGCACCTCAATTTTTGACCATGTTTCCACCAGCCCCAACATTTTACAACTGTTGTTACAGTATTACTAATACGAGGTGCAATCTAATGGCCATGGGGGGAAGCAGTGGTCTACTTGCTCTGGTCTGGTTGGAATTTATGAAGGGGGCAGACTACATGGGCCAAGTGGTTCTTATCTGCCGGCAAATTCTGTTTCTATGTTTCTAAATTAGAATGTAATAGAGAACATTAAACACATAATAGGTCTTGTTACCTTACTTATTGAACCACCCTCGTATTTGTCATTAACATCAGTCCCTACCTTATTGGATCTTACAATCTAATCTCCCTAGTTCACATACACACACATACTAGGGTACATTTTAGTCAGTAGAAAATTATTTTACCAGTAAGGCTTTTTGGACTGTGAGAAGAAACTGGAATACCCAAAGGAAACCCACGCCAACACAGGAAAACATACAAACTCCACATATACAAGGATCTGGTTGGAAACCAACCTAATTACTGCAGTGTTGTTAACCAGTAATGTTAACCACTTTACCACTGTGTTGTCCTACTTACAATTATAGCATTTGAATGTATACATGTATTTATTTTTAGCTACTATTGAATAAACTGAACTTCTGTTTTAAGCAATTGTGAAGCCAAATACTCTCTTCATGCAATTTGTGCTATTATTATGTAGATGTTCTTGAAGGAGAAAAAAATACTTTAGTTTTTAAACTTGCAGTAATGAACTTTGCCTATGATTTTGGTAATGGATTAAATAATCAAGTATTCAGCAATTTTATAAATTCAAAATGCCATTTCATAAAGGTGCGATGTTTCTTCATATGGTAAGTTTTGAAAACCATAACAAAGAACTTGGTTCATAGCATTTCCATATGAACATTGGCCCTCATTCAGACCCGGACGCAAGTGGCCGTTCATACGTTTGGCGTACGTAAAAAAATAAGTAAATTCAAGCACTCGCTCGTATTTTCGAACGCAGCCAAACATCCTCCCCAAACTCTACCGACCCCTCCTCTAACTAACGAGCGTGCCAAATAGCGAGCGTACATCCCCGAAGTGGCTTGAAGGGAACGCACGCACAAGTTCAAACCGGAAGTGGGACTGTCAGATTCCGATTACCTGCTCCTTTTTTCTGCCTACCTCCCTCAATCATATCATGCCAATCAATATATCAATTAGCTTAATTGTTTTTTTTGTTTTTTTTTCACAATGCAATAAACTTTAATCTTGTCCGTGTGTGTGTTTACCTGCAGAATACGTACGGCTTAAACATTCGCTTTTATTTGTCAAAATACATGTTAGAGCCAATTAAACAATTGTTTTATTTGTTTTTAACCACGCATATTTTCCTGGGTTCATTTCTTTATTTAAATTTGCTTACGCATGTCACTGCATCAAGCCTATCATAACTCTCAAGAGATTTCTGGCCCTGGCGAACACATGACTCATACACTAACCAATAGAATTGGTCCTGTTAATTACCCAAATACATTAGCCAATCAAATTTATTTTCGGGTCTTTGATAAAAATCATTTTTAATAAATACACCATTGCCATCATGAGAGCCTCGGCATTCACCAGGCGCGAGCTGCTGGTGTTAACCGAGGTGATGGATAGGCGGATCACCAGCCAGCCTCCACCCATCACAAATCGCGAGAAGCGTTCCGCATATGCGGAGGTACGTGGCCGCCTGCGTTCCTTCGGCTCATGCCGCCAGATCGGCCAGCTGGAGCGCATGTGGTCGGACCTGCAACGGCGGACGCCCCGCTTGCTGGCATGCTTTCACATGCAGATCGCTGAAAGTAAGTTTTTGGGACTGTGATTTTCATGTTTATCTTTGTGGCCCTAACTGCGTGTGCATGTTTTCATGTATGTCCTATTTATTAATTGTACTCATATCCGCATGGCCATGTTTTCATGTATGTCCTATTTATTCATTGTACTCATATCTGCATGGCCATGTTTTCATGTATGTCCTATTTATTCATTGTACTCATATCTGCATGGCCATGTTTTCATGTATGTCCTATTTATTCATTGTACTTATATCTGCATGGCCATGTTTTCATGTATGTCCTATTTATTCATTGTACTCATATCTGCATGGCCATGTTTTCATGTATGTCCTATTTATTCATTGTACTCATATCTGCATGGCCATGTTTTCAGATTTGTGTTGTCATAAATTAGTGTTTTACTCTGTTTTGGTTGAAACTAACCACAATTTGTTTCACATCTTTTAGGGGCACAGCGAAGACTACGGCGTCATCGCCATCCAAGACGGCGCTCTCGCCCACTCTCCCCAACCCCAAGCCAACCCTCCACACCACCAAATTCCCCTATTTCCCCCTCCTCCCCAGCCTGCCCAGACCCTGTGGAGGATATTTTGGGGCTCCTTCCCCTCCATCCCTATTCCCCCTCTCCTCCAACCACCCCTCTTCTAACTACCCCCTCCCCTGAATCCCAAATCACCCCGCCCAGCTCTTTGGGGAATGGAGGCATCTCCGAGGCGGACGAGGGAGTGGCTTCAGGAGCGGGCGTTATTTTGAACGGTATGGGGTTTTTTTTGTTTATTTTTCGGCAAAAACTGTTTGGATGTAATCATGTGTCGTTCCCTTTTTTTCTGTTTTTATGGCGAATTTTGTGGAGTTTTCGGGTTGTCTTTACCTGTTACTGCTGATTTCACCATACACATATCACACCTGTCTGAATCTGATTTTTGGACTTGTAATTTTGGGTTAGACCATTTTGGGGGGCTTGGTTTTTTTGGTGTAATTCTGCTTTGGGCCACAATATTGTCATTTTTTGGTAGCTTGGTTTGGCTTGTTTTTTAATGTGGTTTCATTATTGATGTATTAATCCCCACACTTTTCTAACCCACAAAGGAACAGAGGCGTATGGCTGAATTAGCCGGCTGTGTGGGGCGGATGCGGGAACACGTCATCGGGCTGCTGGTGGTCCTTGACCATATGTCGGTCCTCCTTAGGAACCAGTTTTAGTTTTTTTTGTGTCAAAATATAAATAAATTTATATTTTAAAGTTAACGTTCTGTCTCATTCCTTGTTTCCAAATCAGAGATTGTTTACACTGACATAAGTAGACTCTTCCAGCAAGGATTTGCAATTATTGTCACTAAGATTGTGTGTTGTATTTTTTAGGAAAACAGGCACAAGAAACACCTAACAGTAACAATCTGATTGGCCTTTTTTGGTGTTGTACAAATTATCTATTACTACATTTTACAGGTTCCTATTTGGGGGGCAACCTGCTTAGGCCGATATTACGAAGCCAACTGATTGTACAGGATTCCTTTGGGTGTTGGTTTGGACCCAGAAAACATCTTACATTTTAGCTCAACTTGCGTCATTACAGGCTTACCCCTTATGCAAATGTAACGTGTGTGAACCTGGTTACACTTGCTTGTAATGGGCCAAAAAAGGTACAAAATTATACTCTCCAGACATTTATTCACAACATAACTAAAATAACAAAGTGTTCACTCACAAACAAAACACACAGTGATAATCATAAATACAACACATACAAAAAACTTTACAAAATCACACAAAAAATCAAGAACTGGTTGACGAAGGACCATGCCAACATGATTCCACAAATGTGGCGTTGCAATATGGGTTCCATAATACATTCCCAAAGTTTCCACATGAAGGTTTTTTGAGGGTAGCAGGAAGTAGTCATCGTTGGAGTCCCAAAGATTATGAAAACAAACAGAAGATGGAGAAAAAAAAAACAATAATTAGATGTTCTCAAACAATCCGTACCACATTGTGTCTAAACACTGTTGTTTTGCCAATATTTACCTAAAATATCTGGCCACCACATCATCGCGTATGGCCCCCCCACATACTGACCTCCGACCAACCTCGGGGGGGGGCCATCCTCAGGTAAGGCATCCTCTGGCTGCATTGGGACACCACTCCTTATGGCGATGTTGTGAAATATCCCACACAGGACCACAATTTTCGAAACCATATCCGGCAAATACATGAGCTCGCCACCAGAGCGGTGGAGGCATCTGAATCGGCCTTTTAAAAGGCCGATACAGCGCTCCACCACTTGCCTGGTGGCTGTAAGTGCGGCATTAAAATTACTTTGTGGCCCTGGTGTGGGAGCCAAATAAGGAGTGAGCAGCCAGGGCGTGCAAGGGTAGCCACTGTCTCCTGTGAAAAAGAAGTGACAACATCAGGATCACTGTGTATCAAGCTTAACATTGTTATGTACTAAAGGTCTCCACTTACCCAGAAGCCACGCATCACCAGCTTGTAGATTGTTTAATTTGTGCCATATCCCTGATTGCCGGATGACGAATGAGTCATGTGCACTTCCTGGTAATTTGGCATTCAGGGACAAGATCTGGAGGGAGGCATCACATACCACCATTACATTCAGGGAGTGATAGTGTTTACGGTTGCGAAATATGGCCTCCAGGCGTGCTGGAGGCTGAAGTGGTATGTGAGTACCATCCACAACCCCTATGATGTGTGGGAAGCCAGCTATTTGGTAAAAATTGGCCTTGGCCACACTAAGGGAACCCATATCCAAAGGCATTTGAATAAAATGATGGAGGTGCTTGAAAAGTGCCTCCATCACTGCCCTCAGGATCCGGGAAAAGGAGGATTGTGAGATGCCCGCCACTATTCCCACCGTTGTTTGAAACGATCCTGAGGCACAGAAATGTAACACCGCCATAAATTGCGTAAGTGGTGGTATTGCTGTAGGACTGTCAATTTGCCGCTCAAGATCACTCTCTATTAATGAGAGAGTGTCTATGATGATTTTGGGAGGAAGACGGTAGCGTCTTAAAACCTCATCATCGGGCATTCCAAAAAGGGTGACACATGTTCAAAATATCTGGGGCCTTGCACGCCTACGATGCCTACGCCTGGGACGAGATTGAGGTTGGTCGGCTTCCGGGAGCATGGCCAGAACAATCTGACCCAGATCAACCTGAAATGGCAAGATTTGAATGTAAGGCTTTTTAACCCCCCAAATAAATATATATTTACTTAGCTTGATGATACCATCCATTTATGCTTACATGCCGGGGTATTGTCATGATACGTGAAAACTGTAAAAAATCACAATATAAAAATACATCAATTTATGCTGGGCATTTCTGTTTCAAAATTGGGTGCAAGACAAAACATAAAAGGGGAAAAACACACATTTGCCCAAAGAGCAAAACGACATTGCGCAGAATACCTCAAATTGGGGCAAAATGTAATCAACAAATGCTAAAGGGAAAACACAACCAATTTAAGGGGTCTAAATAACAGTTAAAAATGCGCTAATTAGTTCGCAAATACCAGTCACAATAGAAACAGTTAAAAATGCGCTAATTAGTTCGCAAATACCAGTCACAATAGAAACAGTTAAAAATGCGCGAATTGGTTCGCAAATACCAGTCACAATAGAAACAGTTAAAAATGCGCTAATTAGTTCGCAAATACAAGTACAAAAATACGCAGATAGAAAAACACTAAATTTTAGAAACATTTCTGACTAATAAAAACAAAGGTTACAAGTGTAAGGTCAAACAAAGTTGCGAAAATACAAACATGAACATTTAATAACCAAGTGAAAAAATAAACTTACCAATAGATAATATATAAGTTTCCGGATCAAAAGGTCGTTGGGGCAGAGCCCAAAAAAAACCTAACAAAGATGAAATTACGAAAAATTAACGTTCAAAAATTCAGGAAAAGAAGGAGACACAAATTGAACAAAAGTTAAACTGCCAAAAACTTACCAAATACAGAAACGCCAAAAACAAAACCACCAGAAAAAATGCGAACGGAAAATAAATAAATAAATTTAGCCAAAAAAAACAACTCCCACCAACGCCAACTCCAAAACCCGCCAACAATCAACTCCGACCAACGTAACCTCCAACAATCAACAAACGCCACCTCGACTCGAGACGCCCCAAGCCATAAATAGTGTTTAGTTTCCCGCACAAATTAAGGAGGGATCATAGGAACGCACAATCAATGATGCGGCCGAAAAATAAGGACGCATGTATAAATACGTCACGAGCCAAACCAAAAGTTCTGGTGTATTTCTTGTTTTGAGCTAAGACATGGCTACAGACCAGGGAAACAATGGGCAACAGTCTGGCAGTAAGTATTTCAGGCATTTGGAAACAATGATTAATTTGAAACCTAATATAGTGCAAGTTGTGAAGTTTACAATTCTCAACATTTAAACAAATAGGTGAGGAGGATGACATGGAAGAGGCTGCTGGGCCCAGTATTCCGGCCAAAGCTGGCAAAAAGAAAAGGCAGCCACAATTCACAAGAAAGGAGATGGAGGTTTTGGTTCAGAAGTGTGTGGACATCCTGCCACAGGCAGACAGGAATATGAGTGCAAGCCAGAAGTGGAGAATGTGGGAGGAGGTAGCCGTTGCGGTCAATAGGGTGGGTGATTTTGTCCGTCTAGCCCGGGATGTCAAACGGCGGTAAGTAAAAACTTGACCACCCAAAAAAACTGGGGGAAAGAATGCATGAATAATAGCTACTTTTTCACCCACAGATGGCAAGACTTCAAATATCGCCTGAAACAAAAAATGGCTGACAGGGCTAGGCATGCAAGGGGGACAGGTGGGGGTCCCACCCCTGTGTCATTGGAGTTGAATGATTTAGAAGAGCTGGCACAGGGGTGTGTGCAGGCTGTGGAGGTGTTTGGCGTGTCCAACATGGATACGGACATGCCAGACTTTGCGGCTCCTCATGTTGTCCAAGGTAAATATTGTGATGTCACCAACTCTGAAATGTTAATGTGCCAATATGTAGATTCTAATGTGACTCTTTTCTCATTTTACCAACAGAGACACAGGCGGATGAGTCTGCTCCAGAGGGGAGCCTTGGCCGCAGAATTTCTGCAGGCTCTGCAGGGGAGGAACCAGTACATTTGGCTGAGGACCCTGCAGAAGCCAGTCCTGGGCAATCCCCCTCGCAGGCAGTGTCCCTCCTCACAGAACTCAATTTTAAATCGGATTTCCATACGGAGATTCTGCAGAGGATGGACGCCAGTCTGGTACGGGTGGCTGAGGCCCTGGAGCAAAATGCTGCGGCCAACGTGACCATTGGTCAGGCCCTGGCGGAAAATACCAGGGCCAACATCCGCATCGCCAATGCCCTGGAGCAGCTCGTTCGCCAGCACATGGTGGAGCCGACCTCCCTTCCTGCCGGAACATCAGGATCCTCCACCTCTGGCACAACATCAGCCAATCCTCCAAATGTGCCTAGCCTTGTGCCTAGTCCAGAGGCCACAACATCTGCCTCTGGACAGGCCAGCCCGATGACATCCCGGACCCGGTCTGGCGCCCACCCTCCCCCTGCCAAACGGGGGAAAAAACGTTGACTGCACTGGCTACTTCTCCCACACTCCTTCTGTGCTTGCCCCATATTCCTTTCTGGCCAAAACTTCCCTCTCCTTTCTTGTGAATTGTTTTTAATTTTTAGCTTTACGTTTCCATAACTTTTATGTTTGCACAATTATTAAAATGTTTGGAATTAACACTGCAAAAAATGTTTGTGTTAAAAATGTGCATGAAATTGATTTTTTATAGCAATAAATTTGCCAAAAATGTACGACTTTGTATTCTGACATTATTGTAAAAATGGTTTACATTTAATCCTGGCCCACAAGGCAAAAACACGCGCAACCAACATTTTACATGAGAAAAAAAAGGGCTCTTTAAGGAACGTTTAAAAATTTACCTAAGGATGCAAAATCACCATTCAAAAGCAAAATGCCCAAAAAAACACAAACATGATGTCATTATTGTTACAATAGGCTAAAAACCAAATATTAACCCAAAAATAAACCCCCACAAATGTACGCAAATTGATTGTGTAATCCTGACATTAGCAGCTATGATTTCCACCTGCGCACGGTTTTGTGCTAACCAAAAAAACTGCTTTCCAAACACATACCAAGCCGGTTTTCAATCCAACACTAATTGATTTTCTGACAAGCCGTGATTAATCGATGCAACATCGTGGAGTGCCGGGACGGAGGAGAAGGCCAACGCCAATGTGGTCGAGTAATCCAGACCCTAAGCTGTGCGAGCATTTTGAAGGGAAAGAGGATCATCCAGTGACGTATGAGTTGGTACGAACACATTTGACGTTCGCATATGCTAATGTATGTACGCCCCAAAAACGCCTCGCCACGCCTGCGTTTTTCAATCTCCACCCCCGTCAACGCCCAAAAACGCCCTGTTCTGTCAATCACATTTGACATGTCACTTCCTGTACGCTATTTGACGAACGAGACAAAAAAAGCTCGCAATCTGCCGTACGCACATGCGCAATGTTACACCGACGCATGCGCGGTTACTCAACATCGGAACGCAACGAGTGTACTGCTGTTAACGAACGGCTCTGAATCAGGGCCATAGTCATAGCTTTAAAACTGAGGTAACTGGAGCCCAGTCAGGTTAATGTTTTAAATGTAAGTGATAAAGGGTTGAGAACCACTTTTAGCACTAAATCTTCCAAACCATTGTGCTGGGAAGATACAGCAACATATGTGTTCTCTTCCAACAGTGCATGCATCAAAAACAATGACAGACGTAACAATGGTTAGAAGATTATGGACAGACGGTACGAGCTGTTGCATAGGAGCCACGGGGGATACAATTTAAAGAGCAGATAAAATGTGTCTAAGAGAAAGATACAGGGAGACAGGCTTTGGTAGAATACAGAATTATTCTTATAGAAGTGTATGGGCCGGGGTACAGATAATGGCATAGGACTATTAATTAAGCAAATATTTAAAAATGTGATGGGTAATTAGTCTATGGATTTGATCACAAAATTCAGGAATCCAATGTATTTATTGGTATGCCCCATTTCATACAGGAAGTCCTTGCTCAGCTAGGGTCATCCGCTCTCAGGACCATCTTCTCATCTTTTTACAATTTCCTTTTTTCTCTTACCAGCAGTTTCAAAACAGTAAACCACAAGTAACATCACACCCAGACATCTAAAAGAACCCATCATGTGTACCATACAGCATGTACTGTGGATTTATACAGCCACCAATGCTTGTCTATTATTCCCAAGCAGTCCTACATCACATCAGTGCATGACATTATGACAAGATGCCCCACCATGAGCTTGTCTGTCCATCACTTACACACGTCAGATTCACACCTACTGTGATATTTACATATTTATTAAGTGAAAAGAGGAGTTTACAATATAGAAAACTGTTTGGTGCAATCGGAATGAATTATATTAAAAAATGTAGAATCACAGCTACTGCTATATTCATTAAAGTTAGAAATATCTTTATATAATAGACTCCATTCCAGGGGCAGTTGCTGTACATTACATTCTGAGAATTTGGACCATACGTACCACAATATTTATTTGGGTCAACAATGTTTTTTTTTTAAATCCTAAAGCTGGCCACACACATAGCGATATTTTACCGGATCTGGCCGATTCCGACACATTGGAACGACAGATCGTGTAAAATATGGCCAAATCCTCAGTAAATCGTGAGTCCCCACTCACGATCACGATGTGATGCGCGGCCCCGCTGGTCGCACATCGCATCTTCAGATCTGCCGTGCAGTAGGGCAGATCTGACAATAGGACACGATGCACTGTGAAAGTCTGGATGCAGGAGAAATCGTATGAAGATTGGACACCAAATTGTGTGCAGATCGTGTGGAGATCGTGTGCAGAGCTGCTGGGAAGAGTTTCAAGGGAAATCGTACACAAATCGTACACATCGGCTGATCGTGTACAGATCGCCATGTGTGTGGCCAGCATAAGTAAATCGAAAGGCAAAACACCAGCATCGTTTTGTTCTACTTACTATCAATACATATCTTTCCATTATCAACATCACCATTCTGTATACCACAATTTCATATAGATGCATATAGAGAAGATACATGCATTTGTGAATAACAGGGGTTTCACAAGATAAATAACATCTTCTGGTGGCTTAAGAATAACAATATTCCAATTTTCTGTAACCACACATTCTGCTTTATATACTTCAGTGAAAAACAGATGTTTTAAAGCAATCTAATTGCCTGCGTTATAAAGCATGAATTGCATTTCAATCAATCATTTGTAACCACTCCTGCTGTAGTACAAATTGCAATGTCAACTAAAAATGTAGGAGGGGTCCATGAACAATAATTGCTTAATGCACAAATGATATGATTGTAAGTTCCACTTTTATAGGTAGCATCGCATTTTTGGTTGAACGTGTACAGATATTAAAATGACATAAAAATAGGCAAATATTTACCTTTATGCAAGTATGTACTTTATATTAAACATTAAAGACTTATTAAAGCTGTATTAGCATCTAGAAAAGACATTTCCCGATGGGCCTCTTTCCCCTAGCTGGAGTCCTTTAAAAAATGGCTGCATGGAGCAGTTCACAAAAACTGGGAGGTAGGGGTGAGGGTTTTGGAGGACCAATTAAAAGCCACAGTTTTGTGATTGGTCCAAAATTTGGATCAATCACAAAACTGTGGCTTCTAATTGGTCCTCCTGCTCACATGCACCAGCATTGGCCATTTGTTAGCTTAGCTATATGAATTTGCTGGCTATATATTATAGAACTTTAAGAACCCTGGGAAAACAGCTGCATGTAGTAGCTTCAGCTAGGGGGAGAAACCCCCTTTTAAAAGTATTTTCATAGGTGACAATGCTGCTTTGATTAAAAACTTACTTGAACAATATAATACAAACAATGATATGTAGTAATTAAAATGTAGTACAATGAGAAGAGTACCTCTCTACCAATTAATTTACAAGTGATTCAGTTTACAATATCCATATCTTTTTGATGAACACTAAGTGTAGCCCAATTATACAGTCACTCTTAAATAATTGGTGTCAGCAAAGGCAGTGTGCCTCGTCCCTGTAACCAGCATGTGCTGGAGGACTGTGGGTCTGATTCAGCAAGGATCGCACAGCTGCAATCGGTCGGTTAGCAATCTGCGCATGCATCGTAGTGCGCGTTCGCAAACCGGCTGCTGCGATCAGGAAGCGATCGCAGTGAGCACGTAGAGTCCTCACGCAGTGATTGACAGGAAGTGTCCGTTTGGGGGTGGTGACGGGGGGTGATCAGAGAAACGCAGGCGTGCCTGTGTGTTTAAACGCCGTTATAGGGGCGTGCAAAATTAAGCCCCTGTGATAGTATACGCTGGCAGAGGTCTAGATGGAGACAGGAAGTTTAGCAGTCTGTGTGGTAGGGTCAGGTCAACCACAACTGTGCGAATGGTTCTGATGTTACTCTATGTTTTCTCTGACTTTCGGATGCATGTCATGGAAAGTGTGCGGCTTTATACAGTGATGGACGTCTTGGTATAGTGCTGCGGTTGCCGTGCGATTGCATTCATTAGCATATTTTCGCATTGCTGAATCAGGCCCTGTGTGTGTGTGATTTTACTGAATAATGCCACAGTGCAAATCATACTGCTGAAGAGATGAAATATGGCTGCCAATCATGTCCAAATATGGTGGGGGGATAATATGACCCTATAAGATAAAGGGGATGTCCCCCCTTTCAACTTTACTTATGCTACAGTAATTATGCCAGTATAAGTCCTTATAGGGTCATTAAAAACAAGAATTTCTGAGACTTTTCTATAAAAATAATCTGTAACCACACCTACTGATGTAATTTCAATGAAAAACTGTCAATTAAAAGTCTGCATGAGATCTAATTAGGAGAAATGAAAAGTCCAGGCAGAGTTGTGCTTGAGTGAAGAAGAGTCACTGGAGGCACAGGGACATTCCTCCTTTAATACAACCAGTAAGGTATTGGGAAGAGGCTAAAACGGACTAAATGCAACTTTATTAGGTTGTGATATTGTGACTCTGAGAGTAAAGCCGGGTATGATGTGATAAACGACATATCATGCGGTCGTTTGACACCGCACGATCTGGTGAACGACCCCACAAAATGTCGCTCACCAGCCACCTTCACAAGCATGGGGTCGTTTATCAAATTGACAGATTGAACTGCATGTAGTCTCAATCTGTTGATGCGATGAATGACTCCGTGGGAGTGAGCATGCTCGTTCATAGTGGGTACACACTGGCTGATGTGGGCGATATGTCGGCCCGATCCGCAGGATAGGGTGACATATTGTCTCGTGTTTACCCACCATTACATTGTTATTAGTTCCTTTTCTTTTGCTCGATAGTAGATGGCCTGAAACTACAGGGAAGTTTTTTTATCTGCTGAATCAGACCAGATTCATAGAATTATTCTGTGAACACATATTTAATAAAATTGCATGAATTTCAACTTTGGACAGTTAGATTTGCTCAGGGTCAGTCAGTGTAAGCCAAGGAAAAGGAACAGATAACACAGAGCAGGGTACAGATAAGCCACATGATGATGCAGTTTGTGCCAGAGGAAGTCAGGGCCGCCTTACACAGTTCGGAAGCCAATATGACTATAAATGTATTGTTGGCACATATCCTTTGAAGCTCACTTTTATTTATGTCAGGGGCTACGTGTCTGCTTTGTATCCTTAAAATAACGAGTCCAACCAATATGCTTCCTAGTAGTGATATATGGATAGGAGAGGCACTAAAAAGGACATAAAGAGTCTCATCTTTCAGTTGAGTTGGTTATTTGCCAAGATAATTGTAAGGGCCACAAAAAATTAAATATTAAACCTTTAAATCAACCCATTAGTCTTAATCCTGCGGGTTCTCAGTAGAGATGAGCGTGTTCGGATTTCAGGGATCCGAACCCACCCGAACAGAGGTGATCTGAGTCGGCTCGGGTTTTCCCGCCTGAATCGGATCTCAAAACGAGGCAAAACGTCATCATCCCGCTGTCGGATTCTCTCGGGTTTTGGATTGTATAAAAGGTTCCGCGATCGCCGCCATTTTCATTCCCAATGTGGAGAGTGAAGAGGAAGGAGGGAGGGGGCTGTGCTGTTGCTGACTGTGTTTAAGGGGCTGGCTACTGTTGTCACTTGTCAGGGGCTGGCTGCTGCATAGGGGCTGGCTGGCTGTAGTCACACTTGTCATAGGGGCTGGCTGGCTGTTGTCACACTTGTCATAAGGGCTGGCTATTGTCCACTCCAGTCCATACTAGGGCTGGCTGCTGTGTTGTGCCTGTGTTACTCTATCTCTATACTAGGAGTTGTGCTGCAGACAGAAGAGGGGGGCTTCAGTGGCTCCTGTGTCACTGCAGTCCATAAGGGGAGCTGCTGTGTTGTCCAGGGGGTGCTCTGTCCATCAGGGGTGCTCTTCAGTCCCAGTGTGAAAAAAATAAAGACTTTTTTTTTCTGTGTGAGCTGCGCAGGGGTGCTGCCTGTGTTTATCAAGGGGTTGCTGCCTCGTTCAGGGGTGCTCTCCCCCCCCAAGTGACCCCAAAAAATGAATTAATCAATCAATGTTTTTGTGTGTGTGTGTGTGCACATTAGCCACACTTATCACCAGCAATGTAGCTGCGCAGGGGTGCTGCCTGTGTCGTTTATCAAGAGGCTGGTGCCACGTTCGGGTGCTCTCCCTCCCAAGTGCCCCACAAAAAATAACTCATAAATCAATCAATCCATGTGTTTTTTTTGTGTGTGTGTTAGAGGTGCTGCCTGTGTCGTTTATCAAGAGGCTGGTGCCTTGTTCGGGTGCTCTCCCTTCCAAGTACCCCCAAAAATAATTAATCAATGTTTTTTTTTTGTGTGTGTGTCAGGGGTGCTGCCTGTATCGTTTATGAAGAGGCTGGTGCCTCGTTCGGGTGCTCTCCCTTCCAAGTGCCCCCCCAAAATATATTAATCAATCAATGTGTTTTTGTGTTTGTGTATGTCAGGGGTGCTGCCTGTGTCGTTTATCAAGAGGCTGGTGCCTCGTTCGGGTGCTCTCTCTCTTCCAAGTGCCCCCCCAAAATATATTAATCAATGTGTTTTTGTGTTTGTGTATGTCAGGGGTGCAGCCTGTGTCGTTTATCAAGAGGCTGGTGCCTCGTTCGGGGGCTCTTCCTCCCAAGTGCCCCCCCCAAAATAATTAACCAACGTGTTTTTTGTGTGTGTGTCAGGGGTGCTGTCTGTGTCGTTTATCAAGAGGCTGGTGCCTCGTTCGGGTGCTCTCTCTCTTCCAAGTGCCCCCCCCAAATATATTAATCAATGTGTTTTTGTGTTTGTGTATGTCAGGGGTGCTGCCTGTGTCGTTTATCAAGAGGCTGGTGCCTCGTTCGGGTGCTCTCCCTCCCAAAAGTCTCCCTCAAAAATATGAATCAATCTTTCAATGTGTTTTTTTATGTGTGCGCGTTAACCACACTTATCACCAGCAACGTAGCTGTGAATGGGTGCTGCCTGTGTCGTTTATCAAGAGGCTGGTGCCTCGTTCGGGGGCTCTCCCACCCAAGTTCCCTCCAAAAAATTATTAATCAATGTATTTTGTGTGTGTGTGTGTGTCAGGGATGCTGCCTGTGTCGTTTATCAGGTTCTCTCTCAAGTGCCTCCCAAAAATAGTTAATCAATCGATCAATGTGTTTTTTTGTGTGTGTGTGTCGGGGGTGCTGCCTGTGTCATTTATCAAGAGGCTGGTGCCTCGTTCAGGTGCTCTCCCAAGTGCCCCCCAAATAATTATTAATCAATCAATAAATGTGTTTTTTTGTGTGTGTGTCACGGGTGCTGCCTGTGTCGTTTATCAAGAGGCTGGTGCCTCGTTCAGGGGCTCGCCCTCCCAAGTGCCCCAAAAAAATGATCAATCAATCAATCCATGTGTTTTTTTTGTGTGTGTGTCAGGGGTGCTGCCTGTGTCGTTTATCAAAAGGGTTGGTGCCTCATTCGGGGGCTCATGCTCCCAAGTGCCCCCCCAAAAATAATTAATCATTCAATGTGGGTTTTTTCTGTGTGTGTGTGTGTGTGCGTTAGCCATAGCATCACAAATGCCTCTGCTGAGATTTGCATAAACATTTTCAAAGGAGAAAAGAGAGGATATGGTTGAAAAAAAATGGAATAAAGCAGCTAAAACTGTGTTCTCTGATTATAGTGTCCATACTCCCTACCCATGGCCCCTCTACCTGAATTTCAGTGAGTCAGAGGGGCAACTCTATGCAACTGTATTCCAGAGTGCAGCTGCTCCTCCTGTAGCCCAGGTCAGAAGATGTGTAGGGGGTGTGGTGATGATATGGAGTAAAATGGAGCTCACATCCACTAAAGTGGACAATGAATCTCCAATCTAACAGGGAGCACAGCTGTAATTTATACACATCACAGGATGGGATGACGATATAGGCTTGGGTGATGGTATAATCTGGGGTGAAGTATACATCATCTTCTTCACACAATATTAATTTGTCCCCGCTGGAATCCACCATTACATGTGCCTCTGTCATATTTGCACATAATTGACGGTAAAGGTCTTTCACATATAATTTGTAGTTAATTTTGATGGACATCATCTTTTCCACATTTTGGGGAAGTAGTCTCAGGCCGATCACTGACAAGGTTCCCTGCTGTGCTGAAAACTCTTTCTGAGTACACACTGGAAGGTGGGCAGCTCAAGTAAAGCAAAGGCAGTTTTGTGTAAGGGCCTCCAAATTGCCTCTTTTTCCTGCCAGTAGATATTTACATCTCTTCAGATCTGTGTCTGTTGGGAAGAAAAAACAATGTCTTCATCCCTTCTGGGATGAAAATCCACTCCCAGCAGCAGGCATGGCGCTCAAGCCCAACGTAAGACTTCAACCTTAAATGTTGCATTTACTACTCTGTTCCACTTGTCCACAATATCTGCTCCAGTTAAGTGGACAGTGGGTACAACAGCAGTTTGAACTGAAGGCTACTAACTAATTATGTTTTTTTTACTGTCCCTGTACAGGTCGGCAAATGCTTTTTTGGAAGGCTTGCAAAGGATTATTTAACAGTCAATTGTTTTTGGAAAGCACTCTTCCTGGTCCCCTTCTGGGATGAAAATTATCTCCTAGCCACAGAAGCAGGCACAGGATTCTAAAAAAAGACAACGTAAGGCCTTAAATCAGGGGTAGCCAACCTCGGTCCTCAAGAGCTACTAACAGTTCACGTTTTCCAGACCACCTAGCTGGTGCACAGGTGTATTCATTACTCAGTAACACATTTGAAAAGATCCACAGGTGGAGTTAATTATTACACTTCTAATTCTGTGAGGAGACCTGGAAAATATGCACTGTTGGTAGCTCTCGAGGACCAGGGTTGGCTACACCTGCCTTAAATCATCGATCTTATGCTTGTCCACATATCTGTGCTGGTTAAGTGGCACTTTGAGGCCACTAACTAACTATGTTTTTTTTAATGTCCGTGTACAGGTTGGGAAATGTGGAAGCTTTGCAAAGGATTATTTTACAGTCAATTGTTTTGGAAAGCAGTCTTCCAGGTCCCCTTCTGGGATGAAAATCCACTCCTAGCAGCAGAAGTTAGCGCAGGATTCTCAAGAAAGACACAACTTAACACCTTAAGGGGTAAATTTAATTTAGTAAACTGAGAGGTTTTAGAAGTGAGTTTTCAACATACCCCAATGCCTTTTAACCAAAGAATTACCCAGACCTTCCATTACCCATAAGCCCATTTTTCCTGTCCCTGAGTGTTTCCTCTCACTGTCCCAGCCAAAAACAGGAACTTTGGGCCTGATTCAGAGATGGGCACTAATGCCACCGCAGCTGCAAATTTGTACACAGTGGCTGTGCAAAAATATGCAAATATTGCAGCCGCCGGAATTTGTATTGAGATAGGAGGCTTCGTAAATCCAAGCAATGGAATACAACGACTCATCCGTTGCAGTTCAGTCGATTATCAGCCTTCTGAGTAACCTTATGGTCAAGCAGAATGGCTGCAGGAACTGAGCCATTTTTACTGCATATGGGATTGCAGTCGTAGGCTGAGACACACCCCGAAAACAGTCGCCACCCCCCATTGCCGCCCACAAACAGTCCCTACCTGTCTATCATTTTACAAATAAATCCTCACTGCAAGCAACATCGGTAATGTTGACGCATGCCCAGTGCGATTCAGACACATGCACAGATCACCGATAATCGCTCAACTGAGTAAACATTAGCATTGCATCCAATTTCTGAATCAGGCCCTTTGTGCAAGAGGAACAATCAGAAGCCGCAATCAAGAATACTGTGATATCTCAATAGTCCTCTCACTCAAACACCCCCATTGCAGCCATTTTAAAATGGCTAGCCTGATTGTTTGGTCACTTATGTGGTAGTGCTACTTTAACCACTTGCCTGGCATGGTCGCAATTTTCCGACCACACCAGGCAGTTCTTTATCTGCTCTGGTCGCAAAAAAATTTCAACCAGTCAGATAAACAGTGAGGATGGCTGAAGGAAGAGAATCTTCCCGCAGCTGCTGCTCTCAGAGGGACCTTCCGGGCCCTCTGCTTGCCTGTACTCTCTCCCCATGTGTCTGCTGTGCTGCCGATCACTGCTGATCAATCAGCAAAGCAGGACCCCCCACCCAGCGCCTGCAAAGATTAACAGCCGCTGGAAAAAAGTAAATTAACCTCCCCCCCTTCACCCCTTAGTGTACAATTAGGTAACCATTTAGAAAACTATTTGAAATTTATGAAACTTCACACATTGAGATTAAGTACATTTCATATACACGCGTACTGCTACCCACCTTAGAGCACTTACATTTACCAGAAACTCCCTCACACGTGACACTGTGCTCTTATGATTATTCCATTGAGTGCCCATTTCACAGTAACCATTCGCAGAAAGACCCCACACTTGAGATTATTATTTTGCATAGCTCAATATTGCCTTTACACAGCCCAGCAGGCAACCCATAAACCACATGGAGGTTGCAGGTAGAATTAGCGGACGGACACTACATACATGGGATCTGCTTCCTATCCTAACCACAGATTCGCTTATAGCAGGGAAGCAGACGGGCCTATTTGTTAAATCAAAATCATAGCATAAGCTATCACATTACTTTTCAAACTTTGACGGGATGGGCTCCTATCAGAACCATTGTCCTGGCATGTGAATTTTCATAAATAGGTGCACGAAATAATTGTTTATCACTGCGCTATGAACTGATAACGTATATTTTACGGGGCCCCATTGTCATCAATACATAAGCCCCATTAACTCTAAGGGGTAAATTTACTAAGAATCGTGTCTGTCTGAGTTGTAAACACGGTTGACATTGCATGGACAGGAAACTCACAAATTTACTAAGAATCGTGTTTGACTGAATCGTGTTTTCCAATGGTGTATGCAATCCTATTTGCAAGTGTGTGTGTTCAGTCATATTTGGACTGAACATAATAGAAGTACCTCTAAACAACTTGTTTAGCAAACACATGAACAGATCAGTGTGCTCTGTGCATGCTTCTGAGTGTAAATCAGGATTTATTAAAAAAAAAAAATTACGTGAGGTCCCCCTCTAAAAGCATGACCAGCACTGGGCTCTTTGAGCTGGGCCTGATTCTAAAGTTATGGGGAAAACATATTATTAAACAACGTATTTCCATGAACCAGCACTAGGCTCAACTACCGGAAGGGTAATGCCACAACTGGGGGGATTCATTTGACGGGGCCCCCCCAGGCAAACCATTAACCAGCCCCCAACTAGTCAGCCCAGGGGTCACCCCTACCAAGTTTACCCCAGGCCTGGGCTGAAGCCTAGCGTTATCCCAATGAGTGTGAGGTTGATGTGTGTAATAATTACATTTATACTAATATTGTCCTTTACAGTAGGACTACTGGTCCCAGCAAACCTTCCCCACATGCTGGCACCTGGAGAACCACAAGTGCCAGCAAGCCCGGGCATTAAGCTGGTTCCGCTGGTACCCATAGTCCCCCTGTAAATATTAAAATAATGAAAGTACACAGACCAAATTTATTATTTTATTACACATTCATGTTCATTAAGACTTTGCTTAAGTTACACCCCTATTTGCAATAACTATTCTTGGTAAATGTCCGTGTTGTGTTCGTACTAGAGATGTGCGCTGACCGCCATGTTTTGGATCTCCCCTGGTTTTGGATCTAGATTAGTTTTGCCAAAACCTCACCTCCGTGTTTTGTTTTCGGTTTTGGATCTGGATTTTTTTCTTAGTATTATTAACCTCAATAAAATTTATTTCCACTCGTTTCCAGTCAATTTTGACCACCTCACAGCTCACTATATTGTTTTCATCCAGTTTAGGCCCAAAATTTACACCAAGCTAGTTGGTTGACTAAGTTAAGCAGCAGCAGTGGGCGGCACAAACATTTTTATTAATCAAGAGAGGCCTGAGGGAGCTGGAGTATGTATGTAGTTGAAGGCAGGGCAGGGACCAGAAGGGTTGATTGGTAGTAGGGATGTGCAGGCTCGGATAGGTTCGAGTTTGCACGTTGAGTTCGGATTTTTCCCTCCAAAAAAACGGAACTCAGAAAGAGGCTAAACGTCATCTTACATGGACGAACATCATCATTCCTGGACAAAAGTCCAGGAATGATGATGTTCGTCCATGTAAGATGACGTTTAGCCTCTTTCTGAGTTCCGTTTTTTTGGAGGGAAAAATCCGAACTCAACGTGCAAACTCGAACCTATCCGAGCCTGCACATCCCTAATTGGTAGTAAATTTAATTTTTTGATTCCGAACAAAAATTTATGGGGGAGAAGGGGAGGGGAAGAGGCATTTACAAAAAAAAATTTATACATTCACATCAGTCCGTGTCACCGAATAATCGTTGAGCATGGCTGCTGCTGCTGGGAGTGGATTTTCTCATCCTAGAAGGGGACCGGGAAGACTTCTACTAGTGCTTTATACATGAAAAAGCATTTCCCAACCTCTACAGGGACATTAAAAAAACATAGTTAGTTGCCTCAAGCGTAAGATCTATGATTTAAGGCAGGGGTAGCCAATCCTGGTCCTCGAGAGTTACCAACAGTGCATGTTTTCCAGGTCAACAACTGTAATAATTAACTCCACCTGTGGATCTTTCCAAATGTATTGGTGAGTAATGAATACATCTGTGCACCAGCTAGGTGGTCTGGAAAACATGAACTGTTAGTAGCTCTCGAGGACCGAGGTAGGCTACCCCTGATTTAGGCCTTACGTTGTGTCTTTCTTGAGAATCCTGCGCCTGCTTCTGCGGCTAGGAGTGGATTTTCATCCCAGAAGGGGATCAGGAAGAGTGCTTCCAAAAACAATGGACTTAAATAATCCTTTGCAAACCTTCTGTAAAGGCATTTCCCAACCTGTACAGGACATTAAAAAAAACAGTTAGTGGCCTTCAAACTGCCATTGTTCCCACTTAACCATATTACTCAGATATGTGAACAAGCGGAACAGAGCATTAAATGCAACATTTCAGTTTAAGGTTTAAGTTTTACGTTGTGCCATTCCTGCTTGCTGGGAGTGGATTTTCATCCCAGAAGGACACAGATCTGAAGAGAAAGAGATACATGTAAATAACTACTTGCAGGAAAAAGGCAATTTGGGGGTATATTTACTAAAGTTTCTAAACATGAAGTGTTCAAGTTGCCCATAGCAACCAATCAGATTGTAGTTATCATTTCTCTATTGCATTGTAGAAAATTATCCTATGTTGTGTATAAATTACAGCTGCGCTCCCTGTTAGATTGGGGTTTCATTGTCCACTTTAGTGGATGTGAGCTCCATTTTAGTCCATATCTTCACTACACCCCCTACACATTTTCTGACCTGGGCTACAGGAGGAGCAGCTGCACTCTGGAATACGGTTGCATGGAGTTGCCCATCTGACTCACTTTAAACCATATCCTCTATTTTTTTTACCTTTGAAAATATTTACGCAAATCTCAGCATAAGGCATGTATGATGCCATGGCTAGAGCGCACACACACAGAAAAACACATTGATTGAATTAATTTGGGGGGGGGCACTTGGGAGGGAGAGAACCCAAACGAGGCAGCAGCCTCTTGATAAAAAACACAAGCAGCACCCCTGTGCACCTACGTTGCTGATAAGTGTGGCTAACAGGCGCACACACACAGAAAAAGATGGTTTCACTTTTTTAACACTGGTGATGTGGCAGGCTAACACACACACACAAAAAAAAATGTTATTTTTTCATTGGTGGTGTGGCTAACACGCACACAATTTTTTTTTCAGTTTTTTCCCTGGTGGTGTGTCAGACTAACACGCCCACACCAAAAAATTGTTTGTTTTTTTCACACTGGGGATGAACCCCTGAAAGAGGCAGCAGCCCCGCGACAGACAGCACCCCTGTGCACCTATGCTGATGACAAGTGTGGCTAACACGCAAAAACAAATAATTGCCTTTATTTTTTCACTGGTGGTGTGGCAGGCTAACATGCACACACCACCAGGGGTTCACACTGGGGGTGAACCGCTGAAAGAGAC
This sequence comes from Taudactylus pleione, assembly GCA_031769625.1. Lineage (NCBI taxonomy): Eukaryota > Metazoa > Chordata > Amphibia > Anura > Myobatrachidae > Taudactylus > Taudactylus pleione. The sequence continues at coordinate 39,279,383 of JAUIMM010000025.1, read as the reverse complement.
AGCAGCCCCTTGACAGACAGCAGCACCCCTGCACACCTACGCTGATGACAAGTGTGGCTAACACGAACACAGAAAAAAAAAATTTTTCACACTGGGGATGAAGAGCATCCCCTGGACAACACAGCAGTACAGCCAGCCCCTATGGACTACAGCCAGCCCCTATATATGGACAACAGCCAGCCAGCCCCTATATAATGGGCAACAGTCAGCCAGCCCCTATATAATAAACAGATAGCCAGACCCTATGGATGGACAGGACAATCTCAGTCACTCAGTCACAACAGCCAGCCAGCCAGCCAGCCCCTATATGGACAACAGCCAGCCCCTATGGACATTAAAAGCAACAACTATAGCATGGACAGCAGCACAGCTCCCAGCTTCCTCCCTCTTTACTCTCCACAGCTGGAATGAAAAATGGCAGCGATCACGGGACCTTTATAGAATCCAAAACTCACGAGAATCCGACGTTTTGCCTCGTTTTCAGATCCGAGTCAGGCGGGAAAACCAGAGCCGACTCGGATCCCCTTAGTTCGGGTGGGTTCGGATCACTGAGATCCGAACCCGCTCTTCTCTAATTCGTACTTGCAAATTTGGCCTATGGTATATTTGGTTTTTTTTGTGTGTTTTTACCCGTCTTTTGCAGAGAGAATCATGATTTACACCCATGTTTACCTTTATTAAATCTCTGTGTTTGAAAATCAAGGACAACTCCCACGGGAATGCAATCTCAGCTAGACACGATTCTTAGTAAATTTACCCCTAGGCCTTATTTTATCCCCATTAACATAATCTATCTTTATATGTTTTTGGTGTGATATTCACTGGTAATAAACACATGAACACTCACCTGATCTGCTGGTTATCAACAATCAATGTAAAACATAGGAGCCAACCTTTTATTAATGTGTGTTCCCTAGTACTCCCTCTTGCAGGGTTGTAACTAGAGGTGTGCAAGCATTACTATCACCCAGTGTACCGAAGAGGTGCTATTGTCACTGCAAAGCACCTTGCCGCCTGGACAGCTGACCAGGCGCAGCTGGCGCTCAGCTTCCTGGTCCCGTCACTTCTTTGTGACATCATGGGCGATATTCAATTGTTTTCGCGGCCCGGATCTCCCGTCTAAAGTGACGGGAGATCGCGGGCCGCTATTCAATCGTTCCTGCTTTTCGCACTGATCGCGCCCAAAGTGGTCAGGTTTAGCCGCGTAAATCGGCTACCCCCACCAAAGTGCTGGGCACGATCGCGAAAAGTGCCGTTTGGGCGCCCAAACAGGTGACTTTTCACCCATTTCAGTTCGCACCCCCCTGGGCCTGCGAGCTGAAATGGAGCGCTGGCAGCTGATCGCACCCGACAGCAACAATTGAATAGCTTCGTCGGGCGCGAAGGGGGCAGGAAACAATTGAATTCCGCCTCATATGTCTGAGGGTGGCAGCGGGACAAGCCTATGGCACATTCCTGCCCAGTTGCGGCACTGCTCCCATGTTACTGAATGCATAGACATATAGGACCTCATTCAGAGTCGGTCGTTGCGGCCGCACGGTCGTAAGGGAAAAGGGGCCGGATATGAAAATGATGCACTCGCAAGTTGCGTCCTTAAGATCGGATCGTTAGCTGGCCGACCAAGGGGAGGATGCGGCCGTAAGACAAAAAATACGCCCCCTTCTCGTACGCATTACACGTCATCTCCGGCCATATAAGGATTAATCGAGACCATCGGTAACCATCGGAACTGGACGTAGAGCTTAAGGTTGACCATACCCTCTCTTAAGCACTACGATCAGGTCAGTGTACAAACCACCCATGTCACGTGTGCCATGACACTACTTTGTTAATTATGCACTCCCATAAAACGCCGTTCGCATAATTAGGCACGCCTGCGTTCGGATCTCCACTCACCCGTTTTCAAGCACCTTCCCCTGTTAAAACCCACAAGCGCCTCATTCTGTCACTCAAACTACCGACCTGGCTGTGTTCAAGGAGAGAGACATTTCTGATCGGAGCAGCTAGTTTGCGCACGCGCACTGCGAACTTTACGCATGCGCAGTTTAGCGAACATCGGTGGCGTACGACCGTGCAGCCGCAACGACCGACTCTGAATGAGGTCCATAGTGACAGTACAGTGATAAAGCACAGAGCTGGCTCACATGGTTTAAAATGTGCTGTAAATAATGCACAACAAAATGATAAGAGAGATCCCAGCTTCTTTCATGTTCCAGCCTCTCCTAATTACCCTCTTGTTAGAGGAAGCTGCAGCGCATTACTGTACAGTGTGTAGCTGACTCTCGATAAAACCGCTAATCGATTTCTAGTTCCCCCTCTCATCCCATTCTCTCCTCCATCCCTCATGCTTCGCTTTCTAATCACTTTCCCTGGCCCCTCTTCCTCTCTCTGCCGGTGCAATCACCTCTTCGTAATGAATGCAGCACCTGGCCTGAAGCAGGAACAGCCACACATAATATATGTTGTTGGTTTTTCATTTGTTTGTAAGTTCTTCCTTTTGTTTTTAATTTTGTCTCTTGTAAGAAAATTGTAGTTTACTGGCTGCCGTTTCCCCCATCTGCTGATCGCTGAGTAGAATCTGTATTTGTTGCCGTCCTCCCACACACATATACAAATACTGTATATTCACGTATATACGTATACAAATATATTCTCGTATACACATATACAAATATATACACGTACACAGTCACACACGTGCACATGCGCGCACACACACGCACGTATTTATGCACACATACAGACATGTGCATTTGTGGTCGGCAGCTTCTAAGACGACAGCAGCACAAAACGAGATAGACAAGTGGTCAGGCTGCGCGTCGTCTTCATGGAAAACCCAGTGACACAGGGAGTTCACCGCCCTCATTTAGCCCGCACGCACAGCAGATCAGCAGCAGAGCGCAGGGTGCTCTGCCAGATCCGGATTGTCTCTGTGTGATCACTGGAAAGCTCTTGTGCTGAGCGTGCTTATCCCCTGCCAGTTCCTGTAACCTCTTCATTTCCGGGAGCTCTTGCCACTGGGGAAGACAGACAGGAATCTCTACAAGGGGCATTCATATACCTAAAATATGATGCATGTTGTTGGAAACTGTCACAGTACAACATGGTATAATTAAATTATGGGTTTTAAAAGGGTGCATTTTCCAGCCCAATAATAAGCACATTTTAGGTAGGTCTGATTCCGCTAGGCATTTTCATACAGTGTGCTGCATTCAGGGATGGACTGGGGCTATATGTACATCAGCCCTGGCAGTCTGCCCTGTGCATGCGCCTTAGGTGCGCTCGCTTGTGAAGGCGACATGGTTGTTTCAAGGGGGAGTGCTGCCCCATCTCTTCCCTGCCGTGCACAGCACACCAAACCATCACTGTTGCCACCCCTTCCGTCTCCCTGAGCTCATCGTGAATCTGGAGGTGGGGGACACTCCCGCCCTCCTCGATCCGACCCTGAGGCCATCGGTCCTAAGTGCCTGATGGCCAGTCTGGCCCAGGTTGCATTTATGTGTATGTGGGGCCAATATTTGCATGGGTACCTACAATCATTAAGGATCTCCTAGACCATGGAGGGACCGCAGTAGACATCTCCAATATCTGTTACGGCTCCTCTATTTCTGATAGCAGCATTTCTATGGGGGCTTCTAGGCTGTCGGATTTAGCATGCTCCGGAATGTGAAGCAGCTAACAGTCGGAGCCTATGAATTACATTCGTAAAATTTATTGGGAGAGGGATTGCTCACATATGTGCCGCCTGACATTGGTGCATGCGCAGCTGGCTGAAACAGAAAGTAAAGTGATCGCAGATACAATCACTTCTACTGATCGCCGGAATGGGCCCCTATTGGAAACCCCCCCTGGCGACTAAGGAATAACACATTTGGGCACATAAGGTTTACTTATTTCTGCAAATTACAGCTGTAAAGAATTCTTATTCTCAAAGGCAGACAGCATAAATTAATAAATATGCCCCTATGTGTACTCACTCCTAGAATACTTGCCTACTCTCGAGGAAGCTCCTGAAACTTGGGTGGCTATCTCGAATGCCCGAAAGAAAAGTCAAGACTCCCAGAGGCAGCCGCCTACTTAAAATATGGGTGACGATGCAATTTGCGCTGAATTGCGTCTTTGTGGCTCCACTCCCATTTTACAATGCTGGTAACTGTTATGATGATCCATTCTCGCCATCACAAACACACACACCTCCACGCCGCCCACTTTGCCACTGCACCTGTATCACCGACCTGACTAAGTAACATGGGCTTACACACCAATAATGCTTCTCGGCACAAGGGTCTTCAAGTTCATGTTATGTTTAACTCTTAATTCCACAGTTTTAGCGCACATGCACAGGAGAATGTTCAGTTACTCCCCATTGTAAATACAAGGACCTTATGTAAATAAGCATTGTGCCGATGGAGTGGTTATGGCCATGCCATTTGAAAGTATGGCTGCCCCTAAACAGGCTCATTCCTGGTTACTCTATACCTGATCCCCCAATTCTAGATTCCCTTGTGCATGAGCAATTAAAAAGACTTTTGCATTATGCAGTTGTGCTTATATCTCAATCCAAGGGGCCAACTAAATTGTTAGATGGGAATCCACAGGATTAGCCATCTTAAGCAACTTTTCCTGTGCTAAGTGCCAGGCGCGATGCAGCTATGGCGTGCCCGGCACTCGTGACCAGCCTCGAAGCTCTACTTAAGGCGGATTTCTGCTTGAACCTCAACATCTATAGATGGCATTGCCTATCGGGCACCCGGAGCTTGGTGCATACTGGCACATCGCAGCCCCATAGAATTCTGCGGCCATCATGCAGCAGTGGATATCTCCAATATCCGCTGCGGACCACTTTAATACATTCTGGGATTGTGGCAAACCTCTGAAAACTGAAGGTTTCAGAAGTTTGACTGCATTTTTTGGTTTAATACATCCCACCCTGTATGTCTTTCTACTTTATGGGGTCAATCCTATTCCATGTAAAGGGTGCGATGTGCCGTTGCAACAGATCGGCACAACTCAACCCTGAATTCGCCAAACTTTGCTCACAGCCCTTTGGGGACGCAAGCAAAATTTGGCAAATCTGGTCATATAGGGGGTCATTCAGACCCACTCGTGAGCGGTAGTACGCTCGCAAGCGGGTCGATGTCCCCCACTGCGCATGTGCTCCCGTCGTGCGCATGCGCGAGACCCGGAGAGCGACGGGCTCTCCATCGCTCCGGGTCTCGCACCAAAGGGGGCGTGCTGTCGATGTTGATTGACAGCACGCCTCCTTTGGTGGGCATGCCGGGGGCGTGCCTGCCAGACGGAGGCATTCCCGTCTCAAGCCGGCCCCACTGACATCACTAGTGATGTCAGTGGGAGTGATTTTGGCTCTGATAGAGCCAAAATCACTCCAGGGCTTGCGGCAGCGAGACCCTACCGCAGGGTCTCCGTCACAAGCGCGATGGTCAAGACCATCGCTGGTCAGAGCGTTCAGCTCTGAATCAGGCCCATAGTGTGGTCACTGCCACGATGACGTGCACTGGCGAGATCATCGCACTGAATAGGATTAACCCCTATCTCTTCCCAAGAGCAGAAATCTGTGATACCTGCTTCCGTGGGAGTGGTCGCAGTAATTAATTGTATAGCTCAATTAACTGAAAAGTTAAATTCCCCTCTACCAATTGATTCGCCCCCCTCCCCCCATAAGAATTGTTTATCAAGCCATGCTTTATTTTTTTTTTTAATCACTCATGCAATTTTTTTCCAGCTGCTTTTAAAAATGACATTTATTTAAAGACAAATGATGGCATGTTGGATATTATTTCCAATCCAACACTCCGAGTATTGAATAGCAGGTATTAAAATGCAGCTTGATAAGTAATGGCCTAAATCAGACTGACAATGTTAAAAATCGGAAATAAAAAACAAGCTGTGAACATTTTGCTGCAATTATTTTCTTTAAACTTGATGTTAATGTGGCTGTACATTCTGACAATAGTGTTATAAAATGTATTTATTTATATAGGCCTGATTTTCTGTCTGAACTTACGGCAATATAAAATACTATATTGCCGCAATCGCTCTTAAAAATGTCAATCAGCTGCCTTCATGATACTGCTCTGGAGCGATAGGTGTTAACTTCCTGATATGCAGGGCCAGTTTCAGAAGATATACATTTGAGTGACTTCAGTTCAACTCAGTTAAAAAAAATATATAGTCCCTCCACAGCTCACCCCACCTGTGTCCCTCCACAGCTCACTCCACCTGTGTCCCTCCAGCAGCTCACCCCACCTGTATCCCTACAATAGCTCAACTTACTGATATATCTTGTATCCGGTGACTGGTCACAGCCTGGAGTCCTGTCCTGCCCAGTGTCACCTGCCTGTTCTGGAGGTCATAAAAAGAATACATCAGATCCCTCTCCAGGGAGTTCTACGGTAAGAAGCCCATAAGTTTCTCTATAGGCAACACCAGCTATAGATGGTGTTGCCTATCGGACACCCGGAGCTTGGTGCATACCGGCACAGGGCCGGCTCTAGGGGTGTTCGACCTGAGCGGTCGCACAGGGGCACCACCCGTAACTTCCCGATTTCAGCTGTCCCGCTGTTCCACCCGTGGGCCGAAGTGGCCCCTGGGTGGTTAAATCGGGAGGTTGGGGACCCCCCACTGCCGCAGCTGTGCGGCGGTGCCGGACCCCAGAGACTCTGAATGGATGCTGCAAGCATGTGCGCGGCATCCATTCAGTGATGGGAGAGGGCTGGGGGAAGCCCAGCTAGTGAGGCTCCCCCCAGCCTGACGTTATTTGGAGGCGGACACGCCTCCTAATAACATCACACAGGGGGCGTGGCCTAGGTGTGCGCTGCAGGGGGGGAGATAGGGCGTGCTGTAGGGGGCCGACACAGGGTGCTCCGACCCCTGGAGCCTGCCCTGAATTCTGCGGCCAGCAGGCAGCAGTAAGCATTTCCAATATCCGCTGCGGACCACTTTAATGCATATGGGGATGGCGGCAAACCTCTGAAAACTGAAAGTTTCAAAGGTTTGACAGCATTTTTTGGGTTAATACATCCTGCCCTATATCTCTCTTCACTTTATCTCTCCCCAAGATTTAATACATCTTACCCTGGGACAACAGCGGGATCGCCCATTCAAAATGGTAAGGTCTAAATCCGCTTCAAGGACAGAACCCTGACGTCATCAGTTAGTGTCAAGCGTCATTCCCTATCATCCAAGTGTGCATAGAGGGAATATAACCTTGTGGCGTTTCTTCTTTAGGCAGGGACAACTTTTTTCTTTAGGTGGCCTTAATGGGCATGGAGCTGCACTTCTACCCTCACTCATGTCACTTCCTGGTCCCTAGCATGAAGGGGAAATAAGTTCTACCCATTCAGAATGCACAACTGGCCCACTCTGTTTCCATAGGGAGCCCATACACATGCTGTGTCCCCTGACTCATGCTCCTCCAATAGATGATCAGTACTGGACTCTGCTCCTCCCCCTGTTGCCCTCATTGTAAGTAGCTCAGCTGTCTGCATTACTTCTGTCCCGTCCCCCGAATCTGTATGGTCCTATCACCTCCCTGTTTGTTGATTGGGAAGCTCACCCCCCAGCATTGCAACAGTGACTTGATGAGAACTGGAGACATGGAGAATAGAAAATATTCCATTTCCCTGCTCCACAATCACCCCTCATATCAGATTTTTCTTCAGTGCAGGCAATGAAGGACACTGGGTCTGTCTCTGTGACAGCTGTCCTCCATTGCCTTGTAATGTGACAGGAGAGCTACTAATCAGGGGTCTCTCCCTGCTGTCTGATGTTTGTCATTAGAGGAACTAGACCTATTATGAGGAATAATTAAAATGTTTCTGTCAGGTAAGTTTGAAAATAGTATTACCTTACACTCTGAGGTAAAAATCATTGCCAAAAACGGTATATTTTAAAAAAGGAATTAAAAGTGAAAAAAGGGGTTTTATTAAACCTTGCCATAGGTTCAGGCTTTCACAACCTTCCCTGGCATTGCCCACAGCAGGTAACTTCCCTGTGTCCGCAGCAGGTCTAACAGACCTGCGAGAAGTTGGCATAATAATTTTTACCCTATATAGGCCCGTATTCAATTTGAGCGGACTGCGATACTTTTCCACCACCCGGACTTTTCACCTACATCGCGTGTTTTACAGGCGGAAAAGTATAGCACGCGTGCCCGCGTATCCATGTATTCAATTTGAAAGTACGCGAAAACGGGACCCGGTTATACTTGAACAGGCGGAAAGTACTGTCAGATTTGGGGTAATCAGCCTGACACCCCCCAAATGATGCTCTGACATGGGGGTTAGCTATGGTTACCCCCGATTTGGCTTGTTGAAGGTATTTGGTGTTTTTAAACGGGCTCAATAGCTGCTAAATAGCGTTTTTGTATAAGTGGTGCAGAATAGTATTCAGGAGTATTTTGTGCAGAAAATAACATCCCAGCAAATTTGGGGTACGTGAAAATGGGGGCCAGCATATTTTAAAGTTGATTAAGTTGAAAAAATCATGAAAAATCCACCTGCCGCAGGCAACTGCAATGAAAAAAACACCTGGGGCATACTTGGGGAGCCCCCCAGAGTCTAGTTCGCTCGTCTTTAACTTTGTACCCCAACATTTATTTTTTTCGCCTCAAATTCAAAGTGATTTATTTGGGGTGTTCTTAAGTGTTTTTTTTTTTTTTAAATTTGATGCAGTTTACCTTTGGGGGACTGTCTGAAGGCTGCACAGGGGTTCCTGCAACGTTGTACCCCAAAATCCCAATTCTGCACTTTTTTCCGCTTGCTATTCATAGGCGAAACTTTTCCGCCTATTACATTGCAAATTGAATACGGCGATACGTTTCCGCCTGACAAAATGACGTCATCTGTGAAACTTTTCCACAGATTCCGGCTTTTCGCCTCAAATTGAATATGGCCATAGCCTGATATTGATGATGATAACCTTGATAGTACCGTAGTAAGATTAGTTGGCTGTCGCCACTGTTTTCCCCATGTCTTAATTTGTACCACCACAATACCTATTCTGTTAATACATGTAAATAATTTTAAAAATGCTTTATTCCTTGAATTAATGGATTTAAAATAAAAATGTTACATATAACCACAAAGGTGCTGTTCATGGTCAGTAGGCCCCTATATCTTTGAACTGCATTTCTTGCTTTTTTTAATGTTTTTATTGAGAAAATTTAAATAAATAAACATACAGCACAGACGGTGTAATGGTTAACATTACTGCCTCAGCGCTGAGGTCGTGGGTTCGATTCCCACTACGGCCATAACTGTGTGGAGTTTGTATATTCTCCCTGTGCTTACGTGGGTTTCCTCCAGGTTCTCCGGTTTCCTCCCGTACTCCAAAAATATACTGGTAGGTTAATTGGGTCCCAGCAAAACTAACCCTAGTGTGTAAGTGTGTGAGCATATGGTAGGGAACATAGGGCCTGATTCAGAGCCGGACGCTATTTGCGCTCGCTCGTTCAGAAAAAGGGGCCGGCTATTTAAATTGAGCGCTCGCTCTTTGCGGTCTGTTGACGCCTCTATGTGCGAGCGAACGAAACATGCGCTCGCTATTTTGTAGAGACGCCCCCTGGCCGCTCGCATCCTACGTCATCTCCACTATTTATTAGATTAATCGAGTACATCGAAAGGCATCTGAACTGCTCGCAGTGCTTGTGGTTGGATTTTCCTACCGCAATCATGCGAACAGTTCAGACTAAGAGACAACCAAGTGACGTGGCCGATGATGCTGCTTTGTTAATTATGCACACCCTTAAAACGCCCGTTTTGACAGTTTGGCACGCCTGCGTTCGGATCTCCACTCCCCGTTTTCAAGCACCTTCCCCTGTTACCACCCACAAACGCCTCATCCTGTCACTCAAATTAGCAGGCACTCGCTATTTTGCGAGCACTCGATTTCCGACCGCAATGACTGGTTGGCGCATGCGCATTACAACCCATACGCATGCGCAGATGTGCGAACATCGCTCGGAGCGAACGAGCGGCCGCCTACGAGCGGCTCTGAATCAGGCCCATAGATTGTAAGCTCCACTGGGGCAGGGACTGGTGTGAATGGCCAAATATTCTCTGTAAAGCGCTGCGGAATATGTATGCGCTACATAAATAACTGGTAATAATAACAAACAGTAATAGTAACAAAAAAACTATCCTTACCCTCTCACCTCAGATTAAATCCACCCTTAGAACATTGGTACAACTAAAGACATGGTATAACCTTATGACTTTGCCACTTTAGCAAGAAGAAATGTATTACCACGTGTCAGGGCATAGGAGGGGTATGGGGGATAGATATTCCAAAGTGCCTATGTATTTATCAATGTAATTGAGATACCTAAGTCATACTGAATATAGTTATGGACCGCCAACCAGAACATCTGCGCCATAGTATAAGACTACATACAGTGTATGAGATTGGCTTATGGGCATCTTTGTAATGTTAGTTAGCGCTATCAAAAATATGTTCAAGACCATCGCAACCATCTTGTTGGACGCTCGTATATGCTGTGGGTGGTGACCCACAGCTATACGAGCGTCCAGGAGGACGCTCCATATTAATGGAGGAGGGCCCTGATTCAGAGCGAGCGCTCTGCTCAGAGCGTCCGGCTCTGAATCAGGGCCACTGTTAGTAAATAAGCCTATAGGGCCGTGGTTCCCAAACTTTTTCGAATCACGGTGCCCTAGAGTATCAGCATTTTTTCCATGGCACCCCTGGGCCAAAGTTTCTTATTGAGAAATTCTGCAAAATTTAAATTAAGTAAATTGTGCTTATATATATATATGTCACCCTTAGGGTCAGTTCTGTGGTGGAGAAGAGAGCTGCACTTCTTTTTGTCCACATATTTTTTGATTGGCAGTCATTATCACTGGTTTTGTGCTATCACACTGACTAAAAATCATTTTATTTGGTACTGGACCACCAACCCGAGGCAACCCTGCAAGAGCCCTGAGGCACCCCAGGGTGCCACGGCACCCAGATTGGGAACCACTGCTATAGGGCATATTCAAATAGCCACAGTGTTTAACACAGGTTTATAGCCTTGAGCTTTAACGACCGAAGCTATTCAATTATAAGCCCATTTCCTCATGCGGCAAACCCACGGCTAACCCATATAAGTGCCCGGGTTAAGTGCTCGGAGCTATATGTTAATACACACAGCAGCCATGGTAATGGCACAAAGGCCTATTTACCACAGATTTCCGTCCACACCACAGGAAGGTGCAAACAGAAATATGCGGTAAGTGCATCCTGCGTGCACTGCTACAAGCCCGCAGTAAGTACCGCAGTTTATATAATCTGCCCCTATGAGTTTGTATGTGCACCTCCTTGGTCATGTTTCAAAAGGCAATACATTGACCATTTGTGGTGTCCCCACAATTACTCAAATGGGATCCCCCTTTGTTTTTTTTAATGCTGGACCTATGGCCCTTATGGTAGGTAGTTTTATAGACAGCCGTGGGTACTATGTAAAACAGCCCCATTCATTACAATGTCAGGGCTGCGTAGCCTCGAGAGAAGTTTTGAAACTGCAGCCAGCAACCTAGGAGCCCAGGAAAGTTCCCCCACCTCATTGGTGGCAGTGGTAGCAGGGCAAAGTGTCCAGGGGCTATCCCTGAAAGAGGACCCCGGTAGCCAGTGAGCTGCAGAAAACGGAGGAGGGCCAGCTGGGCCAAAAATTCATATAACAGGACGCCGGAGGAGGCTTGGGGGGCTTTGTTGGGAAAAGTCAGAGGATTCTATAAGGATGCCCTTACCTGTAATGGACGGTGAAGGCCGCGCACTCACGGACCCTGTCAGGAGACCAACACTAAGGAGCAGGGGTGTATCTAGGGGCTCGAGCGCCCCTGGCAATGTAAGGGACTGGTGCCCCCCTCCCCCATATTTTTTTGAATAATTATGCAATGTACTTATATAATTGAAAACTAAAAAAATGTATATTTTAGTTTAAATATTGGAGCGATGAGCGATTAAATATAAAAAAAGTACCCACCATCACTCATCAGTTTAGCAGCCCTGCCCTGGATGCCCCTGTCTGCTGTGATGATCTGTGCACGCAAGTCACCCCATAGTCGTCACAAACCGCACACTTAGCTGCCCAGTCTGTCTCGCTGTCAGTGTGTGTCACTCAAACTTGTGATCCTGGTAGACGGTGTCAGAGACCATAACAGCTTCTGCCAAGATCACCACAGTTCGAGTTGCGCAACTTTTCAGTAAAACACACTTAGGGTTCCTCATCCCACACTGTGCTCCCCTTCTCCCACCACACCCCACACTGTGCTTCCCTTCTCCCTCCACACCCCACACTGTGCTCCCCTTATCCCTCCACACCCAACACTGTGCTCCCCTTCTCCCTCCACACCCCACACTGTGCTCACCTTCTCCCTCCACACCCCACACTGTGCTTCCCTTCTCCCTCCACATCCCACTGTGCTCACCTTCTCCCTCCACAACCCACACTGTGCTCCCCTTCTCCCTCCACACCCCACACTGTGCACCCCTTCCGCCATCCACACACCACACTCTCTCCCCTTCCCCCATCCACACCCCACACTCTGCTCCCCTTCCCCATCCACACCCCACACTGTGTTCCCCTTCCCCATCTACATCCCACACTGTGCTCCTCTTCCCATATCCACATCCCACACTCTGTCCCCCCCCCACACTCTGCTCCTCTACCCCTATACCACTGTATGCTCCCTTGTTTCCCTTACACATCCCACACTATATTATGTGCCCCCCCCTCCACATTGATCCCACATTGTGTGCTCTCCAGGACCAGATGCCCCCTCAGCAGTAGTTACTTTAAGTAACTTACTAATCATTCTGGAAAGGAGCTCCAGGGCCGTCTCTTGTCATTTTCATCCAGTGCTGCTTGCTGGCTCCGATGTCAATGACAGCCCACTGCCAGCTATTATTATTATCATGATGAGGCAGTGCAGGGAGCCGGGTGTCCAGAAGAGAAAGCAGGCCGGCTGCCTGCTGTGTTGATGACGCTGCTGTGGCCAGGAGTGGTTGTATCTTTCAGCCAGAGCCAGTTATTCAAGGAAGGAGTCAGGTGACCTATCATTAGTTTTGGAGGCACACGAGCGTCAATGCTGGTCTCTGCAGCTTTGATGCTGCAGAGTGCAGAGACCTTTCAGCGGGGGATGGATCCCGGCACCTGCAGGCGGGGGGCGGGTACCCGGCAAACGCTGGCAGGCGAAAGGGAATTCAAAGGGACAGCGCACAACACAAGCTAAAATGCTGGACTGTGGCAAATCTACCCCATGACTGTGGGTGGCACCGCCGCGTGGCGCCCCCCCCCTTTGGGCGGTGCCCCTGGCGAGTGCCATCCTGGCCAATGGGTAGATACGCCCTTGCTAAGGAGAGAAGGACCTTGCACCTACCGGGCACAGATGAATTACTACTGCCGCTGGAGCCAGGGGACCGTTTTGCTTCTATACCAGAAGAGAAGGCTCCGCTGAGGAATTGTGTGGGTGCCCTGCTGTCGGATCGCCTGTGAGAAGTTGCCTGTGGACCAAAGAACCCCGCCAGGAGAGGAGAACAAGAGGACCTTGGAGGAAGAACCCATCTGCTGTTGGCTGTCCGGAAGAGTGCCCGTGGATTAGAAGTCCCTGCCCAGGGCCGAGGACCAGCAGCCACTGTGAGTCTGGGTGAGCCTGCCTGCAGCTGACTGACCCACCAAGAACTACCGCTTTGGTCTGTGTCTCTGCAAAAAGGGAAATTCCACAACGGTGTGCCTCTGTTGGTGGTGTCAAAAAGAAGTTACTAGACTTTTTGGTGCCTTGTGCCAGAGAGAACATTGCCCCCCCCCCCTCCGCCCCCCACCATTTTGTAAATAGGGACATAAAATAATGCACCTGAAAAGGGCCTTGGCCTGATGCGGAAGGGACAGGGCAGAGATAGGGGAGATGCTGGGGATAAAAGAAAAGGAAGAAAAGACAAGTGAGTATGATAGTAAACAGGAAAATTTACAGGCCCAAACAGCGCCCCCTGCCCTGCGGTGCCCTGTGCCGTAGCACAGGCCGCACTACCGTAGTTACGGCCCTGGCAAATGCACCTGAGAACCTGGTCATTACACATTTAACCTACTGGATTTGTGCATTGATTGCTCATTTTGATCAGGTACATTCATGTTTGTGAGTCAATGTAAAGTACTCATGTGGAAGCACTGCCTGCTTTCTTATTTGGTCTCCCAACTGTAAAAAATCTCTCCTAAGCAATTGCAAGGCCAACACTCCGTAATGTGCTAAAAACTCATGATAGTATATAGGGACATCAGGCTGCTTTCACTACAGGTTATCATTATTGATATTTCAATTACATTGGTCTCACAGCACATACACAGAGCTTGGTTTATTTTATGGGGTCCCATGTAATATCATTGTTCAAGGTGTTGTTTGAATGTAGTCCTTTTTGCACTGCGAAAAAGCTCTTTGGCAACTTGCAAATGAGGAAAACCTTCAAGCTTCACCTATCTGCACCTCTATGCAGCTTATTGAAATATCTCATGCAGAGAATAAAATCTTGTAGAAGCGATTTGAGCAAGCAATGCAGTGCATAATTAATATTAGAACTTTGTCCATTAGGACCTTGCTGATCCTCTTAAATCCACCCAAAATACAGAGCAAGCAATTTCTCTGTCACAAAGGACCCCATCTTGCCTCGCACATGTATGCACAGTGGAGTGATATTTAGCATAATGGGCACAGAAGCTGTCACGTAAATAACAATGGGGCTAAACTGGTTTTTAAGCAGAGCCACTGTATTTTTAAATACATTTTTTGCCATTGTAAAAGACCCTCAAGGAATAGCTTTAATATGTATTAGGTAACATAAGAATGCTTTTAATAAACAGATACTGCAAGTCCTTTAATTATGCTAAATGTTTTGTAGATTTTTGATAATCTCTAAGGTGAGAAATATCTTACTAATCAACTGTACAAACAAGGTAATACATTTTTCTTGTCTGTAAAATAAAATACATTAACACTTGGGGGTATATTTACTAAACAGCGGTTTTCAAAGCTGCTGACTTTCAGCAGCAATAGTAATACATGTTAAAAAAAAAGTATTATTTTGCATTTATTGCTGTTGCTGATATAAATACAGTGGTCAAAGGCACCGTTTAGTAATTATACCCCTAGCGCTTACCGCTTAATTGTCTAACATCTCAGGCATATGAGCACTTTTGTATTCTTAAAATGTTTGATACTGATTATATGCATTAACACCGTATACATACTTGCTAACCTTTTGGTTGCCCCCTCTGGGAGACGTGGCACGACAGAGAAGTGTGGGTCTGGGGGCACGACAACGCAATCATGTAATTGTGGCCCTGTCTCCTGCTGTACAACGATTGCCGAAGCCATGATGATGCAATTCAACGTAATTGCATCATTGACTGTCTGTACCTGAGTGAAGTGGGCGGCCTGGTGTTTTCCGATTTTCGGGAGCCTCCAGGCTTTTCTGGGGGGGGTAGGCAAGTACTGTATGACCTAATGTGCGCAGACCATTTTTTATTAGTTAACTAACATTATTCATTTTTCTTCCTTTGTCCACAACAATAGGAGTTATATAGGAACAGGACATTACAACAGTGTGCACTCTCATTCCCTGGGATAGGTGCAGTATGCTTCTATATTGGCTTGAGAAGTTTTAATATGTCATTGACTACTATATTTTAAATGTACTGAGTATTATTACATTTGTATTCATATTTACACTTCATCTGGTTCAGTTTTTACATACTTACCATATACCAAGCGCTGTATTTTTCTTTTATTTCTTGTTAACTATTCTATTGAGTGTGAGTACACTCAACTTATACAGCTGCTGTGGAATCAGAACCCATCGAAGCGCCTGTTGCTCTTTGAAGTTTTCTTCAATTTCTTTTGTTTTGCAACTAATTTTAAGCATATAAATGAATGAAAAATGGATGAAAATGTCCATTGGCATGCGCTGGAGACAGCACAAGGGGTTCTGCAACAGGACCCCCTCTCCCTATTCTGGGACATACACTACTCACTTGGCCACCTGGGCGGTGAGTAGCTTATGTGCCAGGAGGGGCGAGGAGGAAGTAGGCCATGACCAGTTGGCGTGTGCAGGGGGGTGTCCTGTTACATGCCAGCTTCTGTGTATGAGTGTCAAAGGTCAGCATCTATGTACAGCTGGCTTATGCACAGCATATTGTATACCAAGCAATATTGCTTGTGTGTGGCCCTCATTCAGCAGTACATGCCAGTGTACTGCTGAAAGCAGATTCCTGATGATCGGGAATCTGCGCAGGCGCCTGACCCGTACTGCGCATGTGCAGTACACGTCCTGCATATACGTACGCAGAGCGGCAGCAGACTGTCAGTGATTGCCATTTGTGGATGGGAACGGGATGGCGATGGCCTCCATTTCCCGTGTCGCCGCCATTGGGGGGGAGGGAAGATACCAGGAGCTCCGTCGGCTGACCGAGATTTCCTGGCTTCTTCCTCTCATCTGCGGTAGCCAGCTGCGTGACCCCATGGGACACCTTAGCTGGCCAATGTTCCCGTAGAGTATCCGATGCTGCGTTGTACAACGCATCTCGTATAAGTAGAGCAGCAGGAGGTGTGATGCTATCATATCTGCGAGCAGCTTTGCAATTCCGTCCGAAGCTGAATAAGGCCCTATGTTTGTAAGCAATTACAAACCTACACATTTTCATTGTTATTTAGGAGCCATAGGTACCCAAATGGGGATGTATTCTAAATGCCGGTGCTGATATCCCGACAAGGGATTTAAGATAGGCTTCGAAATGCCGTTGCCTATCTTAATCCAGACGCCAGAAAGCAGACGGATGGATGCCCGAATGAGGTAAGTTTGGGGCACCCGTCCCCTTAACCGAGGGGGAGAGGGTTAGGGTAGTTAGCGGGGTTAGCGATAGGTTTTTTTGGGGGGGAGGTTAGGGTTAGGCACCCCTAGGGGGGAGGGTTAGGGTCAGGCACCACTGGGAGGTTAGGTTTAGGCACTAAGGGGGGAGGGTTAGGTTTAGGAAAGAAGGAGGGGGACTAAGGTTCAGGAACTAACGGGGAGGGTTAGGGTGCGGGTGGGGAGGGTTAGGCTACCAGAAGGGAGGGTTATGGTTAGGAGGGGGATGGGGGAGGGTGAGTATACTTACCCGACCTCTGTCGGGATACCAACCATCGGGTTGCCGCTGTCGGTATTCTGATAGGAGGCATCCCGACAGCCGCCATTACATACCGATTCCATCAAATCCCCCCTTTCTTTTGGGTTTCATTTACCTTTTTCTATGTTCCATTTCATTTATTGTTTTATAAATTCAACACAAAATGGAAATTGCATATTTGCTGTTATGTTGGCGATTACACATTTGTAGACAATATCTGCACACAACACAATGATCAATTCTAGGTAACATGATTCATTAGATTTCAAACAAAGCAGTCCAAACATGGTTAACTGATAACCCCAACCAGTGAAAATGTGCCACCATCTAGGCCCCATGTTATTCAAAGTGGCCTAATTTGGTAACCCATGTACATGAGAACGACCTAATCTTCCAGAGTATGGGTAACTTTAGTTTTATTATGTAATTTCATGTAATATTTATGGCTAATGTATATGAAAGCAGCTACAAATGAAATAACAAATGTTCCCTCTGAAATAAGCACTCAAGATAGGAAAGAATTACAGGATTAACCTAATTTTATTTACAAATTCTATTTCGAATACTATATATCAAAGATTACTCATTTTAGAGGGAACATTTGCTACAACATGCAGGCCAATCTGTGGACTAAGAAAAACTAAAATAAAATGAACTGCTTTTTTGAGTGATGAATTAGGGCCTGATTCAGACCCTCTCGCAAGCGGCCGCTCGCTCATATGCGATTGATGTTATGCAATTGCGCATGCGTATGCATCGCAGTGCATGTGCACAAACTAAGCGATCGGGAAGCGCTCGCTCGCCCAGCAAAGACAGCCCAGTGGAATGAGTGACAGGAGAGTCCGTTTGTGGGTGGTAACAGGGGCAGGCCATTAGTAACGGGGGGTGGAGGTGCGAACGCAGGCGTGCCTGAGTGTTTCAACGCCATTTCCGAGGCGTGCATAATTAACTGGCAGCGTCATAGTACACGTCACCTGGCTGGATTATACACTGAAGTGCTCGCAGTGCTTGCGGTAGGGTACAGTCAAACGCAAGCGCTGCGGTCAGATCTGATTAAACCCGATGTACGGATGGTTTATATACTTCCTGGGGATGACGTTCGCTAGTGGGCGGCTAAAGACAGGCTGGTGGGGGCGTCTATAAACACAAAGTGATCGCTCGCCTTGACATAGTGGGCCTGTTTATTCCTTGACGTGCGATCGCCTGCCTTGATGTCACTTAGCTGAATTTCCATATGCTGGGAGCGAGCGGCCGCATCTAGCGAGCAGGTCTGAATCAGGTCCTTAGTTTGCTACCTGATTAAAAGACATATAAAACCCCTTTCACACTGCCATCAAATAACCTGGGTTGTTGCACATGAACGCGCAGCAACCTGGGTTACTGTGCAGTGTGAAAGGGCCCAGTTGAAAAAACCCGGGTCGAGCGACCCGGCATCAACTCGGGTAACGAGCAGGGTTGATCACGAGTTCAACCCAGCTCGCGGTGCAGTGTGAATGAGTAACCCGGGTCGGGGCGACCCGGGTCCCGTTCACTGCATAGGGAGAGCCGGAGCTTGGAGATGATCTCATCTCCAAGCGCCGGCTCAGTAGTGATGGCGGTGACGTTATCAATCCGGCATTATTGCTGGGTTGGGCCGCCGGTCTGAAAGAGGTCTCAGGCGGGTCACACCTGGGATGGACGCATGTACAAATCCCTTGTGCGACACGCCATTTGCGATGTGAATGGGGTATTAGTCATCTTGGCTATAGAGTTTCAGCTGTTGGATTCAACAGAAAACACACAGGACCTCATTCAGAGGCGGTCGCTCGGGAGCGATCGGCCGCACCCAAAGTGACTGAGAATATGCAAAACGAGTGCTCAGTCGCAAAGCACATCGTAAGCTCGGAAACACCCACAACAATGAAAGCACACCTCCTATCTCTACGGCCTAATTCTGAGTCGGTCGCAGGCTGCAACGTACGTCAGCACGATTAACACCTGTTACATTGTTAATTGCCTACAAACATCGGTTGAGGCAGTAAACATCACCAGCACTCGCAATGCTTAAGATAGACCCTGGGCTACCCTTAGCTCTGCGAGCAGTAGCGTCGTTATTGCAACGAGATGACGTGTGTGATGACTCGCTCAGAAATATATGCACGCCCTTTTTAAAGTCAACCACACCTGCTTGCGCACCACCACACCCCCATTCACAAGCACCTTCCCCTGTAACCACCCACAAACAGCACGAAGTGTCAATTACAGCTACGACCTCGTAGTAACTAACAAGCAAGAGGATTGCGGTCGGAAAGACAGGCTTGCACACGCGCACTGCCAGGTACACGCATGCGCAGTTGAAAAAAACATCGCTCGCTACGTCCAATCGCTCCGTGCGACCGCCTCTGAATGAGGGCCATAGTCCTGTGGGTAAAGGACAGACCTTTCACAGCATGTGGCTTTCTTATGTAAATGAAACAATGGGTTGTATGAGCTAAATATAACTATTGCAATTTATAAATGATCACTGGTACATTATATACAAAGGGTTTGATTTGAGCATACTGATTATAGGTCACTATTACACAGGCAACACATGCTGCAAGTTGCATTGGAATTCTGACGGCCAAAATGGAAAATGTGGTCATGAAATGGCTGATCTTGGTCAGCTATCTTTCAAATTGCTACTAGACACTGAAACTGGAAGGAACGTGACTGTTTGGCCCCAGTATCAAATAGCTGCTGTCACGACCCAAGGGTTTTTGTGGGTTCAGATCAGGACCCGTGGACTTAGGGTCTGATTCAGCAAGGAATGCAGTTGCTAATACGCACGGAATTGGCCGATTGTTGCGTACTGCATAGTCCAGATTGCGCATGCGCGAACCAGCCACTGCGGTCGACGACTGAGATCTCAGTGAACACGCAGACCCATCCCAGAGTGATTGACAGGAAGTGCCTTTTGTGGGTGGTAATGGGGGGGTGGCCAGGCGAACGAAGACGTACCATTGCGTTTTAACGCCGTTGCAGGGGCATGCATAAATTAGCCACTGCGGTGCCCTAAGGCCTGATAGCGTGCGTGGATGTTAGCAATTTCTGAGTAAGGTCAGGGCTTGTGCAAGTGTGCGTGAGGCTGCGATGGTACTCAATTGTACCGATGGTTTTGCAGTCCTGCTAAACATTACAGATGTGTGTAAGGTAAAGTGGGCGTCCTTATGTTGTGCTGAGATTGCATTGCAATCGCAATGGATTAGCATACTATCGCAGTGAGACTGCGTGCGTAATCGCTATTACATTCGCAGTTGTGTTCCTTGCTGAATAAGGCCCTTAGTTTGAAGCGTGGAAGGATAGCAGAATCTTGAGGCATTAATACGATATGTGTATGGGTATTAGTGTAACTGAAGTTTGATCAATACAGTACTCAGAACTGCCAAACAGGACAAGTAGTAGGAGTGACCACAACAGAGTGCCTGTAGCACCAGTGACAGCCTGCAGGTGAATGGATCACATTGGGGATTATTCAATTCAGCAAGATGTTGAATACCCCGGGAAGGTGTTCCTGGAGCTATATAATTGACCGCGCTGTTAAGTCTGACTACAGGATTTCTACTGGCACCCTCCTGACGTGCGAGCAGAAATCTGACTTAAGTGCTGGTCCCGGTTCTGTTTTCCGTCTTAGCGCTAACAGCATCGCGGCCGGCACTTTAGTTGGAGAATGCAGTTTAGTGCAACTAAACACCCATCTTAAGGTGCGGTAAAAGGCATTTTCCGAATTAAGTGTTTCTAGTTGGGCTTAACAGTGTGTTCAGTTGAATAGCTCTGGAAACACCTTCCTTGGGCTATTCAACATTGCACTGAATTGAATCACCTCCATTATGTTGCGCAATGCTGAAGGTAGGACGTAGATGAAGCTCCATAGTATAACTGGACACCTGCTGGATTGAGGGCCTAATTCAGACCCGCTCGCGAGCGCAGGACGCTCGCAAGCGGGTCGATGGTGCCCTAATGCACATGCGCACGACGGAGGGAGCTCCGTCGTGCGCATGCGCGAGACCCGGCAAGCGACGGGGTAGCCGTCGCTCGGGGTCTCGCACCAAAGGGGGCGTGCTGTCGATGGTGACTGACAGCACGCCCCCTTTGGTGGGCGTGCCGGGAGCGTGGCTTCCAGACGGAGGCGTTCCCATGGGAACGCCTACCGTCTGGGTCCGGCCCCACTGACATCAGTAGTGATGTCAATGGGAGTGATTTTGGCTCTGATAGAGCCAAAATCACTCCAGGGCTTGCGGCAGCGAGACCCTACCGCAGGGTCTCGACGCAAGCCCGATGGTCGCGATGGTCTTGACCCACAGCTATGACCCACAGCTATGCGAGCGTCCAAGAGGCCGCTCCAAGTTGAGGTAGGAGGGCCCTGATTCAAAGCGAGCGCTCTGGTCAGAGCGTCCGGCTCTGAATCAGGCCCTGAGTGTGCAGTGCAATAATCACCGTGTCTATAGGTACTGGAAACTGGTGCAGATGCAATCTGTGGGTCTGATTCAGTGTTGTATGCAAACCCGAAGGTTTGTTTACAACACTAAGCGTTCCTGCTAGGCTGTTTTAGCTGGGCGATTTCAAAAGGGCTGAATGTGCCATGCCCTGTTGGCACCCTGCTAAAACAACCTGCTGGGTGCCAACCCAACCACGGGCTGCAGTGTCCCGCGGGGGGGGGGAATTTCTGTGCAGTGCTTATCACAGTAAGGTAAGAGCTTGGGGGCAGCTCAGCATGTCCTTAAGCGCTGGGCACGCCCCCAATAGTGATGAAAAGGGGACGCATCTTAAAGACATGCCCCCTTTTCTCGTGGCAGCCCCCTTTTCACCCTGCGGCGCGCAAAAGTGCTCTTTTTACGGTCTGGCGCCCTGCCTCGCACCGAGAGACCTGCGCATGAGCAGGATCTATACTACGCATGTACAGGTCTCCCCCTGTGAGATCACTCGCAGTTTCCCCAAGCCGCAGCCTGTCGTTTGGCGGTGGAGCCGGTCTCTGTTTCAGAAAATGGGGGCGTCACTTTTTTCTGGAAGTGCCAAGGCCATGGTCTGCGTCTTCCTACGCAGACTTCCTGACCTCGACCATGGGTTACTCAGATTGCCAATGGTCTCGCTGAATGATATGATGCAGCGTCTTGCTGGAAGCAGGATCAGAAGCGGGAACTGAAAAAGGGACAGCAAGCCACTGCAGCCAGAAGACTGATCTTCAGATGAAGAGAGTTGTTCTGACAATGAACATACCAGTAGACGAGGTTTAAATAGGGCACTCCCAGTGCCTATTGGTCAGACAGGTCACATAAGTGTAACTACCGGAATCTGGTAGGCCGATGTGGTCACCTGAATGAATCCAAGATGGTTGCATCTGTGATCTGCCACCGCGGTTAATACCAGATGATTTGCCATGCCCACATGGAGATGTTCTAGCCAGAGTCTCAGGAACACCAGGCACAACCAGGAGTGGCATGGATGGCGATGACATGACACCGCCGGTCCCGGTAATGGTGGCTATGACTCTGACGTGTGACAGCTGCATCTCATCCAGTTTGGTCATTTATATGACCAGGATTGAGTGTACAGTTTTTTTTCATATTTCGGGCAAAATTTACTAAGCAGTGGGTACTAAACCCCGGCGGTTTGGTGGTGGGTTCTAAACCCTGAGGTTTGATGGCGGTTTTGCGGCGGTTTCTAAATGATAGCCCTGTTCTATTCTATTCTAAAATATGTTTTGACGGCGGTTTCGCAGCTGTTTTGGCCTTAGTAAACCTGCAGATAGCAAAACCGCCACCAAACTGCCGGCGTTTAGAACCCGCCGCTTAGTACATTTTGCTCGCCATCTCTACTCTTCTCTACCCAATTTACTAGTTTAGCTTTTCTGAGCTTTCCCACAGTAGCCATATTCGATTAACAACACTCTGGTGCCTGTACCATTTCCGAATGCACATCTGAAAGGTAGTATTATTCATCACGAAGATAAGACTTTCGCTGCTGTATTAAGCAGGCAGCAGTTGACCTCTCAATGGCAAAGCGCTTTGCTGAAACAGTCTCTTTTTGGAGGTGGTGTCTCAGCAAGCAAGCAAACATTTTTATATAGTTCCAATATATCAAGTCTAAAATTATTTCTTATTTATCTGGGAAAAATCTTGATAAATAGTAAATAGGTCCTTATGGATGATACCTAATTTTGCACCAGTATAGTAATCTGCAGCAAATAATGGAATAAAAATGCATGCTGCATCCTAATGAATCACATGCCTTGCCTTTACATTTGGAACACAGAGCACAGACAGTGGAAGTAGTCTGACAGCTGCAATGGTAGGTATAATTGATAGCTTGCATAAAGATTACATGCAATGTTTTACAATCATCATGCATATTCATTTATGACGATGTACAACGACAACTGGCTTCCTTATAAATAAATGATTCTTACAAGTGCATCACTAAAGATGTTACATGTATTGTCCTTTCAAAATGGAAAGGTACATATGGTTCAAATGGACTTTGCAAGTCAGGTAAAGATGGATGCCCACTCTCTTGTTCGATTGTTTTAGCGCCATCTGTGACTAACATACTGCTAATCCATTTGAGCATTTTGTAGTCATGTATTATAATTATTTGTGTTAATGTAGACCTTTCTAGAGATTATGGTTCATTTCAATAGTTGCCTACCATTAACAGCATACAAGTAACTATAAGTTCCATGTGGTCTTGCATCTATTCATAATAAGTCAACATACCAGAAAGAATGGGCGAAATCGGGACATTTGTAGGACAACATCCCGGGAGCTATTCTTACAGAGATGTATGGAAAAACTACTGTTCAATAATCTCTCATTTTTAATTTGTACAGTTATATGTCCTATATTTAGGGGTATATTTACTAAGTAGTGGATTTTAAAAGAAATCTCAATTTTTGAAGAGTTTGCCTGCCATATTTAAAAGAGCAATAATAACAAGCTTGATTTTGCATTTACTGTTATTGCCTTTTTATATATGGCAGGCAAAACTAGTAGGTTTTAAAATCCATTTCTTAGTAAATATACCCCTTAATATCTGCTAATGGATATTATTTATTATTTATTTATATGCCTTCAAGCCTCAGTTTAGAAAACAAAAACAACATATCTCAAAGTTTGAAAATCTACATGTATACACATGGTGGATAGTAATGAATTACTGTAATTGATATGCAATTTTATAAGCCAGTAAAGGAGTGTATGTATTTACAATAGTTGTACATTCCACACATTTATGGGTATGTTTATTATAATTTGCAGTCTGCCCACAATAATAAGGATTCCTTATCGGTACAATTTGTGGCAATAAGGAATCCTTATTCACCAGGATGTACCATATCTAAGTCACTGGGACCGGGGCTCCGATATGAGCCTATATTAGTGATCAGTGAGAAGTAATGCGATCACATTCTTGCTTTGCCCCCTAAGCGTTGCTACTGCACATGCGCCGAGGCACAAGTCGAAGACACAGGGGTAAGGGGCGTATCTATAAAGGGTGCAGGGTGCACCCATATTATCTAATACTTATCTCTCCGAGGTCCTGCATCGGGTGTCTCAATTACTTAGATGTAACGATAGACATCACTGGCGACATAATTAAGTCATCTGTATATACTAAGACAACAGATAAAAATATGCTATTGGCAGTGGATAGCTTTCATCCTAGACATTTGAAAAAAGGCCTCCCTTACTCACAACTACTACGGCTTACACGTATAACCTCTGATAGAGAAGAACTACCGATTGCCTTACAACAGATGTCAAAAAAAAATTCATAGAGAGAGGCTATGACCCAAAGGAAATTGAGCACGCAACAGTTAAGTGCCTGCAACTTGATAGACTTACCTTGCTGGAAAATAAGAACAACATGCGAGAAGTCAAACGGGAAATATTGGTTTTTAATACTACCTTTTCTGTCAGTTCACATATTATTAAAAGTGCAATTTTTCGCCACTGGCATATTGTGCAAACAGATCCGGCATTATCAAGAAGCTGTAAAGATCTACCTCTGATCAGCTACAGACATAGCAATAACATCAGACATTGGGCCTGATTCAGAGCCGGACGCAATTAGTGCTCGCTCGCCCAGAAAATAGGGGTGGCTATTCAAATCAACCGTTCGCTCTTTGCGGTCTGTTCACACCTCTAGGTCTGAACGAGCGAACAAAACTTGCGGTCGTTTTTTCAAAAAATACGCCCCCATCCTACGTCATGTCCGCTATTTATTAGATTAATCGAGTACATCGACCAGGGTATGAACTGCTCGCTATTCTTGGGGTTGGTTTTTGCTACCACAATTTTGCGAGCAGTTCTGGCTATAAAATAACCCAGTGACGTGGTCAATTACGCTGCTGTTTTAATTATGCACACCCGTAAAATGCCCGTTTTGACCTTTAAGCACGCCTGCGTTCGGATCTCCACTCCACGTTTTCAAGCACCTTCCCCCATTACCACCCACATACGCCTACTCCTGTCACTCAAATTATCAGGCATTCGCTATTTTGCAAGCACATGAATTTCGACCGCACTGACTGGTTCGCGCATGCGTATAACGATCCGTACGCATGCGCAGGTGGGCAAACATCGCTCAAAGCGAACGAGTGGCCGCTTACGAGCGGCTCTGAATCAGGCCCATTGTCACAAGATCGGATGTTGGAACTAAAAAGCCCCAAACCTGGCTATCTTTGAAAAACGGTGTGTTCCGTTGTTCTGGCTGTATTAATTGCAGATTCTTGATTATTGGTGAACAATTTGAGGATCCACAATCAAAAAAAGTATTTAAGATTCATCATCGTTTAAATTGTGAGAGTAAATTCGTTGTTTACATTATAAAGTGCCCATGCAATCGCCTATATGTTGGCAAGACTGTTCGTATGCTAAAAGAGCGAATTGCTCTACACCGATCTTCCATACGTAAGGCTTTCACTGGTATTAATAGTAACACTCCTCCTGTTGCTAAGCATTTTGTTGAATTGGGTCATAGCCTTTTAGACTTTAATTGTGATGCCGATCGACCATATACCCCCGCTTAATTGGGGTGGGGATCGTAATAAACGGTTACTGCAGAGTGAATGTCGCTGGATTTATGATCTACAAACTGTATCAACTCTGGGGCTCAATGAAGAGCTAAATCTAAATTGTTTTTTGTAACATAAGTATATTTTCCTTTTTTATGTTCTTTTTGTTTTTCATGTTGTTTAATGATGTGCTGCTTGGAATATATGATGCTGACACTGTGTACCAGAGAAAAGTTTTTTTGAGAGAAAGTTGCGCTTTTCTTACAGCCAGATTGGCTGAAATGTGATTGGCAACTCATTGAATACATTGTAGCAATTTATAATACATCTTAGTGACAAGGAACGTCACTTCCGGTCTTTGAAACACAAACTCTGTTGGACCGCACGTGTCACTTCCGGGTCCCCGTTGGACGAGTTGTTTCAATAGTTGGAGGTTCCAGATGGTGTAAGTTACGCAGGTGAGTACCACGTGACAGCATCATTAATGGATCAAGGTGCACTTCATTTAGGGTATAAAAGTATGGGCTTTTAGTTGTGTGGTTATGAAGGTCCCTGAGGGTGCCGAAACAGCTGTCGGTCTGGGCTACATACTTTGATGCCGCAGCGATGGTTCACCATTAGGTGATGAGTATCATGCTATACCTCTGATTTGCACTTACGCACTATCTTGTGAACTGATGCTGTTTTCTTTTGGAAATTGATTGCTGAACAAGCTGATGATATAAAATCCTTTTTATTGCATAAAATTGGTGAGAAAGAAATTGTAGAGAGAGAGAGAGAGAGAGAGATAATGAATATATAGACATCTTCTAGGTACATTTGTACAAAGTCAGGGATTTTGTAGGATTATAGTCAGGTGTATGATTAACCTATAATACCAAACAGGTGATAATGATCATCATTTTCATATGTATGTTAAAACACAGTCATTTCTGAAACAGAAACCGCTGTGTAGGAGGTTTAAAACTAGGTGAGGAACAGCCAAACTGCTACAAAGGTGAGGTTGTGGAAGATAGTTTCATGTCACAGGTCATACATCATGGCAAGACTGAGCACAGCAACAACACACAAGGTAGTACCTTGGATAAGTACCTGCCTGTATTTCTCAGCACTGAGGATGCCATTAACCTACCCTCCAACATGACCCCTTCCATCAGGTACAAAATACTCTGCTCCTGGACTTCCCACCTAATGTAAGATTGCAGTCACCTTTGTAGCACCAGGTAATAGATGAGACAGGTGTTTCACCACAGGTGGCAGCAATCATACATTAGGTGGGAAGTCCAGGAGCAGAGCATTGTGTACCTAATGGAACGGGTCATGTTGGTGGGTCTGCATTAATCCTGACCAAATCCCCAACTCCTTTTGTTCAAATGTAGCCCCAAACTTGCAAGGAACCTCCACCATGCTCCACTGTTGCCTGCAGACACTCATTATTGTACCGCTTTCCAGCCCTTCGGCGAACAAACTGCTTTCTGGTTCAGCCAAATATTTCAAATTTTGACTCATCAGTCAAGAGCACCTGCTGCCATTTCTCTGCACCCCAGTTCCTATGTTTTCATGCATAGTTGAGTTGCTTAGCCTTGTTTCCTGTTTGCATCAGACCCCCAAACCCCCAAAGAACTTGCCATGCTAATGAAGAGGTTTGGAACCCTGCAGCAAATGACCAAGCCGCCTGGCTTTGTGCCAAAACCTTTGCCAGGACAAAAACCAGGGTTGGCGGGAATCGCACAGGCCGAACTGTGAAAAACCCTGTTGAAAGAGAGCTGAACCCGAGGCTGGCAAAACTTACATGTCTCAAATGAGGGGAACCCGGACATGTCCGGATGGAGTGCCCGACACTGAAGGAGTCTATGGACTGCTTCCTATCCCAGGAGGTAGGGCCAGTGTATCCAAGTTTCTGTACCATGAATGTACCCCAGAAGGGCAGCGGGTTGTTCTTGATAACAGTCCTCATTAACCAGAATATGGCCTGGTCTTGGTGGACACGGGTAGTAAACTTACTTTGGTTTCGGGTTCACTGATTCCGGTGAAGCCAGCACCCCAGTTGCCAAAAGTGAAGGTCCTGGGTATTCATGGGACATCTGAAGAATATGAGAGGACCAGTGGCGGCTCCAAAATTGAAACAGGGGAGCAATACCAACTGCCATTCTAAAGCCTGCCATACATCGCCAGCTGGGACTCACTGGCAGTTGGTTTGGCTGCCATATTTTAATTTTGGACTGTGCTGCCGCCCCACCTCTGGACCCTCCACTGAAGAGGACCCTTCTCCCAGTCACCCTCAGGGGCCAGACTGCTTGGACCGTGGCAGTAATAGCTTTTTTTAAAAGCAACACATACCCATGTTTGGTGGGTTACCTCAAGGTGCATACACACGGTACGATCTGTACTGTTGGGCATCCACTATACAATTTTCTGTCAGATATCTGTCCAATCTGGCTGGTTGGAATGAAAACCTGGTAATGTATGGGAGCAAATGACAATCGTCCATTTGCTCACAAATGCTGGAAAATAGTCAAAAATGGTTGTTCAGACAATTTGGTTAAAACAAATTGAACCAATTTGAACAATTTTTTCCGGCCTTTTTTCAGTGTTTAAAACCATATGATCGACTGTCATTTGCTCCCATACATTACCAGGTTTTCATTCCAACCAGCCAGATTGGACAGATATCTGACAGAAAATTGTATAATGCAGTGGTTCCGACTTTTTTGAATCACGGCACCCTAGAGTATCAGCATTGTCTCCACGGCACCCTTAAGCCAAAATTTTGTTATTGAGAAAGTCAGAAAAAAATTTAGTGAAGTAAATTGTGCTGACCTGTCATCCTTAGGTTCAGTTATGTGGTGGTGGACAGGTTTGCGCTTCTGTTTGTCCACATGTTTACATTACATTGACCATAAATAATTTGATTTGGGTGCCGCGGCGCATAGTTTGGAAACCACTGGTATAGTGGATGCCCACCACCAACGACTTGAAAGATATCTTTCAAAAGATATCTTTCATAGATATCATTCATAGGCCCTGATTCAGAGCCGGACGCTCTGACAGAGTGCTTGCTCTGAATCAGGGCCGGTCTTTTTTTTTTTTAGAACGGCCTCCTGGCCGCTCGCATAGCTGTGGGTGACCACCCACAGCTATAGAGAGCGGCCAGAAAGATGGTCAAGACCATCGCGACCAACAGGCTTGCGATGAGACCCTTGTGGTAGGGTCTCGTTGCCG
This sequence comes from Taudactylus pleione, assembly GCA_031769625.1. Lineage (NCBI taxonomy): Eukaryota > Metazoa > Chordata > Amphibia > Anura > Myobatrachidae > Taudactylus > Taudactylus pleione. Next base: position 39,249,963 of record JAUIMM010000025.1, on the reverse strand, counting down.
CAAGCCCCAGAGAGATTTCGGCTCTAACAGGGAACGCCTCCGTTTGGGCAGCCACTCCCCGCGGCCCGCCCACCAAAGGGGGCGAGCTGTCACTCAACATCGACAGCTCGCCCCCTTTGCTGCGAGACCTGGAGCGACGGAGTGCCCGTCGCTATCTGGGTCTTGCGCATGCGCACGACGGAGCCAGCTCCGTCGTGCGCATGCGCACTGGCCCACAATCGACCCGGTTGCGAGCGCACAGCGCTCGCAACCGGGTCTGAATCAGGCCCATAGATCGTTCAAAGATCTTTCAAAGATATTTTTTAGTGAGTCATCCTGCCACATCTCTGAACAGGCAAAGTTGATGATATCGTCCAGATTGACCTGCATGTATGGACGATCATAGATATCGTTATTGTGCATGCGGGAACGCGCATTGTTGGTCGTTCACTGAATAAAAAATGACAGATATGAACGATATATCATAGAACGATATCGTTATCGTTCATATCGTAACGATATATCGTCCTGTGTCTATGCACCTTTAGAGAAGACAAAACCCGTGAGAGGGTCCTGCTTAGGTTTTATTGGCATGGGGTACACATGGCCATGAAAAAGTATTGCCAGGCCTGCCCCATTTGCCAGAGAACCTGCCCTAAACCATCATTACAAGCCCCTCTTGTTCCACTACCATTAATACAGGTACCCTATGAGTGAATGGGCATGGATTTGATTGGGCCACTAGATACATCGGCTCAAGGCCACCTGTATGTATGTTTTGGTGTTACTAGATTATGCAACACGCTAACCTGAAGAAAAATCCTTACGAAATATAAAGTCTAGCACTATAGCTAGGGAGCTGGTATATTTGTTTACCCAATTGGGAATCCCTAAGGAAACTTATACCGATCAGGGTACGCCATTCATGTCCAGGCTAATGCGGGATGTGTCAGCTACTAGGTGAAAATCCCACCGCACTTCCATTTACCATCCACAAACGGATGGACTCAGGGCCTAATTAAAGGGGGGGTGACAGGGGCGGTCGTCCCTGGGCCCCCATACCCACCAGGGGTTAAAGTGGTCCGGAATGGGAGACGGAACCAGTTCCACCTCCTCCGGCCCACCTAACACCGGCGTCGCAGGGAGGCTCCATTAGCCGGGCGCCCGCTGAGATTTTGTTAAAAGTGGGCGCCCGGCTCCCTCCCTGCAGCGGTAGCCGGAGGCTGGAGTTCACACCTGAGCTCTGGCTTCCGGCCCCCGCAGTGCACTATGGGAGAGACGTCATGACGCCTCTCCCATAGTTCCGAGGAGCGGCCAGCCGGACGGACACGGACGTGGGAGCGAGGCTCAAGGTAAGTATAGTGGGGTTTTTTTCATTTTTTTTTTCAGTATAAGCGGCTTCACTACTAGGGGCACTACATCTGGGGCCACTACTACTGCGGGCACTACATCTGGGGGCATTGCTACTGGGGCCACAACTACTGCGGGCACTACATCTGGGGCCATTGCTATTGGGGGCACTGCTACAGGGGTCACTACATCTGGGTGCATTGCTACAGGGGGCACTACATCTGGGGGCATTGCTACTGGGGCCACTACAACTGGGGGCATTGCTACTGCGGGCACTACTGCTGGGGCATTACTATTTTTTGGCACTACTACAGGGGCACTACTTCTGGGGGCACTGCTACAGGGGGCACTACTATATCGTCCATATTTAATAGGACCCCCTCATGTTTGTTGCCCAGGGGCCCCCACAGACCTTAATCCAGCCCTGGATGGACTAGTGGAGAGGTTCAATCGTACCCTGAAGCATATGATCAGGAAGGCATTGACGTAGGAAAAGAAGGATTGGGACATCCTTCTTCCTTACCTGTTGTTCGCTGTCAGAGAGGTTCCCCAAGCCTCAACAGGGTTTAGCCCTTTTGAGCTACTGTATGGTAGGCAACCCTGGGGCATTTGGTTATGCTAAAGGAGGGTTGGGAACAACAGGTACCAAGAGAACAAAATGTGGTACAATTTGTTTCTCAAATGTACGAAAGGTTGGGGAAGATAAGTCGATTGGTGCGTCAACACTTGGAAGAAGCACAAAGTCGACAGGAGAAAAATTATAATACTGCTGCAATAACGCGGTCCTTCTGTCCTGTGGATAAGGTTCTGGTTTTAATGCCAACCGAAGAGAGTAAGCTTTTTTGCACATTGGTAGGGGCCCTATGAGTTGGTGGAGGCAGTTGGCCCTGTAAACTATAAGGTCCGGCAGGAGGAAGGAAGAGCAGATATATCATGTTAATCTATTGAAACCATGCCAGGAAGAGGATTCAGTGCCAGGGTTGTTAAGTACGGTAGTGGAAAAGTCCTCGATTACCAAAGAACCTACCTTGTCAACAGAGCAAAAGCGGCAAGTGGAGGAGTTGGAACGACGGAACAGGAATGTGTTCTCTCCCCAACCAGGACACATGGCTTTGATCGAACATGATATAGTCATGCATCTTGGAATAGTAGTGAAACAAAAGTCCTACCGGATCCCTAATGCCAGGAGAAGTGCAATTAGAAAGGAGATGGAGAACATGCTCCAACTATGGGTAATATATATATATTTTCTCTGAAAACTCACCTCTTCAGACAAGCTTATCAGATTCCAGGGCCACCCACATAACCTTTCACAGCTTCCCTATCTGACTCCCTTCTTATAGTAAACACCTATCACATCTTCTCTTTCTTCAATTTAACATCCACCTAACCCTAGGCCAACTTTCCAGTGTGATTGGATTATACAGCCCACCAAGAATATCTGCAATCGGGCTGGACCAATTTGCAATATGTAGCACCTATCCTTGTGCATCAACACCTATTTCCCTATAGATTGTAAGCTTGCGAGCAGGGCCCTCTTACCTTTATGTAGGTCTTTTATGTATGTATGTCTTTTACAACCCAGTAAAATGTTAATGTTGATTCAAATTGTAAAGCGCAACAGAATCCGCTGCGCTATATAAGAAACTGTTTTATATATATATATATATATATATATATATATATATATATATAAAAATCCAAGGTCCTAGAAAGGAACAGGCGGCACTCCAAATCCAAATATAAACAAAATGTATTCAAAACATTAAGGTGAGAAAGACATCATTCATCGACGTTTCAAAGTCTGCAGACTTTTTCTTCAGGATGTATCACTAAGACAAACAAGTGTTATAGTGCAGGTGTCCTACCTTATATGCGCCCATGTCGCGCCATATCCACACTCCCAGCTGCGCTGTCTCCGGACGAGGGGGCGGGGCCTCCGCAATCCCGGAACCGGAAGTGATGCGGGCGATGACAATACTGGTTGCTAGTAGGGATGTGCAGGCTCGGATAGGTTCGAGTTTGCACGTGGAGTTCGGATTTTTCCCTCCAAAAAAACGGAACTCAGAACGAGGCAAAACGTCATCTTACATGGACGAACATCATCATTCCTGGACAAAAGACCAGGAATGATGATGTTCGTCCATGTAAGATGACGTTTTGCCTCGTTCTGAGTTCCGTTTTTTTGGAGGGAAAAATCCGAACTCCACGTGCAAACTCGAACCTATCCGAGCCTGCACATCCCTAGTTGCTAGGCAACCTCTGTAGCCACAACTCACCACGCAGGCAGCGCAGCACTGGAGGGATACAACATATAAACATTAAAACAGTGCATCAGACCATGTGTCACAGTCACATGGAAAGTGATATTACAAAAGTGACTACGTGTATACTCGTAAAACAAAAAAAGAAAGAAAAAAAGAGAAAAACCCTGATGTAGACATTAATAATAATATCAAATATATAATCTCAAAACTCATAATTAAATAACTACTTGTGTTTAATAATTAAAAATTTACTGCTTCTATACCATTTATGGCTATAAGCTTTCTGACATAAAATTACAACTGACAGAACTCATTATTAATTCTAACTGCAAAAAATTTTTTTGGGCTAGCCTTAGCTAACCTGACGGTTTCATATTAACACTATGTATATTATATAACTGATCTCAGCATCTCATAAATGTAACCTGCTCAACCTATTTGCTTAGAGAAATACATTAAACGATAACATCTCATTGAGCCCCCTGGGCGCCATTGTATCTAATTGGTGGATCCAACGAGCTTCGGCCTGGCTCAATTTTTTACCTCGGTCACCACCTCTGATGTCTTTAGGAATGTGGTCTATTATTTTATATTTAAGGGACGCCAAAGAATGTTGCGCGTTCTTAAAATGTCGTGCAACGGGTTGATCATTAACTCGTCCCTCGAGAGCTGCCCGAATGGCAGAGCGGTGTAGTGCCATCCTCTCCCTAAATGTACGAATTGTTTGGCCCACGTAGTAGAGCCCGCAAGGGCACATTATAATGTATATCACATATTGTGTTTGACACGTTAAATTATATCTGATGTCAAACTTGCGACCCGTATGCGGATGCTTGAAATAAGTACCTGGTTCTAAGTATCTGCACGTAATGCAAGAAGCACATTTGTAGCACCCAGGTTTTTTAATTTGAGTGAGAAATGATTCCGTGTGCATTAAAGGGGGTGTACTAATCCTAGATTTTACTAAGATATCCCTGAGGTTGCGTCCACGTTTGTAACATGGCATAATTTCTTTGTTTTTAAAAAAAGGTAACTCACGGTCACCAGTCACTATTGGCCATAGTGCTCTGGTGGCCCGAGGAAGTGCCTGACTTGCCATAGTGTATTCCGACGCAAACGGGATTTTATTCGTTTTAGGCCCTACTTGTTTGCTTTTTAAAAGATTTTCCCGAGGAATTTGAAGCACTTGTTCTTTGGTATCACTAAGAATGTTTGCATGATCATTTAGGAAGGCACCCAGAACGCTGCATTATTTATCCAAAGTGCCAGGCTCTACAAGATATATATATATATATATATATATATATACTGTATATCCATAAAAGCGTGAGTTGAATGCAGGGAAATACGGGTTTATTATTACATTCACAGTGCTATGCGCCTGTATTTTTCGATTGTTTTGCACTAGTTTCCGTCTCACAACTGTGCCTGTGTTTACACAATTCATGTGCATGTTATTGTAGGTACATTACTAGCTTCAGTACCTTGTAAACTACTTTCTCCCTCCCTAGTAAAGCATGTTCATTTGAAATATCGTCCAAATCAGTAGTACAGCTTAAAACTGTTGCTAAAAACAGGAACATAAAGTCGTATAAATTGTATTGTGCTAATTTGGTGCGGGGTTGAGCCTGATCTAACATCCACTGAATCGATATTCACAGATTAAGCCCAGGCCTGAGCGCTCCCGGCCGCACGGAGCGAGGCACACAGTGGTCTGACCTCCAGGTCATCGCCCAGGGGCTGGAAGAGGGGAGGGAAAGACGGCCTGACAGGCTCTGCAGGCAATCCTATTATATCCGTGTTCCTGGAGCTCCTCAGCCTGATCATCCGTCAGCACACTGATGGAAAGGGAACACATGTGGCAGGCAGGGCTTGGCCTCCCCGGGAAGTCATCATTCAGCGCTGCTGCATTCTATAACGGTGCAGAGTATCTGCCCTCCTGTAGTTTATATTCGAGAGGAGACACTCCAAACTGTGACATTTCTTATACTGCCCTTACTGTGGATAAACAAGCAGATAAGTATGTAATCACAATATATACATTTCCACTCGCCTGTGGTTTTAGTGAGAAAAAATAAAATGTAATCATCCTGTTGCGTCTCTTTAATTGTGCCTTTGGGGGAGGAGGTGGAAGATCTTTGTATGTTTTTTCTAATAAAAGCTGTGCATTTAGCTGTTCTATAGTGAACAGGGTTTCACTTTCTGCGATTTCCTTTTATTCCTTTAGCCAGTAGACTTTGCCGTGCGGAGAGGCCAGTTTCACAATTGCACCTACACTGTTGTCTTCCTCATTTGAAAACAAAATAATAGCTAAAGGACTATGGGGCTAAATGCAGATTCCCGATTATCGGAAATCTGCGCATGTGCAGGACCCATTTTGCGAGTGTGCAGAATGGGTCCTGTTAACTTGCACGCTAGCCCTCCGATAAAAATAAAATAGGGAAAGATCAAGAACCACTTCCTCCTAGTGCTGTTGCTGCTGCTGGGAGTTGTTCATCATCCCAGAGAGGAAGTAGGAACATCACTACTTTTACTAAACAATTGACCCTCCAACAGTCCCTAGCGATGAGGATGAAGTACGACAGCAGTCATCCTGAAGCAAAACGTATAACTGAGGCCTTGACTGCTATGTTGGTGTTAGACGTGCGTCCGGTATCCGCCATTAGTGCAGTGGGATTTAGACAATTGATGGAGGTAGTGTGTCCCTGGTTCCAAATCCCGTCTAGATTCCACCTGCATCCTCAAAGCAGCAGCGACAAGCGTGCGTCTGTCTGTTAAAGGGTGGTGACACCCTCAAAGTGTGCTACACGAACAATAAAAATATTGTTCTTTTTTTTTCGGTCTTTGTGAAATGTGTGGGCTGTAGCCGCACCTGCATCCTTAAAGCAGCAGCGACAAGCGTGCGTCTGTCTGTTAAAGGGTGGTGACACCCTCAAAGTGTGCTACACGAACAATAAAAATATTGTTCTTTTTTTTCTGTCTTTGTGAAATGTGTGGGCTGTAGCCGCACCTGCATCCTTAAAGCAGCAGCGACAAGCGTGCGTCTGTCTGTTAAAGGGTGGTGACACCCTCAAAGTGTGCTACACAAACAATAAAAATATTGTTCTTTTTTTTTCTGTCTTTGTGAAATGTGTGGGCTGTAGCCGCACCTGCATCCTTAAAGCAGCAGCGACAAGCGTGCGTCTGTCTGTTAAAGGGTGGTGACACCCTCAAAGTGTGCTACACAAACAATAAAAATATTGTTCTTTTTTTTTCTGTCTTTGTGAAATGTGTGGGCTGTAGCCGCACCTGCATCCTTAAAGCAGCAGCGACAAGCGTGCGTCTGTCTTTTAAAGGGTGGTGACACACTCAAAGTGTGCTACACAAACAATAAAAATATTGTTCTTTTTTTTTCTGTCTTTGTGAATTGTGTGGGCTGTAGCCGCACTTGCATCCTCAAAGCAGCAGCGACAAGCGTGCGTCTGTCTGTTCAAGGGTGGTGTAACCCTCAAAGTGCTCCAAAAAAGAAAAAACTATTTTTTTAATGTGTTTGTGACTTGTGTGCGATGTAGCCGCACGTGCATCAACATAGTAGCAGCACCAAGCGTGCACCTGTGTCATAAGTCAAGGGCTGGTTTGGACATCTGGTCCGGACTGAAGGACGTGCCAACAATTTCTGACAAGTCTACTGTCACTGCATATGATACTGTCCTCAAAGCAGCAGCGACAAGCGTGCGTCTGTCTGTTAAAGGGTGGTGACACCCTCAAAGTGTGCTACACAAACAATAAAAATATTGTTCTTTTTTTTTCTGTCTTTGTGAATTGTGTGGGCTGTAGCCGCACTTGCATCCTCAAAGCAGCAGCGACAAGCGTGCGTCTGTCTGTTAAAGGATTACATCGGTGACAGCATCCAAGTAGGCACGTCAGACAGTCCGTACCTGTACTGGCAGGAAAAAGAAGCAATTTGGAGGTCCCTATACAAACTGGCTCTATTTTACCTGAGTTGCCCCCCCTCCAGTGTGTACTCCGAAAGAGTGTTTAGTGAAGCCGGGAACCTTGTCAGCGAAAGGCGTAGGAGGTTGCTTCCACAAAATGTGGAGAAGATGATGTTCATAAAATGAATTATCAACTCTTCCAGGGAGACCAGCCTCCAGAACGTACAGAGGGACCTGTGGTTGTGGATTCCAGCGGGGACGAATTAATACTCTGTGAGGATGAGGATGTACACACTGAAGAGGGTGAGGAATCGGAGGATGAGGATGACATCTTGCCTCCGTAGAGCCAGTTTGTGCAGGGACAGATTAATTGCCAGCTTGTTTTGTGGGGGCCCAAATGAACCAATCATTTTAGCCACAGTTGTGTGGCAGACCCTGGCGCTGAATTGATTGGTTTGTTAAAGTGTGCATGTCCTGTTCATACAACATAAGGGTGGGTGGGAGGGCCCAAGGACAATTCCATCTTGCACCTCTTTTTTTTCTTTGCATTATGTACAGTTTGGGGCCTAGTTTTTCAAACTGCCATCCTGTCTGCCACTGCAGTTTCACGCCTAGATGGGTCACGTGTTTGTGCCGCCCACTCGTGTCGCTTAGCATAGTCATCCAGCTACCTCGGTGCAACCTTTTGGACATAAAAACACTATTGTGAGGTGTTCAGAATAGACTGGAAATGAGTGGAAATTAAGGTTATTGAGGTTAATAATAGCATAGGAGCAGAAAAACCTACAAATTCTGTGATTTTAGCTGTTTTTATGCTTTTTTTCAAAAAAATACAGATCCAAAACACAAAACCCAGATCCCAAAACACGGAAGGGTGGTTTTGGCAAAACCAATCCAGATCCAAAACACGAAGAAAGATCCAGATCCAAAACCAAAACACGAAAAGTGGCCGGTGCACACCCCTAGTTATGACTGACATCATAACTGGGACGGTATTTACATGTACCTGTCCAGTTGAGCTATCAGACACCGATAGCCTCTGCAGCAAGTCACCGATAGCCTCTGCAGATATATTGGACATTGGCTGTGCTGCACAGCCGACGCTATATATCTGTGAATGACGTCGGTCACAGACATATCGTCTGCACACACTGGCCGACGCACACAGGTTATATAGGCCATTCACATGAATGGCCGATATATCGGTCAGTGTGTACCCAGCATCAGACACACCTACACATATAAATCACTGATTCCTATGGAAAACAGACCCACCATACATAGGGGTATATTTACTAAATATACATAGGGGTATATTTACTAAAGAGCGTTTTTTCAAAGCCACCAATTCTGGGCTTATGTTTTGGGTATTACTATTGCCTTTTTAAGTCCAGCCCTCAAAGCAAATTTTTTGTATATATACCCCATAAAGTCAATGCAGGACAGACCATGAACACAATAAAATCCTGCATGTTCCATCCCACTTTTCATTATAAACTTCTATGATCAATTCTCTTATTCTCCAGAGGACATAGTAATCCCTTTCTTTGGCATATCCAAGTTGTTTCCTTTATACTGGACTGAATCAAGCTCAGAATGTCTTTGTGCACATGTAGGGCCTCACTCTGGGTCTCATTCAGACCCGCTCGTGAGCGCAGGACGCTCGCAAGCGGGTCGATGGTACCCAAATGCGCATGTGCACAACGGAGGGAGCTCCGTCGTGCACATGCGCGAGACCCGGCTAGCGACGGGGTAGCCGTCGCTCCGGGTCTCGCACCAAAGGGGGCGTGCTGTCGATGTTGATTGATGTTGAACTACGTGAACATTGGCATTGCTCTCCAGTCTCCTGACTCCTACTCAATTGTGAAAAGGGATTCTATTAAAGAGCCCACATAGGCAACAACTGTCCTTTGCATGCAATTATATTTCATAGGATCCTACAATAATCCCTATGTATGTCACATACAAACAATTTAATAGAATGTAATCAATTCTAAATTCATCTTTTTGATTGGCCATATAATTGCTGAATGTGTGTACAGAGGGCCTGATTCAGACCCGCTTGCGAGCACATAGCGCTCGCAAGCAGGTTGATGGCTGGGCAACACGCACTGCGCGTGCGCGAGCCCCGAAGCGAGTGAGAACTTCTCTCGCTCGGGGCTCACGGCAAAACGGGGCGGCTGTCGATGTTGATCGACAGCTCGCCCCGTTTTGTAGGCGGGTCGGGGGGGTGGCTGGCCAAACGGAGGCGTTCCGCGTTCTATTAGAGCAGGAAGTTCACTGGGGCTTGCGGTGGACGAGACCCTACCACAAGGGTTTTGTCGCAAGCCCGATGGTCACGACCATCGCCAAGCCGCCACAGCTTAGCGAGCGGCCTGGAGACCGGTAAAAAAAACAAAACGTCCCGCCCTGATTCAGAGCGAGCGCTCACAAAGAGCGTCCGGCTCTGAATCAGGGCCAGAGTGAACAAATCATAAATATAGTATATATTTTATTTAGCATACTCACATATATAATATTTATATCCTTCTTTATATTCATTGTATGTTAAAAACATTTGCCATGATATTCCTGCAGATTTGGTAGTGAATAACTGTACTGCCTGGCTTTCTATAATCAGACTACACTACACTGCAGTGTGAGTGATAAAGTGGTTGTAAAATGCTACCCAATTGAGTAGGGGTTCCTTTGTGAAAGTAGTTTTCAAATGGTATTTTATTAAATAGGTAACATCTTTTTTTTTTACTTACAGAAAGGCTCCTGGGCCTTAGTGCCAAATCTGAGTTGGGCACCTGAGAAATTTACCAGCAATACTAACACTATACACAGTAATCACACCTAGATCATGCCAATATGTTGGCAGCAATATATAAATACTGAATAATAATAATCCACAAATGTTTTGCCGACACTGCCAGATACTTTATAGTCCGGAATTCTTATTGGATCTCTATGCAGTGTCATTTTGCAGCATATACAATTTAGAGTGTCCAATATCTGGATCTGCTATTTGTGCGGCGGTCCACTTGAGCATGCATAACTTATAAGGCTTGCAGCTATACCCCCAGCTGCCCCTCAAAAAAGGTTTGACGGTCTGCATTCATCACTTATACATATGTATAGAAAAGAAAACTCTAATTACAAACTTATTGCTCCTATATGATCACTCAGCATTCTGCTGTTAAAACATGATGGATCTCACAAAGGCTTCTTAAAAGCAAAATGATTCCTATAAGCTTCCCATATAACAAGTACTAAATTAAATTTACTATATATTTATATATTTTCTATTGATCCTATGCCACAGTTACCATGACAAGGTTTGTCAGTACAAGGTTTGTCATCCTTTGTATGTAATAATACCCATTTTGTATGGATGCCTACAAACAAGCAGAACTTGGAAATGCACAGACATACGGGCATTTTGTTTAGTAATCTGACATGTTGCTTTTCATTAACAAATAAAATAAAGAAGGGCCACTTGCCACAGAAGAACCCCGTAGTAGCCATCAGCTCATTTATCTATGTCTGACTGCAAATTGTTTGCTCACTGCATTAGAATCCAACAAATCCGCATCTCACAGGACTCATTCAGATGGCATGTGTTTTTTGTGTTCGTATGTTCAGTACATGGTTTGCCCCGTTCTTTGAACTTATGATAAATAATCTGAGTTTATAGACCACGACAAACACTTTAAAAGACACAATGACCATGCAGCTGCTCAGAAGCCTAATCATTTGCATAGTCTGGTTATGCCCAACGCCACCTCCAATTTCCTGCACATTCACAGCTGAGTGTTATGGACTATAAAGAAACATTTTAGTGGCATAATTGTGACTTCAAAGTGGGAGACTCCATTTAATGAGAGATTGGAAAGAGATGTGAGCTGCTTATAAAAGTATTGGAAAAGCACCTAAACATACACACATCCAGAACCAGTCTTGTTACAGCATCTGCTTAAATCAAAGACTTTTTCTTATTTTCATTAAAAGTAGCTGAACTTTCTCGAAACTAAGGAAAACGTAAAAAGTGATTGCAACAGAAACCATGTGTGGACTGCTATATAGATTATGAAATTACTCTTTACAATATGTCAGAATTGTTTCTGTGCATTATGAAATTGTCACAGTTGTATTATACCAAGGACAGCCAACTTGTTATTTACTGTTGTTATAACTTCTCTGTGCCTTACATGCAGCCGTCACAGGATGAAATGACAGACCATGCTCCTCAGCATCATGGAACGGCCCATGTTCACACCATGCCAGTGACTTAGGAAGCAGCAATAAATATGATGCCTGGAGCTTGAATATGAGGTAAGAAGTGGTGTGCTAGATGGAGAGTGAAATATGGAAGTTGGAAGAATGAATAAAATGGGTTGGAAGGAGATTGATTTAAAGGAGAGGACTGTGCTAGAAAAATTAATGGTAGCAGATTTTGGGGGGTGGTTGATAATAAATAATGGGAGTAAGGGTGACGGCAGTGTGAAATTAATTACAGGGTAGAGTAGAGGGAGAAATTGAAAGACGGGTGGGCAAATGTAAGTGTAGCATGACCCCAAGGAGATGTGAGCTACTGAGATGTCCACTCATCCCAGATACAATCCTTAGGTGGGCTATCTTATGCAGAAATAAAGAGACGTCCTGATGACAATGACACAAGCAGCACTACCAATGCCAGTAATGGGAAATAGGGGGCCTAGGGCAGCCTGCGATCCGTTGAGGCCTTACCTGGGCCCTATCTCACTCTTTGAAATCCATTTGTTCTATTCTCTGTTTTATTACCCAGCTTCTACTCTCTACTTTAGTAAATAGAGAATGACTGGACTTTTTCTTATATTTTGTCCAGAAGAGCTAGTGTCCACATTATGTGGCCTACTCAATATGACGCAGGGAGGTCAAGCAGTTCCAGCATTACATCTAAGATCATAGGAACATGCAGTCTGCAACACGTTGTTCTCCTCCTTCCACCGTGGGAAAGAGCTCCCCAATTGCTTCATTATAGTAAGGTAAGATTTTTTTAGGCAGGCCCTGTGTGCTGAAAAGATGTTCTTTTTTGATATTTTTGATCTCACATATGTAACCACTATCATGGGACACATTAAAAACAAACACAATAAGCTCATGGATGAAAATCTTTCTGCAGAAATGTACTGTGCCTATTCCAACCTTACACTTAATTATCAAAAGCTGGTGAGAAATCTGGTCTCCCGGGAGTTACATTTAATTGTCAGATTTGTTAGTTATAACTTTTAGCACTTGTTTATTTTACATTAAGAATACCTGCTGATAGGTTATTGCTGATTGGTGCCTGTCTTTCACTATGTGTATTGTTTTAGCTTCTTAATAAGATTAACAGGGGTAACTAATATGGGTGCAATAACATCGTTTTTGCGTTAATATCGGAGGTATGACGTCATTATCGCAGGTTTTAGTTTTACACCGTATTCAATTTCAAAGACTTATCGCAGTTTTGAAAAGTCTTTGACAAAAAGTGGGGATAAGTTTTCACCATTGAATAGGTGTCGAAAAAAAGTGCAGAATTGGGGTTTAGGGGTGCAGGCTTAAAAAAAATAGCCTGCACCCCTGGGACTGACATTTAAAAAAGAACTGTGTCAAAAAAAGTTTAAAAAAAATAGGGACACCCCAAAAAATTTATAAAAAAATTGGGGTGAAAAAAAAAATGGGAAAAAATTGTTTAACAATAGGGAAATAGGTTCAGGGCTATTCTGCAAGTATGCTGCAGATGTTTTCTAGAATAGAATTATAGCGGCAGGTGCACAAATGCAGAATTTTTAAAAACTTACTTTAGGGACATAAAAATATGCTAGTACCCATTTTCATGTACCCCAAATATGATGGGACCACTTAAAAAAAACGAAACAAATAACCTAAGTGCTCTTCTGCATCACTTATTCAATGTCGGGAAAAAAACACCTGCTGCGGCTATTTAAATCCCCGACTTTCAATTAAAGGCTAAAACGGGGGTACCCATAGTGATCCCTCATGTTTTTACTACTTTAGGGGGTTCATACAATTATTTTAAGGAAAAATTCGTAACATTACGCAAATCCAACTTCGGAGTTTCCCGTTTTCGTTAATTTTATATTGAATACGGGGATAAGCGGGAGCGCGCACCATACTTTAACGCAGAAAAAAACTCCGATATGAAACGTTAACTTCGACAGTGAAGTTAACGTTACATATTGAATACCCCTCTAAGAGTAATGTGCAGTCCTTTTAAAGGTTAGAGGGCTTTTAAGTGCATGAGGTTGCTCATAACTTATTCAGCTGATAAAGCTGTAAATGACAGATGTTTGTATTTTATTACATTTTATTTGGAAAATACAACTTTGCATGTATTAATAACATTGTTGAGATATTTTGTCTGTTGGGTGTATATAACACTTCATTATGTTATATTGTATATGAATAGGGTAATGTGACTTTCGTAGCTCTATCTTACCTGCATGCTTGACATACAATTAAACTTAATATAAATATGTTACAGTATATGTCATTTGTTGTCTAAAGTTAACTTTATCAGGTTAATAACAACCAAAATGTGTTCTGACATTAGCTGCAATATACAGTGCATCCGGAAAGTATTCACTTTTTCCACATTTTGTTATGTTACATCCTCATTCCAAAATGGAATAAATTAAGTTTTTTTACTTAAAATTCTACACACAATACCCCATAATGCCAACGTGTAAAAAGCTTTTTTGAGATTTTTGCAAATTTAATAAAAAAAAACACTAAGAAATCACATGTACATAGGTATTCACGCCCTTTGCCATGAAGCTCAAAATTGCATCCTGTTTCCACTGATCATCCTTGAGATGTTCCTACAGCTTAATTGGCATCCATCTGTGGTAAATTCAGTTGACTGGACATGATTTTGAAAGGCATACACCTGTCTATATAAGGTCCCACACTTGACAGTACAGGTCAGAGCACAAACCTAGCATGAAGTCCAAGGAATTATCTGTAGACCTCCGAGACAGGATTGTCTCGAGGCACAAATCTGGGAAGGGTACAGAAAAATCTCTGCTGCGTTGAAGGTCCCAATGAGCACAGTGACCTCCATCATCCATAAATGTAAGAAGTTCGGAACCACCAGGACTGTTCCTAGAGTTGGCAGGTAGTCTAAACTGAGCGATCGGGGGAGCAGGGCCCTAGTCAGGGAGGTGACCAAGAACCCGATGGTCACTCTGTCAGAGCTACAGCTTTCCTCTGTGGAGAGAGGAGAACATTCCAGAAGGACAACCATCTCTACAGCAATCCACCAATCAGGCCTGTATGGTAGAGTGGCCAGACGGAAGCCACTCCTTAGTAAAAAGCACATGACAGCCCACCTGGAGTTTGCCAAGATGCACCTGAAGGATTCTCTAGTCTGATGAGACAAAGATTGAACTCTTTGGCGTGAAGGCCAGGCCACACTTCCTCTAGTGCTACACAAACAAACACACCTTCCAACCATCCCGGGATAGTTTAAGTTTTTGAGTACTGCCTGCAATTAGGACATTCTTCTTGATTTGTGGGGGCGGAGTTTGATGCTGCAGTTCCGCATTCTGTGGAGGCAGGTGTCTCCATAGCGTATGCCATTAAAAATTGGATTTTTCTTTAAAATTGCCCGCCAGAGGCTTGGCCACACACCCCAGTCTGCTGCAGCCCTCTGCTGTTGGACAAAACACAGTCCTTTTATATATGATTGTCTCTCATCAGTCAGACCTTGCAGATATCTTCTCAGCCTTCAGCTCATCTTCTTGCTGAGTCTCTTTCTATTAGCAAAGAACACTCACCCTCTTCTCAGTGTTTCCTGTGTCTGTCTCTTACTGGTTACACACCTAGTCTATCTTGTAGGGGAGCATCCTTCACTCCAGGGACTTTTAGACACAACCGCACAAATCTTTCATGCTCAGTATATTATAATTTAAAAGGTTAAACTGAAAGGGTATGTATTATATACATTTGCTAGCCTGTCTGTAAGATCCAGCTACCTACTGCTCCCAGCTCGGTAGCAAACAAAGGTAGAGAAAATCTCCCCTTCCTCCTTTAGCGGTTTGGTGACCAGTGTCCTGTTCGGGACTTAGACCAGACACTCGGAGCCTCAGGTGCTCATCATACAGACAGCAGTAAGAGGAGACCTGCAGAGACATGCCAGACATGGACACACATGTAAAGTTCTTGGGAGGGAGTTGAGAAGGAGGGGAGGATAGAGAGAGAGGAGGGAAAAGATGAAATAAGAGGGGAGAGAGAGACAGGTGGATATAGAGATGAGGGGGAGAGAGAGGCAGGGAAAGAGGGGGGAGAGACAGATAGGGGGTGGGAGACAGAGAGAACGTAGGTGCTGGTACAGGAGTGAGACAGGATAACAGCGGGTAAGAGAGATGGGGAAGAAAGGAGAGAGAACAGAATGGGGATAAAGAGAGAGAAGAAATACCTGGCAACGTTGCGTGGACTCAGCAGCCAATGAGAGTCTGTCTAACTCTCATTGGCTGCTATAACAAACACACTGCCGCTCTCACTGCGGCCTGCATTACACTTAAATACGTAAATACTGTGGGGCCCGGGGGACACTGGCGGCAGGTGCAGGGGCCCATAGCTGCACCGCCTCTAGTTCCGCCACTGGAGGGGAACATAATAAGGTATGAGTTTCCAAAAGTGCAGATTTTGCAGCTGGATTTAAACTGGTGATAGTTTTAAAGGCAAAATCACCAAAAATATCTGCACTTATACAAATTGTAACCCTATTACGTCCCCCAATTACGATGTAAATACTGAAAGTGGCATGAGACACAACTGATCAATTCAAGGGCTGTTTGCTACAAGAATGTAAAATGTGCTGACAGATTTAGAATTAGGAGGTACGAGCGTCGTAGCCAATTCTAAATTGCATTATGAATATAACGTAAGTATTTGTGCTCTACATATAAAAGCAGGCAGTGTTTTTCCTGCATGTAAAAAAAAAATACCATTTGCACTCTTCAAATTGCTACATGGTTTGTCCAGGTGAAAACATGCACCCTTTAGTTGGATTTGCACTGAACCCTAATTGTAGCCCATAGCCTCTTGACAACCTGCTCCTTGCAGCAGGACTAGATTAACCTTGTAACATAATAAAGTGAGGGTCAAACATTGGGTAGCATAGAGCCGTACATATGCCTATATAACTAGCAAAGAGGATTTCTCAATGCCAGTTCTTAAGTGCTTCCAACAGGTCATGTTTTCAGGAACTCCTTAACCATTCACAGGTGAAAGAATCGTTAAACCATTTCTCAAGTCCTCCGAAGCATGGCCAGGCACACTGTGATCCACAACAACAAGACCTCTGACGCATGCATTGTGTAGCACAGATGTGCAGAGAATAGCTTCCAATAAGGAAATCTGCTGAGCTGGGTGGAAAGAGCAGCATGATAGCGTGAAGGACGGACTAGTGTCAGAAGACAATGTGCTGACCCCTTCATCATAACCCTTTATAGTAGAAATAGAGGGAATCTCTGACATTAAAGAATGAAGCTCAGAATCTGAAAAGCTACAGCAGAGTGGAATTCAAGATTGGAAGTAAATTTAAAGCCGCACATCCACTAGGCGACTAGGGAAAGACAGTACGATTACAACATAATAATCGTAACGTCGTTCCCCATCACCTGCAGTGCCTACACTGAATGATTAGTCGTTCAGTGTAAGCATCCTCCATCATCCCCGAACATGGCCAATCTGTCGTTATCGGCAGATTGACCGGTCTGTTTGGGCGATGATTGATGTCGGGAATGACCAGCGGGAGTGCGCATCGCTGGTCGTGTCCAACATTATGGTGCACGTTTTGTGCACGATTAATGAGCGATTTCAGATTACGATGTCGTAATCGTACAATCGCTCATTAATATCACCTAGTGGATGTGCGCATCCTTTAGGCGCATATCCACTAGGCAATTTGGTAACGAGAGTACGATTACAACATTGTAATCGTACCGTCCAGCCCCATCCCCTGCAGTACCTACAGGGGGTTACCGAAATTTTAACACAGACCTCTAAGATCATACTAAGTTGTTAAAAATTGATTAGCAATGCTTCAGCAGTTACTGGTATATCTCTGGACCACCTCTGAAGTTATCACAGGAAAATCTGAACCTGTTATCAATAGGGAAGGTCTGCTGGGAACTACTGTGAGTTGTTAGGGTCACCCCTGTTACACAAAGGAAACAAAAAGTGGAGCAAATTAAGGAGCTCATTCAGACCCGCTCCCTAAGATGCATACTCTCGCTGCTGCCGATGGTATGCAGTGTGTATGTATTGTGCGCATGCGTGTGCATCGCAGTGCTCGTGCGCATACCTTAGCGAAAGTTCACGATGCATTCGCTCACTGCGCATAGACAGCCCAGCAGAGTGAGTGACAGGAGAAGCCATTTGAAGGTGGTAACGGGCTGGCCATTAAAAACGGGGAGTGGAGGTGCAAACACAGGCGTGCCTGAGCATCTCAACTGTGTTTTAGAGGTGTGTATAATTAAAAGACTGCATCATAGTACACGTCTCCTGGCTTGTTTTTACACTGAAGTGCTCGCAGTGCTTGTGTTTGGGTATGGTCAATCTCAAGCGCTGCATTAGCATCCGATGTACTGATGGTTGCATACACTTCCTGGACATGACGTGCACAAGTGGGCGTCTTAAAACAGGCTGGTGGGTGTCTGCATACACTATGTGATCGCGCTCTAAGAAATACTGGGTGTGCTAATGCATTGCTGTGCGATAGCACTGCCTACGCAATTTGCATAAACATTGTGCGAGCGATCGCATCTAGCGAGCGGCTCTGAATCAGGCCCTAAAAGTCCTTGGGGTATATTTACTAAAGTGAGAGTTTTTAGAAATGGAGATGTTGCCGATAGCAACCAATCAGATTTTACTTAACATTTAACTAGCACCTTCTAGAAGATAAAAGCTACAATCTGATTGGATGGGCAACATCTCCACTACTAAAAACTCTCACTTTACTAGAGTTATAAGCATAAGCACGCCCACCATATCTTAGCGAGCGGCCACTTTGTGTATGCGTACGCCCAATTGCACAGGCAGAGCTGCCCACCAGCAACATGTCATCTCCTGGAAGTGTATTAAAACATTGGTAAATCGAGCACCATTGGATGTGAACGCAGTGCTTGAGGTAGATTTACGAAGTGTGCGCATGCGCAGAACATCGGGCCGCTTGCGAACGCACAGCGCGAGCGAGCGGCTCTGAATCAGGTCCATGGTTTAAAAATTGAACTGTCAAATAGACCCCCTCCTGAGCAGCGTATTTGGCAGATACATACACAGATCAGTGTGATCTGTGTATGTTTCTGCCTCTACTTCTTAAAATTAAGGGTTAAAATATATATATATACATATATATAAAATTATGTGGAGTCCCTTCCCAAAGCATAACTAGCACCAGGCTCTTGAGCCAGTCCTGGCTCTAAAAAACGGGAGAAAAATGTGTACAGTTCTCCCGTATTTTAGGAACCAGCACTGGGTTCTGAGAGCCAGTCCTGGCTTTAAAAATAGGGTTTCCCCTATTTTTAAAACCAGCACTGGACTCAACCTAGATGGGGTGAAATGCCACAGCCAGGGAACCCTTTCACCAGGTCACCCCGGCCAAAACATTAACACCCCAAGCTAGTCAGTCCAAGCTGGGGATCTCAGGGGAGGTGGCGACCCCACCTCGAGCACCCGAGGCTTAGACCGAAGCCCGGGGCTCTTCCAAGCACCCCTGGTCGGTTGGTGCAGGGGTAATAGTGTGAATAAAAGTTGGTTACTGTTGTTTTTTACAAAGGGACTACAGGTGCCACCGTGCCTGCCCTTTGCCACTTGTGGAACTACAAGTGCCAGCAGGCGGCCGACATCCGTACCCCCACTGTAAAAAAAAAAAAAAAACACAGTACTCTCACACCGTTGAAAGTAGATTTTTATTACATACAAAACACACTCAAACATACATACCTGCTACCAGGTGATTGGTCCATTTCTCCAGTAGAATTTCCACAGGTTTCCTAAAAAAAATAATATAATTCTCACCCACCTCCTTGCTTGGTCCACTTGTCCAGTAGACTCTCAATCAACAGCCACAAGGGTCACAGCCAATCAGTGGCCGCTCTAGAGTAAGTGGACGCTGATTGGCTGTGACCCACGTGGCTGTTGATGGACAGCCATGTGGCTCTCACCCAATCAGCGGCCGCTTACTCAATCACGGCCTCTGATTGGCTGGTGGTCCGGCTAATGACAGAAACCATGAGGGTCTCCGCCATTTACCGGGGTAGAGATATATGTGTTAACACATATATCGCTACATGTCCGAAATGGTCTGGGTTATTCGGTTTGTTTTTTTGGCCATGTCTCAGGGAGTCTACTGGACAAGTGGACTGAGCTACGCAAGGAGGTAGGTGAGTATTGGATTTTAATTTTTTCAGGAAACTTGGGGGGCCCACATCAATTTGTTTATTAAAATGTAACCCTTTAATAACTTACAAATACACAAGCAGCCTGCATGTATCTCACTGATATGTGCAGGCTGCTTGTTCAGGAGGGAAACACAGGGATTTAACACAGGTAGGAATGATCACATACACCATCGGAAAACACGATCGTGACAAATTCGGGAGCTTGGTAAATTCACAAATTTCTTTTAAAAACACCTCCCGTTTCTGATCGTTCCTACAAGTGTTTAAAAACGAACAGACACGGGCAGGACACAATTCTTAGTAAATTTACCCCAGAAGTTTATCTATTACATTCCTCCGACTTGCTATTAACAAATTACCATAAAGACATTGCAGGTATTAGACCACCTATTTGTCAATCTCTTAGCATCTCAGTAGGAAGGGAAGGTTAAGAAAGTATAATTGGGCAGCAGTGTTCCATGTTTATTTACACATTATGCCTTTAAATAATCAGTGTTTAAAGGAATAATGAAGTACAAGGTGCTTGAAGGTACTTTATTGTGCAGTTGTGTTGCACAACTGGAGAATGCTTCACACGTACATAAAGTTTACAGTGAACATCAGTATGTCTGTGTAACATTTGTACTGGAGAGTAAAGCTAATGTCTTTTGCACGCCTTACTTTCACAGCATATAGAGTTTTTTTTTTTTAAATATGTGGTTTCCAGGGCCGATGCAAGGTTTCTTGGCACCCTTTGCATTTCTTCAGCTTTGCACCCCCCACCCTCGGATAGCTACACAAGCCCTTATACAGTGCCCCCAGCAGTGGTCCCCTCTATGCAGTGTCCCCAGTAGTTCCCCTTATACAGTGTCCCCAGTAGTGGCCCCCTATGCAGTGATCCCAGTAGTGGTCCCCCTATGCAGTGCCCCTTATATAATGCCCCCAGTAGTAGTCCCACCTATGCAGTGCCCCTTATATAGTGCCCCAGGTAGTGGTCCCCCTATGCAGTGCCCCTTATTTAATGCCCCTAGTAGTCCCCCTGTGCAGTGCCCCTTATATAGTGCCCCCAGTACTAGTCCCCCCCTGTGCAGTGCCCCTTATATAGTGCCCCCAGTACTAGTCCCCCCCTGTGCATTGCCCCTTATATAGTGCCCCCAGTACTAACCTCCCCAGTGCAGTGCCCCCAATAGTGGTCCCCCCGATGCAGTGCTCCCAGTAGCAGTCCCCACCAGCAGTGCCTCCAGTAGTTGTCCCCCACTTATGCAGTGCCCACAGCAGTAATCCCCACCAGTGCAGTGCCCCCAGCAGTAATCCCCCCCAGCAGTGCCCCCAGTAGTGGTCCCCTTCCAGCAGTGCCCCCAGTAGTGGTCCCCCTCCAGCAGTGCCCCCAGTAGTAGTCCCCCCCCAGCAGTGCCCCCAGTAATAGTCGTACCCCCAGCAGTACCCCCAGTAGTAGTCGTCCCCAGCAGTGCCCCCAGTAGTAGTCCCCCCCAGCAGTGCCCCCAGTAGTAGTCCCCCCCAACAGTGCCCCCAGTAGTAGTCATGCCCCTAGTAGTAGCCTCCCCCCAGCATTGCCCCCAGTAGTGATACCCCCCAGCAGTAATCCCAGACACACACACACGGAAGAAAAAAAACAAAAACCTCCACTTACCTTAATCTAAGAGCATAAAACCCCTTCAGTAACTGTGCCTGGAAGTGACGTGAGTGAGGGCGGAAGTGGAGATTTCTGCCCACACTTTCCACAAAAATAAGAAAGTTGGCCCTTTGCGGGCTTCCTTCACTCACCATGCTGCGGGCATTGTGGCTCGCTTCACTCGCCACAAGAATATATACCCCCTCTCTGCCCACATGGATGGTAGGGAATGACGTTGGACACCGGCAGATGACGTAATCGTACATCTACGGAAGGGGATCTATCTCCACCCTTACCTTAATCCCCGCTCTGGCATCCGCTCCTCTGTCCCCCGGGTCGGCCCGCTCTGCATGATGGAAGAGACGTCATGACGTCTCTCCCATCACTCACTGCGGGAGCCGGAAAATGGAGCTCATGAGTGAGCTCCGGCTCCGCTAGTGGGCGCAGCAGCCGATGAGAGTCTGTCTTACTCTCATGGGCTGCTAAAACAAACACAAAGCTGCCGGCATCGGCGGCTGTGTGTTTGTTCCTAGTAGTGTAGTGCGGATTGCACTTATGTGCGGTCCACACTACACATTATTCCAGCGGCGCCCTGCAGTGGCCGGCATTCTTAGGCAGCAGCCTAAGTTTGCCTAGTGGTAGCGCCAGCCCTGGTGGTTTCACCCTTGCAACCTGAACCAACAACTACCATCTAACTAATGCATATTACAATAAATCATAAAAAGGTGAATGATCCTGATTTATTTTTTTTTATGTTTTAGGGCTGATCAGTGCAGTACTCCCGTTACTAGGATTTTTTCTAAGATTATCCACACTTTGGAATACTAATGCAGCTGTACGCATGTTCGGAGTTGTACGCATCTATGGAATTGAACTGCCCCACTCTATCATCAGCAAGGGTAGCCATCATCGTTGGTACTTACACCTACCCCTTGCTGGCTGCAGGATATGCAACTGAATTTGGTGTCCAAAATACATATGCACAACTCTGAATAGCAAGCAGGTGGCTATATGCCCATAATACATCACAACACACAGACAAAATGGTTCTCTTACCTGGGTTCGCATAGATGCCAACCAGTTGCCACTCAGAAATGTCCATTAAGCAGACCCAGAGAAATGACTGAAATGTGTACGACTCTGTATTGCTTGTGTAAAGATGCATGTGCTGCCTGCGAAGCATGTGCACTGTGCGAAAAATCATTATATATGCGACAATGTTCATTCTACCCAGAATCAGGCCCTCTATATATGTTTTAGATGATAAAGTGTACCACTCTTTTTTTTTTATTGGTAGAGCCTATGTTGGCGATAGGTAGCAGCGGTTAGTCCACAGATAAACGTAGCCAGGGAATGGTTTATTAACTGGAAGAAAGCAAATGCAGAATACACAGAGTTTATGCAATATGCAGCAAGTACAGGATGCAAGGATATCCAGTTGCAGCCAGGACCATATAAAAATATGCTGGTGCTTGTAGTGCGCCCAGGGGCGGATTGGGAATTCAAAGTGGCCCTGGAAAATTCTTCTAAAGTGGCCCTATGTGGGGGTGTGGCCTTTGTTTGAAATTACATGCTTGCGAGCCATTCTCCCCCTCATTTTCATCACGCTGGGGGCATGTCCACTGCTCTGAGTGCAGATGTACATGCTACCAGTCCCTCTCTACAGTGAATAAATAGAGCGAGCATGTGAATGAGTATTTTCTTACCTATATGATTTCTCTACAACTGGGAACCTTTGAAGAAATTGATCCTCCCTGGACAGGCAGTTTCTTGAGTCGGTATTCACTATTCATGTAGAAGATCAGATGGTCTGAAAGCTGCCTGTTTGTGTAGGAATAAAGGCAATGTCATCATTATGCAACAGATGGTGTCTTACTGAAGGTTACTTTCCCCCAGCCTTTTTTTGTACCAGTGGTCCTACCTGTGTGTCTCCCTAGCACCATCCCACGGTGTGTCTCCCTAGCACCATCCCACGGTGTGTCTCCCTAGCACCATCCCCTGTGTGTCTCCCTAGCACCATCCCCCTGTGTGTCTCCCTAGCACCATCCCCTGTGTGTCTCCCTAGCACCATCCCACGGTGTGTCTCCCTAGCACCATCCTACGGTGTGCCTCCCTAGCACCATCCCACGGTGTGTCTCCCTAGCACCATCCCCTGTGTGTCTCCCTAGCACCATCCCACGGTGTGCCTCCCTAGCACCATCCCACGGTGTGTCTCCCTAGCACCATCCCCTGTGTGTCTCCCTAGCACCATCCCCTGTGTGTCTCCCTAGCACCATCCCACGGTGTGTCTCCCTAGCACCATCCCACGGTGTGTCTCCCTAGCACCATCCCACGGTGTGTCTCCCTAGCACCATCCCCTGTCTGTCTCCCTAGCACCATCCCACGGTGTGCCTCCCTAGCACCATCCCACGGTGTGTCTCCCTAGCACCATCCCACGGTGTGTCTCCCTAGCACCATCCCACACTGTGTCTCCCTAGCACCATCCCACAGTGTGTCTCCTTAGCACCATCCCCTGTGTGTCTCCCTAGCACCATCCCACGGTGTGTCTCCCTAGCACCATCCCCCTGTGTGTCTCCCTAGCACCATCTCCCTGGTCAGTGTGACAGTGTGTGAGTGGACCCTGGTGAGTGTGACGGTGTGTGACTGTGACAATGTGTGAGTGGACCCTGGTGACTGTGACAGTGTGTGAGTGGACCCTGGTGAGTGTGACAATGTGTGAGTGGACCCTGGTGAGTGTGGCAATGTGTGAGTGGACCCTGGTGACTGTGACAGTGTGTGAATGGACCCTGGTGACTGTGACAGTGTGTGAGTGGACCCTGGTGACTGTGACAATGTGTGAATGGACGCTGGTGACTGTGACAGTGTGTGAGTGGACCCTGGTGAGTGTGACAATGTGTGAGTGAACCCTGGTGAGTGTGACAATGTGTGAGTGGACCCTGGTGAGTGTGACAGTGTGTGAGTGGACCCTGGTGAGTGTGACAACATGTGGGTGGCCCCTGGTCAGTGTAACAGTGAGTGAGTTGACTGTGGTGAGTGTGACTGGCCCCTGGAATGAGACAGTGTGATAGTGGCCCCTGATCAATATGACTGTGTGTGTGTGGCCCTTTGTCAGTAAGGAAGTGTGCATGTTCCCAGGCATGTCCTGGCCGGTGGACCTGGTGCTGGGGGCCGCAGCATGCTGACTTGTGTGCAGTGATAGGTCAACCACAGCGCAGGAGGTGGTGAAGACACGGTGACTGCAACTGCAAGGGGAGCTTCAGACCCATGGCTCCTTTTCCTACCTCATCCCTGGCAATAACGCTGGCTGCTGCAGGCTTAGCTGGCCTGGCCGGGTGGTGAGAGACATGCTGCTGGGCTGCAGAAGGGGGCGGGACTGGCATCCGGACTCCTGTACTAGGGGGGCTGGACTAGAAGATGATTGGCATCACAAGGAGATCTGAGTCTGCAATGAGGAAGGGGCGGGCTGGGGAGGGGTCAGCCACCATCAACAAAACAATGTCGGCCTTAGCCCCAGATCCACGGCTGCCAGCTTCCAATCAGCGCTCGCCGCTGGCCGTCGCCGACTGACTTATTATTTTTTTTCAAGTGATAATTGATTACACCGGCCCCAAAATGGTCCGGCCCACCGGGGAAACTCCCGCTGAGGTCTACCTCCAATCCGCCCCTGAGTGCGCCTATGTGCACACACTTAAAGTTGATATGCAGTGGTGACAGCAGGATGGTTAATATGAGTTGTTGTAGTGACATAGTGGTGTTTTGGGGTCTCTAGCCAGTCTCCGTTATTGAATAGACTTTCAGGGGCACATCCTATTAACAGGAAGATGGAAGAAGAAAGAAAGGTAGGAGAACCATGCATGTTCAGTAGCGCATTTAGCAGATCGGAAGTCACACCTCCGGCTACTCTGGGTCCTAGTGCCCAGAGGACAAAGGAGGGACAGCGCTCAGAGACCCTGATTCAGAGCCGGACGCTTTGACAGAGCGCTCGCTCTGAATCAGGGCGTCTTTTTTTTTTTTATGGAGCGGCCTCCTGGCCGCTTGCATTGCTGTGGGTTGCCACCCACAGCTAATGCAAGCGACCAGGATGATGATCGTGATGGTCAAGACCATCTCAACCATCGGGCTTGCGACGAGACCCTTGTGGTAGGGTCTCGTGGCCGCAAGCCCCAGTGAGCTTTCGGCTCAAACAAATTGCCCGTCGCTATCCGGGTCTCACGCATGCGCTCGACGGCGCTGGCTCCGTCGTGCGCATACGCTCTGGGCCACCATCGACCCGGTTGCGAGTGCTCAGCACTTGCGACCGGGTCTGAATCAGGCCCAGAGTGCGCTGTCCCAACACCCCCCCTCACTCAAGGCTGTCTCTGGTTACATAAAATATGAACATTCCACTATTGGAAGTCTCACCTGTAACCAAAAAAACCCAACGTATTATGTAAAACAAAAACCATCAACAATTCAAATACATTCCAGTCCGCATTTGTGTAGAAAGGCCTTTAGTACATGTGATGTCAGACTTTTAGTTAACATGTCTATAATATTTTCCTCACTGGTTACATGAAACACTCTGATTAAGGTAACTAACTACCAGCTGATGAATTGATGTCCTATGGCAATATGCTTAGATCTACCATGATGTTTAGTACTGGAAGATAAGTCTATTGCACCTCTCCTGTCACATGCTATGTTGATAGTATTATCTAAATTAAGAAGACCTAACTCACACTTAGGCCCCCATGTATTAATGCAACGCAATCAGGGCATGCCAGTAACGCCCATGATCGTACTGCAAAATGCGATCAGAGCGGCCGGATGTATCATCCGGGACATGCAAGGACACAGGCTCTGAAAGGAGCCCGTTCCTGCGATGTCTCCGGAGAGCTGTTGGCCAGTGCAGGGGGTGCTGAGCATGCGCAGACCCGTGGACTGCACATGCACAGCCGCCATAGCCGGGGAGGGTTCCGGTGGATCCCTCCGCTGGCTAATTATGCGCGATGTAGCCCATAGGCTATAGCGGCTAACGCCATCTTCAGATGGCGTTAGCTGTTGGGGGCCAATATCTGGAAAGCATCGCATTCCGGATATTGGTAAATCCGGCAGCATCACATCCCCCATAGAAACCTATGGGGGAGGCGGCTGCCAGAGGTAATGGAGGGTTCACAGCATGTATCGGAGATACCTGCTGCTGTCCCTCCTTAATACATTGGGGGATACTTAATATTTCAGGTAAACCACAGAAAACACCCGATTATACCTCAAATATACTTTGATAAATGGGCCCCAAAGTCTCTTTTAGCCATAATGCATTTGCAATATAAACAATGAGCAGTCTTTGAACAAACAAAGTTTATCTCTAGGAGTACATTGTCTAACTTGATGTACCAGCAGCGAGCACTCTGTTTTAGACCATACAATGATTTCTTCAGAAGACATACTTTTCCCTCACCGTTCAGAAAGGCTGCTTCAAACTCTAGCTGGTATGGTAGCAAATGATACAGAGTAGATATAGCAATGACCATACATAAAGTACTGTACCTTGCAACAGATGAGAAGATCTCCCCATTGTCAATGCTGGATTTTTTAGTGTAACCCGTGGAAACAAGTCGGGCTTTGTAGTTAGTAAGACTTCCATCAGTGTTCAGGTTCTTGCCTGTCCACAATGGTCTATGTGTCACTGTTGTTTAAAACTGTAAGCTCTTTATCTATAACTGATTTCTTCTCTGTGATTGTCAACATATCATACCACTCCCCTAAGTCGGTGACAAAAATGTTAGTTACAAAAAGCTCATAAGCATAAGATACTTGTTTGTTTGACGTTCTGCCATGGAATGGAGATGTTTACTAATACATCTGAAAATGTTCATGCGAAAAACATCTAGCTTAGTTTTCCTTTAAAACTTGCACCATACAATCATTACTATACATTTTATATAGCTACAACTCCAGTAATGAATTATGGCAACTTCTTTTATAGAGGGAAAGAACAGTCACTTCTACTCCAATATGAAGTCAGTTAATTAAAGGGACTGTGCCTTTAAATATAGGGCCTGATTCAGAGTTGTACGCTAATGCTGCCGCAGCTGTATTTTCCCAGCTGTGGATGTGTGAATATATGCTAATGCAACAGTGGCCGGAACTTGTACTGAGACATGGACCTGAGACATCTCAGCTGTCTCCAACTGTGTACACATACGCAGCATCGGACGCATATCATGCAAACATCGACTTCTTGAGTGAGTCTATGGTCACTAACGTTGAACCATATTCCTTGCGTATGGGATCACAGATGCAGGGTGAGACACGCTATAATTTCAACTCTTTCTGGACCTGTCCACAAACCAAAATAATGGTACTTCTGCTGTGCCGTGCCCTACCCGATTTTAAAGTGGCAAAATGCGTGCACCCTGCCCTTATCGCAGTGCTCCGCTTAAGCAGCCTGCCCTGTGCCTTCTCCAACTGTGGGCTGCAGTGTCCCGTGGGTGGAAAAAGTTGCGGTTACCGAACGCCGCTGGTTGAATAGTGAGGGGAGCTTGGGGGAAGTCCAGCACGTCAGTAAGTGCTGGGCACACCCCTAAGTGTGAAAAATTGGGGGCGTGTCATGAGGGCATGCCCCCTCCACAATCAGCCATGCCCCCTATTCGGGAATGCACAGGCCGAAGGTGCGCGCAGAGGATCCCTCCATTCCACGCCTCAGCTCCCTGCCCTGCCCTCAGGCTGGCGGGAACCCTAGATTGGTGAACTATGGATCCAGACTTATTATCACCATCTTAAGCAATAGGTGATATATATAACAATAATATTTTTATTAACTCTTCCATTGCTATTTACATTACACAAATGGGACAGTAAAGGATAGTTATTTAGGTCCAGTAGCCCTGATTCAGAGCCGGACGCTCTGACAGAGCGCTCTCTCTGAATCAGGGCCGTCGCTCTTGATTTTTAAAGCGGCCTCCTGGCCGCTCGTATAGCTGTGGGTGACCACCCACAGCTATAGCAAGCGGCCAGGAAGATGGTCGCGATGGACAAGACCATTGCGACCATCGGGCTTGCGACGAGACCCTTGTGGTAGGGTCTCGTTGCTGCAAGCCCTAGAGTGCTTTTGGCTCAAACAGAGTCGAAAGCACTCCCACTGACATCACTTGTGATGTAAGTGGGGCCGGCCCCAGACGGTAGGCGTTCTCATGGGAACGCCTCCATCTGGGCAGCCATGCCCCCGGCACGCCCACCAAAGGTGTCGATGTTGAGTGACAGCACGCCCCCTTTGGTATGAGACCTGGAGCGAAGGTTTGCCCGTCGCTATCCGGGTCTCGCGCATGCGCACGACGGAGCCGGCTCCGTCGTGCGCATGTGCACTGGGCCACCATCGACCCACTTGCGAGCGCACAGCGCTCGTGAGCGGGTCTGAATCAGGCCCAGAGTCCCTTTAATGATAAAGTTATGTATTCTATAAATATACAATGTACACATCAGTAAACTTAGAGAATTTTGTCGTAGAGGTTTTAAAAATGGGACTTGCGAAGAGTGACTCATGATGTGACCAGGTCAACCGATAACAGGACCAACCTGATAGGTCTGTGAATTACGTTTTTCACAGACATATCAGGTGTACACACCCGCAAATGTGCTACCAATATTTCGATCGATATATCTACCAGTGTGTATTAAACTCAATTCCTTAAAGATCTCCAGTCATAGAATACTTTTCTACATGAGCCAGTTCACCTGGTACACAATGTTCTGCTCTGACTTTCCTCCTTATATTTCAATTACAGTAACTGCTATTACAGTAATTAAATGATTTCAAGTTATAAGGACCAAAAACATAAAATTTTATGTTTACACAGAACTATTGCATCTCCCAGGGCCAAATTAACAATTGGGCAGATGGAGTTTCAGCTCCAGGCCTCTACATAATAAGAGGCCCATCAGCAGCATAATGATGACCAGCTGCCTAGCTGGCCACACAGTCGACCATAAATCATAAGTATTAAAATTGTCTTTCTAGTTGTCTCACAAAATTATGCAATTTTTCTATTTTTATTTAGTTAGAAAGATAGTGGGGCTGATAATGTAGGCAGTGAACACACTCACGTGGCTCTAGTCTGTCATGCCTGAGGGTAGGTTTGGGTTGGAAAAGGCGTGGAAGGCTGAAGAGGAGATTTGAGAGGCGTGGATGAACTTAGGTGGTTTGGGCCAGGGCCTACTCATGTATACATGTGAGGAGGTAGAGATATGGCAGTGGATGACGAGCCCGAAGGCGAGAACAGGAATAGAATGTCTTTATTGAACAGCAGGTTGGAATGGAACTAGATATATAATACTGAATGAATGAGCTGAATCAGATTGGGACAGATGATGCTAGATTGAGAGCTGGATTGGGATGTTGATGATTTGAAGAATTTGAAGGATTTGAATCCGAAGTTGAAGAATTGAGGCACTTAATTGATATGAGTCCGATGTTGATGAATTGATGAACTTGATCGGTTGGGACCGATAATGATGAATTGAAGAATTTAATTGACCCAATTAACCCAATGTTGAAAGCATCGGTTGAGACCGATGGTTGGAGTCATGGCCGTAACTAAGGTGGTGCGACCCGTGCCATAGCACAGGGCACCGCAGGGCAGGGGGCGCTGTTTGGGCTTGTCAATTTTCTATTTATTATCATTCTCACTTGTAGCTTCTCCTGTTTTTATCCCCAGCATCTCCTGGCTTCCCCTTTCTCTTCCTTGGCCCTTCCCCATGAGGCCATGGTCCATTTTCAAGTGCGTGTTTTATGTCCCTATCTGAAAAATAGGGGGAGGGGGGGGCCAATGCTCTTTCTGGCACAGGGCACCAAAAAGATTAGTTATGGCTCTGGTTGGAGGTATCGGCTGGAACCGGTGGTGGCTGTAATAACAAGTCTCAGTGGTAAACCAAACTGGTGTTCAAGATGGTATAGGAGACTTGTTTATAGGGGTGGTCCTTATAATTATTTTTATGTACAATTGAGGCCTATTGTGATTGTTTCACATACATCACAATTTAAATCCAATAGACCAGAAAGATTTTTGCGAAACAAGGACAATTTAAGTCAGTCGTGGGATCAATGGATTTTAAGAGGTCTATTTATTAACCTAATTTCACTCGAAAATCATGTGGCAGTTTTCTGTATGATTTAAGTTACTTGCCTAGTTAACAAAGATTGGATACATAAGATATATGTGTTCTGCAAACCACCGCTGCAGTCGCAGCCCCCCACCCCTTTTTTCTACGAGGACTGCAATCTGGCCCTTTTTATCAAGCTCTGGAAAGCTTAAGTTTAAGGAGGTTTGCTCCATTAGTTAATGTCATTTTCTAATACCTCTTTTAAAGCTGTTGGCATCTAGAAAGTGACATTTCTCAAAGTGGCAGTGCTGTCCCAGCAAGCAAGCCTTGTTAAATGGCTCTGATAAATTAGAACTAAATAGTGCTAATTGGATTGTTTCTTTTTTTATTGGGGGAAAGACACAGAAAAATAGGCCCCTAATTGTGTTATTAATCAGCTTCAGTCTAATATATTTCCAGTGAGAATTTCACCACATGTCACTTTTTTAACCAAGTCATATGATACCCCTTTTAAACCAGAGCTAAAACCCAGGTTATTGCTGGGTCTACCCGGTTCAGTGTAAAGGGTCCCTGAAAAATAACCCGGGTCAAGTGACCCGGCAATCCAACCCAGGTAGCTACCAGGGTCAGACCCAGGATGGACCTGGGTAATGGTGCAGTGTAATCAGCGCAACCCGGTTATCCGACCTGGGTCATGCCTAAAATGAGCTGATTGGTGGTTGTGGAGCAGTCACCTCCCACTTTTTATAAACTCACAAGTTTAGCAGGGCAGACCCAGGTTCAGTGTGAACGAGGTTGACCTGAAAATAACCCAGATCGATGGTGCTGTGCAAACGATGTCTGACCTGGGTTGGAACCATGTTTGAAAACCCAGGTCGAACCCAGGTTTTTGGTGGAAAAGAGGTATGTGATCAGATAAATTATCAGGTTGTAGTGTGTGGCTAGTTTAACATTTGACAGCACTTGTTTCTGCTTTTAGAAAATTAGCTAGAAGAACAGGAGCAGGGCATTGTATATCAGGTGAAATAGGTCATGTTGAAATGCGAGACCTTGTTCTTCTCTTTTTAATGATGTAATGTCTCTATACCATGGCGGCTTCCAGCTTTTTAGTTGAGGGAGGCTGCAAGTGTGCACATGCGCGATTCACCCATGCATACAAGAAAACAAATCAGTTTCTAGGGACTTCATTAGTTACACCCCCCGGAAGCAAGTTAAGGCTGGTGAAATAAAAGGGAACATGGTTCTCATTGGAAGCGCTTTCTGCTAATCGCAGTCCAGACTAGTGTAAGAGGTGTAGTTATAGTGGTGTTAGTGCCTGCTGCTGTGCAGATGTAGTCTGGCATTTACCTCATGCCACTCGCTCTCACCTGCAGGCTGATAAAGCTCTTGGCGATGGTCCTGGAAAACAGGTCATACGTGGATGGAAACTCACTCTTCTGCTAAGGAAGGAAACGTGCTATGGCTGGATGACCTCCACTGGGCTCAGTGAATGGTCATTATTGGCAATTTTGGCCTCAGACTGGATACACCTTAGTGCCAAGCAAAGGGAATGGTGAGGGGATAACTCACACACACACAAAGTACGCTCACCAGACACACTGATGCCACTTCGATGTACAGGTCCTGATCTCGGTACCTGCAAATGAGCACAAGACAAAAGCCCTAGCATGGGCCACCCAAAACAACCTGGTTACTCATACATACATCAGGGCCCTAACTCTGCTGACCTGGTGAACAACAACAATCACAGTATAACAAAGAAAATAGCAAAGCCACCTGTGCCCCAAGACTGCTGCTAAGTGCACACTCTGGAGCACCACTCCTCCAAATACTACAATACAAATATGAGTGGTCCAAAATAAGCGCTGTCTATTGAACAAAATCTGACAATCTTCTCTAGTTCTGGTGTCTCATCCAATAGAAATTCATCACCCCCAGAAAAGAAAAAGAAAAGATGTTCTGTTATTTCCAAGCACAATACACATCTGTAAACTGATGATATGGTTCCCTGATGACATGTTTGGTGATGCGGTAAGCCGAGATGTGCTCACTGTCTGTGCCATTTTCGATTTGGGCTGCTGTGATTGGATGGATTCAGGCCCTCTGCCATTCTCCACATGGGGCGGAGGCGGGGGGCACTCGCCGCTGCTGTATCCACACCCGCTTCTGATGTCAGTTGTTAGGGATCCAGGTCCGCCATCTTGCCCAAACTTGCCGCCTGGAACCGCTGCATTGGTGGTCAGGATCCCTCCAGATCCTGGCCTCTGTATGACCCCACTACATTAGCAGTCCCAGGGGGAGATAACACTTCCATTGTGATGCCAGTGAATTTACTAGGAGTTCACTAGGAGTGGTGGATTTTACTGGGGGAACTGTAGCCCTGCATCCCTATGTTAAATCTGCCACTGCTCTATACATACAGTATGCTGTATATAAATTTAATCGTTATGTAAAATGGCCTCAAACAATTGCAGCTCTTCGAGATAGTATGGGTGCGCTTACCTACGACCCGTCAGCTATTACCCATTGCTTTTATAATTATTATAACGCAATGTGTAATCTTAAATCACCCCACCAGACATCGTCTCCACCTTCATCGGTTGTTCAGGAGTATTTGGACTCATGCAGACTTTCTAAACTGTCTGAATCTGCTATTACTAAATTGAACTCACCCCTTACCGATGAGTAGTTAGATATAGCCCTGAAATCACAGAAAGCATCTAAGGCCCCTGCCCCGATGGTTTGCCCGCGGTATACAAAACTCTTTCAGCTTTGTTATCTCCACATTTGGTTTCTGTAATTAATAGGATTATGAAAGGGGAGCATTTTCACCCTGCATCCCTCAAATCGGTTATTATTGTTACCCATGTCTCAAAAGGACCTGACTCATATTTACTACAGTTGATTGACGCCGACCAGGTGGGCTTTGTGCCCACGAGACAAGCCCTGGATAATACCAGGCGGACAATTAACTTTATTTCTTACATCAATAAACTCAAGTTATCAGCTGTATTACTGTCACTTGACGCTGAAAAGGCATTTGGCAGGTTATCCTGGCCATTCATGTTTCAGGCCCTACAGACATTTGGCTTTTGTGGTGGCTTTTTGTCGGCTATAAAAACCTTATATTGCGGTCCAACGGCCTTGGTTTCAGTTAATGGTCTTTCCTCTCCGATTTTTGCCTTGGGCGGGGACATATCTATAATGGGTGCAGGGTACATGGGCCCCTGGGTCCAGGGGTCCCCACACCGCACACCCTGCACCCATAATATACTTACCTCTCTGGAGTTCCACATCGGCGTGGGGGTCTGGCGCTGTAAAAATGTCTGGAAAATGGCTGCAGTGGCCATTTTCCCATCGTATGCGTATGCGCAGTACAGGGAAATTTGCCGCCGTGGCCATTTTCCCGGTGATCTGTGCATGCACTATAGACTCTGGGCACACTCTAGTGCCTAGAGTCTATAACTCCGGCGCTGGCCGCACACAGCTCAGAGCGCTGCCGGCAGCCGAACGGAGAGGAGGGGGCCCGTGACGGAGGATGCACATGGGGTCCCCTCCTCACTAGAAACGCCCCTGGGCTTGGGTAACGCACAAGACAGGGTTGTCCTCTTTCGCCTTTGCTTTATGTCCTGAGCATTGAACCTTTAGTGGTCAAAATCCGAAATAACTTGTATATTCAGGGGGTTTCGGTACAGAGGTCACAGTACAAACTCTCTTTGTTTGCAGATGATGTGCTTTTAACGTTGACGTCACCCCTGACCTCCCTCCCTAACCTACAGGCCGAATTACATTCTTATGGTGTTTGCTCAGAGACATAAAGTGAATAGTACTAAATCCGAAGCACTTGCATTTAATCTTCCTCCTCATATACAAAAACTTTTACAGATTTTGAATATATTTTGTGTCCGAAATCTTTTAAATATTTAGGGATAACTATCACAAAGACATACGACCAGTTATTTCAGGCTTCACCCCCTTACTACACGCGATTCAAAAGGACATACAAAGATGGGCCCCGCTTTGCATTTCATGGACAGGCAAAGTTAATTCGGTCAAGATGAATATCTGACCTAGGCTATTATATATTTTCCAGACGATTCCAATTACGGTCCCGGCCTTTTACCTCCGTAAGATCCAATCACTGTGCAGCTCTTTCATTTGGTCTAATAGAAAACCTAGACAACGCAGAGCTTGCTTGGCCAAATCAACGATTAACGGTGTTTTGGGGCTTCCCATTTTCTAAAGATATTTTTCAGCAACACAGCTGAGCCACGTAGCATCTTGGCACACAACAGAAGGTAGCAAAAAATGGATACTACTTGAAAGTGACCTGGTGGGTGACCAATTAGTTGGTTTCCTTCCATGGATTCCCCCGAATATGAGACCAGCCTCAGTCCAAGAAGTCCCTTGCGTGAAGGCCGTTTTACAGGTGTGGGACAAACTGAATAAAAGTCTAGAATTGGCACCTTACCCATCCCCCTTGACCCTTCTGTGGCGTCACCCACATTTCTCATTGGGATGCATGTCTTCATATATACGTCCCTGGGTATCATGCGGGATAACTAGAATTATGCATAGTCAAGGTGATTTCGCTCCTCAAAATTTTACAGAATTATGTGAAAATATGCTATACATACATGCAAATCTGTAGTTTTGTCCGTTCACTTTGCAAATCTCACAAAATGCGTCAACCCACTCCATTTGAACATCAATGCATTTACAATCGTTGTTGCAACGGCTCTATATCAAGTTTTTACTCGCTGCTATCCCCCTCACCCTCCGAATTCAAAGAACCATATGAGCTATCCTGGGAGCGGGACTTAGATATTAACTTAAAGGTCGACGATTGGGTGGACATCAGACAGTGGGCGGCTAGAGCATCCATTAATACCAATATAAAAGAAAATTCTTATAAAGTGTACTCACGGTGGTATCTGGTTCCTACCATGTTGCGCCAGATTTTTCAAGGGACATCAGATCTTTTATGGAGGCAGTGTGGCCAAATTGGCTCTTTTATGCGTATGTGGTGGGACTGCCCCATGATATCTAAATATTGGGATGAAGTCGTATCTTTGGTGAATAAGGCAATTGGCTTCTCCCCCCCAAGGACCCATTACACATGCTTCTTTGCAAACCCTCTAGATCCCTCTCCAAACCTCAGAACAGATTTTGTGGCCATGTTTTTAGTGCGGCTAGACTATTAGTGCCTAACCCCCCCCCTCCCGCACCCAGTGGTGCCTGATCCTAACCCACTCCCCTAGTGGTGCCTAACCCTAACCTCCTAAAAAAACTAATGCTAATCCCGCTATGCTACCTAAACCTAACCATACCCTCCCACAGCTAGCACTAAGGGCGCCAAGGCTTACCTTCATTCAGCTGTCGTCCTCCGGCATCGGGATTAAGATAGGCGTCTGTATTTCGACGCCTATTTTAAGTCCCTTGTCCAGCTTCCAGCATCGGGATTGAGACCGGCAGCATCGCGGCCGCCGGTCTCATAACTACATCCCATATAAATGATGCACTGGGCTGACCAGCTGGAAAGATTATCCCAGCTTGATTAAAAGTGGCCACACAAAGGCAATAGTACATAGTTTTCAAAAATGATTAGGATACTCATGTAACCCCCACTTGGTCACGCATAACTGAAAAACAGCCATACATAGACATGTCGGTATCTGAGGCAGTACAAATATTGGGGGCTCTCAAGTTCCTACAGAACCCACAAAGCTAACTTCTATGCCAGAGTTTCCCAAACTCCGCCATTACAGTCCACCTTTTAAGGATATCCATGCTTGACTCCAAATGGTAAAGTTAAATTGACTGAGGTACTAATTAAGTCACCTGTGCTCAATCATGAATATCCTTAAAACCTGAACTGCAATGGGGGAATTTGGTAAACTCTGGGCCCGATACAGACCTGCTTGCTAGGCTGCGTTCGCACGTAGCCTGCCGATGTTTGCAATCTGCACATGAGTATAAGATGCAGTGCGTGTGCGCAAACTAGTCCATGCGATCGCTAGAATGAGTGACAGGACGAGCCGTTTGTGGGTGGTGACAGGAGCGGTCGATGGAAACGGGGGAGTGGTGGTGCGAATGCAGGCGTGTCTGAGCGTCTTAAAGCCGGTTCAGAGGCGTGCATAATTAAGACGCCACGTCATAATACATGTCACATAGCTGCATTACACACTGAAGCACTTGCAGTGCTTGCGGTAGGGTATGGTCAGCCACAAGTGCTGCGTATGCGTCCGATTTTACTGGATGTTACCGATTGTTTCATACACTTCCTGCAGATGATGTGCATCACTAGGGGAAAGTGGGCGTTTTAAGATAGGCTGGTGGGCGTCTGAATACGCACCGCGATCGCACACCAAGACATAGTGGGCGTGCTAATGCCTTGCCATGCGATCGTGGGATTTGCATTCTTTGGCTGCGTGCGAACGCATCTAGCGAGCGGGTCTGAATCGGGCCCTCTGAGCCTGATTCAGAGCCGCTCGTTCGCTCCGAGCGATGTTCGCACATCTGCGCAAGCGTATGGGTCGTAATGCGCATGCGCCAACCAGTCATTGCGGTCGGAAATCGAGCGCTCACAAAATAGCGAGTGCCTGCTAATTTGAGTGACAGGATGAGGCGTTTGTGGGTGGTAACAGGGGAAGGTGCTTGAAAACGGGGAGTGGTGATCCGAACGCAGGTGTGCCAAACGGTCAAAACGGGCGTTTTAAGGGTGTGCATAATTAACAAAGCAGCGTCATCGATCACGTCACTTGGTTGTTTCTTAGCTTGAACTGTTCGCATGATTTTGGTAGGATAAACCTAACACAAGCACTGCGAGCAGTTCAGATGCCTTTCGATGTACTCGATTAATCAAATAAATAGCGGAGATGACGTAGGATGCAAGCGGCCAGGGGGTGTCTTTACAAAATAGCGAGCGCATGTTTCGTTCGCTCGCTCAGACATAGAGGCGTCAACAGACCGCAAAGAGCGAAGGCTCAATTTAAATAGCCTGCCCCTTTTTCTGAACGAGCGAGCGCAAATAGCGTCCGGCTCTGAATCAGGCCCTCTGTTCCATGTTATCACCAGATCTTCTAGCTACATTTTTTTACCAAGTCTGATCATGATTCTTTTAATTTTGAGGGAATCCTAGTCGTGTTTGGCACATACATGTGGTGATATCGGGAAAATTAGTTTCCAAAGTCTGTGATTTCACAGTATGGGCCTGATTCTCAGTTGGACAAATCTCTATGCACAGACACAAAGGGAAAGTTTTGCATGCGCAGATGAGAATTTACACATTTTTGTGTATGTCCATCCTAGTTAGATAGAACTTGGCCGGATCTGTGTTTCTGTGCATTGGGCGTTCCAGGGCGACAACTGGGCAGCGACGAAGTAAGAGCATGGACTCGCCCTTTCTTATGGGAGTGTATGTAAAGCTCCATGCGATTTTGAGTTGTGTGAAGGGTAGCATGTTTCAAACTGATCTCTTGCACCTAGCATGGGACTGGTGCAAATGACATATACTAATGATGATGGTTGCAGCAGCTGGCGCATATATCAATGGGCAGCTTTCCGTTTGCAGAAACACTAACTCCCGCATTATACCTATGGATTCTCACATTGGCATAACGTAGTAAATAAGGCTTCAGCGGCTGCCCTCAACTAGAGCCACTTTGCGTTCAACTCAGTATCATCCCTGATGTTTGGATACTATCACCTCTTTGCAGAGGACAGGGGTAAATTCCTATCTCTATAGTTTATTTGTGCTACTATTTGAAACTTGTTTACTCTTAGAAAATATCAGCTTCTCCCCATGGTGCAGGTACCTGTGTAACTGCGTTTATCTCATGCTAGCTATTGTTTTAAGATCTAATTGATCTCCTTTGAAGTTAGCACAGTTGCCTTTTAGCAGCTCCCACGCAAGGAAAATTAACCTCATCAGCAAGCTTATTTCTTGGTTTCAAGTTTCAAACTGTACACACGTTTTCACTTCTGCTTTGAAAGAGGAGATGTTTTGGGGAAACACAGTGAAAACTAGAACACTGAATAAGATCAGAATCTTAGCCCTGGATTCCTATTTGCATTTAAAACACATCCGGTGGATAGATCTGCTCGCTTAAATCTCTTAACATGTACACCAGCAACGGTACTGTGAAAAAAAACAGGGTTTATCAAATAAACACTATTTTTCTGAACAGACATTCCTGCTGTACATCAAACATGTTTTCGATTTTTCAAGTTTATCACAGCTGAAAGCATTTAGGTAGGTAAGGATGAAATTAGAGAATTGGGTCCAGGAACTCCAGGATTGTAATATACACCATACTGTGGTGTGGGCTACACTGAAGCAAAATATCTTGTGGTTAACACTTGCTAGACCTGTCACTAACCCTCTTTTACTTGAGAAGAGCTTAACAATTTTCCTGGCTCAATGCTGATGTAGGTCACTGCTAGATAAAACCAGGTTCCATAAAGTATTACTTTGGACAGCAGCTGCTGGCAGCGTAGGATGTCATTTTTTAGAACATTCAGATAGAACAACAGTTTGGACAGTGCATCTGCGTTATGACCCAGAGATTAAAGGGGTTCATCATTTTGTTACAATTTCAATTTAATATTGTTCTAGTCACCTGTTGACTTGCTCACTTATGGACTGATTCTGAGTCAAGCGGATCTCTGTACATGGACGCAAACAGTGACTTTTGCATACAGCGCATTAGCAGAATTTACGTATTTACGTGTATGTCCATCCTATTTTGAGTTAGACGGATCTTGGCCGAATCTGTCTTTCCATGAAATTTCTGAGCGCATTTAAAAAAAAAATTAAAAAATTCTCAGCTAATTGGCATATTCAATTGGATGCGAGGTTTAGCGAGGTAAAAAACCTTGCGCCCCTCGTGCCCAATTTTGGATTACCGCGGGTATGCGTGCTCCCTATACCCGCAGTACCCAATTAAAAAAAAAAGTGGTCGCAGGGTTTTCAGCTCTGAAAACCTCACGGCGCGTAAAAAAAATAAATAAAAACATTTCACACTTACCTGCCTGGGGGTCTCTGCGGCTCCCTGTGGCCTCCCCTCCATCTTTTCACTGGGGAGGGGGCTGCTGGGAGGAGCAAGGGCTGCTGGGAGATGTAGTTCTCCCAGCGCCCGTTACGGGGGCATACTCACACTGGGGGGGGGGCGCACACACACACTCACTCATACACACTTGAAACACACACACACTGACATACTCACCGCTGCTGCAGGAGACCGGGTCCCGACGCTGGATGCAGAAGACACCGCTTCGGAAGGTGAGTAATTAAGGACTAATTAAGGTAATTGGAAACTTCCAATTGTTTAATTAGTCCTCAGGGGGTGTGCTGTCAGGGTCCCAGACCAAGTCCCGCTGATTTTTCCAAAAATTTAAGATTTTGCAAAAAATCAGACTTGCTGTGGAGGTGCTAAAAAAAAAACTTCCGGCGCTCAAAATAAAAAAAACCCCGGACCTAATTGAATCAAAAAAATCCTGTACCTGCAGGCAAAACCTTGCAGGTGCTGGATTTTTGCTATTCTCGCCCCCAATTGAATATGTTTCTAAGTGGTTAATAGTATATAATTAACTCATTCCCACACCCATGCTCAATGCTGGCCACTGTGAGTTGTAATAGTTTCTCTGTCCTACAACGATATGGTGGTTGTATACACTCCCATCTCATTTATTTTGGCTACATTATGTGCTATATTTCATAATATTGTATACTGTGTGCTTCCGCAATTAGGGGCCTATTCTCCAAGGTGAATGGGTTCATTAAACATGCGGAAACAGTAGTACAGGACCCATTCACCATTGCCACATTACAGGAGAAATTACAGATTTCTCCTGCGTACCTCACAGAACCAATGTTTTAAACATCCCAATTCATTTTAATGGGGACGTAGAAACTATACTCCATTTTCAGATTTTATGAACCCACTGAGCCCCACACGTCCGGATTACGAAGAGGAATCTCTCCGCCTCCTCTGGCCCTCGCAGTGCAGATGAGTGCCCTAAAGTCGGGTGCAAACTAACACTGCCAGGATCGATCCCGGCATGGTAATTTTGAGTCAGAGCCTTAATTTGCGTGGACCCATCTGGTTTAATGAAGACTAGTCCCCATAGCAGCTGATTCAAAATGAGCACTCGGCCAGGGGTTGGGTACGAAATCCCTCCTGTCAGGATCTGCTAGTCAGAATACCAACAGTGGCCTCCCGACAGCCAGAATCCCGACACCATAGGAAGTGACGGTAAGTATTTTTCTATCCCCTACCCTAACCCACCCTCCCCGGTGCCTAACCCTAACCTCCCCCTCCCCGCTACCTAACCCTAACACCCCGTTACTTACCTTCGGGAATGCCGGCAGTCTAGATACTGGTGCCGGGATCCAGACCTGTCGGGATTTCGGCGGCGTTGTTCAGACCATCGGCATCGCACACGCCGGGCTGCCGACTACATCCCCTTGGCCAGTTAGCATAGCATCTGTAGGCATCTTGACCACAGTTCTCCTTAAGACCAGGGTGGTGGAATGAGGTCATCAAATGTAGTTCTCCTGCAACCCAAGTACAGTAATGGTATATCAAAGCAAATGCAGTCCTAGAGATACATATACACTTGTCAGTAGGAGTACCTGTTATGGTGCAGAATTGGCACCTGCCATTAAATTACTGCTTCACTTCATGAGTATACTATATTGTTAGTAGCTGAGCTCTCTCTTTAGTTAGAATGGACTTCAAGGCCTCAGTCATATTCTAGCCCGTACATCATAAAGTACAGTAGTCCTGAGTAGTACTCACATTGCACCAGCACAGTTACAAGCTGACCACTGAATGATGGAATGCTCCATGTACACAGAATTTGGCAGTTGTGCTTGTAATTTCAGTGCCCTCGATCAAATTTCCGTGGAACCATTGGGGAGTTTGCAATGACAGTGCAGAGCGGTGTAAGGCCTTATTGCAATGTTTTTCACCTCGGTTTCTGAACAGAATCCTGCTCAGCACATTAAAATGAAGTTTTGTGTTGTGTTATGTCATTTATGCTGTAATTGTCTCTATTTTCAATCCACAGACTAGAACAGACATTAGGAAGTCAAGCTAAAATACACATATATCTGATCATTTGGTTTAACATTGTAATAACTATAGATCCCAATATGCACAACCATAGTTACCAGGAGAATTTATTATACTACAGTCTCATTTGCACTGTCTATATTCATACATATAGATTATATGGTGATTTCAGACTCTTTAAGATTCTAGTCTGTGTAATATATGTACAATTGCATGGCAACAGGGATTTACTATAACATGACAGACCTATACACAAGTGTCTAGTTAATAATAGACATTGTTTGTGTTACACAGGCCTGGCTAAAATACTTGTAAAAAGATTAAAAGAAAATTAGGTTAGGGAATGAAGTAACTAAACAGCACATTCCTGCACTTCCACTTGACATTGTATTGTGTTCATCTGATGCTCCCCTCCCCCACCTCCTGTTTACCACTTTCAGCCTGTTCAGTACTCCTTCCCAAAGCCATAAAAACATTATTGAGGAAACCTTGTCCGATTCATTCCAGCCTCCCAGTAAGGCCCTTTTTATCCAGGACAAACTGCTCTGCTCCCACTTGTTTCCCCATCGTATAATCCTGGGCTGAATTAATCAATGAATAATAATAAAAAAACACCTTTACTTTAAATAACC
Organism: Taudactylus pleione; assembly: GCA_031769625.1. Taxonomy (NCBI): domain Eukaryota; kingdom Metazoa; phylum Chordata; class Amphibia; order Anura; family Myobatrachidae; genus Taudactylus; species Taudactylus pleione. The sequence goes on along the minus strand of JAUIMM010000025.1, from coordinate 39,207,613 downwards.
TAAATTGGAGGGAAACATTAGAGCTTTGTGTGTTGGTTAAAAAGAGTCCTGTCGTAAGAGAAGTGATACTGTTACTGTAAAATTGAATTTTATAGTATGATGGGAATAGCACAGAATGATTGCAACACGGCCACACAGAGCCAACACAAAGAACACATTTGTGTGATTATGTAGCAAAAGTCACATGGCTCTATTTATATTCTTGGAAATGTGGGCAGCAATAAAATTGGAGATGTAGTCAGGATACTGGCGGGCGCTATCCCGCCCGACAATATCCCAACATGGGACTAAAGATAGGCGTTGAAATCCCGACGCCTATTAGCCCCACTACAAAATCCTGACAACCGGCATACCGAGCGAAGGTAAGCTGGCTGTCTTAGCATTTAGCCATGGGGGGGGGGGGGGGGGGGGGATTTGGTTTAGGGACTCCTGTGTACTACTGGCCTATTTATAAAAATGCAGTATTTAAGTTAATAAAACTATTGTTGAAGTCAATGGACCAAGTATCCAGGCAGTAGTACTGGTGCCTGATAGATATCCCAGCATCCTTTGTGATGCCTTTCACAATTTAGATATATTACATGGAAAACACTTTCAGGAGAGCATTGTATGTAATGTCAAGACTTGGCTCCAGAGTTGGAACATACAGGGACAATTCACTTCGGGCGACGTACACGAAATTCCGTCAGAATGGCCCATCGACGTTTTCCCTCCACTATGATGTGTACAACTGGTCACACACTGCAGACAACTAAACATACTGCCTTATGCTGACTCCTATAAGAATGGTTGGGTGAATACACTGCACAAACTTTAATATTGCTCATTTTTCCCTCACACCAATGTGCAGGTGTGAGGAAAAATGTAACCATAATATACCACGATGTGCGCAGCTGTACATTGCAGAGAATTGGATTTCTCATGCCACAGATCCCCCTGCCTGGTGAGCACTTCTGAATGAAGACGCTGTCTGACAGTGGACAGATTCTCTTTAATGTGGTCTCTAACGTCTTTAATACTGTATACAAATTTAGAAATACAAAAATAGAAATGTTGTATATAATAGTTGCTGGTCTGTCAGTCAATAAACTGTGAAATCTGACATTTTATTACATTTTGCTTATGTAGTGCTCAGGATAAAACAGGTTGTGAGCTAACTGCACTGCAGGCAATAGGATCATTGACCTTAATGCCTGCATGCCTCTGCTTTTCAGGAATCCTTGGGGTTTGACAGAAAAAATCCTGGATGCAGGAACAAGCTCTAATTCTACTGAATAACGCAGAAAGGGAGGGAAGTACACATTGCCAGATGTCAATTAACTTTAACGGCTCGTTCAGGAAAACGTATTTCTGGGATTGCCTATTCTGTATTTGGAATGTTCCTGTTCTTGGGGTTAACCCACAATTTCTAGTGCCGCTCATCTGAACAGCAGAGGCTTGCAGGTGCCAGGATACATTTTAGAGCAGTTCGCGTACATCATGTTCCGTTTGGAATGCAGCGTGAGTTTGTCTGAACGAACCCTTAGGGCTTGTTAGGATAAGCATTTTCTCATAATTTCCTCACGCTGGAACGCAATGAGAGAAGAGAGCTATTTTATCCTGGTGACATCAAGCTTCTGCTGTTAGGGCAAGAAAAAGAATATACCACATGCAACATAATGGAAAATCATGTGTGTTTGGGGGCAACCTGCAGATTACTCTTGCACTCCTGTGAAAGGCATAGGCCTGAGACACTGATATCAGTAATACCAATCTGTACAGAATTTTTAGAGAAATTTATGGCCTCAAATGATTTAGTGTTGATCTCGCTGGGAGGGATACTTAAGTATTCAACTCACAGCGGGGGATTACAGCGGAGCAATTCATCATTGCTCCGGTGCGGGGACAGCTGCTCCGAAAAAGCAGCTGTCCCCTCGGTTAGAATCGCAGCTACAGATGTAGCTGACCCGAGGCCACACATGCGCACAGCCACCGGGGAGTCCGTTAGAAGGCGGCGGAGGGATCCTCGTGGATCCCTCTTCGCATCCCCGGAACTCCTTCCCATAGGAAGCAGCGGGACTACGAGAGCAAGCTATGTCTGAAGATTTCAGTTTTCGGAGTTTGCTGACTATAAAGGGGTCCTATAGGACCCCTGATGATGATTTGCTTGGTAAGTAAAATATGCGGAAACTAGTATTTCCGCATGGTTACCGGGCCATTTATCGATGATGAATAGGCCCCTCAGCTTTAAAGAGCAGCAAGAGCAAATTGTAGAAAAGTACATGCATAAATGTGAGCTCACCCCGCAATAGCTTAGAACTCGCTGCTTTTTGTTTGCAGGCCCATAGGGCTGCTTACAAGAAATGAGAGTCCAGGGCAAGATCAAGTCGCGAGGGGGTGGGTTCAGCTGCTGTTGCTGCCGTTTCTACACTGTTGCAACGGCAACTCGCCCCCTTCGCTGCAAATTGAATTGACACCTTAAAATACTGTTACTTTTCCTCCACAGCACAGTACAGTACCAGTATATGAACTAAGGGACCTTGTATCTATAATAAACAAGAAGCAATAAAGGGTAAATATGATTACTTTGTATTCAGTAAATAGGCAAGTACAAGATCTTTATGGGGGGGGGAATCACATTTGACTAAATTATTAATATTCTGTGTATTTGCATACTGCACAGATACAGATTTTTTTAGATTGATGGATGTATAATTAACAATTACCAATACTAACACTACCAATTTTCTGCACCTTAGTGACTCTATCCATCCATATAGTTGGAGCTATAGATCAGCTTGTGAAAGTAGCTGTCATCATGATCATCAGGCATTTGCACAAGCCCTATCCTCGTTGAGAAAGATCTACATATATTCCGGCAATTCCTTTTCCACGCCCATGGCACACTTATCCTGCCAGCAAACAGCTTGTTGCTGCCCAGTTTTGCCCATTTAGCCACACAAGTGGAGATGTGGTTCAGGGTCTGATTCAGATATGCATGCAATGCCGATATTTACGCAGTTGAGCGATTGTGTCACGGTCGCACTAAACATGCGCTAAGGTACCTTAGCAATGCCGCTTGCAGTGAGGATTTCTTTGTAAAGTGTTTTAAATTCAAGGACCTTTTGAGGGCAAAATTGCAGCCATGACACTACCGTTTTCGGGGCATGTCTCAGTCTACAACTGTGATCCTGTACGCAGATAGTAGTTCCAGTCTCAGTTCAGACGGGATGTAGTTATAATACCGACGGCCGGGATGCCCTCTGTTTAAATACCGGAGTCAGAATCACGACCCGGGACTAAATATAGGCGGCTAAATCCCGACGCCAGCCTACAGTATATACTGACGCCGGAATCCCGAAAGACGGCATCCTGATCGAATGGTAAGCGGGAGGGTTAGGCACCATGGGGGAGGTTAGGGATAGGCTTTTTTTGGGGGGGGGCATAGAGTTAGACACCACTGGGGTAGTTAGGGTTAGGCACTAAAGGGGGACGGTTAGGATTAGGCACTAACAGGGAGGGTTATGGTGCAGGGAGCATTAGGTTTAGGCACCAAGAAGGCAAGAAGGGAGGGTTAGAAGGGGGAGGATTAGTATACTTACCTGACCAGTCGACTGTCGGTATTTCATACCCAACCCAGTTCAGACAGCCATTCTGCACGACCATAGGGTTACTCAGATAGCTGATTATGGAATGATCTGCAGCAGCGGTTGCGCATGTGTACGCAGTTGCTTGGATTTGCGATGGTTTAATACATATCCTAGCATTTGCAACATTTGCATATTTTCACACAGCAGCTGCGTAGAGGATTGCAGTTGTGTTTAGCGTACATATCTCTCAGTTCCGTGTGAATATGAATAGCCCGCTCTGGCGGCGCCACAGCAGTGATCCTGGCTGCGGCACCCTGCCAGCCATAAGCAAGGGCCATGAGGCGGCCACGGTGCTGCACACAGAGTCCTGCACTATGTACACCCCTAGTTACAGCCCTGATCATGTAATCTTAAAAGGACCTGTACGTAATGAATAACACCTGAATAATCACAATAGGGCGAGTTGCAGGCACGAGAGCGATTCTGGCGAGTTAGCCCATATTTTTAAAATAGTAACAATTTAAAAGGCAAAACCAGGTCTCACCGTAATTACACCCATGCCTGCAACTTGCAGGTTATTACATAAGTCCCAATATGTTAAAAAGAGATCGGAGCTCTTCAGAAAAACAAGATCATCACTAATGAGCCCAGTCACACAATTGTTAGTGCAGGTATACAGTATATGAAGTGCCAACATAGGGCCTGATTCAGACCCACTCGCGAGCGGCTGTCCGCTCGCAAGTGGGTCGATGTTCTGCACTGAGCATGCGCACGACGGAGGGAGCTCCGTCGTGCGCATGCGCCAGACGCGACGAGCGAAGGAAAGTCCTTCGCTCGTTGTGTCTGATCAAAGGGGGCGTGCTGTCGATGTTGATTGACAGCACGCCCCCTTTGGTGGCCGTGCTGGGGGCGTGCCTCCCTGACGGGGGCGTTCCCAAGGGAACGCCTACCATCAGAAGCCGGCCCACTGACATCACTAGTGATGTCAGTGGGAGTGATTTTGGCTCTGATAGAGCCAAAATCACTCCGGGCCTTGCGGTTGAAAACCTCAACCGCAGGCTCCGGCTCGCAGTTTCGATGGTTGCGATGGTCAAGACCATCGCGGCCATCAAACTGCACGCTCGTATAGGCTGTGGGTGGTGACCCACAGCTATACGAGCGTCCAGGAGGACGCTCCATAGTTATGGAGGACGGCCCTCATTCAGAGCGTGCGCTCTGCTCAGAGCGTACGGCTCTGAATGAGGGCCATAGCCTGCAGCCCTGTTCAGTTTCATCCACAAAGTCTTCATAAGTTAACCAATAAAAGAACTGCAGAATGTCTAAACCATGAAAAGTGATATTTTCAGTGGCCAAAAGTTAAGGCTGCCATCATTTTAAAAAGAAAAACAGGTACCAATGTGGCCTGAAGTTTTCTTAAGCCACAAAGAAAAGATAAAATGTTATAGGCAGGGTGGATGATACATGATGGAACATTACCGCAGCATTCAGGATCTCTCTTCACAGACGCAAATGGGGAGTATTTCCATGCAGCGCGTGCACATAAACTACTTTACAGACCCAAATTGGGCGATTCTGTCTTTCCATGAAATAGGGTGTTTTGGGGTGGGAATTGGGTGGTGGCAACGGTCACACTGAACCACCCTGACTTGAGGGAGTGTCGTGAGCCTGAATTAAAAATCAATCTGCATACAGGGAAAGGTAGCCTACTTCTGACTGATCACTCTCACCTAGTATGGGGCTGCGGGCCTGATTCAGAGCCAGACGCTCTGACAGAGCGCTCGCTTTGAATCGGGGCCGGCCTTCTGTTTTTTTAGAGCGGCCTCCTGGCCGCTCGCATAGCTGTGGATGAAACCCACAGCTATAGCGAGCGGCCAGGAAGATGGTTGCGATGGTCAAGACCATCGGGCTTGCGACGAGACCCTTGTAGTAGGGTCTCATTGCCGCAAGCCCCAGAGAACTTTCGGCTCTAACAGACCCGAAAGCTCTCCCACTGACATCACTTGTGATGTCAGTGGGGCCGGCCCCAGACAGTAGGCATTCCAATGGGACACCTCCGTCTGGGCAGCCACGCCCCCGGCCCGCCCCCCAAAGGGGGCATGCTGTCACTCAACATCGACAGCACGCCCCCTTTGGTACGAGATCCGGAGCGACGGTTCACCCGCTCCGTCGTGCGCATGCGCACTGGGCCACCATCGACCCGCTTGCAAGCGCATAGCGCTCGCGAGCGGGTCTGAATCAGGCCCTGAGTGCAGATACTAATAATGGCTGTTGCAGCTTCCGAAGTTAAATTAATGGACAGCATTGGTACCTGCTTGCACTAGGGATGGCAATCAACAGTAAGCTATCATCGATGGTTAACTATCAATGGCTGAAGGTTTTGCCATCGATGGCAGAGCCAATGGTTCTCCACCATTGATGGACAAGTGGGAGCTGATGGTTATTTTTTTTTTTCTTGACGGGACTGAGGGATTGATTCAGAGCCGCTCGTAAGTGGCCGCTCGTTCGCTCCGAGCGATGTTTGCACATCTGCGCATGCGTATGGGTCGTAATGCGCATGCGCCAACCAGTCATTGCGGTCGTAAATCGAGCGCTCGCAAAATAGCGAGTGCCTGCTAATTTGAGTGACAGGATGAGGCGTTTGTGGGTGGTAACGGGAAGGTGGAAGGTGCTTGAAAACGGGGAGTGGTGATACGAACGCAAACGTGCCAAACGGTCAAAACGGGCGTTTTAAGGGTGTGCATAATTAACAAAGCAGCGTCATCGGCCACGTCACTTGGTTTTTTCTTAGCCTGAACTGTTCGCATGATTGCGATGGGAAAATCCTACCACAAGCACTGCGAGCAGTTCAGAAGCCTTTCGATGTACTCGATTAATCTAATAAATAGCGGAGATGACGTAGGATGCGAGCGACCAGGGGGCGTCTTTACAAAATAGTGAGCGCATGTTTTGTTCGCTCGCTCAAACATAGAGGCGTCAACAGACCGCAAAGAGCGAGGGCTCAATTTAAATAGCCGGCCCCTTTTTCTGAACGAGCGAGCGCAAATAGCGTCCGGCTCTGAATCAGGCCCTGAGCTCCACCCGTTTTTGATTGGCCTGCAGCCTGCTGTGCCCCAAGCAGTGGTTCACCATAGATGTTTTTTGTGGCATTAATGGTAATCACCAAAGGAAACTATCGATGGACATCCCTAGCTTGCACCATGCATGATCCCGCTTTCGTTGAAAAGATACATTGGATTAAAGAAGTAAAACAGGCTTCTGCGTATGTTGTGCGTGCAAGTCTGAATGAGTCGCTTTTCATGGGGGAACAAATATATATATATAAAACTACAGCCAATGGTACACTTATAGCCATCATTACAGAGAGCTGGAGGGATCCTCTCCTAAGAGCTGTCAGTCTGTATGTAGGGCACAGCGTGCTCGCACTGATCAGGCCGCCTGCAGAGACAACTCACAGGAGCTTTATGGTAATTGCGTTTCTCTGGCCTTATGGGTAGAGCATGGTGTCTGACTCTGCCCGGCTGACAGGCTACGGAGAGACTTTTCTGCGACGTGGAAATAGGGAACCTGGGGACACGCGTGAACGGACACAATCGGTGGCGGGAGGGAGGATGACGGTGGCATACTCGGTTCTGGGGAAAAACAATAATGACAGAAGAGACAGCATACTATCAACTTCTAGGTTCTGCTACAGCTGTCCTGACGATGTATGTGCCCCAGGGAGACTGAGCTGTGACCTCATCACCCAAACCCACAGCGTTGTCTGACTGGCTGCTCTGCTAGAGCTCGGCGTGGCGGTGCCGGGGAGGGACGGAGGAGAGTTACACAGTGCACACTGCAGCGCAGAGCTGGGAGGCTGCAATCTGCTTTCCCTCGTACTAAACAATAACAGGAACAAGTCTAGGTCGTGAGAATACAGCAGCCAGGCTGGGAGGATCCTCCGTGGGGGTGTCAGGGGCTTGCGGTGAGGAGTGCTAGGACTCAGGGTGGGAATTGAGAGAGAGCAAATACTAGGGGACTCTACAGTGGTGTGATCTACAGGAGCTGGGGAGACACAGATGAGGGGGATTTCTACTTTATAGAGAGGAAAAATATAGGATAAAACTACGAGAGGGGCTCATTGGCGATGCATGGTGTGGTGATTAACATTACAGTATAAGATCATTTAGGACGTATTTTTAGAAACTGGAGACTTATAAGAAGGGATCAGCTGAAAAGTGAGCGCAGAGAACAACATGGCGCTCTCAAAGTACTCTGTGTAGGGGGAAATCACTACCCCTCCCCTCTAGTCCGGCCACCTGCAGCCCGAGCTCCCAGGGACGGAAGCCACTGCTGGGTTGGGCTGAGCGGCGAAGACAGTCAGCAGATCGCAGAGCAGGGTATTACTGCAAGAAACAAAGTTTCTGTTATTCTTTTATCCATTGTCAAACTTGGAAAGTAGCTGGACGACTGATCGCAGGAGTGCTCTCCAGTAACCAGACTGCTGGTCCCAGGAGTACTTACTAGTAACTGGGCAGCTTACCCCAGGAGTACTTCCCAGTAACTGGATGACAGATCCCAGGAGTACTTCCCTTTAATGGGACGACTGATGTTAGGAGTACTGTAAAAAGACATCTGATCCCAGAAGTACTCCCCAATAATCGGACATCTGAATTGCCAGTAACCGGACGGTTGATCCCAGGAGTATTCGGTTGATCCCAGGAGTATTCCTCTGTAACCAGACAGCTGAACCAAGGAGTACTCCTTAGTCACCAGACAACTGAACCAACGAGTACACCCCAGTAATCGAACGGTTGTTCCCAGGAGTACTCCCCAGTAACCAGAAGGCTGATCCCAATAGTACTCGCCTGTAACTGGACTGCTGATGCCTGGAGTACTCCCCTGTACTTGGACAGCTGATCGAAGAAGTAGTTTCTAGTAACTGGATGGTAGATTCCAGGAGTAGTCCCCAGCAAGTAGACAGCTGATCCCAGGATTATCTACCAGTAACTGGACGGCTGTTCCCAGATCTACTTCACAGTAACTGGACTTCTGATTCCAGGAGTATTTCACAGTAACTGGAACGCTGCTCCCAGGAGTATTCCTCAGTAACTGGAGGGCTGATCCCAGGAATATTCCCCTGTAACTGGACGCCTGAGCCCAGGAGAGATCCCTGAAATAAGGTCAGATAATTGCTGATGTTTTAATAAACCCTGTGTATTGGTGTATGCATAAGTTGGGCACGGGATCGAGGCAGTCAGAATTTCGACACCATCATCCCGACAGGGTTAGGATACTGACACCTGTCGGTCAGTAACCTAACCCTCCCCGTCTCTCTGCCCCTCCCTGCCCACTGCCTAACCCTTCCCCTAACCCCAGTACTTACCGCCGGGATGTAGGTGTCAGGATTTAGGCGCCGGCATCCCGACTGTCGGGATTATAACTACATCCCGTGAGCATGTCCTCTGTTCTGGTATGTGTTTTCAACAATCAGTCAATGAGAACAGTCAAATAGGAGAATCAGGGCCTGGAAGATGGTCGCGATGGTCAAGACCATCGGGCTTGCGACGAAACCCTTGTGGTAGGGTTTAGTTGCCGCAAGCCCCAGAGAGATTTTGTCTCTCACAGAGCCGAAATATCTCCCACTGACATCACTCGTGATGTCAGTGGGGCCCCCCCAAACGGAGGCGTTCACATGGGAACGCCTCCGTTTGGGCAGCCACTCCCCTGGCCCGCCCACCAAACATCGACAGCACGCCCCCTTTGGTACGAGACCCGGAGCGACGGTTTGCCCGTCGTTATCCGGGTCTCGCGCATGCGCACAACGGAGCCGGCTCCGTCGTGCGCATGCGCACTGGGCCACCATCGACCTGCTTGCGAGCGCATAGCGCTCGCGAGCTGGTCTGAATCAGGCCCTCAGTACCTAGTGGAAACTGATGAGGCACTGCTATGGGGTGGATATCCAATGTAAAATGAACTGCTGTATAAATCGGAGGGTGGTCAATCCTCACAAACACAAGAATTTACAATAGCAAAAAACACAGCGCTCAAATTTCAGACATAGGGGCCCATTTATCAAAGTGTATTTGATGTAAAATCCCCGAAAACACTAGTTTTCTGGGGTTTGCCTCAAATACAAAGTATCCCCCGTATGTATGAAGGAAGGACCGCAGCAGGTATCTCTGATACCTGCTGTGATTCCTCCATTACCGCTGGCAGCCGCCTCCCCATAGGTTTCTATGGGGGATGCGATGCTGCCAAATTTACCAATATCCGGAATGCGATGCATTCCAGATATTGACCCCCGCAGCTAACTCCATCTGAAGGTGGCGTTAGCCGCTGTAGCCTATGGGCTACACCGCGCACTATTTGCCGGCAGAGGGATCCGCCAAAACCCTCCCAGCTAAGGCAGATGTGCATGTGCAGTCCACGGGACTGCACATGCGCACCACCACCTGCAGTGGCCGGCCGCTCTTCGGAGACATCGCAGGGACGGGCTCCTTTCGGAGCCCATGTCCCGGATGATGCATCCGGCCGAACAGATCGCTTTTTGCAAAGCGATCAGGGGTGTTACTGGCATGCCCTGATCGCTTTGAAAAAGCGATCCTTGATAAATGGGCCCCATAGACACATATCTAAACATATCACAATTTAATAACAATCATATGCACAAATATAAATACATAAAAATTTATAAATTAGGTGTATCAATGCGATAACAGACAAAATTAAAATAAAAAGATTTTATGTATAGACAAAAAATCACCCAATCCACAGGGCAGAAATAATGTCCAGATAACACCTGTTCAGGAAGCATATATCCAAATGGAGTTCTTTGTTGCAAAGAGATGAATGGTGCTTCATTTGAGAAATGTCCAGCAGGATATAATAATTACTGGTTTCAGTGTCCAAACAATATTGTGGGGTCCTTTAGCAATGCCAGCACAGCTTTTGCAGTAGAAGTCATCCCCTATGGCACAGGTCCGGTCCGCTAGTGATTTACACAGCTGTCTGTGGCACCAATAGCAGGGTGGGATAAGCTCCTGGTAAGTATTGTGCAGTGAAGGGTGGAGTAGCCAGTCCCTTTTTTCTATTGTAAATTATTGTTAGGTCAAACATGGATTTCTGACATGCTAATAAAGCAATTTGAAAGATCTTAACAGTTTAGTCTTTAGAACTTCACAAATGAAGGTAGAGAATCATGTTTTAATATTTAAAGCTGACACTATTAGGGTCCTCTTTCTCACATACTGCATTTTTAGGGACCTGTTTATCAAAGAATATTTGTGGGATATTCCCTCCAAAAAAAATTTCTTGGGGTACCTGCAATATTAAGTATCCTCTAAATCAGGGATGGGGAACCTCAGGCCCGGGGGCCGTATAAGGCCCTGGGAATCATTTGGTCTGGCCCTCTGAGCTTTTTTCTGCTAGCCTCATCTGGCTATCAGGGTGCCTAGAATGGCACCCAGTAGCCAGAATCTATGCAGCAGTGCCCCCTGGAGCATTCTTAGGATACTTCAGACGGTCACACCGCTGCCCTTACAGCTCCCCAGAGCATCCTCGGGATGCTCAGGGCATTGCTGTAATCACTGACGATTGTGGCCCCGCCCCGTGTGACGTCACATGGGGGCATGGCCTGCTCCGGGTCCGCAAACAATGTTCTATATTTCAAAATGGCCCTTGGCAGAAAAAAGGTTCCCCACCCCTCCTCTAAATGTATCTAAAGAGGACTACTGCAATTATCGGAGATATCTGTGCAGTCCCCCGTTTTAATCTGTAAATGCAGCTCTCATAGGTTTCTACGGGGTTGCTTCAATGCCGAATTTATCAAGGATTCCGGAGCTTGACCTCGGTAGCTAACATCATCTTTAGATGGCATATTGCAAAAGGTAACAGGAGAGGGATCCACATTGGCAATCGCTTTACTTCTTCACATTGAGCTCCTGTCCCTGAGTTGAATACATTCTGGTGGTGCATAATTTCTTACTGCCGCGATAAGAAATCCTAATCATTGAGTCTAAAACGCGCTATAAATCTGCTTCGGGTTGGGTACAGGATGCCAGCGCTCAGAATCCCGACGCCGGCATCCCGACTAGGTTACAATGCTGACACCTACCGGTATGTAGGCTAACTCTACCCCTAAACCTAACTCTCTCCTCAGCAGCCTAAACCTAAATCTTCCCCCCCCCCCCCTCCCCTGGATTCTGTCTGGATTCCCGACAGGTTTAGGATACCGACACCTGCAGGTAAGTACCCTAACCCTCCCTCCCCGCAGCCTAAACCTAACCCTCCCACCTAACCCCAATACTTACTGTCGGGATGTCAGCGGTCAGGATGCTGGCACTGGAATTATGACTGGTGACGGGATTCCAGCGCTGGCATTCTGAATACCGACAGCCCTACATCCCCGGAGGGGTCTCTAGAGAGTCCGTCACTGTAAAAATAGGTGTTGGTGTAGTCCACACACTACTATAAGCTAATACCATGTTTAGATCGTGTAAGCGGCCAGTGCCAAGAATCTTAGGTTGGTAAATCCAACCGTTTGGAAGCCCTCATTTAAACCTATGGGGCCTGCTATTGTTGTCAGAAATGGAGGGACCACGGCAGATATAAAAGATACTTGCTGCAGTCCCCCCTTGTTACATCCTAGGCATCCTTAAGTTTTGTGGGGATCCTCCGGATTTCACGCAATATAACTTAAATAAATAAAGCATTAAAATGCTTTAAAAATCGCATTATTAGCATGTCAGGATGCCTTGTTCAAGCTATCAGTGTTCCAGTTCACATTGTCAACATTATTTGGCGAAATCGCAACTACATCCCGTTCCCTGTTAGTACACCAGTCTGACAGAGATTTTACATATGACAGGAAAGTTACATACAATATCAGCTGCATGGGAAGAGGATTGTGAAACCCCCACATAACATGATCACATCTGTAACTTTATACATTAATATATCGTCTTCAGGTTTTCTGCTGCTATAAGAAATAATACAGTTATGGTGCATACACACAGTCAGATTTTCTGTTAGATATGAACGATAACTATTTTAAAAATCGTTCATATCTGAAAGAAAATCTGACATGAGCCTGCAATGATGAACGATGCGCGTTCCCGCATGTCAGAATAACAATATCTGACATCTGATGTGTTTGCAGTCAGATTTGGATGATTCCATTCATTTTAATACACTCTAAAATCGTTCAGATCGTTGGTAGAATCGTTCATCTGACATATCTGACCGTGTGTATGCACCATTAGAGGGACAGACAGATTTTGAGGATTTCTGTATGCAGAACCAGGTAGTATCAGTGGCTTACAAACTCAACCCTCAAGGCACCCTCATAGTTCAGATTTTAAGGATATCCATGCTTAAGCACAGGTGACTTAATTAGTACCTCAGTCAGTTTGATTATATAATTTGTGCACAAGCATAGCCATCGTTAAAACCTGGACTGTTGAGCTAGGTACACACTACCATTATTGGTCTGATTTGCCAATAATCGGGTGATCGGCCTGATTTATTGTATAGTGCAGGGGTTCTCAGGACCCCACACAGTTCACGTTTTCCAGGTCACCCAGCAGGTGCACAGGTGTAGTCATTACTCACTGACACATTTTAAAAGATCCACAGGTGGTTATAATTATTTCACTTTTGATTCTGTGAAGAGACCTGGAAAATATGCACTGTGTGGGGTCCTGAGGAACGAGTTTGAGAACCTGTGGTATGGTGTATAGGCAAGAGCATTTTGCCAATAAACCTTAAAAAAAAAAAAAACAAGAATAACCACAAACGCATTCCTTTGATTAAGATTGGTCCTTAATCTCCCGATATCGAGCATGTGTGTGCATTATCGATAACTATGTCATCCTGCTTGTGGACGGACATATGTAAAATCATACCAAATTCACACTTGCTGCAACCCTGACAACGAGTAGGGTTGAACACTGGTCGCGATGCAGTGTGAATAGGTAACCTGGGTCGATGCAACCCAGGTCCCGTTCACAACCATAATAGCGTTCCTGCTAGGCTGTTTTAGTGGGGCGCGGCCCTGCCCTCCTTCTGGGGGGCAAAAAGCTCCCTGCCCTCAAAGCCTGCGGGTGCCGTCTTCACCCATGGGTCGCAGTGTCCCGCAGGTGGGGAAATATGCGGTGATCCGGTCACCGCTGGTGAATAGACGCCAGGCGCATGTGCCCGGCATCTATTCTCCCTGTCAGCAGAGCTTGCGGGCTGCCCGGCGTGTCCGTAACTGTTGGGCACGCCCCCAAGAGTGACGGAAAGGGTGATGCTTCTTATAGACACGCCTCCTTTTCAGTGGCCACACCCCCTTCTCTAGCTCTGGCGCCCTGCCTGCCGCCGGAGCTAGAGTTAACACTACATAAGAAGAGCTGGAGCTTGGAGATGAGCTCATCTCCAAGCGCTGGCTCGCCACGTGATGGATGTGACGTCATCGATCCGGCAATAAGCTTGGTCGGGCCAACAGTCTGAAAGGGGTCTCAGCTGGGTCGCACCCGGGATGGATGCATTAACAAAATTCAGGGTGCGACCCGGCATTGCAATCTGAAAAGGGTATCAGTGTGGTGTGGCAAAAAAATCACATAATGTGTAGCTCAGATATTAGGACTGAACAAATGCCCCGTTTGTCAGCCTGATAAAAAATATTGGACAGTGTGTACCTTACTTTAGGGTGCCTTGAGGACGGAGTTTGGGAAATCCTGAGTGGGATAATTACTGCCCCAGCAAAATAGATTAACTCATCTGTGCATAATTATAGAAATTCACAAAACTTGACTTGTTGATGATGGTACATGAGGGCTGAAGTTAAAAACCCCTGGTTTATAGCACTCAGGGAATATGGAGTGCAGGTGGATGGGGAGTGATTCACCTCTTATCAGTCTCTGTTGATAAGCAAATAACTAGCCACCTATCTATCAGAGTGACAGGAGGGGCTGTGTTCATTGTTTATCTTTGTGGACATGATACCTTGTTATCTTCAAAGTTACTGTAAAGGTGGGTACACACTACAGATATATCAGAGGATCGAGTGATCTGCAGATATATCTGCAGATTATGGTTGTTCGTACACACTGAACAACCTTCATCGGTGCCTGCCCGCAGGTCCCAGCGACCAGGGGGCGTGTCCCCCCCCCTGCCCGCAGGTCCCAGCGACCAGGGGGCGTGTCCCGCCCCCCCTCCTCGCGGCTCCCGCTGTGTTTGTACGGTTGGTCTGCCGACTGCCGTACACACCTGCCGATGGACAGATATATCTGCAGATATATCTTTCCATCTGCTGTGCAGCACAGCCAATGCGATATGTCAGTGAACGCCGATGTTCACAGACATATCGCGGGTACACACTGCCTGACGGGCAGCAGATACATTGGCTGATCAATATATCTGTCAGTGTGTACCCAGCTTTAGTGATGTGGATAATAATTCTAGGCTGCGCTCTGGTTGTATATATATCTATGAATGCTTCCGTGATGATTAGCTCTTGCATACTTTGCTCACATACGTGTCTGGATTTACACAGTATATAAGCGTAGGACATTTGGAAAGTTCCATCCTGCTGCTATACTAATGTTCATGCGATCGTCTGTGTCTGTCTTTGGAGACTGCTGTGTGTGGGTCTCTGTATGTGCTTACAGTGTTTTAGAAAAGAAACTGCTGCTGGTTTCATAAAAGACACTGGGGAGGGGAGGGGGGATTTATTAACCCTTAAGGCAATTGTTATTTGCATTTAAGGTTAGTCTTCATGGATCCCTAACAGTGCATGTTTTCTTGTTCTACTCGGTGCATAGGTGTATTCATTACCGGCTGACACATTTTAAAAGATCAACAGGTGGTGTACCAATCATTTCACTCATTATAATGAGAATTGTTAAATATTCACTTTTAGGGGTCCCTAGACGTTTGGGAAACACTGAGTTAAGTACGTTATAGCCCTCCTATAAACATACTATTGCTTCTATAATGCAAATCTCCACAGCTTCAGATATCATAGTTTTGTGGCATACGATACGTTCTTTGTGATGGAGTCACTGGCAGGGAAATCGAGGTTTAATCAGATTGTAATGGTTCACTGGCTTGTAATTGCCGTTCTTACAGCTGGAGGAATCCCCATCCCCCAGTCAGACTGCGCTCCTCAGTACATAAGGCCAGTGCGCTGCTATATGAACGTTTACACACACGTCTGCCACACGTGTGTCTCAAGGACATCCGTGTCTTTCTCCCACACCCTTCCTGGTCCCCTGTGTGCGCGCAGCTGGGGGATTAAACTCAGAGATGCTTTAGCCGGCGTAGCTGCGGATCGCTGGCATTACCACCTTGTTACCAATCGATTAGCGCTTCACTTGAATGATTAACCCGTTATCCATTGTCACTCATTAGTAAGAACGGTCTCTACCAAGCTCCTCAACATTGCAACGTATCTGCTGGGTTGTGGATCGTAATTGCACCAGTAATCTCTGCAGCGCCCTTTGGCTGCGCTGCGCTGCGCTGCACATGCTTTATATTAGAAAGCCCCCAGAATGTACAGATCATGGGCCAAAAGGAAGTATCCCAACCTTCAGATTACTGATACTGGACACACACAGACGTATGTATGCAGTAATATATGTGGTTATGCTGCAAATAGTATCTGAGCTCCAGATTGCACACGTACTATGTTTATTTTTGCATGCGAATGCCTGTCACGTCCTCCCATCTCTACCTCTGCGCTGCTCTCTAACCACAATACAAAATACACCCTTAGGATAATGAAGTGCTCTGGGTGTTAATAGGGTTAATCTCCAGCATTAAAGGGTTGATAAAAAGCTGAACCCCCTTCTCTCCAGCGGGAAGCCCCTTTTAGATGGGGTGCCAGGAAAGGGGACATATGCGAGCTGCACGTTGAGTCGCTGTCTCAAATAGGTGACAGAGAGTTAATTAGGAAGTATTCTCTGGATCAATGACTTGCACAGCCCATTAGCTATTCTGCTGCCTAATTGCAGGATTGCACTGCTATCTCCACACCGTATCCCTGCAATCAGCGATCTCTCAGCAGCTGGGGATTAGAGAGCAGCAGCTAGCAGAGCAGGTCTTGTGAGATTACTCCGTGCTTAACCCCTAGGTGGCCAAACTGGCAATGAGTGGGGTGGTATGGCATTTCAGTAACTCTAAAATAACGTATTCGCGTGGGCGAAACGCAGACAGCAGCTACAGAGACATTTCTTTACAATATCAGGATAATAGGTAAAATGAATGTTCTATGATCTTACCTGGAGGCAGGGATGTCGGACTTTACACCCTAGTCACATCCAGTAGTCACCTTCAGCGCTTTATGGACATGTGCTTGTCTCTGTTTACATATTTCACTGGTGGCCATTAACACAATGGTTACATAAATGCATTATCCCTTCCTAATCTTACATTTGATGGTAATCATTTCTTGTGCCGTAGTCCCAAAAAAAGCGCACCACAGTTTGATTTTTCAAAATTGGAATTGTATAAGTGGCCAATCTAAAAAGATATCTGAAATCTATAACTAATTTTTGTGAAGCTAATATACAGTAGACTGTACAGTATTTAAAAATACATTATGCCCTTTTTTTTTTTTAGCAGGTTACTCAGGTTAACTCTCCAGTAAATCCACAGTTTATTCTAATGGGAGGAAGTGGCCGATGCTACTAACAACGGAGGGCATCCTGCAAATAGTTATATTTATTAATCATATCTAAAATACCTGTGCTTGAAACTGTAATAATGTAATCTCAATTTTATTTGCGCGAAGAGTCCTATCCGATTCATGTATCTAGGCTTGAGTTATATAAATCATCGGGAAACATATTTATGATGAAGTCTGTGTGACCTCAGCACTAAATGGTTATCATCAGCATCTATGTAATGTATTGGTTAGTACGTGGTTATCATCAGCATCTATGTAATGTATTGGTTACTACTTGGTTATCATCAGCATCTATGTAATGTATTGGTTACTACTTGGTTATCATCACCATATATGTAATGTATTGGTTACTACGTGGTGATCATCACCATCTTTGGTTAGTACGTGGTTATCATCACCATCTATGTAATGTATTGGTTACTACGTGGTTATCATCACCATCTATGTAATGTATTGGTTACTACGTGGTTATCATCACCATCGATGTAATGTATTGGTTACTACGTGGTTATGATCAGCAGCTATGTAATATAGAGGATCTACTACACGTTTATCATCAGCATCTATGTAGTGTAATGGGTCTTGGGGGGTCACTTTATATCGGCCATGTAATAAATGAATATATTCCCATGTGGTGCACTCTGGCTGTACTCTGTCTGCGTTTCTTACGGTAATTGCAGTCAGGGGATTTGTGAAGTGGTCCGTGGTCCTGGGATCGCAGGAGATGCTCAGAGCCGGAGACTACGATGGGGCATGGCACAGTCCTGTCCTTGTTGCAGTACAGACACGGTCCACAGCAAGGTTTGGTGATAAAGGAGAATTAGCAGGTCCTGAAGTGGGTTCTCTAGTCTTGTGCTGTGTGTTTGCTGTACAAATACACCGATAATACACAGAGGCCTGGCAGCCATCACACAGACTATCTCACATTCCTCTTACTGTTTGTTTTCATAACATCATCTTGTGTTTGCATTTTCCCGTCTCCTTTGTACTTAGCTTGAGAGTATGTATATGTGTGTATGGGGGGTGGAGGGTGTATTTATGGTATATTTTACAGATCATCCTGCCTATTTTATTTAAATTGCATTTAGCAGTGATATTAAGCAATCAATATAACTTTCTCTCTGATAGAATAAATGGCACTCACATTTTATCCAAGAGGCAGACGAGCTTTGTAAATGGGTATTTACGAGCTGCAATAAGAACACAAATGAGAAATGTGTAATACATGTCTGAACATGCACCGTAGTCGCTGTATAATCTATGCTGCTACTATTAACTCTTCAGTGCAGCATTGACGGGGTTAATTTAAAGAGATACCGAAATGCCCCTTTTGTGAGCCGTTAGTCATTCGCTGTTATATTAACCTATGGATAAAGCTACTCTTATAGCCTAGACCCTTTATCTTTCATATTAATGCATATTTTATTAACCCATTCATGCCATAGGACTGACCCTCTCTTTTTGTCAGATATTTACAATGACAGACTATTTTAACATTATGCCGATATGTGTGTGTGTAGTAAACACTGCGCAGCCGATGTGACGGGGAAGGTAGCAGTGTTTATTGACTGCAGGCCATAGGATCTCTCTCCCTGCGCATAGACAGTGACATGAGTACTTCCATGCTGCTAATGGACAGATGATTGGCAGCACCCAGGAAGGTGGACTGCTGAGCCATGCACCTTTCTCAGGTTTATTCTGCAGGATTACTACGTACGTGACATCCAGATGTGACTGACGTTACATTGGCCCTTATATCAGAATTATGATCTATCCTCATCTTTTTTTTGTTGCACGCGAACCATTGACACCAGAATGCATAGCAAATCAAGATACACCGCTATAATTCTTAGACAAAAGACCCTAATAAGATCGTACACCAGACATGTGGCTCTGCATTCCTCATAGAACTACAAGTCTCATAATGTCCTGACAGCTTCTGGGATTTGATGGAAAGCCGCGGATTGTCTACGTTTGCATTCACTTTCTTGCGCATATTTTGCAGCCTGGGTACTGCAGTTACAGCCGCACACATTTACCACCCCAAAAATCCCAGACGAACACCTCGTTCACACACCCACACTCTTCCTCTATGGCTTCGCACCCTTGTTCGGCCTCTGCACCTTGTAACATTTCCGATGTGAGAGCTATCACACCCTGTAATCGTCTGTGACTTGTGCACCCCCCTCCCCATCCTATAGCGCTGGTAGAGGCGGGAGTAGGCAGATGATTGAAATTCCCGATGATGCCTCAGCCAGCAGACGTCTCTAATGGAGAGGAGTTTTTTTCTTCCCTAAGCAGCAGGACGGCTCTGCGAGAGCAGAACATTGGTAACCATTGCTAGGAAGCCGGGAGGGAAAGTAACAGTGCGCTTCCAAAACTCCATCTCTCCACAAGTCATAGGGTGCATATGGGGCCACATGTGATATATATATATATATATATATATATATATATATATTATTCCATACATGGCCTTAACTCTGTCACTGCCACACAGATATGCAGCAAGCGCTGGCTTTCTGCATAGACCAGGTTAAGGCTCAGCAGCTGTCGAAGGACTACAAGTCTCAGCATTAGGCCTACCTAATGGAAACCTACAGCTGATAGGTCATGTTGAGGCTTGTAGTTCAACAAGAATTGACAAGACAGGTTGGCTTTCTCTGGCACTGCATATACAACCCACTGTCATCAATACAAAACGTGTATTGTAAACACAGCTCTATAATTAGCCATGCATGTCTCAGCAGTCCTCCTACACAATAGTCACCACCGTATCTTTAAGTTCGACTACTCTTTTACCTTGTTGCAACATTTTAATATATTATTTTACTTGGTTCCTTTTTAAGGTCTACCTTGCATTTACATTACACACCTTTTGAGTCAAGCACTGGTAGCTGTGGGGATAATGTACAGGTTTTTATGCTTTTGCAAACTAAGGAAAGAATGATAGTTAGTTGATCACAAGTGTGGTTCAGTCTGTCTTCAACTTTTCTTTCCAGCTCAGCTAAAATTTAGTTCTCCGTGTATGAGAATGGAATGGAATGGATTTTTAGTAATTTTATATGGTTGCCTCCAATTTCAGATATGCCAGAGATACAAGCAATTATTTTTGTTATTTATATTAGCTTGCTGATACTTACCATTCTAAAACATTATTCTTGTATAAAACTGAAAAAAATAAAGTATTACATTTGTACATATTACTTGAAAATATTCGCTTGGGTTCCCATCCCATAGATTGTAAACTTTCACAGAGGCCCATTTATCAATGATCGCATTTGCAAAGCGATCTGGGTTCACTATTAGAGCAGGATGCGTTTATACTGCCCGGGTGTATGAAAAAGCAGCCACAGGGGCTCTGAAAGGTGTCTGTCCCTGGGATGTGCTGGGAGTGAAGTGACTGCGTCAGCGGACTCTTCATTCCGTGCCAGAGATCCTGCGCATGCGCTGTCTACAGACCACACAAGCACAGTAGCCATATCTGGGAGAGTGTTCCTATGGAACCCTCTCCATGCTAGTATTGTGATGTGTAGCCCACACAACAGCTCACTCCATCTTCAGATGGCATAAGCTAACTTGGTAAATCTGACAGCATTGTATCCCTCATAGAAACCTATGGTCTGCACATGTGCTGTGTAGCCTTGAGCAGTTCTTGACTCTGCATGTGGTGGTCTCTCCTACCCCCATGCTTGTTCTAAGGCTCCAGCTCTGCTCTGCAATAGAAAGCTCAAATGGCATCCTCCAGCCCAAAGGCTATCTCCCCCATAGAAACCTATGGTCAGCACTTGTGCTGTGCAGCCTTGAGCGGTGCTCTGCATGCATTGGTCTCTCCTACCCCCATGCTTGTTCTAAGGCTCCAGCTCTGCTCTGTAATAGAAAGCTTAAATGGCATCCACCAACCGAGAGGGGAACTTCTGCATTCCCTGTTATATAATTCATTTTGCAGTTGCGCTATACCTGTTGACTGGTTCTTTTTAAAATACCAGTAACTCATACCCCTTTCACACATAGCCTAAATACCCGGGTTGTGGCGGTGCATGCGCATTAATCCGGGTCTAGAGTATGTGTGAAAGGGGCCGATCCAGGTCTGAGTCCCGGGTTTACAACATATCCTATTTTTTTTTATTTAAAAAAAATAAAAATAATAATAATCCCATAAAGTTGTGTGGTATAATGCACTTACCATCTAAGCCTGTGCTGCAGCATTACATATAGCTTTTCTTTTAGCGCCAACACTATAGTACCTCTTTTCCACCAAAAACCCAGGTCCGACCTGGGTTTTTGGACATGGTTCCAACCCTGGTCAGACCCATTTACACTGCACCATTACCTGGGTCCATCCTGGGTCCAACCCTGGTAGCTACCTGGGTTGGATTGCAGGGTCACTTGACCCAGGTTATTTTTCAGGGACCCTTTTACACTGAGCTGCAAAAACCCAGGTTTTTGCTTTGGTGTAAAAGGGGTATAAGTTTTCCAATTTTCTGTTATATACCTATTTCTGTCTTTCATTTTTGATCAGCTGCTTCTTTTTGAAGTTGCTGGGGGTGGTTAACTTAAATGGTACCTTGATGAGATCTGATTTGTGCTATCTGCTATCATAAAATACATGTATTTTTCTTAAATGGTCCATTATTATATGGCATATTTTTGTGTTGTGTTTTTTTTTTTTTGTTCCATATTCTGGTAAGTGCTGTTCTCATAGCAGTTTCCTACCCCGGATGAGTGATGGGATTAGTGCATTACGTGGCACAAATAGGCCTCTCTTCTCTGCAGTGCAAAACAGCCTCTTCCTGACAATCAGAGCTGTGCAGACTGATTCCTGAGCAATTATGTGGAGCCTGCATGGAATGATTTGTGTAGTTGCATTAGAAGTCTGCTGGTTTATGTACAATTTTTATCAGGCCAGAAAAAAAAGCCTGTATAGATCTGCACTTCCTAATTATGTCTTAAATGTGTAATTGCGAAGAAAATATTCCAATAAAACAGCTACACATAATAAACATACATACACATATACAGTTGGTACACCAGTACAATGATTTTGCTAAGAATGTTTTATTTTCAGCATTTCCTCATTTACCATTGTGCAGGCTTAAGCAGTTTCCTATTGCTTACTATTTTACTTACAAATATTTATATTGACACATGTACTAATTTGCCTTCCATGTGTATTTTCCAGATATTGAACACTTGCAAGGATAGGAATATAAGCTTCCTTTCTGTACGGTATGTGAACATTTACATTTATTCATACATAGTGGATATATCTAATGCTGAACATGACCCTCACATTATACGTTTCTAAATATTGCCATACTGATTTCAATAAAACAACCCTTTACTAACCAGGCCTTTAACTTCAGATGTTATATATAGATGTCAGTGTGTAGGTTATGTATAATTTCAGAAATGTTGACATTATATTAACCAGACATCCTTGGACAGTGTCAGATGTAATACATATTGACTGCATTCTCATGCAAGTGTGTTATTAATGGGTACTTCTTTTGTTACATTAACAGCTAATGACTATTTTTGTAAGACAGTTTGATTAAGATAACCTAAGCAGCCAAGACTATTGTAGAACTAGAACACCCAGCATGCCTGGCTACCTAGAGGGCCACATATTGGCGAAATGTTTAAAATGTTTTAAGCAGAATCCCCTCATTACTTCCTCAATTTGAATGTAATCCAGTGCCTGGCAGATGCATGACTTTTGAGGCAACTTTTGAGAAGAGGTGATAAAATTTCCTGACTCAAGAGTCACCCAACCACAATAGGTTGTCCTGGTCTATTGGGGATCACTTGGGTTAAAATAAATATATACTGTACATGATGAATGATAAACAACAATCTGAGACTAGCCCTTTTCATATCTGGCAGAAAAACACCTCAGAGGGTAGTCAGCATATGGAAATTGTCTATACGGACTGCATGAAATGCTGCATGAAATACCTGATTTAATTGTATAGTGTCTGCAAATGCCGTGGCTGCATACAATGGGTTCGTGGATGGGGGGTGGCAGGTTGGAGACAGATGGAGCATGTATTCGTATAGCCTATGAATTAAAGCGGACAGAATCTTTTCCTGGAGATTAACCCGTTCCCTACTGCAGTCATTTGCAGTGCCAGTGGCAGATGAAGGATTATTGTCCCCCCACCATCTTCTAAACTAATGAGTTTTGGAGCCTTGTGATTAGACATGCAAGGGAGTCCGCTAGGAAAAGATCCTGACAGCATGAAATATAATTTGTGATCTAGAAGACAGTTTCCAGGATAATCTCATTACGCTCCACAGACTCCCGGTGTTATTCTGTAAAAGGCGGACAATGATCAATTTACATTGACCTAGGGCCGGCAGAGCTTTTAGATGGTAATTGCCACATTGATTTGCATTGCAAAAGGGAGGGGTTTAAAATTAAAGGCGGAAGCCAAACAAAATGAAATGTATTGGTTTGGTGTGAAACAAGGGCTCTAGAATAAGCGCTTTTTGCACTGCATTATTTTATCCGTTTCTGTATCATCACATACCCTGGCTCTATGTACGTATTATGTGTATCTTGCACGTTCAGTTTCCTTACCATACAAATGAAAGACTTCTGATTGGATTTGGTTCTATAAAATCCTGGTTTAATACCCTGATTTACATTGAAACGATTGGGATATAAAATATGTTTATAACTGTATCACAATAGAACATGTTACAATGTTTGTAGTATTTACACAGCAATTATATGGTAACTATGTAACAGTCCGCATTACATTGCGTACCGTGCAAAGCGTACATTGATCGTCAGCATAGCCTGTGTCCATGGTTCCCTATAGGAACATGACTACTATTTCGTCGTTACTCCGTGGTGTTGTCCAGTGTAACTTATTTTGCTCTATCAAGGCCTTTGCGTGTCCCCGTACTCAGGAATGAGTGAGCAGCGCAGTGACCTCCAGCAATTGTGGGAGAATCTACTGTAGCTTTTACGTACAAGGCGATTCTGGCTGACGTTGCCCAAGTGACAACTATAAAAGAGAGCAGGGAGGGAGACAGATCATTATTTGTCTTTAGCGTGGGGAGGCCGTGGGCTAGGCATTCCCCATACACCAGCACGTCCCGGGAATGGCAGCGCTGAGACTCCTGCTTCCAGCGAGCCAGGCTCCGCGCACTGCCAGCCGTGAGCAAGGCTATTTAACCTTGTATTAGCCAGTGAGACATTTCACTGGGGCCGGTCGCCTGTGCAGCAGCCAAGGGGTTAATTTGTATTTGCATAGGAAACAAGCTGTTGGGATTAATGCTTGTTTCTACTCGCTGATACATTACCTATTGTAATGGTGTTCCGATTTTGGTGTACTTTCAATATAGGCAATTGTGATGAAATCTTCTATAGGGAGTTATGGAAATCGTGTCTGGAAATACGATGCTATATATATATATATATATATATATATATATATATATATTTATTTTGCCGCATATCTAGATCATTGCTGTCATTCGTACTGTGGCAGCTCCGACCCGTCTGTGTCAGATCCCCATAAGGAGTAAGGGAATACACTTTGTGGGTTCTTTCAGATCTTCAACAAATCGCACAATCTTGTCATTGTTTAGCATTAAGAAGCAGCTACTGGCTCTCTGGAATGTAAAATAAGGGCGTTTTATTTAACTGGCACAGCAAGTTACTTGCGTCAAATGCGCAAATCCGTGACAGTGATTCCAAGTGCTCAGATCAATGCAGATGAAAGATAATATATAAAAGACCAGGTGGAGCGGCTGAAATGTTATGTCCCTGTTGTTCTCCCTCCCCCAGGAGAGTGCCGGTCTGTGTAAGGCTGCGGAGTGAGGCAGGCCAGGCACTAAGCTGGTGAGATCAGGTTCCCTGCTGAGCACCCGCAGGAGAAGTCAGCATTTGATTGAAGTTACACTTGGTTGTGAGCTCCCTGGGGACGCCCGCCTGGAAACACTAGAGCTCCCTCCAGCCCTCCCTCCTTCTCCTGTCTCTCTCTCTCTCTCTCTCTCTCTCTCTCCGTCTCTCTCGCCCCCTAAAAGCCTTTGTGCAGTACGAGGCACGGATCGCTGAGCCCTCACAAGAATGTGCTGCTGTCTCTGCTGACAGTGTTTTGTTAGCTTTCCCTAGGCAAGTAGAATTATAGCTCCCGCTCACAACAACACAAAATAACTCTTAAACTGACAAGTAGGGGAAAGTGCAGCACACACATGCGAGCCAAAATCTAGACATGGAAGACTCATTTCCTCTACCTCTCCCTAACCTGGGACTCCTGTGATTTCCCTATGGATCATCACGGGTATAATGCTAGAAGCATTGGGTATTACTGAAATCATACACTTTGCTAGCCAAAGCTAGGATTAGCAATGTCACTGCTGGGAAATTCCAAATGGAGCCAATAGGATAAAATAAACTTTGCTTTCGCACTGGGTATGCACAATAAGGTCACTTCTTTGTTCTGCTTCCAAAGTGCGTGGTGCAAACGTGGCAGTCTCAAATGACAATGTGGGAAAAAGGTGGTGCGTATTGCGCTTCTCATTGTTTTTGCACAGGTGACCACATAATGAATGTGAGACTTTACACATCCAGTATATCCTCATAGGGGTAGACTTGGTATTCCTTTATTTTCCTGTTGGTGAACTGTCCGCTTTTTCAAGTTAGATTGTTATAACCTATATTTAACACCTCTGTATCCCATGTATAGATGCATCATCCTTCCCATTTTCCTTAAATCTTCATCATCCCATTCATTTAATCATTTGCCATCTTCTTGTTTCTTTAGATGTTGATTGTTTACAGAGGCATCACAGCATATGGATGAAACAGCCATGTCCTTCCTTTGATGTGTACTGTTGACATCTAACATAATGCTGACCTAAGGGCTGGCATTGTCTCTATTGGTACTCCGTGCAGGGGTTAAGCCTGGTATACACGGTATGTCATCCAATCTGACGACATATCTGGCACATCAGCCAGTGTGTACCCGCTATGTTGCTGATGATGCTCGCTCCCGCGCGTCCTCTGCAACATTGCCTGTTGGACAAGCATGTAGGTCCGACAGGCGATATCGTCAGCGGGGGCCATGCTGCCGAATGCAGCATGGACCCAGCCGTCTCTCCCAGCATCAGCAAGTGTGTACGCACTTGCCGATCCTGGCACCCCACCCGGTCCCGTTGCTAACGAGGTCGGTACACACTAGACATCATAGTGTTGCTCGGCCTTTAGGGTTAAAACCTAGTCCCAGCCACAGTATGTATTTTTTGCATTCCTTGGAAATATCAGTATGGTACTCTGCACAGATACTATAGCACATGAAGGTAAACTGGGGCCTTATATAATGCAAAATTGGACTTGTAGCAATTATTATAGACAAAAACTTTTCTTTTATTTTCCCCATCCAAATGAAAGCATGGTGCAGGCAAGTGCACTAAATCTATGTATGAACAAAAACAGGACTCTGAATAAAGTCTATAATATATTATACATATATTATTAATCAATTAGATCATATTCTTTATGTTCAATACACTCAGGGAGGGATGTGAAAGGGTAATGTTGATTTTTGCTGCTGGATGTAAAGCTGTGATTTTTGTTTTTTTAATAGTCAAGACCAACCTGGTTCTTAACATGGCCTTGTGAGTATCTGCATAAATAGGCACAAACCAACAGAATGACATTGATTAGGAAATTATTTTTTTTTATATTGCTCTTCAAAAATGTTATACCTGCTATTATAGACCTAGAAATTGCCATTACATAGAACAGTGGCAAATGATGTTATGCCATATATCAGACTGAAAGTGAGTAATAGTTTGTAATAATAATCAGTTTTTATTAACTCTTTATTTAGAAAAGGAAACAAACAGCAGGTGCAGATAACATTTAATAAGGAAATACAATCGCTTCCTTTGTATTTCTATACATTGCAAGGCAATAGGGTAGTGAATGGAGAAGCAAAAAAAAAGTGGGGGCAGGTACATATCAGACAAATAAGCACAGTTTTAACATTTCCATGTATCTTAACATAAATATTAACTTTTGGCACATCTTTGCTTCCAGGGAAGCAAATAGGTATATTTGGCAAAAAGCCACTAAAAACGTGAATACTTTTACAAATTAAAGTGATGCATCGCAAAATATTTAGAATGTAAAAGGGTCTGAGTGCTATTGGGCTAAAAAGGTAACAATTAATTATATTACCTGCAGGGTTTGTTCATAAACTTGTCAGTAACTGGTTTCCCCTTGAACCGTAGTCTTTCTGGCAAAGGCTGTTGCTGTTGCTGACCTCCTTCTCATTATGTGAAATATGTGCGCTGTTAGTCATGCAGCGCTCTGCTTCCCCTCTCCCCTGTGTGAAGCATCTCTCAAGCATTGAGCACACACATAAGGGTTCCTTACACACGCAACTCCTACTGGTCTCCATTGTCTATATCTGACATAGTAAATTGCAGGATAGAATGTCCCACTAATCACCATTGCTGATAAGGATCAGAGGTTTCCACACAGGAAGGTGCATTTACAAATGTGCAAAACTGTGAATGCTCTTTGCATGTCATTCACCTAATTTTGCATAAGTGCGACCATTTTACCAAAAGTAGACATGGATATGAGAAGAAAAAGACATCTGCAGGAGTGCAAAAGTTTGTACTTTTCCTAAGGGTTGTGGGGCGATCATGGTATACCTTGCTCAGTATATTCTCGGTGCGAGTGCCTTGTCTTGCAAATTTAGTTTTGTGGGAATTGATAATGTAATGGAAGGGGGCAATTCAATTATCTGCAATGCTACATAGAATTACTGTGCTCATTTTACTGTGAAACCTTGAGGGGGAGATAGGTAAAATGAGCAAAGTCGTCACAGTTAGGAGCTTCCCAAATATAAGATATAAACAGCAGTTGCACTTAATAAATAATTTGTAGTGAATTGGAGGTAAGGAAAGAGCCCTTTGCATCCTTCTTGGAGCTGAAGTGATACCTTGGCCAGCTCAATTCTCAAGTTGTCAAGTGGTCAAAATACTCTGAGCAATGTTTGGACTCAGAAACTGCTGCTTTTTATTCATTTTCTTACACTGACCAGCCACTCATATATGCTCAATGTGAGGTTTTTTTGTAATAATAGAAGGAGGGAAAAGCACACTCTAAGCACTAAGAACACTTAATATCACAAAATATATAATAAACTGTCAATAAACATGGTTTTAAATTGAGGTTTTTAGTACATATTTGGCCAAATATGTTTGCCCACCTACCGCATCAAGGTGAGTCACTAACATCCCTAATACTGACACATTGTATACATTTATCTAGGACTTACCTGTAATAGCGCCCATTACATGTGTGTACTGCAATGCACAGGACCAATACTAATTAAAATCACCTGGGGCAGGTAGGAAGCGTGCTAGCACCAACAAGTGTACCTTAAATACACACATACGCAGAAAAAAGGAGAGGGGGGTTGGGCTGCACATCCTAACTTAAACACAATATGAGGTGCTGCCTTGCTGAGATCTGTAGTTCTATAGCAGAATTAGGAGGGAAAAGCAGATGCACACTCTAAGCACTAAGAACACTTAATATCAGAAAATTTAGAATAAACTGTCAATAAATGGTTTTAAATTGAGGTTCTTAGTACATAGTAGGTGGGCAAACATCTTTGGCTAAATAAGTGTTCTTAGTGCTTAGAGTGTGCATCTGCTTTTCCCTCCTTCTATTTCTGCTGTAGAACTACAGATCTCAGCAAGGTAGCACCTCATATAGTGTCTAAATTAGGATGTGCAGCCCAACCCCCCTCTCATTTTGTCTTTGTAATAATAGTATGGGATTTACACTTAAGCTGTATTGTGCTGTAGGTCTCTCATATTACTTGCTTCCCAGATCCACATCTGCAGGGCCAGAAGTTGTGATTCTGCAAAATTCTTGTTGGATCCGCAGTTCTTTATATGCACTAGGCCAATTACAAGTAATTCCAGCTACATTTGTACACCCCATTTAACAGCAGGTAATTTAGTGTCAGCACAAATCATTCTATCAATGCATGACCTTTGTGTGAATATTTTCAGAATTTTCTTCTTTCGTTCATGTTCATCTGCCAGAGTACTGGGGAAAAAAAAAAACCATCAGAAAAACGCTGGACTCTTTGGCAGTGTGAGTGTTAACATCTGCCTATGCAAATCAATCCACTTGCTTCAAATCCCATTGTAATTAAAATGAAGGCGAAGGGCAAGGACTGAACACTTTGCTAAGTCTAGAAGCCCCAGAGCTCAGGCTGGATGGGATAAAAACGCAGAGAAATGCTGATAAGACCAGATCCAGCCTTGTCACTGCTATAATGGGAGCGCTTGCTGCATCTCAATCACTTCCTATGTATCATGTCTTCTGCCACCTCACCCTGTGACACAGTGATGGTGACATCCAGACAGTGTCACCACGATCCTCTCCAGAGATGTGATGGATGGCCTCACACTCCTTATTCATGCAGAATGGGAGGGGGAGTATTAGAGCCGCAGTGCTAAAAGAAGCTATACTCTGTAACATTGCTGTTTGGAGGTCCATTATAGAGGGGTGATTAGTATTTTGCTACTTGGTTTATATATTCGTAGGAGCAATGAAGGAATGTAACAGTGTAAGTTTGGGTTAGGTTAGCCATTTAAATCTTCACATTTTGAAATAAACATGCTTCAAAGCCACAGCAGACATGCATCTATACCAGTGATGGGTAACCTGTATTACCTCAAGGGCCTTTAAAAGGGCCCCACATTACTCATTCCAAAATGCCACCACCTGCTCCTTATTTGCTCCAAAATTCCAATGCATGCTACTCACACATCCCACGTGGTCCGAAAGTGGGAGGTCTGACTATATGTCCTGAGAACAAGTGTACTCCAGTGCTCCCCAACATGCCACTCAGACCTCACCACTTGCCCTTCTTATGCCCATCAGACCTTTCACAGTTCCCCCAAATGCCTTTTTACACATCCCCCACTTTTACTTTGTTACAGCTGGAGCCCGCAGAGGAAGGAGGGGAGAGCATGCATTGCAGAGTACACTACACTCCCTCCTCGCGTGGAGTGCTGCACTCCCTCCTCGCGTGGTGTGCTGCACTCCCTCCTCGCGTGGTGTGCTGCACTCCCTCCTCGCGTGGTGTGCTGCACTCCCTCCTCGCGTGGAGTTGGAGTGGTGCACTCCCTCCTTGTGTAATGCAGAAAAGGTCATGTGACGCAGAAGTCGGCTGTTTCCGTTCAATCTTATTCACTGTTTTATTACAAAATAAAAAAGTCAGATTGGGAGTAGCAGCCAGGGGGCCACAGGTGAAGGGCTACCTTTATGTCCACCACTTTTCAAAACAAATTGCTTTGCAGGACGTGTATTCCAGTGTCTTTGTTTCATATGGTTGATGGAAACATTTGGCGTGGAGGATTATACAATGACGTAATTTGTCAGGGTTGGAGCCTATTGCAGTGGAAGGTGGATAGGAAACCCCACACCATCCTAAAATTAATCTATACCTCACCTGTCCAGATTATCCCTATTGAATCCACCAGAGCACAAGTTGTCATCTTGCGCTAGGATCCAGTACTCAGTAGTTGTTTACCTAGAGATGAGTTAGAAATGCACACTGTGGTCCAATAATCAGAATTTTGGTGAACATCTAATAATAATAATAAGTTGATTTGTCTTTGTATGTCCCAGGTGTGGCTCATTAGGTCTACATATACTAGATAGACAATGGAAGATAGACAGGCAATATGTCGACAGGGACTGAAGGTCAACTAGTAACAAAAGGTCGACATGGTCATTAGGTCGGCAGTGATATGGTCGACACATGTTTTTGGTTTTGTTTTTTAGCCCTAATCTTCACACTAGCCCTAACCCTCCCTCCTGGTGCCTAACCGTCCCTCCTGGTGCCTAACCCTAACCGTCTGGGTAAGTGCATAACCCTCCCTCCTGGTGCCTTACCCTAACCGTCTGGGTAAGTGCATAACCCTCCCTCCTGGTGTCTAACGCTTACCGTTGAGGTAAGTGCCTAACCCTAGAAAAAAAAAACCATGTCGACCATATCAGTGTCGACCTAATGACCACGTTGACCTTCAGTACCTGTCAACCTCGTTAATAGTTAACCTTTAGTGTGTCGACCTTCAGACCCTGTCGACCTTCAGTCCCTGTCTATCTTCCATTGTCTACCCAAACATCGTCTATCTAGACAATGTAGACCTAATGACCGGATACCGTATGTCCCCAGGCTGCTGATGATCATTATTTACCAACGCTCAGATTTTGAAGTGCTTTTTCCTTGTAAATGCATAATTTGATGATAAATGTATTCACTTGAACTATATAAGGTTCAAAAGCACACAGGCATTGAGAAATGTTGCCTAATAAAATATAAGACTACATTTTTCCAGCATAGAGTACCATGAACTTAGGCCTCATAACCAATTTTGTGCGTTATATTAATGTTTTTAACACCTATAACAAAATCTGAGAATAGAAACTATTATTTCCAATAATTCCATATTGACTTGTGTTGATACTGCCATTCAGGACAGTGACAGCTGCTTTGGCATTAGAGAGGCCAATAACCCCTGAACTCAAGTAAAAACTCAAATAACAACTGTATGTCAAACAGGTTTTTTTTTTTTTATATAAATCAGTTTAAATGGCAATGAGTATGGAGTCCTCATGATGCTTGTGAATGCTTGTCAGAAAGTGTGTGTGTGTACTGGTCCATTTGCTTATTTTTTCAACTGTCTGCATAAAAGCATGTTCACCAAGTTTTCAAGTATATGCATTGAGTTTTTTTTATATTTCAATCCCTGAAGCTGCCCAGAGAAGCGGAGGTCTGTGCAGTAAGAACTGAGTTGGAAGATCTCTGGGCCTAATTCAGACCCGCTCGCAAGCGGGGCGATGGTGCCCTAGTGTGCATGCGCACGACGGAGGGAGCTCCGTCGTGCGCATGAGCGAGACCCGCATAGCGACAGCCAAGCTGTCGCTATGGGTCTCGCACCAAAGGGGGCGTGCTGTCGATGGTGAGGACAGCACGCCCCCTTTGGTGGGAGTGCCGGGGGCGTTGTTGCCCAGAGGGAGGCGTTCCCATGGGAACGCCTACCGTCTTGGGCCGGCCCCACTGACATCAATAGCGATGTCAGTGGGAGTGCTTTTGGCTCTGATAGAGCCAAAAGCACCCCTGGGCTTGCGGCAGTGAGACCCTACCACAAGGTCTCGTCGCATGCCCGATGGTCGCGATGGTCTTGACCATCGCGACCATATTTTTGGCGGCTCACATAAGCTGTGGGTGGTCACCCACAGCTATGCGAGCGGCCAGGAGGCCGCTCCAATTTTAGGTAGGAGGGCCCTGGTTCAGAGCGAGCGCTCTGGTCAGAGCGTCCGGCTCTGAATCAGGCCCTCTGTCCAATATGTGGGTGGTCAGAATTTGACATGCTGGAGAGTTTATCAGATGTGATAAAAAAAGACAACAAATTTTTCTTGAAATTCTCGAACAACATACAAAATCGCTGGTTTGTTTATTGCAGGGCCGTAACTAGGGTGGTGCCCACCGCAGGGCAGGGGGCACTGTTCGGGCCTCTCAATTTTCTGTTTATTATCATTCTCACTTGTAGCTTCCTCTTCTTTTATCCCCAGCATCTCCTGGCCTCCCCTATCTCTTCCCTGGCCCTTTCCCATGAGGCTATGGCCCTTTTTCGGGTGCACGTTTTATGTCCCTATTTGAAAAATGGGGGTGGGGCACCACTGCTCTTTCTGGCACGGCACCGAAAAGTCTTGTTACGGCTCTGGTACATTGTGTCTAACTCAGAGCTGCATGCAAGGGTGTTTTGTAGATGGATTTTCCGTGCTACCTATGCTCCATAACTGAGCAAACACAGCTCTGAGCAACTATGTCGCTGACTGTACAAGCTCCCGCATGTCATCAGCAATATCGCCCGTCGTACCTGCATACAGGTCAGGCAGACGACATCATTAGCGAATGCAGCATGGCCCCCGCTGTCGCTTTGTCGCTGCCGGCATCGGCAAGTGTCTATGCACTTGCCAATGCCGGCACCTCGCCAGGTCCCATCGCTAATGAGGTCGGTGCACAATAGACATCGTTTAGAGTGTACCGGCCTTAGGCGTGTCTGTGGAATCGTGGGCTCTTTAGATGTGAGCCTAGTAAGAGAGTCATCTATTTTAAGACCGATCTCTGTCACCATGTATAGGGATGATGCAAATGCTTGCTTGTACTGATGACTGTGAATTTATGAGAGCGGCCACCTAGAGCCGCCAACTCTGGATACGGGCAGAGTGCCACGTTTGCTTCTGAGCACGTAATGTGGCCGACTTGCATGTGACTCTGAAGATAACGTGTTTCTATTTATTTCAGCATACGTTTTGGATATTTTTTGTAAATGATAGACATTTTTGTTAATAAAGTATAACCCTTTTCTATACAAAAGAAAAAGTTCATCATGAACGTAGAAGAAATGTAGAGTATTTTAGACTTGATTTACCTACATGGGCTAGAAATAAACAGACTGATGTTTTCTCTCCTGTGACCAGCTATCCAGCAGATAAACGGTTAAGGTACTCTTGACGAGTGTCACCTCAGCTCCACCCATTCTGTGTGTTGTTGCTCCGAGGGGAAAGGTATTTTCCTAAATCCACAGAATTGAGCCTGGAATGACTCTTTAATTAAAATCCATTTAAGGACTGATTAGCCGTGTAATTTGCCCTAATACTGATGATTATGGAAATGTTCAACCTGAAACAGATTCATAAAAAGCTGCCATTCTAGACTGCAGGACAAGAGGGGCTATCAAATGTTCGGGTGTAATGTCTATAATCTTCCACATACATCCTGCTGTATAGCAATGAGGTACTGTTGTGCAGGGGCCACTGCATTGTTGTGTATGGCAAAGGGAGACAGACACAGTAAAAATAGATCATTGTTTAATGACAACTCAGGTGGTCCCTCACTTGTAATCTTCCCCATCACCATTATACCTAGGGCTTTATTTTAACAATACACAGCTGCATGCAAGTAATGATTTCTTGAGTATTAGTAGATGAGGAGCGATGAAGTGGTCATGACAGGTGAGTAGGTCCGATTAACCCTTCATATTTTGTCTCTTCTCACAATAATCCCAGTCATGAGACTGAAAGCTGGGAAGAGGGGCAGTAAGAGAAAGTAATATGGCGTATTTGGCTGGCAGGGATTTTTTTGCAGCGCAGGGGAGCATTAGCTTCTATTTTTAGCTAGAGATTTTTTATTTTCTTTAAGCAGGCAAACTGTGAATCAGGAACAGCAGCAAAAAAAATCTGGCATTGGCACATAAGTAATGTGGTTTACTAAAGAGAAGTTGGCACAGCCTGGATGCTGTGGCAGGTGGGCAAAAGGGGATCCCTTGTAAGGGAGGTCGCCAGCTGCAACTCAAGCACCAGGAACAGACACAAGGCTGGTGCTGTTGCTGAGCTCTCGCTGTGAATTGTTAGCCTGGATTTAACTATGCGGTAAGGAGAGAATGTGAAGGCTGTTTACAGCTAGTGCAAATAATGTGACAGCTGTTAGATTGCGGGCAGCCCTCACCACTCTCCTGCGCTTACACAAAGCTCTGATTATGGGAGACACACAAGCAGGACTTACAAGAGCCTGGCAAAAGATAGATGGTGCTGGGATTGTGGAACTGCACAGACACGACAAGACTGAATCAAAAGACTATTTTATCCAGCACTCCCCTCTGTAGCAATAAATATGCTGAAGCATGACCACAAGTTTCACATTTGAGGTGGCAAGCAGGTGCCATGGATATCGTATACATGGCCGTCTACATTATTACATCCTCCAACATAGTCCTCTACTGGCTGAGCTTTTATTTTTGTGATCAATCATCAAGGTTCATACATTACATGTACTGTTCTCCTTAAGGACCAAATGTATCAGCCAGGGCCTGGCGTAGGGTAAAGCTGCAGATATATGTACTTTTATCCTAATAAGTTTTAAATGATTTTGCCACCAAAAATATATGAAGAATGTCCATATACCTTGCGATTTGCAATTTGGATGTATCCAAACTAAGTAGTCAAAATCAGAATATACAGATGTGTCCTCATACACCTAGGGGTAAATTTACTAAGATGTGAGTTCTATTTAAGAAGTGATGTTGCCCATAGCAACCAGTCAGATTCTACTTCTCATTTATCTAGTACCTTCTAGAAGATAATACCTGGAATCTGATTGGTTGCTATGGGCAACAACACTTTTTAAATAGAACTCCCATCTTAGTAAATTTACCCCCTAGCCTCAATATGCCATGCAGCGCGAGATAGCTGTCGTGAGTGAGCTTTCAGGTCCCGTGTGACTCTGCTTGTGCCAAGCATCTTTTTTGAGTCTTTTTCGGCCAAAAATTCGTCTTAATCATAATGTGATGCAGCTGGGACGCACCAGATGACTGCATTGATTCATTTGATATGTGACACGTTTATATCTGTGTGCAACTCATTTAACTGTAAAAATGGTAAGGGTTAAAAGATGAGTCTTACTGGCAGCTAAGAGTTACATGTTTTCCATATTATCATTTTATTTTATCTTTTTTATCACCTATGTTTTTAATATTTCGCAGTTGTAGTCATTACCAATAAAGGTTATATTTACATTTTCATGACAGTTAGTGTGTGCCCCATAATTGGAATAACTATCATCTCTCAGACCTCTTTATGCTGCTTACCCTCTATTCTAGAGAGCACCACCCTTAATAAAAATGTCTTGTGAGGTATCCACTTCATTATTAGTAAGTATAGGGGTGTCATGAATACTATATACTCTCTTATTGTGTATCATTCCCCTTGTGCAGATTTCCCATTCCCCTTTGACCTATTGTTACCACCCAGGTGTCACAAATAGGTCATAAGAATAGGACGATGACTTCATCAGATAGTTCAGAGGTGCCCAAACTCAAAAGTGCAGGTTTTAAGGATATCAATGCTTGAGCACAGGCAACTTATCTAGTACTTCAGTCAATTTGATTTAACCATCTGGGCTCAAGCACGGATATCCTTAAATCCTGAACTGAAATGGCGGAGTTTGTGAGATAGTGTATGCAGTCATCATCCCAACCAGGCTATTGGCCTTTTAGGATATAAGTATTTGCCTTGAGAGCTGAACATCTGTGTTTATTATCTTTGAGGGGAGATTTATTAAACCTTCTAAGAGGATAAGTGGAGATGTTGCCTATAGCAACCAATCAGCTAATAGTGATTAGTACATTCTTTAAAATGATAGATAGGATCTGTTGATATGGGCAATACCTCCACTTGTCCTCCTTAGGAAGGTTTGCTAAATCCTCCCCTTGGTCACGCACATTTCTGGCTGAGTGACCGCATTCACCAAAACATGGGCACCTTGAGAACAATTACAATCTGCTTGAATTTTATTTGGTCATGGCTGGTAATACTGATGTGATTGGTGTGTGTGTGTAGTCAGTGGAGCATCCAACCTACCACTGATCG
Organism: Taudactylus pleione; assembly: GCA_031769625.1. Classification (NCBI taxonomy): domain Eukaryota; kingdom Metazoa; phylum Chordata; class Amphibia; order Anura; family Myobatrachidae; genus Taudactylus; species Taudactylus pleione. The sequence goes on along the minus strand of JAUIMM010000025.1, from coordinate 39,170,907 downwards.
GCTGAATCTAACCCATCTGACTTCTAATGTGCCTGGCCAGCTTGGCAGCAGATTCAGTTTAGGTCACTGGTTCAATCTTTGAGGTCCAACTCTTTCAAATTCCACCCTTGCTGCCTTCACTTTCACTGTAAGATGATACCTTGGTACATGTTTGGTCACCAGTGCATAGTCGACATCATTTCTTTGATTAAACCCTGAAAAACCCTTCCTGCCTTTCAGTTACCTGTCAGGTAAATTTATGTGTTGGGAAACATATTGATAACATCATGTCCCTGTACTACTGATGTAGACAGAACCAGATTTCTGGAGCTACATAGTACCAGGGTGGCACCCTGCAATAGAAAATGTTAAAAACACAGGGTGCATAAGAATCACTGCAGCCCTGGTAAAAACATATTTTTACATATGTCCTCTCATTTAAGAATTTATCTGATCACTATTACAGCACTAGGCAGATGTCTCTTCGGGAATATTTGGCAGCCTCCAAGCAAGGTGGCAGCTGTTTCTAGAATATCCTGGAGGAAAACCATGAAAGGTATACTTTAAATTCCCTGCATCACGGGACAGTAGAGTTTCTCTTTCCTGCTTTCAGTCGTCCTCTGCAAAAGTTCCTCAATTCATAAATCTAGACTTAAATTTCCAACTGCTTCTGTGCTCATTCACTGTATCTTACTAACCACACAGGTTTATTTTGTAGATGGAAAACAGATTTCTGTCCATGTCAGCATATGTAAAACCAGAGGATCAGTAACCTACACATCATGCAGATATACTAACAAGCAGCATATACGTGTTTTTTTCTATATGTAGTTTCTTCTGTAGATAGATATATTTTTACATACTTGTTTGATGTCAGACATTTTCTGCTCATGTCAAATATTTGAGTATTAATCCCTTGTGCTGTCAGGTGTTGGTGACAAAGTAGCACATCAAGGACCCAGCCATGTTTGAATTATTTACAGGAAACAAAAATAAATTCAAATCACAAATATACCCCTCATCTTACTCTGTGGTGTAAAAGATTTATGTAAGTTTAGGTGCACTGTGACCAACAGGAAACAAATCACGATTTCTACACACTTACTAAGTCATGGTAGAAAAGTGTTAGGTGTTTGGATGTTGTGTTTATACTTTTGTCCAGTTCACCTCTTCAGATGTTTCTATTCCCTGCAAACCTTGCAATGCTTCTGTTTTGTAGAGGCATCTCCCGGGAGTGGTGAGTAGCAGCGGTGGATACATATTGACCTGAGCAATTCAACATTGCTCCGGGTGGAGACTGCTGATCCGAAAATCATCTATCTCTGCGATCCTCTGCACTGCTCCTTTCGTAGCAGTAAAAGTTAGTACTGCCCGAGTCTGACTCGGCAGTGCTGGTGCGCTGGCGTGAACTGGGCTTCATGCAGGCGCACATCGCGTTCGATGGAAAGAGCTGGACAGGGTGGAGGGATTTGAAAGGATCCCTCTTCGCAACCCGGGACTCCTTCCCATCTAAAGTTGGCAAATGCTCCCACAGTCAAGGCCTGAAAATTATTATATTTTCCGAACTTAATGAATTTTAGGTCCCCATACTAGTGTATGGGGACTGCGGAACAGATCCGGGGCTAAAGGTAAGCAGGAGATATCAGTGATATCTCCTGCATTACCGTTTATAATGATTGGTCCTGATCCTTAATTTCTACTAAAGTAGGTGAAAATGTTTAATATCTTCACATGCTCTGGCAGGGCATCTAGGTGCAATGGTTTAACACCAAGGTTTATTATGGTATTCATCCTGAACACTGTAAATTAGATCTAAAATTACTTTAATAGCCTAAACACTCTCCACAGGTACATCACGGTTTTCTGTGTTCAAGTACATGGGAGAACAAAAACACCATTGACATCAAGTTCAACACGATCATGTTTGACATTCTGTATTAAACGTTCATCTTGTTTTTGGGAGTGGGTGGGGCTGTTGAGCGGGGCTCAATGGAGAATACTCCTATTGACCCTAATGTGTTCAACACAAATAAAGCAGGCAACATCCGAAAAATGCTACCACCACTCCAGACTAAAAACACACGTGTGTGGTGTCACTAGAATCAATGGGCTTCCGTACAGATTATGTGCTTTTACTAGCAGTTAAAAGCACTAGTAGAAACAGGATTTGGTAACACCGCTAGGTAAGAAGAATTTTTAGAAGTCTGAATAGCTCAGGCAGTTGTATAACACTGGTGAATATTTAAATGGTAAGTGCATTATTCGGTATTATTAAGGATAGAACAGCTCTCCTTCATGAAGTTAGCAACTCAATGGAGTTAAAGTGGAATTACAGTTAAAAAAAAATGAATGCTCTTAATTTAAATTCAGTGTATGGAGTTTCTATTTATTTGTCTGCAATTGCAGCCTCAACCAAAATGTTTTGTTGTTTGTTTTGCATTCTAGTAAAATGAAATGCAACTATATAATGTTGCAAATGCATTTTGGCTCTGCTTTTGTAAAATAGTCGTTAATTAAGAAATAGACTTCTATGTTTACTTAATTTGCCTGTAAATAAAGGCTCAATCCAAATAGCTGCAAAGGTCTGTGGACAGAATTTCAGAAATAGGCCAGCACGTGGCAGCATGCAGTGAGCAACTTCTGGTGAGTTTTTAAGAACTCATTTTACATTATAATAAAATATAAAGAACAGTAAAACAATGCGTTTTAGTTTAATGGTAGTATTCGGATTGGAACAGTTTGTTTTTAAATTCTTATATTTTTAACTATTCCATAGCAGAGACCTTTTTTTGTCTTTATAGCTACCTCGAATGAGCCTCTTTCTTTTGTCACTTGTTTGGTATATTGGTGATCTACTGTACATAAAGAACAGCATTACAGTATTGGGTGGGTGCTAGGCATGGTTTAGGATATGTTTTCTTCCACATTTGCTGCAAGTACGTCAAAGCCTTAAGCTGTAGAATAGAATTGGTGATAAGAAAAGGTAGTCACCAGGAATGTGCAGGAGTCACTGACTTCTTCATTTGTGAACAACTGGAGATTACAACTGCTTGTGTCAGAGATGTTTGCTATATTGTCTCTTGTGTAGATAAACAATTGCCTGGTGTCCTCCTAGATGTAACCACAAATGTGTTTTTTTTTCTTATGTTCTCTTCATCATTTTGACCTTATCTCTCTCATTTTCAGTATATCTCTCCACCTAGCCATATGTCTTCCATCCCATTCATGTCTTGTATATGATGCTTGAACACCCGGAAACATACCTTTTTTACCCAGTACAAAATACCAGGCCAACTGCTCCTTTCCCAACTATTACTACACTTCCCAAAGTACTGCACCCAGCAGTGATCATTAACCCTTACCACCAATAGACAATTTTAACTTTTATCAAAGGTATCAGAACATTCATTTAAAACTAGACGTTTATAAATACTATTACTATTGATTTGTAAGGTACTACACTACACCTCAGACAGTGGGGAAAATTACCATACATACAACAGGGAAATACAAGGTAGGCAAAATGCAAATATGAAAAAGGGTATGAAGAGCCCTGATCATGTGAGGTTACATTCTAAACTGCTTAGTGCATCTATATTAGCTCACATATATGATGCATGTGTTTTGATCTATGCCAAAGGACAGCATGTATCTAATGCAGGCCATACACGGGGCGATTTGAAAACTTACAACACCTCGGTACGTTTTCAAATTCATCCCGATGCATCGCATGTTGCTGTGAATGATAAACGATGCATCTTACAAGATGCTTCGGTTACCTATTTAACAGCATGACGGATCGCAGATCTTATGGTTTTTCCATAAGATCTACGATGCCGATGTAAGACAGCGGGGACGCGCATCGCCGTCATACAGCATGCCAAACCACACACGATGTGCACGATTGATCGTTGCGATAGATCGATATCGTCTAAAAAATCTTAGTGTATGGGCCGCCTAAACTAATTGCGATAGAACCGTACATCCTGTATGTTTATTATCGGGGGTGGGGGGATGGGACAGATATGTGATTAATGTGTTTGATCTATTCTAAAGGGGGGTGGGATGGAGATGGGGGGGGACCCCATAACATCATTGCTGCAAGACAGCAAGCTAATCACTTTTGCACTATGCTGCCCATGGTCAAATTTCCTGCAGTGGACAACACTGTCTGCAGGAAAATACACTGGATAGCATGGACACCAAACTCCACATAACTATTCTTTTGGGATTGGGTCCATAAATTTTATTTTACCCAAAATGGAAAATATAATTTCAAGAAGAAATTTTCTTTGTCTATCCCATCTCCCATTGTAAAACTTTGCGGAATTTATTGAAGAATTGCAATAACTGTATTAAAATGAAATAGCTAGAAGCTGCCATAACGTCATTAGTTGGGAAGCTATAAAATCCTATTTGGCTTGGAAGGTGCACTCTGTCCAGTCCTGATGTTGGTTCAATAGAGAGTGTCATGTCAGACTGCTGGGAGTCTATTTATATCCCGCTCCCCGGGGAGAGGTGTGTAGCAGCTGAGCTGTCTGCACAGAATACATTCGCGTGCCTGTGTGTACGCAAAGTGTAAGAAGACGTGGAGAGAACCATTCCCTTTCAAATCATCAGCAAGCCATCGGGAGACAGGCACACCCATGCAAATAGGAAACAGGAGTGAACTTAACACTGTGTGTGCGCACTATCCGTCTGGTTAGTCTGCAGTTGAATGATTAGCACGATTAGGAGCAGCTTGCTGATATTGCATCATTTTGAGGGCTCTTTATATTCTTAAATTGACAATGAAACACATTTTTCACCCATCAGTAAATAAAAATAACACTATAAAAAGTCTGACACACTCCAGGCATCCCTCACTAACCCCCTTACTTCTACTGCATGAGCCCCTTCTGTACATGCTGCATTTTGGTTCAGGAGAATATTTGTTAGTAACGTTTCAGTAAATAATGTGGCTCGTCTGCAAGCGTTCAGGGAACCAGAGCATGGAAATGTGAGATTGCTTGAGATATCATTAGTGCACTTACTGTTTATTGTACCTTAAGGCTCTGTAAGTGGGTGTAATTTTAGTAGCAGAGGTGGGGAGTGAATTAGCTATGTGTGGACTGCTTTGTGAAGCACTCTGTTCCATGGTAACCTTATAAGCTGGTGTCATGACTTAGGACTTCTGGGCCCTAATGCAAATAAGACCCAGAGCTCCTGTCACACCCCAGAACTCATACCACAGCTAATTTATCCATGGAAGCTTCACCTGTGCACCATCCTTTCCTCTTATATCTGCCTTCTATGTGTTGTCAGATGCTTTTATATCATGTGTTTACTTCATGCCTGCCCTATAGAGAGGTCACAGATGTGGGATGCCCTTATTGCTGAACCACTGCTTCTAGTTATCAACCCATGCAATCCCAAATGAATTGCTAAACTATACAACCACCTCTATCTAATCTATTTATTTTATGTGTGTGAATGGGTGAACGCTCGGCATAGCATTCAGTATGTAGATGCAGATGTTTAAATGCTGGGGAGAAAAGTATGCTGAAAATTGCCATTATTTTGGCTATTCTGTTGGCTTGATGTCTGTGTCTCTCATTTTTATACTATGGAAATGGTTAATCATTGCATGTACAACACTGAATTCACAGAAGTAACACTGTACTTTGCCACACTGAAATTCTTGATGTGTATCTCAAAATATATTTTGTAGTTGCCTGGTCAGACAATGAAGATATGAAGTTGCCTCGCAACAAAAGACATTTCAGATGAAGCTGTAATTGTAAGGGAAGATTTTTCTTTTATACACACCACATATCCTGTCACAAAGCCTGGTGAAGGACACTGCAGGGAGACCCTCCAAGTCTGAAATGACTTCTAGCAGAAAACAATAGATTGGCATTCAATTTATTGCTTAGGCAGATCGGTATAAACATTTTCAAGTCATGTCAAGGTGTGGGGGACTATTACATGTAGATATCTAGATTACTTTTTATTTATTGGGCCATGGATGTCTCATTTACATGAAACAGTTGACTGTGAGCCTGGTTCATCAAGGATCACTATTTGCGATTACGCACGCAGATGGCCCATTATTGCATACTGCACATGCTTATTCATCAAAGTGCGCGTGTGCGAAGGCTCCACTGCGGTTGCAGTGTCCACGCAGACCCGCCGCAGAGTAATTGACAGATAATGTCCGTTTGGGGGCGTTGACAGGGGAGGTGGTGGGGGAAACGCAGGCGTGTCAATGCATTTGAACGCAGTTACAGGGCCGTGCATAAATTAGCCACTGCACAGCCATACGCAGCTTGAGCTTTCACTGCGTGCGATGAGGTTAGCAAATTCTGAGTGAGGTCAGACCTGTTGTAATTGTGCATGAGGCTTCGATGGTACTCAATGTTACCGATGGTTTTGCAGACTTGCAAGGTATTACGGATGTGAGTAAGGGGAAGTGAGCGTCCTTATGTTGGGCTGCGATGGCATTGCGATTGCAAACAGCATAGTTTTGCAGTGGGTCTGTGTGCGTAAGCACAGCTGCGATCACAATAACGATCTGTAATAAATCAGGCCTTGTGTGTCATCTATGTTCCTGTGTATACATCATGTGAGTGAGAAGCTTGTGATCACTTAGAGATCAATGAAATTAGGTCAGATGCAGGCTGCATAGTCACATTTGTACTGTATGCATGTAGTATGCAAGGCTTTTATGTCATCAAAAAATATCACACTGCGTTGCAAAATTCTATAACATATTTTTTCTGTTCTATGGACCTGATTCAGCACGGATCGCAATTGCAATCACAGCTGCGTAATCGCACGCAATGTGGCTGCTTAAATATTCTATTGTCTACCACCACTAAGCCAGCATAGAAATGCCCACTACTGCTTTCTCATATACATAATACCTTGCTGTCCTGTGTATATATCGGTAACATCGAAGCATATCGGCCCGTCACGTGTAATTACAGCAGATCTGACCCATTGCAGAAATTGCAAGTCTCGTTGCATGCAGTGAGTACTCAAGCTGTGTAGGCAATCGCAGTGGCTAATTTGTGCACGCCCATGCAGCTGCGTTCAAACGGACAGGCACGCCTGCGTTTCTGCAACCACCTCGTCAGGACCCCCAAATGCTCACGGCCTGTCACTCACTCTGCGATGGATTCCTGTCTATGTGCGTAATCACAGTGTGATCGCCGCGCACGGATGTGCACTATGCAACAATCTGTCAAACAGCATACGCACTTGCAATTGCGATCTGTTCTGAATCGGGCCCTATGTTCACGTTTATCATTTAGCCTTTTACCCTTTATCACCATATATTAAATTCACCGCAAGCTTACTTCCAATAGGTCTTTTTATGTTCAGCTCCTCCTCACTTGCTTTTCTGGGAGCAACCATATACCTCTTCTATGTCTATTCTTTTCCAAGCTGTTTTTTTTTTTTTAATATTTGTTGTAACTGTCGTCGTAGTGAATTTTTAAGCTTTGACCATGAGATATTGTGAACAGGCAACAAAAGAGTTCATCGTGCAATGCTTTTTTTTTTTTTTTCTTTTAACCGTCTCTTTAATCCTCCCACTGAACAGATCTCGGAATAGCTAATCTATGTGCGCTCCTGCCGGAAGCCTCTGGGTTATAACTTTCCTTCCTTGCCTTTGAGCTTTCTTTTCAACGTTGATTCATTTCACATCTCGTGTATGATTTTGGTTCACAGGTGGCTTTTTTCAAGATCCTCAAATCATTTTGCCTCATTGTGGTCATATTTGTGTTAGTGGGATGCTAATTAAACATACAGAGATCTCAGGGTCTCTTAGACCAAACTGAAATAGCTTTTAATTGGTCTTTAACAGCTGGCAGAAACTGTTATACTGTAATTGCTGGTATCGTGCCCCCCTATTAATGCCAGTTGTAACAAACCTGTCCTTGCATTACCACTATCTCCGGCAGTGTGCCTCTGTTTTCCCTACATAGCGAGCCCACCGTAGCTAATAGCCGCCCAATTTTAGGTGCTTATTATATAGACTGTTCCGTTTCAATGGAATCTGCCATGTGAATGCCTTTGATGTCAGTTGCTTCTCTATTTATACTCTGTCCATTGTCTGGTACCCGAGTAACATTTGTGTGCATGATCCTTATTCTGTCTGTCCAACCTTGTTCTTGATTTTGCTTGTTTGTGACCTGACTGGCCCTACCTTGGCTTGTATAATGACATGGATTCCTATCTGGTTTTCATGTATAGTCATTTAGGGGCCCATTTATCAAGATGTATTTGAGGTATAATCCCTGGAAATGGGTGTTTACCTCATATATTAAGTAACCCCTGTATGTATTAAGAAGGGACCACAGCAGGTATCTCCGATACCTGGTGTGATCCCTCCATTACCCCTGGCAGCCGCCTCCCCCATAGGTTTCTTTGGGGGATGCGATGC